>OZ010797.1:498359477-499597051 GCA_963932465.1 Maratus speciosus | reverse complement strand
ATTACTAGCTGTTTAACTCATTCTATGCACAGGAGCTCATAAATTTAATTCTAAAACCAAAATTAAAAATAAGTATTCGACATAGTAAAATATTTTTAAATGAAATTTAATTTATCAAGTTACTATGGCAGCAGACGATAAAACGATACCTTTGGAATAAGGGAATAAATAAAATAAAAAGTTTTGTTGATGTTTGTGATAAAATGTTTGCCTTTATTTAAATAAAAAAATTGTAATAATTAAGAGCAATTAAATAATCTCTAATTATTTGCATATGAGGTAAAAGAATTATCTTAATACCCGCTGGAGCTGTTTAGTATTGCAGCGTGGTGAACGTAGTATGTAAAAGAATTAACGTAATACCCACTACAGCTTTTTAGTATTGTAGCGTGGCATACGTAATATGTATATCTCACATTGGTTAAAGAACTTGCACGATTACAGGTTGAACATAGAAAAAAAGGGATTTTATTGTGAATTTTTAATTGTTGGCAGCTGCTATAACGAAAAATGTTTATTTTTGATAGGAAATTGCTGTTAAATTGGTGTTTTTTAATTAATTAAGTGTTAAATATAAATTATTTAGATTCTAGATTGCTTTAGTTGCCTCGGCCGTTTTTTAATACACATGTACATAACATTTCACAATTCTGGCTTCAAAACTGTAGATTTGTATAGCATTACAGACAGACGCAAATTTTCATTTTTATATATTAGATTATTAATTAATTGAAACCTTTCAAAACATCTTAATTTGCTATTTTTTTTAATTGAAAATATTTATTATTAATTATAACTTAAATATTACTGATACTGAGATGGATTTTACCATTTAATAGTTACCCGACGATGAGAAGGCTGCAATAAAGTTGTTTCAAGACTTTGGAATTATACATGAAAAAAGTTTTGTTCAAAAAACCATGAACATCTTCATTCAAAAAATGAAATGTTTACTGCAATGCTAAGTGACATTTACAATTTCACATCTGCAGTTTAAAATGGGTTTTATTTTATTACTTTATTGTATAATACTTATTTATTCTTTTTTTTTTTTTTCAAGCATATATTTGTATCGATTTAATAAAATAGTTCATGAAAGTCTGTAATTTTCAAATGTTATATTTTTGAAAAACTCAATTTCATACCAATTTTTTCTTTCAAATGTTTCATTTCACGTGAATTCCCTTTTATGGAAACTATACGCTTGGTGACAATGGTGTTAGCATAACAGAAAAGTACCTTTTATTCAATCATGAAATTCAGCTATATTAAATATTAAGCCATTGCAACTAATGAGCATTTTTGAAAGTGTTACTGAAGATGATAAAGTATCATTAAGCAGGGGTCTACTCAGACTTTTCTCACAGGGTTCTATTTTTGTGAAATTGTGAACAATTTTTCTTATATTTGTGAAAATTCTAGTCAAAATTTTAAATCATCATTATATTCAGGTTTAAATGTAAAAAAAAAAAAAAAAAAGCTAAGTAACGTGCTCAGCTGTTTTGCAACAGGTCAGATTTTATTTTTAAATGATTAAATTTGTGTTACTTAGATTAGTTAGTTTGGAGAAATTTTGTGAAGGATCCTTTAAAGAACCCAAATTTTTCCTAAACAGATCACTATTAACACGCTAAGTGCCACGTCAGTCACTGGTGACTGACACTGAACTTTCCGTTTAGAAAGCATCATTCACTGATGACTGACAGGCTAAAATATGATATAAAACTAAAAAAATATATATTGTTTTAAGTATTTACTGAAAATTTATTTAAAATTTACTTACCTTTTATTTATTACAGGATTATACTTTCTTGAAAATTACTTAAAACATTGTAAATTTTTCCGCTTCAGTGTCACTCACCGTGGCACTCAACGTGTTAAGTCATTTTAGAAATAAAGAAAATGTCCGGAAAAGTAATTTCTACCCCTATTTACACAAATAATAATAATAATGTTTTTTGGTAGGAAAATTTCATAATTTTGCCTGATGTAGAAATTTTTTTTAGATTGATAAATGTCTGTTAGATTCAATATTCAGTGCATCTAATTTATGATGCTACAAAGAAAAGCTTTTATCATGTTAAGTATGAGTTTGTGTTGTCATTATTTTTTATTACATCTACAAAAAATAAATAAATAAATAAATAAGCTGTTAAAAGATGTTATTAAAAAAAATAGAATAAAATATCATTCCATGCAAGAAAATTAGGTAGTTTTTGTTAATTTTGCCATTAAATTAAAATCTCCAAGAAATGGAGGAACCTCTTTCAATCTTTTCCATTTATCAATACCAGTAGAAGGTGCTATTATCAATCTTGGGAAATAAAAATCCCCAGTTGGGATAACTCTGCCACTTTTTCGTTAATTTTCCATATTTATGTTACGGCAAATGTTACTTTAAATTATTACAGAGTTCATACTCTATTTGAATAACAAAATTCTCTGACTTTTCCAGACTATATTTCCTACAATTCCCTGACCACAATTCACGACATTTTTAGAAATATAAATTACAATTCCAGATCTTAATGATTGAACCTATACAGCAAAAGAGAATACATTAATAAGAACAAAACTTAAACTTAACTCTGAAAATGAAAATAACCTACAAAATTGAAAATAAAAACCTATATCATTCGATATTTAAAATATAAAAAATGATAAATTAAAAACACAAAACTAAAGTAACTTTTTACTCATATACCTGAATTTACACTTATTAAACATTGAAAACTTTTCAGACAGTTTTGCTATCATATCAATTATTTTTGTTGTTTCAAATGCAGTTTGTTGTGCAAGTTTCAATTTTTGTTTTTTAACATTTTAATTTCAGCTACAGCTTTTTTTTTTTTCTGTTTCTTTTTTGCATGCATCATAATTTTCTTTTTTTAATTTAAATATTCATGATATCTTGACAAATTTGTATAGCTAAAAAATCTTTGTTGTAATATGTGGATTTAGCAAAAATTCTACTTGCAAGTGAAAAATCTGAATTTTTTCACTCTTGGAAGAATCTTAACACATGATAATGCAAAAAAAAAAAAAAAAAAGACAAAGAAAATCCCGGATTTTTCCACAATCGAGTAGGAACCCTGTATTATAACAAATAAGTATTTAGTGTTATGGCAGATGTCAACAGCGTAAAAAAAATTATATGCTTGAAAATTATTTTAAAAATTAGTAAGTAAAATTACAGCTTTCAAACCAAGTTTATTTGAAGGTACATTTTTCGCTCTATTCAATGAAGTATAAAGACCAAAATATCTTGTAATATTGTGATATCCAGTATGAGAATTGAAGCCGTGACTTCCATAACCACACAAGGCCAGCTGAATAGATAGAGAAAATTAAGAAAAACTGAATAATTCTAGGAAATCTGAACTCGGAAATCAGATTTTTTTCATAGTTATATGTTTTCATAGTTTTTTTCATAGTAATTATGAAAAAGATCTGATTTTCAAGTTTAGATTTCCAAGAAATATTCAGTTTTTCTTGCTTTTCTCAATATTTATTCAGCCGGACTTGTGTGGTTATGGAAGTCACAGCTTCAATTACTGACTGACAAACATATTTGTGTTGTACAATGTAGTGCTTGTTCTACTTATCAGTACACAAGAACTTTTGCTAAACAAATATTGGTACTTCTTTGTTAATAGTGGTCCCCACATTTACTACTGCACCAAGGTAGAAGTTATAGTTTCGCTAAGGCCCAGCTTATACATGTGTCATATATATATATATATATATATACTCCAAACATTCATATATGTGCCAAATATGCTATTATATATGTCATATTAATCTTGTACCCATGTCATATATACATATCATTAGTCTTGTACACATGTCGTATATATATATATAAATCATATATTACTGTAACTTGGCCATATATGCCACAAAATGTTACATATTTTATGTATTATCATAATGTCACATATGCTTTATAATTTTGCAATAAATTTTGGTTGCTGGATGATTCATCCTCAGGGGCCACTATAACGCAAAAGTACCCAAATATTATCTACTCAAAATCACAGGATTATCTAAGAAAAGACGAAAATACAAATTAATTTTGTATTTAAGTCCTGTTAAGATTGGCAATGCACTAAGCAATAACTATTTTTCCTGTCATTTAAAAGATTGAAAAACATACTTCCATAATCCTAAAATCAATTGGACGAAAGAGCAAAATGAATTAAAAATCTGTTAAAGCTAATCATATTAAATATTTGTTTTTAATTTTGGAGATATCGTTTTCTACCTGTCTTGTATATTAAAAAGTGCAAATTTTCAAAAAGAGAAAAAATCTATGGACTTAAAATAATAATAATAAAAATATGACAATTTTTGAGAAGCCATATTATTTTCAACACATTAATACACATTATTAAAATTAAAGAATAAGAGATTTGGTGATCCTTTTATTTTTATTAAGATTGTAATAGTGAAGAAGTGAGATAATAAAGGATATTTTAAACTTTAACATGATATACTTTTCAAGTTTAGTTGATATTTTATAAAAACCAGGATATTTTGGAAGCTTATTTACTTCAAAACAGACATTTTACCTGTAATTTCAGCACACAAATTAGCATAAAAATAATCTAAAATGTATAATTATCACACTCATATATAATTACACATTGTGTTTTGGTAAAATTTTGATAAAAAGTTAAAAAACAAATAGATGTACAAAAGGATAAATAATTTATTTTTCAATGCTAACATTTACAAAATATTATATAAAGAAACTAACTTTATACACACATTTTTCATAATGTATATTCACAGCTATAAACCTGTAAAGAAAATGAAAAGAATGGTAAATTTGTTTTTTATTTCAGCAACTATAAAAATAGAAATCATTCATACTAAAAACCATGCATACAGCATAGATTATGAAACACTTTCAACGCATTCAGAATACTATAACAAAACTTCACAGTTTTCTTAGGTGAAAGATGACATCTAAATGAACAAGGAACACTCTACTGGAGAGCCAACCAAAAATGGCAAAGGCAGAAAAATCCCCTCTGCTAAATGCAAACTGGCAAGGGAGCAGCCCCAAAAAACCAAGGCGTTTAATAACCAAAAAAATTACAATAATTATAGTCATTTACAGGTTTGACATATGGCTGTAAAAGAACTGTATACAATGTATAGAGTCATGTACACAGTTAAATATGCTATAACAGAGAAGGAAAACGTTAAATAAAATCTTAAAGTTGGCATACAAAATACTAGCAGACATAGAAAGTCCTGATCAGAGCAAATTAATAAATGTCACACAAAAGTCAACAATGTAAAAAAAAAAAAAAAACTTATGCCCAAAAACCAAAGTCAAAATCAGAACAGGTATTTTATAAAAGAGAAATGTCTGTTAAGTTCATTATATATTTGTCTAAATTTATTATAATTTGATTTTGACAGTAAGATATTTTTCATATTCCAGCTCAATGTGCGATTCCGAATAAAATCAAATGAGACAGGCATAAGTGGACAACGTTCGAAAAAGTAATGTTTTGAATTACCGATGCTACCACACAAACACATATTCTGCCGCTAACCCAACTTAAACAGATGACCGCGAAAAGCCCCATGAGATGTAATAAAATATGCAATGACTCGAGAATAGCAAAGAAATGAGGTGTCAACTGTTTTAATTATACTAAATATGTCTCTGCCTTTATCACTATATGTCCGATCATTCTGCCACAATTTAACAATGTTCTCTTTATAATAACGTTTTACGAAGGAGACAGGAATTGGTGCGGCTATCTCAACATCATAAATTCCCAATTCGATAACAGATTTAGCGAGAGAATCAGCATGCTCATTGCCTCTGAAGCCGACATGTGATTTAATCCAGCCAATGTTGATGATTTTGTTCTTCAACAAACGCAGCTCTGTATATATACTATATAAAATTTCATCATTCGGGAAAAGATTTCTAAGTGCCGTGGCTGAGGATAGACTATTTGCATAAATATGGAATGTACTATAAGTAGAGTCTCTACACCATTCTATAGCTAAATCAATGGCTGTAAGTTCTGCCTGAAACACAGTATTAAAAGATTGCAATTTAATTCTCTTTTCTAGTAAAATTATGTCTGACATAAAAACCACAAAGGCAGCGCCGACTCCCGTTTACATCTTTGAGCCATCAGTTTATATATAATACAGGATGTGTATGATGTGGGACACTTTTAGTAACTGGACCAACAAAAGTAATATAATGTGTATAATAAAAATATGGATAATCAAACGTTGCAACTTTTTTAGCTAAACGATCTGATGAAACATAGGTTTCACCTATCCAATCTGTCCTGTCATTCTTCAAAATATCATAAAAAAGTGACAACTGTTTTAATTCAGTCTCAATTGGTGGTATTCCTGATAAGACACACAGAGCAGCAGTTGAAACTGATCTATAAACACGTTATTAATTAAAATACGCCACAAACAATCCCCCCCCCCCCATATCATTATATAATGGAATTCTTTTGTGTCGCCCTGTAAATGAATAATTACTATTCTATTCTTTGCACCGTATATTCTATAGAATGCATATTTCAGTACACTTCATAAATGCACATAAATTTTGTTGTTTGGATGCGTGTAACATCATTAAAAATCATTTGAAACGTTTTTTCCCCATTGGTCGTAATGTAAAGGAATACTTTTGACCGTCCCTGTAGATGAACTAAACATGCTACAAACTTCATTTGAAATAGGGATCCTGCTATGGTAAATGTCAATAACATCCAAAAATTTCAGGGTAATCCGAGTATATTTATGAGAGTTAGAGCGCGTACAGATGGCCAGACAAACAGAAGTCAAACCCTTTTTAGATGCGTTCGTAATTATATAAATACGTAGCACCTATAGTCGTCGTTCAGTCCGTCCGTCCGTCTGTCCGCATGTAACAGAGCAAAAACTACCCAACCGAATGGTCTGAAATTTCAAATATATGATTGTTGCAAAATTTTGTCGAGCCATTTCAAATTTTATGAAAATCGGATGTATAGTTTAATTACAGGGACAGTCAAAAGTTTTTCTTTACATTACGGCCAATGGGAAAAATTATTGCAAGTGCATTTTAATGATATTACAGCCTTCCGAATGATCTGAAATTTTAAAGATATAACTGTTGCAAAATTTTGTCGAGCCATTTCAAATTTTAGGAAAATCGGATGTATAGTTTAATTACAGGGACAGTCAAAAGTTTTTCTTTACATTACGGCCAATGGGAAAAATTATTGCAAGTGCATTTTAATGATATTACAGCCTTCCGAATGGTCTGAAATTTTAAAGATATAATTGTTGCAAAGTTTTGTTGAGCTATTTCAAATTTTAGGAAAATCGGATGTATAGTTTAATTACAGGGACAGTCGAAAGTGTTCCGTTACATTACGGGGAATGGGAAAAATTATTGCAAGTGCATTTTAATGATATTACAGCCTTCCGAATGGTCTGAAATTTTAAAGATATAATTGTTGCAAAGTTTTGTTGAGCTATTTCAAATTTTAGGAAAATCGGATGTATAGTTTAATTACAGGGACAGTCAAAAGTGTTCCGTTACATTACGGGGAATGGGAAAAATTATTGGAAGTGCATTTTAATGATGTATCAGACTATGCGCTTTATGAAGTGCAAAAAAGTATACATTCAGTACAATATGGGGTGCAAAAAATAATTATAAAACTAGTTATAGTACGAACGCACCTCATTTGCCACGTTTGACGAGCAATTTCCAACTTGTTAAGTTTGTTGGAAAGTGTTAAAAACCAAACATTTACAAATGCCACATAATGGCGTTTGTACAAATTTTAGTAGGTACATTTTACCAATCTATGTCCTTGGAGCTTCTTAGCATCCTATAACAAAATACAAGCTTCTTTAGAGCTTTATTTCTTAATTTACAGTGGATATGTGAAAAGTTCGAAAATGTTCACTCTATGGGTGAACAATTACAACGTATGGAGTAAAGATTCACCATTTAATATATGAACCTGGGATTTATTTCTAATCAAACTTTGGCTTTTGCATCTTTTGTTTTAAAGAAGTTCCTTGGAAATGGCAAGATTACAAGTGGAATGGAAACCTGCTTTATGAAACATAGTAAACATCTGTTGTTCTATTTATAGATGGGGAATAGAAAATATGGTAAAATCTCTATGATTAAAGTGCTATATCAGCAGTTTTAGAGAACTGACTACAGTGAAACTTCCATTTAATGAAGTCTCATCGTTACATTTTAACACTTCGTTATGAAGAAAATTCGTCAAATAGAAATCAACTTAAATTCATGAAATTTGAATAACATACACATACATAACATGAAAAACACACATAAAATGGGAATATTGGAAAAATGTATTTTAATTAGGACAGTAACTTTTTTTTAAAGCAGTGCAGACATACGAGACAAATTTAATTAGACTAATTTCTAAAAAAAAAACACATAATAATGAGAGGTAAACACAAATTGTAGCGTATCATACCTTTTCTACTTTTTCTAAGTATTCTAAATCCTTAGCTTTAAAAAAGGTCTGCAATATTACTTTGTCCCCTTCTTATTGTACTGAAGGCTTTTAGAATTTCTTCTTTTAAATGGAAATGATTAAATAAATAAATAATTTCATTTTTATGCAATCCACTGAAATAAATTCATACATGTATCAGAATGGCAACCTCTCTGCTTGAACGTTGTACACGCACGAAAGTAGAATAAACTTTGTTATATAGAATATATTTTTCGTACTATGAAGATTAATTTATATATTATTGGTGTTTAAAGTCGAGGTTCAGCAGAAAATTTCATTAAGTAGAAAACTTCGTTAAAGGGAAGTTCGACTGTAATTCTTTATTTCCCATCCCTTTATATATATAACATATAAACACATCAATTACATGAAAATAGAGTTTTTATTAATAGTATTACAATAAAGTTTAATGAGTAGTAAAGTTTATTGTATCCTTAAGCTTTTACCGTATCTTGGTAAAAACCAGTTTTTATCAATAAAAAGCCAACCCTGATAGTAAGAACTTTGTAAGTACACCCCAAGATGTATATATCAATTTCAATATATTTAAAATAGTGTAATATTATTAAAATACACAACAAACAATTTTCTACATAGACCGTAATGTAACAGAATTCTTTTAAGTGATCCCGTAAATGACAGAAAATTCTACACACTTCCTTTTCAATACTGAACATGCCATACCATAATAAACTCCAATAACATACATCCATTTCATGGCAATTGGACTATATTTACACGAGTTAGAGCATGGAAAGACGAGCAGACAAACTGAATTCATAAACACTTTACAACTATGTTGGAAAGAGTTAAATAAGCATATTAGTTTTAAAAAAAGAAAATTGATTTATATTAGAAAATATAAAATAATTTAAAAATACTCAAAATAGCAAAAAATTATATAATCTTTAATTTATAGCACCTGGTAGACTGAGCCTAGTTCGGTATTTTTTCATACAGTTCCATTGTATTTAAATGAAGACATAATTTCATTAACTATTTCTACATAAAAATATAATTTTTAGTTTTAAAAAAATGATAGCTAGAAACATTAACAGTTCATTTAAAAAAATTTCTTTGTATCTTTTATTCTATATCATATATTAAATGAGCAAGCAATTTTCCCGATTATGAATGATATCTTAAATGACTGGGAAGATTTTCACGAGTCTTGCGTCCTATACTACATCGAGCATGAGAAAAAGATCTAGCTAGGTACCGAATTCAAGAAAATTCGTTGTTACAGGGTAAAACAAGATCAGAGCTGAAACTTCTGCTTGCTATAAATCAAAAAATGCTCATGCAATTTACACGAAAGGTATTTTCTATACTAATTGAAGCATGAGAAACACATCTCACTAGGTTTCGAATTCGAGAAAATTCGCTTTGATCCATTAAAACAAACATGATGAAAGCAGCAGCAAGACACCATGAGTCTTGCTGCTGCTTTCATAGTACAAGCACGTCTTCTTTGCACCTGACAAAGAAAGACTCGGATCTTTCGAAAGGCCTAGGGCATTTAAAAAGTTTTTGATGGTGTTTTAAGAAGTTTTATGTGTTTTCTAAAATGTTTACTTAATTATCTTATTCCCTAAATAACGAAGTTTTGGAAAGTGTTTCATAATCTATGCTTAACACATGATTTATCTTTCTTGTTTAAAACAGAAAGAGGTTGATGGGAAAGTAGACAAATACCAAATATAATAAATAAAAAGATGTAATACTTACCCATTAAATGAACGAATTCAAAGCTTTTCATACTCTTTACATTCCATTCTTTATAATCTTGTTCTCTAGCTTTTCCATCACCATACTTTTCATTTGCTCGATAATACACTAAAATAGAGATTCTAATTTAAATTCTTTTTGTTTAAGTTAAAGAATGTATATAAGTTTAACATAATTTATCTAAGAATGACATATTTAATGAAAATATATAAACTACAATAGATCAAAAATATCGAATTTAGTATTATTATCTTATAAATTCTTAAATTCTATATTTATACATGCTAATGAAATTCTGCTATAAGTTAAAAAGTTCTGATGCTAATAACATTGTTTTATCTGCTTATAATTGTGCCAAGTATCATCTTAATTGGCAAATGTTAATTAATGAGGTGGATTTATTTTTTTAATTATGCTTTAAAATTACTTAACATTTCATATATATATGCCCTGTGGCAGAAACATAGCGACACACCTACATTGTTGCAGAAAGTAACTTTCTGCTTGCAGAAAACTTTCATCCTCAAGCCACTAAATGTAGCTTTTAGAAATATTTTTTTAAATTGTTTTTTTTTCACTTAAAATAAAAAGCAATAACTTTAGTTAAGTTCTATTAAAGTTTCTAGAAGGCTAATTATTTTATACAACTAAATAAATCCTTATTAGTTATGTAATTATGTTTAGAAAACATCAAATATGTTTTTGAAAAATTGGCTTTATATTAACTTCTGAAAAGAAATAAATTTAATATTAATAAATTGACTTTATAAATAGTCCATTTTAGAATGCCAGATTCACCTTTGTTTACTATCTAAAAACATTCAAAAATGCTTCATCAAAACCCATTACTAAATAGGTGTGATAAAATATATACAAATAGACCAGGAGCCGGCAGCACAGACATACACCTCATCGAGTTCATGGCTGAAATTCCAGAATGAGTTAACACTCGATTCGGATATTAAAATGCAATAGGTCTGCCTATCTTGGTGGAAAACACCGGAAAACCCTATTTTAGTGGTTGATGCATAGGTTTACCACTGTGTTTTCCTGCTCCCGGTCCTCCATGTTTTCATATTTTTGGGTGCAGAAAAGCACAATGGTAAACCTACGAGTCAACCACTAAAATTGGCTTTTCAGGTATTTTTTACCAAGATAGGCAGACCTATTGCATTTTAATATGCGAATCGAGTTTTAACTCATTCTGGAATTTCAACCTAATCATGAACTCGATGAGGTGCATGTTTGTGCTGCCGGCCTAAAATGTTTTCCAAAATTAAAAAACACTCAATGTTAAAATGATAAAAAGCTATTCCAAGCGCTGACTCAAACCACGTGAAGTAATGGCGTTGCAACGTACTTTAATGTAGACTTGGGGATGGTAAAAACAGGGTATGTCACGTTAAGCATATTTAAATAAATATATTAATTTTAAACTTTAACAAGATATGACATAACACATATTACAGGAGAGTTTGGTTTCCCAGAGGATTGAGCTTTCTCTACCTCCCCCCTCCTTCATTATTAATGGTTACGACTGCCTGCAGTCACCCAGAAAGGTGTTTCCAGTCAATGCGTATCAGTGAACGTTGAGTGTTTTCTGCTTCAATTTTTTCCTCCTTGAAAAAGACTTAAGATTAGTCAAAAGTGCTTGGAATAGTTTTTTATCATTTTAACATCTAGCGTTTTTTAATTTTGGAAAATATTTGTATATATTTCATCACACCTATTTAGTAATGTGTTTTGATGAAGCATTTTTGAATGTTTTCATGTTTTTATAAGTTTAGTATTTTTATTTATATCAAGAATCAGAATGATCTTTAACATTAACACATACTGGACAATTGCACCATAAAATATAATAAATAAAGACACAACCTTGCTTAATGGTACACAAAACACGAACTTTAATAAGTTAAAAGTTAAATTTTAGTTTTTCTACAGCTGTCTTCAGGAAAAATATGATGGTTAAATGGCTAAAAGCTCAGAGATGAAGACTTCCTGTGCGAGAGATAATTTGTCAAACATTGACTAAAGATATAAAAACAAAAATGTAGTGATGCCATCCAGTGAAAATAAATACTTATTAATGAAATGAGTCAAAATAAATCAAAAGTTCGATTGAAGAAACCACGGGTGTCGCCATCTACGCATGAAGGCCAGAACCACATTCAACAAAGTTTTCATTCAAGTTTTTGGCAACATGATTCAAGTTTAAATTGAAATATTGCAATTAGATACAGAATTATGACTTTATGATATTATGCCAGATTTTTGTAATATTATAGGATAAATTATCGTTACAAGGTTTATTCTCGCGTGCAATGATTTCAACTGATTCTCTAATTTTACTCTCAAAAGGGTTTTTGCACAGAACTATAATTTTTTTTTCATCAAAGTTAATATAGCAGACTTCATTAGCTAAGTAGAACCTTGAAAGAGCTGTATTCTGTTTACGTTGTTTAATGTCCCTGTGATGCTCCATAATCTTTACTGAAAACTTACGTTTTGTCATGCCGAAGTAGACTTTTTCAACATTATTAGATAAGGTGATAGGGATTTCATATATACCAGATTTTTGATCCATTGGGATTCTGTCGATCTTATCACTATTATATCAATTAGGTAAGGAGGTGGAATAGAAACCAACTTCATATTATATTTCTGTATAATCTTTTTTAGCTTTTCGAATATAGTGAAATTTTCTGTAGACCACAAGTTGATTATTATCCTGTCGTTGGTCCAAAGGAAGGGGAGCGTTGTACTTCTGAATTATCTTATCTATATATTTTGCTGGAAAACCATGATCAAATACTATTTTCTGTATAAACTCGATTTCTTCATTTAATTGATCAGCTGAGCAAATCATAAATGCTCTTTTAATGAATGACTGAAATGCAGAGATTTTCTATTGAAAAAGTATGTTTGCTGAAAAAGGGATAACAGTGTTTTCTTTAATAGGTTTTCTATAAACTGAAAAGTTTAATCTAGAGCTGCATCTATTAATCTGAACATTCTTCAATCGAACCTTTGATTTATTTGGATTCATTTCATTAATAAGTATTTATTTTCACTGGATAGAACCACTACATTTTTGTTTTCATATCTTTAGTTAATGTTCGACAAATTATCTCTCGAACAGGAAGCCTTCATCTCTGAGCTTTTAGCCATTTAACCATCATATTTTTTCCAGAAAACGGCTATAGAAACAGCTCAAAATGTAGAATTTAACTTTTAACTTATTAAAGTTCATGTTTTGTGTACCATTAAGCAAGGTTGTGTCTTTATTTAAGAATGATCTTATTCTCAACATCTAGCAAGAAAAAAAAATAGATATCTATACATATTTATTTATATTTTAATTATTTAAATTAATTAAGCATATATATACAATGCTCCTCTCTCTTCCCCCTCCCACAATAAATTAATCTAATTATGGTTTTCAAATGTGCGGTGCATTGCTACAAATTGCAGCAATTTAACCTCGTACTCAATCAACAAATCTTAAGAAAAGTAATGGGATTAAATTTCGAATTCTAATAAGGGGATAATTTATTTATTACAAATTACAGTAAATATGCTAAATAATTCCTCTAATGCTGATTCATTAAATTTAGGTTTCTGGCCTTTTTTTTCATGCAGTTTAAAAACAGATAAGACTATTACGTATAAAAAACATAGGTACTACTTAGTTATCCTGTCGACCAATTTCGCCAAATTTTATAAATCGCCAAATTATAAAAATTGACAACAAGAACAAATAAATTAGTATAAGATTAATAAAAACACAAATAAAATGTCGAAATAAAAATCACTTGATAACGTAAACACACATAACTTGCTTAAAGTCAAGTGAATGTGACATTCGCGATCAACCATTATTGGCATTTAATCTTATAGTTTGGCGATAGATTTTTGGCCGACGGGATAAACAAGTAGTACCAAAACATATACCTTATTTATGATATATTCGTTTGTCAGTGTCATTTTTCTAATTGCATTATTTATAAATTTGTCATTCATTTCTACTGTTCATAAAGCTTAAAAAAATTCTGCCACAGGAAATATACATATATATATTAAACAAAAGCCTAATTTGAAGACAAATTAAAAAATCAAAATATATTTCCTACATTGTTTAAGCCTGAGAAGGGACAGATATTAAGATATTTCATTCAATTTGTTCTACATTTAATGTTAAATTTTTGTAATAAATAAGTTAAACCAATTAAACATTAAAAAATAAGAATAAAATTCATACAACATGATACTTTAAACACCCTAAAAACTTAGATTCCGTTCAAATGAAATCGAAATAAATCTTAGACGTTTTCAGTTGTAAATATTTGTATTGCAGATTTTGTATTATTTTTATGATGATTGTACATAAAATGATAAGATACATGCAAAATACAAAGCTTTAAAAAAGTCTAAGATTTATTTTGAATTCATTTGAATGGAATCTAAGTTTTTAGGGTGTTTGAAGTATCATGTTGTATGAATTTTATTTTTATTTTTTAAAGTTCAATTGGTTTAACTTATTTGTTACAAAAATTTAACATTAAATGTAGAGTGAATAGAATGAACTATCTTAATATCTGTCCCTTCTCGGGCTTAAACAATGTAGGAAATAAATTTTGTTTTTTTAATTTGTTCTTCAAATTAGGTTTTTGTTTAATATGGCAAGTTTTTTAACCAGTGCAGTAATGCAAGTTGCTGTAATTTGGACAAAAATGTCCAATCTGAATGTAAAATATCTGTTTGAAAATGTCATTTTTATTTCTACTATAAGGCCAGGGGTGTAAAATTGTTTTGAAAATCTATGAGCCAGCTCAAAAATCCAGGAGCCAGTTACTATCGATAACAAATTTGTAAAATGAAATTACAGTATAAGTTAATAATAGTACATACAAATTACTCTTTTTAATTAAATATATCTGACACGACATAAATTTTTATTGTATAAAAAAGTAATGTTACATAAAATTATAAATATTGATATAAAAAAATTGGAAGTGCTGATGTAAAATACAAATGATAATCATTAAAAACTTCTTTAAACACCTCAAAAGTACAAATATGTAATTCACTTCAAGGACTATATGCCATAAATCAATACTGTTAACTTATTGTTTGTCCTCATTTGCTTTTAAATTTTTATGATGTTTATGACTGCTCATGTGTCTTGTTGTTTTTGATGTAAAGTACCAGCGTTCAACTGCTTTTGTAGGATAAAATGCTTCTACAGAATGTCCATTTAAATTTATTAATAATAAATCATTTAAATTTTGTGATGTCAAAGTAGAGCGAAACTTGTTCTTGATAAAACTCATTGTGCTGAATCCTCGCTCACAGGATGCAGTTGCCACAGGTATTACAGATACAATTTGCAGTAATTTTGATAAAATCGGAAATTTAGAATCATTTTTTATTGATTTGATCAAAAGCTCACAAAATTTCATGTCTTTGCATAGCACCTTAAACTCGTACCATTCGTCAAGGGCAATACTTTCAGTTGTTTCCAAATCAACATTCAATGTGACAAAATATTTCTGGAAATGATTTAATAATAATTTTAATAAGTCCAGTTCAGTGAAAGAGAACTTCATTTATTTTTTTTTTTCTTTGCGCATGGAAAAAAAAGAAAAAAAAAATCCATAAATAATCAAGGTTATAAATATGAATTATTTTTCATTTCCTAAGACATATCTAGGCGCCAGTGTCGAAAATTTAGTTGCCCGGGCGACCTGGCGCCCGGTATTTTTACACCCCTGTATAAGGCCATATTCATCTTCTTTTTAATTCTTAAAAAAAAAACTATTTCAGTAATTTTTCACATGAAAATCATTCAACTAAAAATAGACAAATTATTATTACGGCTTTTGAATTATTAACAGCAATGAAAAAAATGTTAAATTTTATTGGGAAAATGTCCGTTCATTCTCAATAAAAAAAAGCGAAATTTGGAATTATTAAGAAAAATATTTTAAAAATGTAAATAAAAATTAGCCCATGTTACTCTCTGGGTTATAATTCACCCACATGCAAAGGCATTTTATCATCCATTTTGACCCTCACGTCAGGCAAACATTTTCACATTTTAAATTTGTAATATTATTAGAATTAGTAAAGAATAAAAAAATGAGTGGCATCAGGGACAAAAAGGTGGGAAGAAAAAGTCAAAAAGTTATCTCCATAGGTTTTTCTATGTTAAATTAACATTGAGAAGTGACACTGGAAATAGATAAGTATTGTGCTGCTGCGCAATACTTAAATATGTATAAATTGAGTTACAATTTTCTAGCAGATTTAAAAGTATATTTCTATCCAACTATGTACAGATGTGTATATATATTATTTATTTACTTATTGATGAAGTTTTAATTCCATCATAGAATATTAGCTGGAAACAAATGCTAAATTATTTATATTGTTTTAAACAGAGTTTGGCAGTATCGAAAATACATGTATTTGAAATACATTTGTAATTTGTATTTTAAATCGACAAAACAGTTGTATTTTGGTAATGTATTTTGGAACGCTTCTTCAAAGTACTTTGTATTTTCAAAATATATAGTGAACTTGCATAGCAAATCAAACCTTATGAAATTCTCTTTAAAATAAGGGGTTATAGAACTTTCTACGCCTGATAGAACTTGAGAAATTCAAAATGGAAAACATTGATGCAAGCCAAAAAATGATGATTTTTCAAAATTTAAATAATTGTATGAAAATTTAATGAGATAAAAAAATTATAAAAATATATTCTCATTTATATCATCAGGGATAGTGATTCCTGGCAGTTTCATTGAAATCTGAAACGGTCAAGTTGAGCCACTTGATTTTCAATCATGTGGGCACAAGATAAAGCCGCTCCTTATGTGTAATCAAAAAAGGGGACAGATTGTGATGGAGCAAAAACAGATTGCAATGGGGTTTTCAGGACTGGAATAATGTATTTTTTAGAGATAAATTGATGTTTTGATCAGTGTATCCATATTTTGCATTGCAAGCAAGAAGCTTTTAATAGAGAGTGTTTGAAATGATCAGTGAAGTTTAACACCTCTGTTATGATTTGGAGGTGTAAGAGTGTTGAGGGCTTAGGAAAGCTGAATTTTGACTGGAAGGGTAAATTTTGATGTATACACAGAGGTTGAGGATTTTATGAGGATCCATCATCAGAATATCTATTTGAGGATGACTTTCTCTTCCAACAAGACTCAACATCTTGCCACACATCAAAATGCACCAAGCACTGCTTGGCTTAAGTGAAATAAAATAAAATTATTCCCTTGGTCGAGCAATTATCCTGATTAACCCCATGGAGAATATCTGGGATTTAATGAAGAAACAACTTCAGGATGTAGCTCCAAAGGATATAAATGAACTTGTGAAAAGTGTGAAATACATTTGGGCAAATATCAACAAAAATTACAGCCAAACATTAAGGAATAGTATGCATGATTGTGTATGTGACATTATTAACCCTTTGCACTCGGGAGGCGACTCTCACTCACCACTAGTGCTGCCAGATGTCTTGCGTAAATTCTAGCTCCAAATGCCCTGGACACCAGCATTTTAAAAAAAGTTTCTTAGTCTTATCTAATGGCAGAATTATTTGTGATTAAAGATGGCGAAATAAACTATAAGAAATAAGTGGTGTCCAGAGAATTTGGAGTCCTGATTTACGCATGATACCTGTCAACACTAGTGGTGAGTGAGAGTCACCTCTTGAGTGCAAAGGGTTAAAGCCAAGGGAGATGCCACTAAATGTTAATTATTCACAAGGTTTTTAATTTAAATAAATTATACTATTTTTTTTCTGTGCTATTCTAATTTTTTGAACCGGTGTGACAATTACTCTTTTATTTATTTATTTTTTTTTTGAAAAAATTCATTATAAAAAAACTTTTTACTATAATACAATTTTTTTATATTATGTTCAACTACAAAATATGTAGAATGAGATACTTCACATCAAAATTGTCAAGCAGTCACTTCTACCAAAGTAAATGCAAATCTCGAATGACTTTGTGCCTTATTTCTCATTATTCTAATATTTTGAACTAAAGTAGTACAGTACGAAGTCTAAAGTCTGGAATCCTCGGGACTTTACAAAGTCCAAACTTTGGGTCAATTAAAATATTGGGGTCAATCCATATTAAGTGGTCCAGAAAATCAATAATTTGTTGCTTGACCATTTTTAAAAAATCTGAAATTTTTTGTACAACAACCCTAACATGATGGAAGTTCAAAATGACTATCATTTTAATTTTATTAATTTTTGTTTGTGCATGGCGCGGCCATCTATGTTTCATCATCTGCAGCAATTTTCTCACAAGAAGGGTTTACGGAATTGTAAATAATTCATCGTTTATTTATACAATTCAACTGCGGATTAAAGCGATTTGTACAGAATACATTGGGCTAAAAATTTGGTAATGGAGTAGTTTCTGAAACTAACTGCTTATTGGTAAAATTAATAAAAATAATTATGTCTAAGGCCATACATTTTGCATGGTTTCAGTAATTTTTGTTGTAAGTAATTTTAGTAACTATAAACTTTTTTACCAAAAATAAAACCGACTTCAAAAACTACTACAAAGTAAAAAATAATTTTTTTACATAATAGTTAATAAGAAATTAAATTAAGAGCATTGTATTTATCATGCGTATTATTATATTTATGTACATTAATTTGCTTTTTGGAGTCGCTACCAGCCAAACGAAGTTAAGTATAACTATCCAACAGACACACATACAAATATCTACGAGATTTTTTACGATTTGTTATTTAGTTAAAAAATTTTAATTTTACCATTTTTGAAACATTTCATCTGATTTTATAAACGTGTATTTTCAAGTGAGATTAGCTGTAATTATGTGTGCTAAATTAAGGGTTATTATAAAATTAGTGCGTTTATACAGGCTATTATGTAAAAAAAATCATAGCCAAAGACGGATTTTCAAATGCAGGATGGTGTCAAAGTTGATTGAGAATGGAATTTTTTTCCTACACGGCTTTGCTGAATCTTGTTACGATGTGTATTGGATGAACAATTTTAATTTTGAACTTGGCTTGGCTGACACCGACTCCAAAAAATCAAATTAATGTACATAAATATAATAATACGCATGATAAATACAATGCTCTTAATTTAATTTCTTATTAACTATTATGTAAAAAAATTATTTTTTACTTTGTAGTAGTTTTTGAAGTCGGTTTTATTTTTGGTAAAAAAGTTTATTTTTCACTTTTTAGTTTTTTCGCATTACAATTTTTTCATGATTCTTTTGGAGGAAATTACGGACTTTTAAAGATGTTATTTTGATAAGTAAATACTTTTGTCCAGATTTGTGTGTACATTAATAACACAGGTTTTCTGTGAAAATTCTTTATATATATATGTTACATTTATTCTTCTTCAGATTTAATAGCTTTATTTTTAAACTGAATACTTTTGTTTCTCTATTTGGACATGGGTAGAACGACAAGAGATGCTGCTCGCATGAAAAAATATCGAACTTTGGAAACTGACAATAAAGAGTTCTTCGGCTTACTAAAAATGCTCTATGAAATAGAGAACAGAGACCCAATGACTCATTTTTCATACTTTCTAACCAATGACCAGTCCCTTATCTTCCGGGTTGCCCTAGATGAACGGGTTTTTGATACCTGTCATTGGCGTAGAAGACCACCTAATCGCCACGTAGCGCAATAAACCTGATGAGCGCCTAGTTCGTTTTTCTATCGGCAGTGCCTATTTCTTAATTATGAACTTTTTTATGCCAGTTACTTAACATTTATATCTTGTTGCTTAGCACCTGCGCATTGCTACTCATGTTAATCTCGTAATTTAGAAGCTTAATCAGATGACGAGACCTTTACCTGGCAAGGCACCTCAGAGGTATAATTCATAGGTAACTTTGAGGTCTTCGCACCCGCGACGGAGTTTACATGCACCATGAGCCATTAGGGTACATGAAAACCGAATAACTTATCAAAAAATGATCGTGAAAAGACTACAGCGGGAAAGTCTTAAATGGTGTTCCCCCAAATGGCTGGTCATTGGTGAAATTTTTATAGTATCAAAAGAGAATTTATATATAATTCATTTGTGGCTTCAAGAATTTAAAAACAAATTATTTTTTGGTGGCATTAATGTTTTCTTATATGGAGATATTATGCAAGTGCCAATATGTAATGTATAATGTATACGCAATGCCAATGTGCTTAAATGAATGTATGCTAAGCATTTCAGCATGGTACTTTCATTCATAATTTAAATTATTTACTTAATCTTTCGCCAAATCTAAAGATTCTGATAGAGAAATTGAGAACTCATTGCATCATGACGGCATTTTGTTTATTTTTGGTTGTTATGTATTTAATCTTTCTTGACAAAATAAGCTTAACTCACTTAGGCATTTATGCTTCTTATTGCATCATCATTTGCAATACGTTGGGCAGTGGAGATTTTAAAACCATTAAGTAATCTACCGTTATTGAGTCCACTGCCAATTGTTGTTTCTGAGCTAATATGATTTAGTGCATTGAAGCGTTTTGCGAATTAAATATTTTATGATACCCATATTTACATTAAACCACATTGCTGCTGATATTTTTTTTTTGTTTGTTTCACGCTAGCTTTAACTGTGGGCTCGATTACGGAAGATAATTCATCGTCATGCTCATTTAATAGTCTTGGTTAAAGTGTCATCAGTCTGCATATTAACTGACGTATTTTAGTGAATATAGTACTGCAAAATATATAGAACTTTCTGAAGCAACTTATGATATTCGCATTTCCATTACACCATGCTTGATGTTAGCATCGCGCACCTTTTGCTTTTATCGGGCAATCTGATTCAAATTTACTTGCTCTCATTTCTTGATACAATTCAAATGTTTTCATGACTGCGTAACTCACTGACTTGCTTTCGTAATTATGCTTATGCCTACTGATGTTTAAGTTCTGTGCCATGTAAATACACCGCAACATAACAATGCCGCCTATAATACTAATTAGAGTAACTCCTTTTTTTTCTTTGTTTGTTTTTAATCCTGTAACAGCATAAGGGATCTTGGCTCAACTTGTGTTTGCATATAAAAATAGACAAATGGTGTTTAGAATAAATAAATTTATAAATATTGAAAAACTTGCCTGTGTATATGAGACAGGGGTACTACTTAGTTATCCCGTCGACCAAAAATCTATCGCCAAACTATAAGATTAAATGCCAATAATGGTTGATCGTAAATGTTACATTCACTTGACTTTAAGCAAGATACACGTGTTTACGTCATCAAGTGATTTTTATTTCGACGTTTTATTTGTATTTTTATTAATGTTATACTAATATATTTGTTCTTTCGTTACTTAAAATAAAAATTACGTCAATTTGTATAATTTGGCGATTTCTATAATTTGGCGAAATTGGTCGACGGGATAACTAAGTAGTACCGAGACAGTTAATAGGTTGTTAGAAAATATGCGTGAAATTTTCATTTTCTCTCCAAAGCCCCTATACAGGAAAGTTATCATTAATGTTATCTAGTGGAAGTTGCCAATTGAGAATTTTAAATAGGACTGTCGATTAGAAAATGCGAAGAAACAGATTGGGGAAGATCCATTACCTAATTTGAATGGGAATATCGCCAAATTAGTCAGTTACAGCCAAGTTGGCTTCATTTATGGCGACTTATTTTCGCCGCCAAATTTGGCGATATTTCACCTAACTGCGCCATGTTTGGCGACAACTTGGCGCAAACGTATATGAATACATAGTTTTATGCTTATGATTGAGAAACTGGTTGCAACAATGAAAGATAATCTGGGTGAAATCCTTCAGTTTATTGGTTTTTTGTTGAATTATTAAAAAACTACTGAACCAATTTCGATGAAACGGAAGTGGTACCAATTCGAGAGTATCCTCTTTCAATTAAAACAAAAATCACATAAATCGGACAAAAAGTTCCGGAGCAATCGGTGAACATACATAAAAAAAAAACATACATACGCGTCGAATTGATAACCTCCTCCTTTTTGAAGTCGGTAAAAAGCCCCTATACAGGAAAGTTATCATTAATGTTATCTAGTAGAAGTTGCCAATTGAGATTTTTAAATAGGACTGTCGATTAGAAAATGCGAAGAAACAGATTGGGGAAGATCCATTACCGAATTTGAATGGGAATATCGCCAAATTAGTCAGTTACAGCCAAGTTGGCTTCATTTATGGCGACTTATTTTGGCCACCAAATGTGGCGATAATTCACCTAACTGCGCCATGTTTGGCGACAACTTGGCGCTAACGTATATGAATACATAGTTTTATGCTTATGATTGAGAAACTGGTTGCAACAATGAAAGATAATCTGGGTGAAATCCTTCAGTTTATTGGTTTTTGTTGAATTATTAAAAAACTACTGAACCAATTTCGATGAAACGGAAGTGGTACCAATTCGAGAGTATCCTCTTTCAATTAAAATAAAAATCACATAAATCAGACAAAAAGTTCCGGAGCAATCGGTGAACATACATAAAAAAAAAAAAAAAACCATACATACGCGTCGAATTGATAACCTCCTCCTTTTTGAAGTCGGTAAAAAGAAACCTCAGCACTTTTACATAAAGAAAAAAAAATATTTTTATACAAGATCTGAGACAAAAACAACATAGGGCAAAAGAAAAGCTGTTAATGTTGTCATACTTGTTGAGACATGATTAAATGTGTCAAAACACATTCTTGCTTGTTGGTTCAAAAACCACAATTTTGATCTTTCTCAAAATTTTATTTGTAGGAACTAAGCATTGTAATCTCTTGATAACTTGATTGAAGATCTTGGCCCTGCTGGCTCATAGAAATATACTTTGAAATCACTATGTGCAAGTCTCAATTCATTAATAATTCCTAGCTTACTTCTTATGCAAAAATGTGATTTTTCTGCAGTATAAATTTTGAAAAGGCTTTGGATATCTTTACTTTCTGAAAATTACTTGAGGCTGATGCATGGTAACATCGCATAATGTTTCATTTACAGGAACATACTTACTGTAGGAACAAGTTTCAGGGACTGGCAAGCAGCATTAAAATTGAAGTTTTTAAACCAACAAGCAGGAATGTGTTTTGACACGTCTCAACAAGTATGCCAACATTAACAGTTTTTCTCTTTCCCTATTCTGTTTCTGTCTCAGGTCTTGTATGTATGTATATATATATATATATATATATATATATATATATATATATATCTTATATATATATATATATATATATATAACCATTAAATAAACATTACCGACCATCATCAAAAGCGGCATTATTGTGAATGAATTGACACTAAAAATGGATGCCACAAACCTATATATATATATATATATATATAACCATTAAATAAACATTACCGACCATCATCAAAAGCCGCATTATTGTGAATGAATTGACAATAAAAATGGATGCCACAAACCTATAATATAGAACTGTATGCATAAAATAAAGTACCTTATACTTAATTACAAGAATTAATAAGGAAGAATAAAAAAAGAAGAATATGGATTCTGAAAAAATTAAAAAACTTATGTATTGAATTACGTTTTCAAGAGTACAGAATTCAATGATATAAGCAAATCGATATATATATATATATATTTATGTAAAAGTGCTGAGGTTTCTTTTAGTTACTAAAATTACAACAAAAATTACTTAAACCATACAAAATGTAGGCCTTAGGCATAATTATTTTTTAAATTAATTGCAAAAAGCTTTATTTTCTGTTACTATTATTCAAAGATAATCTAAAAAATAAATTTAAATGATACTCTGAGATAAATACTTAGCTGAGACTACAACAAAACATTAGTTTGGCAGTATTGTTTTGACATGTTGCCCTTGCCATATCTTAGCTTGTAGTCAAATCTCCATCCTCAACACTACCATACAATGCTCTTATAAAAAAAAATTTCAGATTTTTATCTCGTGCCCCGCCAGAGATATCAAAGCCTGAAAAGTGCGATTTTTGTCATTTTTGAAAAATTTGGGATTTTTTTTAGCGAAGAGAAAGCAAGTATCAGATCTAGAACTCGGCGTGTGAGTACAAGTACTTTTGGCCTATTTGTAAAAAAAATTATGTCATGTTGACAGTTTTCCTTGCTAGAAAAATTTCCTTTTGTAAACGGACAAATTTTGGAAAAAAACTGAAACTTTATGCTTAAATTTTACCAATAAGCAGTTAGTTTCAGAAACTACTCCATTACCAAATTTTTAGCCCAATGTATTCTGTACAAATTGCTTTAATCCGCACTTGAATTGGATAAATAAACGATGAATTATTTACAATTCCGTAAACCCTTCTTGTGAGAAAATTGCTGCAGATGATGAAACAAAGATGGCCACCATGCACAAACAAAAATTAATAAAATTAAAATAATAGTCATTTTGAGCTTCCATCATGTTAGGGTTGTTGTACAAAAAATTTCAGATTTTTTAAAAAATGGTCGAGCAACCAGTGCTGGACCACTTGAAATGGATTGACCCATTGCCTTTCCAATAAGAAGAAAAATAAATTTCACTACTTAAAAAGGCAAAATATGACACTTATATATTAAAATTTGTTAATAACAGCTATTAATACTAAATTAAACAATCATTTTCATTAAATAAATCATAACAAAATAAAAAGTAACACAAAACATTTATTTAACGGAACATACAATTTAAGAAAAAATTAACTTATGTAACTACTGAATATTTCAGTTAATGTGTGCTGCTTTATTAGTTTAGGTTTATCATTAAGAAGTTTTTCTTTTATTCTGTACATAAACATGAGTTAAGATTCAGTAATAAAGCTTCTTTGCTCTAGACCTTTTTTTCTTTGTTTCAATAATTTTGTTTTTTCCCTCCTTTATTGAATACTTACTGTCGCTGGAAAGTCCGAACTTTAGATTTTATATTGTATATGAAATGAATGTTTTCCATGTGACATATATTGCTTCTAGCATTAATTACTAGTACAGAAAGGAAATGACACAAGCATGAGAAATTAGACTTATGCAGGTTTTCAAAGACAACAATTTGTGATGAACTTGCAAAAGGCATTAGATTTTTCATGAAAAAAACTGGGATAATAAATTTAAAGATATCCAGTTTTCTGGGTTAAAAAGATATACAAGTTAGACTACATATTATATATTTACAATAAATATAAAAAACATTCTAATAAAATAGCTATTATACAGACAAGAAAGCATACAATATATATACTTTTATATAATGTGACACTGTTTTATAACAAAATAACAATACATAAATGAAATAAAAAAATTAATGACATAAATTGACTTACAATCTATATATCTTTGATCATACTTGTATATTTTATACCTGAAATCTAAAAAAATATATTACATAAGTAAAATAACATGCTCTATTTATGATTAACAATCACAGACATGAAAATGGGAAATAGAAAAAACGATGGAAATTTTTTTCCATCTATACAATGGAGAGAAATTATTATAATCAAAACCCATTTTAACAAATACTTAAATAAAGCAGTCATCAAAATTAAAAAAAAAAAATAAAATATTGCAACGATATGTTACTACTAATTTAAGAAAGTGGTATTTGCTTATTTTCCCATTGACTATCTACAAGAAACAAAATATGTTGCCAAACAATGCGATCTAATGCCAATAATGCATAACTTGATGTCACATTTTCTGTTGCCAATTCCAGTGCATTTCTCACACAATGTGTATACGCAGGGCTTAATTTCAAACAAAAAAAGAACCGGAGCTATAATATTCTTCAGAAATAACAAATGTGGTGTACTCCCTTGTATCCTGCATCCGCATATTTATATTTCTTACATTATTTACAAAATTTAAAGCAGTTTGTCTTCAGAAAAATAAATTTTCTAATGTATTATATTATTATATCATTACAGTAAACTCCCTCAAATCTGCAAAGCTTGGGACCAGAGGTTGTGCGCATTTTAGAATTTTTGCAGATTTCTGGTCATTGCTTTGTTTAAATTTTTTAAACGGTAAATTGAATGTAATAACGCAATCGAAATTATAATGAATACTTACAATATAATAAAACGTTAAAATATTTGAAGAAAGTAATAAAGTAAAATAATAAAAATTTAGATAAAATGAGTAAAATGTTAAAAGTAAAGGTCAAGTAAACAATCTATATATATATTTCTCTTGTGTGGCACTAAAATAGGACTGAATTTGTAGCTTGCCATTTGGCAACAGCCGCAAACACAATTAATTTGCCTTATTACATTCTACCAATCAGAAGAGCGATTTCACCACTTAAACTTGCACCATATTTAAAAGAAAAATTTCAATGGTTTTCATAAAATGTAAACATATTAAAATGATTCCATTTAATTATGCACTAATCGCATAAGAGCAGAACACAGATTATTTATTGAGAAATAATATTAAGTAATCTGTATAAATAAAATGGAATAATCTTTCATAGTAAGCAATATGGAAAACAAAATATTTCTGAGGAATATAATGACGTATTCAAAAAACAAAAGATGCATTTTCATCCATGAATTAAAATATTTTACTATGTGTCAGTGAAGACGACATATTCCTGATCCTTATTCCTACACATACATAGACTGGACTCTTGCTATTCATTTAAAGATCCTTGGTATACACAAAATATGTAATTTTTTTTCAGTTAATTATTTTACATTCTGAAAATGGGTAAATTTCATAATGTTAAATATTTCTGAAAAATACATAATTTCCAATTAATTAAAATGAATATTTAATGAAACTCTGGAATTTTAAAACAATTGCTTAAATAACGCTTTAATCTCAGAAGGGATGAATGGTTCTGATAGTGAAAATGATATAAATGTAAGTATGAGTAATAAGCCTTAATTACGTCCACTAATAACCATATCACAATATATATTCCAAACGGAAAAGTCAAAACATACATTAAAATATTTATTTGCTTGAAAGATGTTACTAAAAACACATTAAAAGTAAATTAAACACCTATATTGACATGTTTCAACTCCTTCACCGAGTCGTTATCAGAATGTATAACAGAAATTACAAATATAATGCATATGAAAAATGGAAAACAAAAATCATTGAATATAAACGAGTAAACATAAAATGCGCCTTACATTTTCACCCTCACACGTGTTCCCTTTATGTTACGATTCCACAAGTTGTCCAACCATTCAAGCCATATATTCGGGATGCGAAAAGATAAAGTATCGTTACAAACCCCTGAATTTCTTAAATAAATTTCAATGGACCCTCTTATAAATAATTGTAAACAAAAATTAGACCTGAAGATTAATCTACTCTCGTTAAAAAGCATGTTAATGCTCTCTACTTGATTCAGCCGGGATAAAGCAGTATTACCTCTATTATATTTTATGTTCGCCATGTTCTTTACATCTGATATTGAATTTTCGTTGGGTAATACCTATATAATGATTTCTGATTCCCCTTTCCCCAATAAATGGAATCATATAAACTTCTGAGAGGTCATCCCTATTAATAGGATCAATTTTAGTGTTTAAAAGCATCTTTAATTTCAGAGGAGGTTTTGCGATCAAACATAAATCAAAATTTCTTAAATGATTTTTTATATATTCAAAGAAACCCGGGAAATAATTTGCCACAACCCTTTTCATATTTTAACTTCATTAACAATTTTATTTTTAGAGGTATCGGTATACATTTTATCGAAGGAGCTCTGAATCAATTTGTTTTAATTTTACCTGATTCACTATATTTATAATATGACTTTGTGTTCTCATTCATAATAATTTTAGAAACAACAATATTTAAAACGGACAAGTTGAAAGGCAACGCACTTAAACAATAACAGTCGTTTGTTGTCATGAACTGTGACGTCAGATGTATTACGCAGCGCTTTTGGGATACGGTAATAAAACAATCATAAATCAATAATAAAAGCTCAAAATAAAAAAAAATATGCAGGCTATCCTTCTTATTTTTTCATGTACTATTGTTTCCTGATAAAGTTAGAAAACGTGAAAATTCTCCATTGTTCATAAATAACATTATCAAAAATAAAAAAGTTACTTGAAGTAATTAAATTCAGACCAATGAATTCAATGAATTAGAGAAAATTAAACGTATTGCTATTGATAATGGATATCAGGTAAAATTAAAACAAATTGATTCAGAGCTCCTTCCTGATCAATAGCAATACGTTTAATTTTCTCTAATTCATTGAATTCATTGGTCTGAATTTAATTACTTCAAGTAACTTTTTTATTTTTGATAATGTTATTTATGAACAATGGAGAATTTTCACGTTTTCTAACTTTATCAGGAAACAATAGTACATGAAAAAATAAGAAGGATAGCCTGCATATTTTTTTTTATTTTGAGCTTTTATTATTGATTTATGATTGTTTTATTACCGTATCCCAAAAGCGCTGCGTAATACATCTGACGTCACAGTTCATGACAACAAACGACTGTTATTGTTTAAGTGCGTTGCCTTTCAACTTGTCCGTTTTAAATATTGTTGTTTCTAAAATTATTATGAATGAGAACACAAAGTCATATTATAAATATAGTGAAACCTCCCTGAACGATCATTTTTTCATTGAACGAATTTTATTCCCATAGGCTCAATACTAATTTTACCTCCATTCAGAGACCCAGTTGAACTCCCTCCATGAGCGACCAATTTCTTTGAAAAAAAAAAACTAAACTCTGTGGCTATACAATCCATGAAGGATCTGGGCTGACAGTGCCCATCTCTGTTTTCTTGACCCTGGGCCCCGAGGTGCTATCAGCATGCGTCCCGGCCAGGTGGTCAGCCTAACGTGAGACCCTCGGTGTTTAGTTCCCAAGCAAGCTTGGTACTCATTTTATCGACCCCAAAGGGATGAAGGGCTGAGTGAACCTTGCCCAGTCGGGAGTCGAACTCTCGACCTGCGGTGCAGCAGTCAGATGAATTTCTTTGAAGAAAATGAAGAAAATTCCGTTTTTTCCTGGTGAGCTTGAAGAAGGTTTTATTAGAAAAATAATTCCGGAGGGCACATTATTCATCAAACTTCTAAACTATGTTTAGATTTTTCTTTTTCGGTAACTTTTAAGTGTTTAAACCCCTTTATGCCTTTTTAGGCAACTAATTTAACTAATTTTTAAGAATGACGAACAATAAACTCCCCTGCCCTGTTCTATTAGGAAATTCTCAAAGAAATAGATAAATTAATGGAATTGTCATTTTTTGTTCCCGACCAAAAAAAAAAATTGCATTTATTTACTGAACTTCAAAAGGACTTGGAAATAAAAGTTATGAAAGATAAAACCGTAAAATCAAAGCAAATGTCAATATATTCGTTTTTTAAACCCTGCAGTCATTAACTTATGTAATTAACTTTTATTTTGATACTTAAATTTTTATATTTTTTCCTAATGTGAAAGATAAATTTTAGTAACATTAATTGATACCTTTTTTTCAACAATTAAAATCTAGATTTAAACATGATCTCCATTAAGAGACCACCTCTCAAAGCGATCAGTTTTCATTGGAACGGAGCGTGGTTGCTTTAAGGAGGTTTTACTGTACTGTATTGTGCCCCTCTGCACTAATACAACCAGTACTTCTAGTGAAAAGTTGTTTTTCAATGTGCCAAAAGACCCTGTCATTAAAAAATCATGGACTAAAGCTATGAAGAGAGATGACAAGAGAAATCCTAATTTATCTAATAAATCATCTCTTTGGTGTGGTGAAGATCATTTTTCTGTAAGCTCATATTTGATTTTGTTTAAATAGTACTATTTTAGAACTTTAATTGATTGAATAAACAGTTAGTCAAGAGAAAAAAAGCATTCATATTTATAATGTGCTCATTCATATTTAAAAACAAAACAAAAACACTCTGTAGTAGATTTCGTACGTATATTGTATCTATAAACATTCATAAGCAATAATCCTGTTTTATTGATTATTAAACAAGTAAAACCTAGAAACGTCTAAGAAATGACACACACAAATATGTTAGTTTTTAATTCATGAAGTAAAATAAAAATTTCATTGTGTAAGTGTACATTTTTATTAAGTTAGGGACAAAAAAAAAAGGATTTATTTCGAAAAAATATTTTGACATGTCTTAAAAGAGATTATAAAATGTAAAAATATTGAAACTACACAAAAAACATTTTTAATATTAAATTTTTACTTTCCAAAATAAAAATAATTCGGGTCCCCGCTGCCTACGACACCGTGCAGAAGGCGTGCTTCGCACGCACTGCATAATCTTATAAGAAAAGACAATCTGCAACAGAAAAAAACCGCAAACCAGATCCTCATTGCCTGCGGCACCATGTAGCAGCACGTGCTGTGCACGCACGGCAAATTCTTGTAAAAAAAACCTAAAAATTTACAAAAGTACCTCAGGGGGGCGAAGTGGGGGGAGAGGTGCCGGGTGTGCATAATATTAATAAGTTTTCATACACCTTTCTAACGATATGTCACACGAGGCATGTACTTAAAATTTAGAAAATAGCTCCTCCCCGGACGACCCTCCCCTCCCCCCGCATTTCCCACTCTTTCAAATATCTAATGTTAAAAAATAATATTTATTTGAGTGTGCAGTGAAAAATCGCATTTAAAATGCAATAAACAGCTGATATGAAGAAAAAAGAGAAAACTATCCCCTCCCCCCACCAAAAATCAACTCACACTAAATTTATAAAATCCTTATTATGCGTTAAAAACAACATCACAGTTTAAAAGCGATCGGTTCTTTATTTTTCTTAATTTTAACAATATCCCGTTAACTCTATGTGAAAAGATTTTTAATGAGTTGAAAAATCGATTTTTTCATAAATCCGAAACTTACCGTTCAATTTTTTTTCAAATTCAAATTTTATAAATAAATCAACGTACAAAATAACATCCAGATGCGAAAGAACCAAATTTGTAAAATCAGTAGTTTAAAAATTTTGAACCTTTATTTCCAAAGCCTGGTATCTCTTTTCTTTCCGTTCTGCTTGCTAACAAAATGTAAACATTGGCATGTCGTGAACTGTGACGTCATAGTAAGTCACGCCCTGATTTGGAGTCGCGTGATTTTAGCTTACTTTTATGATTACTTATTTAATATTATTGATATTTTTTTGCGTTTTTGAGGACATTTTTGAAAATTGTGGATGTGGAATTATCAGAAAAATATAAAAATGATCAATTCCCCCATGTGTGCAAATTCCTCATTGTGTGGTGCTCCGATGGGGTTCGTCCCCAGTATCAGGCAGAATTTAAATTACGCCCCCTCGAATCTAAAATTTTCTGCACTTTTGAAGTAGTTCCTTTAGTATGGTTACGTTATGTACACGGTATTTTTATTGTTTGGCGAGGGAATATCGATGAGTTAATGATTTTCATACAGCATTTAAATTAACTTGACAATAATATTAAATTTAATTAAAATAATAAAACTTTGTAAAAAATCACCATAAAATTAAAACAAAACACAGGACGCGTTTCGAGCTAAAAACATAACAGCTCGTCATCAGCTAAGCATACACGTGTCCGTAAACGAACAAGTTAAAAAATGAACTGGAAGACCAACAGTGATTGTTTCAATTTCTCCATGGCCAAAATTATTTCTTCCCCTGCCTCTCCCTCTCACTTGGATTTTCATGAAGCTTATTTTATTTCTAAAAATTCTGCTAATCTTGTCAATGATCTCCCATCATCTCCTTTCCTATCTCCAGCGTGGAAATTAATTTTGTAATTCCTTTCCCTTTTCTCTTGTTTCTTTTCTTTTTATTTTATAAAAAAAAAAAAAAAAAAAAAAAAATGATAATAATAATAATAATTTGATTTTTTTCTTGTTCTTTTATAGTTCTTTATTTATTATTTTTATTTATATTTTTAATTTACTTCTTTTATTTTTTTCTTTTATTTCCATTTTTTCCATTTCATTTTCTCTTCTATCTTTTTTCAACACATTTCCCTTTTGCATATCCCTCTATCAGGTAGCGCCATCTGTCGCATTCTTCGCAACATTCTTTATCTTCAGTTCATTTTTTAACTTGTTCGTTTACGGACACGTGTATGCTTAGCTGATGACGAGCTGTTATGTTTTTAGCTCGAAACGCGTCCTGTGTTTTGTTTTAATTTTATGGTGATTTTTTACAAAGTTTTATTATTTTAATTGCTTCATATCGCCAGTTTTCGGTGCTGTTTCGCAATATTAAATTTACTTTTGAACTAGAAACAGAGAGAAAATTACCTTTTTTAGATGTTGAGTTACAGAGAAAGGGGGGTGAGTTAATTCATTCAGTTTACCAAAAACCTATTGCGGATTTAAATGTTATACCTTCCGATGCATGCACCCCAATGTCTTATAAATTATCCACCTTCAGGTTCCTAATTAATTGTGCTTTCAGGATTTCTTCGGATATAAATCTGAAGGAAGAATTAGAGAAAATTACACGTATTGCTATTGATAATGGATATCGGGTAAAATTAATTAACAAATTGATTCAGAGCTTCTTTGATAAAATGTACACCGATACTTCTAAAAATAAAACTGTTAATGATGTTAATATGAAAAGGGTTGTGGCAAATTATTTCCCGGGTTTCTTAGAATATATAAAAAATCACTTAAAAAATTTTGGTTTATGTTTCATCGTGAAACCTCCTCCGAAATTAAAGATGCTTTTAAACACTAAAATTGATCCTATTAATAGGAAACAACAAAATTCTATAACTTACTCATCATGCATTAAAAGCATACACAGAAATTGATAACAGCAATATGAAAAAAGGAAAATATAAATATAATACATATATATATAAATAATAATGGTAGTATCTGAATAACTGTACATTTTGTGCAATTCAGAATGAAAATTAATGAATGTGTCAGAAAATAACAAGTTTAGATTAGAGAAAGAAATTATACATGAAAAATAATTGTTATCCTGAATTTATCCACAAAGATATCTAGCAACATTCGGCGAGTTTTCAACAACATTCAGTGAGATATCTTGCAATATTCGGCCAAAGCATTCAGTCAATCGAAAAATCGGCAAAAGAGCTGAATACCGAATAGTGGCCGAATATTAGTCCCATCCCTAATTTCTTCTAATCGTATCATGGAATGCAGCTTACATAATCTGTCCACAAATGTGGAAAGATTACATATTCAATTTGAAAAAACATTCAATAAAACTTAACTTGACAGATAATTTAACAAAGATCATTAAAAACATGACAAATACCCAACCCATACATACCTTGCGAGTTTTTCAATTTTTGATAATAGTAGAACCCTCCAATAAGTAATGCGGCATCACCAGCAAGTCCACCAATAACTGACCACTTAAAGACTTTCACCAGCCTATTGTCTCTAAGCCTCATGATGCTGCAATAAAAGAATGAGATGTATAGCAACTATTTTATGTTATGGTGAATATGATGTACATGTGTCATGCAGCATACGAAAAATAACAATAAAAGAGAATACAATAAAAAGAAAAGTGCCCAGTTAAACTGATGGCATTGAGCTCACAGGCTATTCACACTAATTGTATAATTATACTCTTATTTCAAAGAATAATGCCCATCAAAAAATAAATGAAGGGAGATTAGCCCTCGTTTCCACCCTTTATACTTAACCAATGAACCTCCAAATCTAATCAGGGAAGCTCCTTAATTCAATAAATCGGTATACCAAATTTAAAGCAAATCAGATAATTCTGCATGAAAAAACATTTTCGCTAAATTAAGGGGGGGGGGGATTTAACCCCCTTTATATTTAACTAATGAACCTCCAAATCTAATCAGCAAAGCTCCTTATCAGATTGAACATAGAAAAACAAATTAAAGTAATTTGGATAATTCTGCATTAAAATCCATTTATCTAAATTAAAAGGACGGGACATGCCCCCCCCCCCACCTTTTATACTTAACCAATGAACCTCCAAATCTAATGAAGGAAGCGCCATATCGGAATAAACCGGTATATCAAATTTGAAGGAAATTGAATAATTCTGCATGAATAACCCATTTATTTAAATTAAGGGGGACTAGACCCCCCCCCCCTTATACTTAACCAATAAACTTCCAAATTTAATCAAGGCAGCTTCTTAACATAATAAACCGGTATACCAAATTTGGAGCAAATCGAATAACTCTGCATGAAAAAACCATTTATCTAAATTAAGGGAGGTTCCAGCCCTCCCCCCTTCCCCTCTTTATATTTAGCTAATGAACCTCCAAATCTAATCAAGGCAGTTTCTTAACATAATAAACCAGTATACCAAATTTGGAGCAAATCCAATAACTCTGCATGAGAAAACCATTTATCTAAATTAACGGAGTGTCCCCTTTCCCCTGTTTATACTTAACTAATGAACCTCCAAATCTAATCAGGGAAGCTCCTTAACATAATAAACCGGTATACCAAATTTGAAGCAAATCGAATAATTCTGCATGAAAAACCCATTTATCTAAATTAAGGGGGGGGGGGGGAACTAGCCCTCCTCCCCCCCCTTTATTCTTAACCAATGAACCCCCAAAACTAATCAGGGAAGCGCCTTATCAGAGTGACCATAGAAAATTTTTTTTGAAGCAAATAGGATTTTTCTATCAAGAGTTAGCGCGTTATGTACATACATAGAGAACCGGCAGGCACATTAGCTCTCAGGCTTTGATAGCCTGTGAGCTAAAAATAAATTCAGAACACAACTGCTTAAAAAATGATGCAATTTTTTTTTTATATCATAAACAATTTATCATAATTGTCATATGACAACAAATACAGGGTGATTCTAAATTGTTTTTACAAAATAAGGCGGGTGATAATACCCATCCAGATGAGCAATAATTACCATGGAACATAGGGTTGTAAAAAACCCGGGTTTTTTATTAAAAAAAACCAGCCCGGGTGAGTACCCGGGCAGCTACCCACTACAACCCTTAAGGTTGTAAAAAACCTGGGTTTTTTATAAAAAACCCAGCCTGGGTGGGTACCCGAGCAGCTACCCACTACAACCCTGCGCAAATCACCCATTTAATCAAAAATACAGGGTGCTCTAAAATAGGGATTGACCGAATCAGCAATTTTGCCGAATACCGAAGCTTCGGTCAAAGTATACACCGAATATTCAGTATTCGGCAACCGAATACTTAAAAATTTTTAATACACATTTTTGCATATATTAGCTTTTTTAATAAACTTTAATTAAAATTAAATTCTTAATAATTTAATTCAGTTACATTTTTATTCTTAAATCTAATTACACAAAAAAATTTAATGACTTCTTTCAACTCACAAATTCATTAACCCATCACTTATTTTTTATTATTTTATCACTAGTCAATATCCAAATTAACCCAATGAAAGTATTAAACTATACAGGCTATTATTAAGGATAAGGATTCTCAGAAAAACAAAAGTTCATTCAAATAAAAAGAGACAATGTTGTCATTAAGCTGATTTACTGATTGTCTAATTATATACATATGGAATTGAAATGTTCTCAAATACAAAAGGTATATCAATTTGTACATTTAACTATTTTCTGTGAAATCATTGATACATATTTATATTTTGATTAATATTTATCACTGTGGTGATGAAGATAAATTTTAGCGATTTTAATTTAATAGTTATAAAAGCTATAGAATAGGCATAGGAGTATACTTATTTGATGCATGTATTTTCTTTAATATAAACCTTAGATATACAGCGATGAACTCTGATATACTTATTTGAGGTGTATATTAAAGAGAATACACATTAAATAAATTTAAATTGGAAAAACTAATGTAGAAATAATTAAAATTAAATGGTAATGGAAAGATGCCCATATTCCTTACTTTTTTTTCCTATACCGTAGGCAGTTGTTCTGATTTCACACCTATATAGACTATTTTAGGAAGGAAAAAAAAAGTTTTTTGTAATTAAAAATGGCCTTCGACTTGTTTTTGGTAGTGCAGCTGAACTTTGAACTCATGCACATAATATTGAAACTCATCATTTAGCCCATTCTACTTTTAAGTAACAGAGAATTCTCCTACTTCTAAGAAAATACTAATCCGCAATTATTCGGCCGAATACTTAAAAGTATTCAGCCGAAGCCGAATATTCGGTTTATATGCCGAATCACCGAATACCGAATCAACTATTCGGTATTCGGTCAATCCCTACTCTAAAATAAATCCAACTTTGGTTGATGGTAATAATTTTCAGAAAACTGAAGTATATTATGATGAAACTATTAATAGACATGCTCACCTTTGTTGTAAATATGATACTAAAAAAAAGTGGTAGAAGTTTCCATTATACGTGCCAGCAGTATACATTTCACGCTCCACATTTTAGACTGTGATTATCAGTTCATACGGAATCATCAATTGTGTGAGCACCTTGTTTTTCCAGAACTTTTTGTAATGTTATCACATTTCATACAATTTAAGATACACATCTTTGCAATTTTTCTGCAATATTTTTATTTTTTGCAAAATTAGTACCGACAAGCCAACTTCAGTTAGGGTAAAACACCCTGTATTTGTGATTAAATAAGTAGTTTGCGACCCCATGTTCTATTGTAATTATTGCTCATCTGGATGAGTCACTACTACAAAAGTTACTACCTTGGCAGAGGAAGTACACAGTTAAACCAGGGCTGCGGAGTCGGTGGGGAAAATGGACGAATGGTGAAGTTTTAAAATTTCTCATATTTTTTTCGGAAAAATTTTCCCTTGCAATAAAAATTTTGAATTTCGGAAAGTTTAGGAATTCTTTATTTTTAGCATCAATTTGTGTTTCAGGTTTCTTTGAATTATTGATCTATATTTTGCCTCAATACAAGGGTTGAAGTTCTCGCAACTTATATATACAGTACAATGCAGGTAGTCAAATAGTTTATGGAATTGGTAAAACAAAGCGAGTTTACTTTGTAAAAAAGAATTCTTTATAGAACAAAATCCACGAATAACAAAGTTAAGTATTCACGAATGTTGAAATGTTCTTCATTTTTTATTTCGCGAATATTAAGGGATTACTGCATTAAAAAAAAATTTAAGATAATAACAAAATGTACACAAAATACTTCAATGTAGACGCACTTCTTCAAGATGGGTGCGGTGCAATATTAACAACAAAAAATTGCAGTATCAAATAGAGATCTGCATGGACCGGGCTCGGTCCTATTTTCATTTGCGGCACTCAGGACGGGCCATACTTTTTTTCTGAAAGCTAGGGCCAGGCAGGGCCTAGTGACTACTCTTTACGGGCCGGGCCTTACTGTTTTATGGAAGATTCGGGCAGGGCCGGGCCTAACTTATTTTTTTTGTACAGATCCAGGACTGGTTTATTTTCTAGTCTTGACGGCCCAAATTTTTCAGTTCTAGTTTTGAGCCAGGCTGTATGAAAATCATGGTCTCAGTGTGACCTGTTCGTTCAAAAGTCAGTAAAATTAAGCCTGACCCAAATATTTTTGCAAAATATGCATAATTTTTGAATCACCATTATTCTACAATTACACATTGACATTTATTCTTTTTAAAAAATAGTAAATTTCTACGCTAATTAAAATACAGTAAAACGTGAGAAAAGGAACCTGCCTATGACGGAATCCTGTTTTAAACTGAAAAACGTGTTGATCCATGCAAAATTAATATACTAATATGTAAGAAAAGAATATATAATACATTTGCTAAGAAGGGAACTTGTCTATAATGCATTTTTTTTTTCCTTTTCTATGTAACTGAGTCTTAGAAGAGTCTTACTGTATAGCATTTTTCAGATTTTTAACAATTCATTGCATGGAATATGGATTAACAATATTAATGATGAAACATTTACATAGAAGAAATAGCGATTCATTAAAAAAATAAATATCGCAGCCTGCAGCACTTATAAAAATGAGCGGGTACAAAAAAATGAAGTTTACAAACATGAAAAAAAAGTTAAGATAAATATTTTTGATCAGAATTCCTCACAAGAGTCAAATTTTTAACCAAATCGACGTAAAAATCACTATTATGTAGCAATTCACTCGGGCCAAACTTTAAGCTGTGATATCGGGCCGGGCCAATAATATTTTTCTATGGGTCGGACCAAACTTTTAATTTCTCTACTGGGCCGGACCAATATTTTTTTTCTATGGGCCGAGCAGGGCCGAATTGTTCTTTCTATGAGTCGGGCTGGGCCCGGAAATTTCGGCCTGTGCAGACCTCTAGTATATCAAATGAACAAAAATAGAACAGACAAATAAAAAAAAATGATAGTGTAATTAAACTCCATCAATTAAATGAACAAAACATTCAAAGAGTCACTATTGGTACGGATAAAAACCCTGTCATCTGAATAGGGTAGATGTTCCAGTTTTGGCCACATTGGATCAATTTGTCCAATATTTAGGCTGTGAATTGATGCTAACACATAGGGTCAGGTGGGGTAAAATGGGTCACTTTTTAGCTATTTTCACATTCAAAGTCTTGTAGCAATTAAATCATAAAACTTTCCTGTTTTTTCTCAATAGCATCTTGACATTACATTCCTTCAGGTCATTTTTATATAATTTTAACATTTATATTTTAATTATAAGTTAATTAAACTTAGCTTGAATATCTTCGACTCATTTTACTCAATTCTGGGGTAAAATGGATTATAATGCAAAATGATGCTTAAAGAATATATTTATTAGTAAATACATTAAACAAAAAGGTAATCTGTTACATATTATGTTAAACAATATAATATTCAAATTTTAAAGTAGTATTGTTCATGGTTATTGCAAAGTGGTTCTTCTAAAACTTTTACAACATAATTTTTTCTGCTATATCAATGTCCTGTTTTTCAGGGAATACATAATCCCCAATTCTGGAATTGATTACATATATTTCATATGTATATCATCACCTTCAATATTTGTGATTTGACCAACAAATCTTTTCGTAGCCATTTTCCCTTTATTCAATAACTATCCATTTTCCAGGAAAAAGTTTACTTATATTCTTGACCATCTTGCAAACAGATCGATCTGTTGTGGAGTGAGATCTTTTCTGTTTGTTTTAACTGTGGGGTTCAAATTTCATTTTTTTCTTTTTCATTCTTTCCAATACTTCTTCATGAAGAGGTTCAATTACATCGGGTTCTGTCCTTATTTCTCCCAGAGCTGTATTGGACTCTTTTCTTTGCTTTTTAGAATTAATAATAGCAGCTTTAGTGGCACTTGATTGTACAGGTGATAGATTTCTTAAGAGAACACATTTTAAATCTTAAAATGGTGATGAAAATACATTAGGTCTTGAATTGTTTTGTCATTGCTTAAACAGGAAGGAAGTTCTGCCAGCATCTGAAGTAGATGGTGCAGACTTCTGTAATACTACCATACTCACAGAAGTAGATGACACATCCATCTTTGAGTCAGTGGAATTGCAATACTATGTTCCACTTTTGTTATGTTAGGAGGAAACAACCCTAAACTTTTGAAGCCATTCACAGCATGATCTTTCTGTAAACTTTCAAATAGTTGTTCCAGAAGATGAGGAAAAACAGTTTTAAAAACCTTTTGCATCCTTGTTTCTCTTGTTGTTTAAACTTAACATTGTTTATGTAAGTAACAAAATATTAAAAAAAATAAACATTGTTTAAATTTAATACTGTTTATATGTAAGTTTAAAATTAAATTTATAGTTTAAATTTAACAAAATTTACTGCAGTAGACCTACACACATAGACACAAAACCTAAGCCTAACTATGACCCATTTTACCCCATCTAAAAAAAAATTAAATAAAAAAGAAAATATTTAATATTTTTTTTACCAGATTGGCTTGAAATGTTTTCCAAAGCTTCTTTTATGAGAAAATGCTTCAAAATTGCACTGCTTTTTATTAAAATACAGGGATTTTCAGAAGTTAATAAACCATGTGTTTTGCACACCACCATCCACAGCTTGTAAAGATTTTTTTTTCTGTTACCATACTCATGAAACTAACTTTTTGGAACATGATAAATGTTGCCAACATATTAATAAATATTATTACAAATGTTAGTTTAAAGAAATTGAATTTCAATTTTATTTACATTGAATTATTTATAAAGTGACCCATTTTACCCCATGACACATTTTACTCCACCCTACCCTAATATGCATTCTTACACCTTAAGCAAACACTCTTTTACCATTTACAATATCAATTGTTTATTTTTTGATAAAATGTGACTTGCAAAAAAAAAAAATAAATAAATAAATGGGTGAAACTGTAGTGTGTGCTTACATGTATTAAGATTTTTGCTTAGCTGACAAGTTTTCAGAATCTTTCAACATTAGGCACTTATCGGTTCTATTTGTTCTGAAACAAATTGCTATTAGGATTTATGAGGTAGGCTTTCTCTCTTCTGAAATTTCAGATTTAAATTAATTATTTTAACAGTTTAATGGGAGGTGGCCAAAATTGGTGCGTTAAATTTGTTATATGTTCCAGTTATGGCCATGGGGGTGGCCAAAAAGGGTACAGCATATGTTACCTACAATTGTGGCCACAAGATGCATTATAGAGGGAATTTTAGCCATTTAATAAATTTAAGAACACCTGGATAAAACAAAATCAATTTAGTTTTGTTTTATATAGTAATGGCTTCAATAATAATAAAAGCAAGGCTAATGGAAGTTCTATAAAAGAGATTTTGTTATTCTCTGTCCAATAGATAATTCACTTTAGAAAGCAGGACATCGTGCTAGCCACTAAAGAATGACATTGCTAAAGAAAATATAGTATTGTGCTTAGTATTGATAAAACAAAAGGGGAGGTGATATGTAATGTTTAGATATGATAAATAAACTAAAACATAAATTTTGAAAATTTTTTACGACTTATAAATTAAAAAGTTCAATAAAATTACAGCATGATTTAATTGCTTGTATTTTTCCTAAAGAAATGAAGAAGTTTCGTAATTTCTACAAGATTTCCGGCACACAGATTTAGAAATACTAAATATTGTGAAAATCTTTACTAGAGATATCTAGATATGAGTAAGAATGTATTTCACATTATTTTAAAAGAACAGGATTCATTTTACCAAGTTTAAAAAACAGAATCCTGTGCTTTTAAAAAATGGCCTAGAGGGAACACTGCTCTATGACAGGAAGTAAAATTAAGGCCATTCAAAATGCAATGCCAGCACTACAAATTATCAAAGTTTTGGAGTAAGCCGTTCTTGCCTTACATCCCAAGTTTGCAGGACGGGCACTACTTTTCTCTAATAATGTTGAATCTCAAGTAGTAGATCTAGGTACTAGGAATTGAAGTTAAAAATCAATTAGAAAAGTGAATTTTAGATATTGTCAGAATACTATTTCCTATAAAAATGGAACAACTTTAAGATTCTGTCCAGAAAATTGTAGCTGGCAAGATAGAAACTCCATTTTGAGATGGAAGACCAGGTATGAAATGGTATGATTCTTTTATGAAACCACACCCTAAAATAACTTGCAAAGAAGCAGGATACATAAATAAGGCACAAGCTAATATAAATCAAAACAAAATCAAAATATGATTTCAAGACATATAACTCTTTGATGAAAATCAAACCAAAATCAGAAAATGCTTTCAAGAAATATAACACTTTGATGAAGATTCAAGTGTTCTAAACAAGCCACAATCAGACCTGCCAACCTTTGAAAATGAGAAATCGTAGCACACAAAATTAATCTGGAGATTGGTTGGTTGGTTTTTCGCAGCCATCTTTTGACATTCATAAAAGGAATAAGGTTTCAGTTTTTTAACTCAATATAGTAAATTTTTTCCTCTGAAAATTTTTATACACTTTTTAAGAGTTTCTTCTCGTTTCGAAGCGTTTATTTGGCATTTGTAAAAGGAGCCTGGTTCCAATTTTTTAGCCCAATGCAGTAAATTTTGACAAAATTCGCGATTTTTTTCCCGCGATCATTTCAGGATATTCACAATGTTTCCCCCCCACAATCGTAATTTACATTTTTCTATCACGATTCTTTGTTAGAACCCGCACTTTTTACCACGAAATTTTGACAAAATTCGCATTTTTTACTGCGATCCTTTGACGGAATTAGTGTTTTCTTTCTACGATCTTTTGGTGAAATTCGCGTTTACTGATCTTTCGATGAAATTCGCGTTTTCTTTCTGCGATATTTTGACAAAATTCACGTTTTTACCACGATTTTTTGACGAAGTTTATTTTCTTCTCAGACCAATTGACGAAATTGATTTTTTCACACGATCATTTATTGAAATTTGCGATAGTTTATCGCAACCGATCGGCAAAATTTTCGATATCTTTTCGCGACCAATTAACAAAATTCACTACTCATTTCCACGACCTTTTGACGAAATTTGCAGTATTTTTTCCTTGATAGTTTATCGACATTCTTGATTGCTTGCACAATCTTTTGATGAAATTCGCAATTTCTTTCTGAACACCTAAGGCTGTTCTTAACTGGTCTGCTCAACGAGAGAAAAACTTTAACTCATTTACAAATTCATTTTTTAACCGAAAGATATTAAATTGGAAAGGCTGACCTTAGAAGCGAATTGGAATCGAACTGTGTTTTCCATTTTTTGATCAATCAATTATCTATTGAGTTATAAGCGATTTGGATCACGTAACAAACACTTTTTTCAACTTTTCTTGAGTGCTTTTCGCACAGAAATTCAGCTCAAAACGTCCCCTTTGACCCTCTTTTTTTGAAAAATCTATTGCATTTGCAAAAAGATGAAAAGAAACCAGCTCGATGACATAGTTTCTGAACAATGACACCAGCCAGTTTCATGCATTTTCAAACAAAAATAAATTAGCAGGTGTTATTGTTCAGAAACTATGTCATCGAGCTGTTTTTTCCATTTTTTTGCAAATGCAATAGATCTTTCAAAAAAGAGGGTCAAAGTGGACGTTTTAAACCGAGTTTCCACGCGAACGGAGAATAAGCACTCAAGAGCGGGGGAAAACGTGTTTGTCACGTGATCAAAAACGTTTCTAACTCAATAGGTAATTTATTGATCAAAAAATGGAAAATACAGTTCAATTCCAAATCGCTTCCATAACCAGGCTTTCCAATTTTATATCTTTCCGTTAAGAAATGAATTTGTAAATGTTTCAAAACGTTTTACGCTTGTTGGGCGGAGTAGTTACGAACAGCCTTAATGAAATTAGCAATTTTATTCAGCGACCAATTGAAGATAATCACTATTTGTTTCTGAGATCTTTGACAAAATACCCGATATTTTTACACGATCCTTTGAAGAAATTCTCAATTTTTTTCCGTGATCGATTCACAAACTGATTTGGGGAAATTCCATAACAGAAAGAAAAAATTCGCAGACTTTCAAGAAATTTCAAAATATACTCGCAAAAGAATCATAGGTCTGTGGAAAAAATTGCAGGGGGAAATACTGCACAGCATTTTTCATTATGCAGGACCTTCTTTTTGCTGTGTGCAAATCGTGCGATTTTGTACATTAACCTTGCCCCTCAAAGAACCACCTCCCCCCCTCGAGAAATTTTTGATATGGCGCTCCTGTTATTAAGGAAGGGATTTCCTGTGTAAATATTTACTGAAACACGATTCACTTGTGATTAATACACATAAGAGGGTTTTGTGTTAAGAAGTTTGTTTTGCAGCCCAAATTTATTCTTCCCATGAGCATTTTTTAATGTCCGAATTTTCGTACTAATTACCAATTTTTTTAAACTTTCAGAAATGAATACTTTCAAATTTTGGAACAGAATCCCCTCCTGAAAAATATGCTGCGCGAGGTAAAAATCACAACTAGAAACAAAAAGTGTGTTTATGTTTTTTGCAAAAATCCGTAGTTAAAAAAAAAATCATAGTTTAAGAATTTCATAGCATCGTAGTTTATAGGTTGAAATCGTAGCAACTACGACTTTTTCGTATAGGTGAAAACTGGGAAATTGAGTTAGTAGCCAGTGGCCGGTAGACTCAGTTTCATTAGTGGCCACTATAATGTTTCAAACTTTCTTGACATCTAGATAAACTATAATCGTTGTATATATACATATTTTTCTATAAATCAGAGTTTTATACCAGACAACTATTCACAATAAGAATAGGGAAGCAGTCGAAATTCAAGAAAATTGCTTTAAAATTGCAATGTCCTTAACCCTTTCATGTCGGATTTTTATTCTTCAGTTTTGATAATAAAATTACTTTTATTTTAATAATGCTAATCGTAGTTATCTGAATAGATTTACTGAAGTTTAAAGATTATCTCATTGTCTGAATTCTAACGAATGAACTTATTTTGTGTACTATTCAATTGATATGATAATAGGAAGGAAGTTTTTGGAGACGTTTGGAAAATATCATTACAACAGAGTTTAACAGATATTACAACTTTCTAATGTTTTTTGTGTTTTATCACACATGATTTGTTCAGAAAAGTAACCTATACTATTTTAAATTTAAAGAGTGATATATATTTATAAAATAAAGGAATCGCCAACGGTGCAAAGAGAATTAAACAAACTTTTATTGTTATTACTAAATGTCCAAACATAAATGAAATCATAATAAGAGAGGCATAGCCATATACTATCATTACCATATGTAAATAGTAGCAAAAGTAATTGTTAAGACAAAACAATACTCGATGAAAAGACATGTACTATTAACAGTACTCCAAACCCGAAAGGGTTAAAATGCACTTGCAATTTTAAATGTGAAAGAAAAGGAAAAGGCAGTGAAAGAAAAGGAATAAATTATTTGAAACGCATGTGGAATCAAAGCTGATGAATATATTTTGCAGAATAAAACTGTAAAAAAAATAATCCAACTGAAGAGCAAGCACTTGGCGAAAAGATGAAATATTGAAAATGCAGCTAAATCATTGAAATCTACTTGCATCCGGTAAGAAAAAAAATTAACCAGTTTGCTAATTAGATGTAATCAAAGTAGAGATGCATATTTTCATGAAAAAAGTTGTATTTCAGTTGGCGATCGATAACAGATTTTTAATCGCCATTTGGCGAGTGGCGACTATAGTGGCGATCGATGGCCGATTTTTTAATCGCCACTTTTACAACTTTAATCACCACGTGGCGAGTGGCGACCGCTAATTTACACCTATACTTTTTCGTAGCAGTTGGCAGGTCTGGCCACAATCCATGGATAACTATAAAACTGATTAAATAGTTAATCTTTCTGTCCTATAGGCACTGTTGTCCCTTTTATGAATCAAATTTAAATATATTTTTTTGTTTTTTAATTGAAATTTTCAGTTAAAATCAACATAAGCATATTTTATTTGATCTTTTTATCAATTCATAAAGAAATTTGCAAAATTCTCTTCATACAGCAAACAAATATATGTGTGGTAAAATAGATGTTGCATAAAAATGCTTTATCTTTTCTTATTATCAATTAAAATGTTTGTTAAACTACATGATATTGGAGTGGCCAAAACTGGTACAAATTGGAATAAATTACTTGATGAGTTATTACTCACAACCTAAAATATTCTGTACAAAGTCATTATACTTAACAGAAAGATGATTAAATTTACTAAAGAATGATGTTATTATGATTTCAGTGATGCCGCGGATGCACTATAGTGCGTAAATTATGCAGAAAATCGGAGACGGGACGCAAAAAAAAGCTATTGCGCGTCCCACGGGACACGTAATTTCGTCAAAATATCACGGAAAAAAGCCGCTTTTCGTCAAAGGATCGCAAAAAAGACGCTAATTTCATAAAAATATCGCAGAAAAAACACGATTTTCGTAAAAGGGCCGCGAAAAAATAGCATATTTCGACAAAGAATCGCGAAAAAATAGCGAATTTCGTCAAAGGATCGCGGGAAAAACGCGAGTTTCGTCAAAGGATCGCGGGGAAAACATGAATTTTGTCAAAGGATCGCGGAAAAACGTGAAATTCGTCAAAGGATCGTGGAAAAAACACGAATTTTGCCAAAGGATCGTGGAAGAAACTCTAATTTCAGCAAAGGATCGCGGAAAAAATGCAAATTTCGTCAAAGTACCGCGGAAAAAACGCGAATTTAGTCAAAGCATCCAAAGTGCCAAAAAAGATGTGCAAACTAAACTTATAGGTAGAACATTCATTAAATGGAATTTAATTTTTTTATGAGATTCTTAAAAATACATCATGATTTCAGTATACTTTGATAATATATTCAGGGGGTGAACCAGTGAAAAATCACCCTCCGTCCTTATTACTGCACTGAAATGTCTCCCACCTTCGGAAGATTTAGGGTTTGATGCTTATTAATGATTTAGATGTGCATTTCCCTTCCAAGGAAAATCTCTGTTTCCAACACAGGTCTATGCTGACAAATAATTCAATGGGGAGAATAATTAAAGTACCCATTCATTCAACAAAAAGTAGGGGAAGACGGGGTACAATGAAACAAAATTTACTAATTTTTTTTTCGTATCCACAATTTTGCATGCACAAAAATATAATTAATGCATATTTTTAATCTTGTATTTTCCCCATCTAAATAAATTTTTATTTGGTTCTAAACAATATCTTTATGCTTGAAAAATAACAAAAAATAAATGTCTTACAGTGTTTCATTGTACCCCGTATGCCGGGGTACAATGAAACACTCCAAATGATGGAAACAATTTTCACCCAATATAGTTTATTTTATGAAAAATGAGATAAATACAAAAACAAAACTTGATTAATAAGAAACTTGATAAAAATATTATAGTCTAAGGTGAAAATTAAGAAAATTCTATTAATTTAAGAAATACCTTTCATTTTATATTAAATTGGCTCAAGTCAGATTCAAAAATTAGCATTTCTGCTTATATTTCAGTTGCTCCTGAAGGAATATGAGGTGGTAGTTTCAACACAATGAGCTTTTTTTTTTTTTAATGTAAGTTTCTAAAAAAAAAAAAAAAAAAAAGATTAAAACTAGGTTGAGTCTTCTTATATCAAGTACTTCACATTTGACTTCATTTAAATGTATGATTTCTCCAACAGTATATATTTCCTTACGTTTCCATTTATACGAGTACTGCTTGTGCCATACATGTTGTGTGTGGATATCTCATTCTTAGTACCTTGATGACCAGCTGGGCCTGAAAAAAAATCTGGATCATCATCAGAGTCTGTAGCAGGCAGAGTTTGTTTTCAAAACAATCCCTTCTTAGCTTTTTCTCTCTTTCTATTTTTTAATTGCTTAACAAGAGCATTTTTTACTGACCTGGTTAGAACAAAACTTTTTTTTTTCAGTTTTCCTACTCTTACTTCTAATATATTCCATTTACTACTTTTATTACTATAATAAAACATGTTTCATTGTACCCCGTCTGCAAGTGTTTCATTGTACCCCGCACTGAGGTTACTAAATAAAAATTTATTTTCAAACTTCTAATATTTATTTTTTTTTAGTTTGGTTTTGGAGAAATGAAGACAACAACCCAAAGATACCAATGTATAGAAAAAATAATTATTACATATAACAACAAGGAAAAAAAAACAAAATTACTTTTAGTAAAGAAAGTTACTTTCAATGGTCTAAAAGCAATAATCTTCTATTGCTACTGTTGTAGAAGTGTGAATGTATCCAAATCACATCAGTAATTGGAACATATAGTTATATAACATATATATAAACTGCAACTCTCTATGACAAATTTGATTGATTTTACAAGTAATGTTTCATTGTACCCCGTCTTCCCCTACCTCTTTATTTAACATAAGTATTCTTTTTTTCAGCTAAAATATCTTTTTTAATAAACACGTCTTCCCCGTTTTAAAAGAAATGTGAACATTAGTGGAACTTGGTACCTTCTACTCTCAAATAAGCATTATTTTATAATTAAAATTGTATCTTGCATTTTTACTTTGAAAAAAGTAAAGAAAATTTCTCTTAATATATTTTTTTTTTAAATATCTTATTTGAGTGCAAATAATACTGGTTTTAATTCATTACTTAATTATTATTAAAACAATAATTAATGCATTTATTTTATCTTTTCTAAATAAACAAGTTTAATTTATTCCTTTAAAATATGAATTATTATTGATGGGGACTCGCTTTCCTAAGAAAGGGACCCAGGATTTTTCAAGTACAGCTACATCACTGGATTTAATATGCTTCAATCGGTCAATAACTGTAAAATTTCTATTTCAAATTTTCCCTAAAGGTGGCCAAAACTGGAGCATCTACCCTATATAATAATTTAGACACACAATCTAAATCTATTATATGATGACTGAAAATGATGAAATCTGACATAACTTTAGGTACACAAAAAACAACTGACCAAGAAAAACTTAATCTTCTACTCACATGTAACAAGCGCAAAAGCAACAACAAAAGAAGTTTAAAAGAAAAGACAAGATACACAAAAATTAGAACGAATGCAGTAACAATTTTTTTTTTACTCTACCAATATGGAGGTTTGTTTACTTCCTGTTTTCAGTTTCTGTAACGGTTAACGGTTCCTGGAATGTCGATTTCTCTGTGGACTACCATAGAGTTTAGGGAAAATAAATCCGTCTCCTTGGATTTAAGATCCGGAATGGAGGATATTCCAACAAATGTGTGTTCGAGGCTGAAAAAAGTCACGTGATACCGGTAATTTACCCAAGGAACTTCTAACTGATAAGAAGTGAAGACACTACTGCTTTGCCTCATGAACTGTTTCATTGGCTAGCGGGGACGTCTACGGAGCCTTCCCTTCTTTACGCTAGAAGTTTTTACCTTGACCACGTGATCTAAACGGAGATGCATTTTCGCTGATCCCAACCGTTATAGCAAAAATGAGAGAACAGCGCATGCGTGGGGACTCTGATTGAAATTCACTTACTAGAAAACAAATATGTACAAGGTTACCAGCTTGGCGCTTTTATCATATCAGGAGTGACATTTTCATCCCATCAACAGTTTTTTCAGTTGATTAGCAAAACTTTCTGTAAATGTTATAGCAAGTCAATGGCTTATAATAAATAAAAATACCTCTACTATCATAGATATTTTTACTCTTATTGTTTAGTTATTTTAAATCACCCGCAAAATATATTTTTAAATAATTAAAGGTAATTTGGTGAAAGTCCATGTAAAGTTTTATTAATTTCAACAGTGAACCGCATATTATTTAATAATTTATTTATTAAATACACAACTTTATTTAATATTCTATTTTCATTTGTTTTGTAATTTCCTATATCAATTACATTATTATTTTATTTTTATTGACAAACAACACTGCTTTAGAAATAGCTTCATGTCATTTTCGTAAAATATTTAATACTAACGCAATTAGGAAATTATTTATTACTCAACAAATAAAAAGTAAAATTTTGCAAATGAGCATATTAATGAGTAATTTAAACGGATTACTAATAAAAATGTAGCTGCAAATATATATTATTCTTTCCACACTTAATATTAAGAAGAATAATTATCTTTTTTTTTTCTTTTACTTTATATATTTATTTTTTTAACATAAATTTAAAAATATATTCTTTTAAATCTTGTATGTTCTGCTGCAAAATAGTATATTTTTAAAGAAACATTGTCAATTTATTTTAAACAGTACATATAAATTTAAATGTAATAGTTTATGATTTTTACAAATTTAGTAATGCATTATTATTTTACAATTCTGTTCTACTTTATGTAATTTTACTAAATATTAAAAATACATTTTTTATTGAATATTATTACTATGGCCTTCCTTTTTAAATACAACTTCTTGTAACTGTTTTTTTTTTTTTTTTTAATTCAGTTATAAGCAGGGTCGTACTGGCATAACTGTTAGGGCGGTGGCAAAATGGATAAAAAGGGCGCCGATTGCCTTACAAAAAGGCCCAAATGCATATATATATAAGGTGTGTCCCAACGAAATAAAGCCACCCTAATTCTGTGCCGTAACTGGACACGAAACAAACAAATAAGAACAAGACAAATATATTAAGAAAGTCCATATACAAATACATAATACATAGTAACTCATTCCCTGCCCCACCTGGGCAGGAGAAAAAGATGAATGTGTAAAAAAAGAGGGGAAAAAGTGTCCCGCCGAAATAAAGCCACATTCAGTATTAGTATGTATTGGTAACTACCGACATTCGAGCTGCTGTAGGTCAACATTTTTATGATGTCAGGAAGTTGTCAAATACTTATTTTGAGCCAGTCGGAATTTCTGCAGACTTTAGAAGGCTGAATTTTCTATTTCTCCTTCAGTATTGGAATGGGAATGAAAACCCACCTATCAAAGTTCGAAAAAGGACAAATAACAACTTTTAAGGAAAAAGGTCTTTCACATAGACTAATATCTAAGCAAATCAAACGATCTAAAACCGTAACAAACAATTTTGTAAATCAGGGAAATACGTACGGGTATAAAAAAAAAAAACTGGTGTACATGCAGAAAAATGACTTCCAGGCAGAAAAGAGAAGTTTTGCGTCGTCTTCACGAGGTGGTATTTCCCTAAAACAGTTGACAAACGAAGATAACATCCCTGTGACAGAATCAACCTTGAAACGAATTGAAAAACGTATAGGCATCTTGCAACACAAGAAAAGGAAACAGCTGCCCATGTTGAAAGTTATCCACATGCAATGGAAAGTCGATTAGGCCAAATATCATCGAACCTGGAAGGACCAGTGGCATCGTGTTATAGTCTCAGATGAGAAAAACATTAATTTGGATGGGCCAGACGACCTTGCTTTCTATTGGTATGACATGAGGAAAGAAGAGAAATTTTTTCCAAAAGACAGCAAAGTGGAGGCTCATTAACGGTGTGGGGAGGCATCGGTTATGGAGATAATCATAACCTGGCTTTTCTCTCAGGCCGCATGAAGCCTACCGATTACCAAGAAATGCTAGAAAACCATTTACTGTCATTTGCAAAGAGACTTTGTAGACTAAGTTGGATCTTCCAGGCGGACAAGACCTCCATTCACATTCAAAAATCCTCCTGGGAATGGTTTTTGGATAATCGGGTACATGTCATGGAATCACCTGTACATTTTTCCTGATCTCAATCCCCAAGAAAATGTATGAGGTATCCTCAGTAGGGCTGTATATGCCAATAACAGACAGTTTCAGTCTGTGACAAAATTGAAAGTCGTCATCATTGAAGCGTGGGAGAATATTGATGCTATTTTCTTCCAAGGATTGGTAAATGGTATGCCACATCGTATATTCCACGTCATATATAACCATGGCGGATATATTGTCTATTAACAGTAGTGGCTTTATTTCGGCGGGACACTCCCCCCCCCTCCTTTTTTTACAAATACATTTTTTTCCTGCCCAAGTAAGGCAGGGAGTGAGTTACTCCTTGTAAATATGTATTTGTATATATTTTTTTTCTTTATATATTTGTTTCGTTCTTATTGGTTTTTTTTCGTGTCCAATTACAGCACACAATCACGGTGGCTTTATTTCGGTGGGACACACCTTATATACACTTACAGTGAAACCTCCCTGTGCGACCACCTCCCCGAACGATCATTTTTGCATAGAACAAAATTTATTCCCATAGGCTCAATACTAATTTTACCTCCCTGTCAGAGACCATCCCAGTTGAACTCCCTCCATGAGCGACCCATTTCTTTGAAGAAAACGAAACAAATTCCGATTTTTCCTGGTCGCCTGAAGAAGGTTTTATTAGAAAAATAATTCCGGAGAGCGCATTAGTCGTCAAACTTCTAAACTAAGTTTAGATTTTTTTTATTCCGGTAACTTTTAAGTGTTTAAACTCCTGTGTGCCTTTTTAGACAATGAATTTAACTCTGGTGACAAATTAAGGATGACGGTCAATACACTTCCCTGCCAAATTCTGTCAGGAAACTCTCAAGGAAATAGATAAATGAATGAAATCGTCATTATTTGTTGGCATCCAAAAAAAAAAAAAAAATGCATTTATTTACTGAACTTCGAAAGGATTTCGAAATAAAAGTTATAAAAGATAAAACCGTAAAATCAAAGCAAACGTCAACGTATTCATTTTTTACACTCTGCAGTAATTAACTTATAAAAGTTTAAGTATCAAAACATAAGTTAATTGCATATTTTTTTCCTAATGTGAAAAATAAATTTTAGTAACATTGTTACCTTTTTTCAACAATTAAAATCTAGATTTAAACATGACCTCCCTTAAGAGACCACCTCTTGGAGCGACCAATTTTTAATGGAACACACACACACACATACATACTATACAAATTATGTATAAAAAAATACTTTAAAAATATATACGACTATTTTGTTATAGCGAAAACTTTATTCCTAAAATAATTATGACAACCAAATTAGTATTTTATACTATAGAAATGTAATTTACACAAAAATAGTTCCCCGCAAAACATTGCACTTCTGATGTTAGACCAGTGTTGCCAACTTAGAGGTATTTTTTTTCCACCACACTTTTCTAAAAAAGCTATCTCTATTTTCGAAATCTGCTCACCTTATCTAATGAGTTAATTCATACTTTACCCCGAATATCCGAATAACAATCTCCATACAATTATCTCCAAATGGAAAATAAAATATTAAAATAAAACAAACAAAAAAATTTCGTTGGGTCAAAACTCAAAAGTGCAAAACATTATTTTATACAATTGAATAACATTTTATATAATACAATCTCTAGGATACAAATACTATTTATGGTGTAAAAAATTTCAGAAAATTAATTTTGGTTTAGGGCAAGAATGACGTCTATTTTACGTGAATTATTTAAAAAAAATGTTTTATTTCTTTATTTTTTCAACATTAAAAAATTATCATAGAGAAGCATTTGGTTTGAATCCCGCTATTTAAACAGTTTAAATATATATATATATATATATAGTCTGAAATTGCATGAAAGAAAATATTCTTTAACATTATTACTACAGGTTTCGTTATTATTCACTTTAGTTCGTAGGTAGCAATAGTGATGGGCGATTCTCGAAAATTCGACAATCGAGAAAAATCGTCATCGTAAAAAATCACAATCGATACAGCCATCGATTAATTCCTAGAATATACAATCGAGATGTTTTACAATCGATTATAACGAGAGAAGTTAAAAACAATTGTTGGAAAACTTAGCTATTATTCTGGCCGAAAATTTCATAGTAGTGATAGGGCTTGATCGATAATTCTGCTATCGCAATTATTTGCTCCCGATTTAGGCTTAAGGGGTTACTTCAGTCAAGCGAAAAGACCTGCTCGCTAATGCTAATCTTATGGAAGAAATTTATAAAGATATCTCATTTAAATTTCAGTATTTTAAAATGATTTTCTTTGCATTGGAATAAATTCCCCTTTCTTCTTTATGAAACTGCAATGTCCAAATCGCGTAACTATGGCGCATTTGATGAATCAAATAACCTTTCTATACTTTTTAGATAACTCCAAAAGGTTTGATACAGTTTAAAGTTCCCCTAAATGTCAAATAATGTGGAATTTCCCCATTGATCGAAAACAAAAGTTTCTTTCGAAAAACGTAAGGATAGTAAAGATACCTGCCAAGAGGGAACCTGTCTAACACGGAAACTGTTTTTCAGTACCTAGCGATTCCAACATGACTCTGTAAGTCTGTATCGAAATCCAAAGTAGCTATTTTATGACTCATTTAAAAACTCATTTTTTATTTTAGACGCATTAGCTAGAATCGATTAGCATTTCCCTCTTTTCGATAAAGGCAAAAGGTTTGATACAAATTAAAGTTCCCTAAACGTCTAAAGTGTATCAAATGCTGTGGAATTTCTCCGTTTATCAAAAACAAGACAGCTTTATCGAAAAACAGAAGGATAACCAAACATACATAACTGCTGAGAGGGAACCTGCCTAACACGGAAATTGTTTTCCAGTGCCTAGCGATTCCAACATGATTCTTCAAGTCTGTATCGAAATCCAAAGTAGCTAGTTTTTGACACATTAACTAGCTCATTTTTTATTTTAGGCGCATTAGCTAGAATCGATTAGCATTTTCTTCTTTTCGATAAAGGCAAAAGGTTTGATACAAGTTAAAGTTCCCTAAATGTCTAAAGCGTATCAAATGCTGTGGAATTTCTCCGTTTATCCATTTACAAGACAGCTTTATCGAAAAACGGAAGGATAACCAGACATATATAACTGCTAAGAGGGAGCCTGTCTCATACGGAAATTGTTTTCCAGTGCCTAGCGATTCCAACATGACTCTTCAAGTCTGTATCGAAATCCGAAGTAGCTAGTTTTTGACACATTTACAATCGATTAGCATTTTCTTCTTTTCGATAAAGGCAGAAGGTTTGATACAAGTTAAAGTTCCCTAAATGTCTAAAGTGTGTCTAATGATGTTGAATTTCTCCATTTATCGAAGACAAAGGAGCGTTATCGAAAAATAGAAAGGTAAACAGACAAATATATCCGCTAATAGGGAATTCTATAACTAAAATAAAACTTCAATGGACTTCATTTTTGGTATTTTGGATAATTTTAATCTTCCAATCCTTACCAACGTGGTATTAGATGATGGGTCTGGAAAAGGTAGAAAAAACGCCCCCCCCCCCCCCCCCGAAGCGGCATTAGGCCCCAAATTGACAGTAGGGCAGACCAAGGATGAAAGTTAACTTCATGTAAGAGAGGACTAGGGAAATTGAGAATGGTAAAAAAAAACCAAACCATTGAATAAGAAAAAATTTGAAGAAAAAGAAAAATGGTAAAAGAACAAGTGAAGCGTGTGATTAGAGCCAGACAAATGGAGAGGGGCCCGATGGGCCACAGCTGGTCCAGAATGAGTGCCCGAGTTGTCAGAATGTGTCAAGAACTTGGAGAATAGTATCTACAATGAAGAAAAATAATGAGACAAAATATTATGAAAAACAGATGAAAAATACCAATAGCCTGAGGCTAAAAGAAAAATGTTTCACTGGGCGGCGTCCCCTGGTGGTAGTAAAAATAAAATTGATACGAAAAGATAGGGAAGAGTGAAAAGACTTTATTTTGGGAATTTTATAATTTTTGCACAAACAGTATACTAAAGGTTTGAATAAACAAAACTTTAAAGCGCCCTCTTGAGGCGAAGAAGAGAGTTAAAATTAAGAAACATATGTCCATATTCTTTATTCGATTTTAGACACAATTTTATGTTAGTCTTATAATTTTCCTATGAGTGGAAGATACCGTACCAGAGTACGAAAAAAAAAACCGCCGCTAAGTATACTCCTTTAGAACATTTTAAGCCCAGAGGTCTAAAATTAACGGTGGATTGACAAAAGAAAGGCAGATTTAGAAAGGTTATGAGATTACCCTTATTTTAATACGTTACATGAGTGGGGTAAAATAATTTTGAAAAATCCTCTTCCCTGAGGCGCGACACTTAAAATCTTGAAAACACATAATTTGCAGTGCAATTTTGTTTTAACAATAGCATTCTAATATTAAGAGATATGGGACAGATTAGGAGGGCTAAAATAAGAGAAACATTGAAAATCAAAGACAAACTGGCGCCAAATTCACTAGAAAACTTCTATATCAACAACTGAAACCCGAACTGATGACTTGAGGGTCCTGTCCCTGCCGGCGAAGACACTCACGAGCTAATGCTAATCCTATGGGGAGGGATTTTTCTAATATCTTGTTTGCATTTCGACATTTTTAAATAATTTTTTTTTTGCATTGGATAGCCGAGGTCCATCTCTACAGCGCACCTTTTTCACTTTTTCGATTTTGGTCACAGATATTTTTAACAAAGTTACTTTCACTTTCAAAACCAGTTCTGAAAATGAAAGTGTCATTCTAATAATGTCTTGCAAATAGCGGTTGAAGAAAAAATCATCTTAGTAAGGGTGTACTCAAATCCAAACTGCTTATTTTCTGACTCATTTTACAATTCATTTTTGCTCTCAAAGGCTTCCAATTGGTACGTTTTCTTACTCAGAAACTATGTAATGTACCGTAATGGTTGATTTTTTGATAGAGGCAGAATATATTTTAAAAAATGCTGTTAAAGTGGGCATTTTGAACCGAATTTCCCGAAGTGGATTGTGTTGGAAAAATCATTGTATTAAGGATGCACTCAAATCCAAACTGCTTATTTTCTGACTCATTTTTAAATTAATTTTTGCTCTCAAACGAATTTAATTGGTAGATTCGCTTATTCAGAAACTATATAATCTATCGTAATGATCGATTTTTTGATAGAGGCGGAATATATTTCAAAAAATGATGACAAGGTGGGCATTTTGAACGGAATTTCCCGAAGCGATTGTGTTAGAAACGAAAAATATTGTCCTTCTAAGAAAATAATTTTTTATATATCAAGTTTTAATTGATTGAACGAAAAATAAAAATACAGGTCGCTTATAAATTTCTTCAAAAATCGCGTCAGCAAGTTTCATATTTTTTTTATTAAAAATGAATCTGGAGTTATGCCAGAAAATTTCGAGTTGTTGAGCATGGAAAAGTATTTTTTTGAATACCACCCTAACATGATTCTGCTAAAACTAACCATTATATAAAAATCAAATAAAAACTTGTCAAAAGCGGCCAGACAAAATTGTTAAAGTGGGTTTATCTCTAATCATGATTTAGTTTTTGTTTGTGAAATTAGTATACCTGACTTCGAAGTCTACCTCCGCCTGTAGGCCGGGCCGGCAGGGATTTTTTATTTTTTCGCAACAGTTATAAAGAGAAAATAAAGAAATACATTAGACAAATTTTGAAGATTTCACAAAAATCCAAACTAATAAACACCCGGCCCGGCCGCGCGCCGAGCATCTATTTTCATTCACGGCAATCGGGCCGGGCCTAGCCTACTCTTTAAGGGCCGGGCCTTACTTTTTCCCTGAAGTTTCGGGTCGGGCCGGCCCTAACTTATTTTGTCTGCACACACCCGGGTACTGGTTTCATTCCTAATCTTCATGGCCCAAAATTTTCATTCCTAGTTTTCACCCAGCCCGTATGAAAATCATTGTCTCGGCGTGGCCTGATTTGTTCAAATGTCAGTAAAATTAGGCTTGGCACAAATTTTTTGTCAAAAAATGCATACATTTTTAAATCGCCATTATCCTACAATTAAACATTCAAATTCATTCTTTTTAAAGAGTAGTAGATTTCTACGCTTATTAAAATACAGTTAAATTAAAATATAGTAAAACGTGTGAAAAAGAACCTGTCTATGACGGAATCTCGTTTTAAACTGAAAAACGTGTTGATCCATGCAAAATTAATATACTACTACGTAAGAAAATAATATGTAATACATTTACACTTGCTAAGAAGGGAACTTGTGTTTAACGCATTTTTTTTCCCTTTTCTATGCAATTCAGTCTTAGATTTTACTGTATAGCATTTTTCAGATATTTAACGCTTCAATACATGGAATATGGATTAACAATATTAATGATAACTGAAACATTTACATACAAGAAATAGAGATTCATTAAAAAAATAAATATCGCACCCTGCGGCACTTCTATAAAAATGAAGATTATAAACATGAAAAGAAAAGTTAAGATAAATATTTTTGGCTTGAACTCCTCGTACGAGACCAAATCGACGTAAAAATCAGTGTTTTGTAGAAATTCACTCGGGCCGTGGCGGGCTTGGGCCGAGATTTTAACTTTTATACCGGGCTGGGCCGGGCCGGGCCGAACTTTTAACTTTTTTACCGGGCCGGGTCAATATTTTTTTTGTACGGGCCGGGCCGAATTTTTTTTTCTCTGAGTCAGGCCGGGCCCGGGCCTGGAAATGTCGGCCCGTGCAGACCTCTACTACAAGTCTTTTCTTTTATGTACAGTTTGGCCGAATATTCGGTTTCATTTTTGTTTTCAGCCCAAAATCTTAGTTTCGGCGAAAGTACTGGCGAATATTCGATATTACTATAACTGCCCTTCCCTAGCCTCCCCCAAACGGCACTCCCATCTGTTGAGCCGCACATAGTATGTATTCACATACAAGGGGATAAATTTAGAAGGTATTACTAATCGTTATTTTTAAATTAAATTATTTTTTAATAATTTTTTATGTTTACAGCACCTTATATTGAATTATTTTTGTTTCAATCAAATTATTTTTTAATTAATAATTATGTACTGCTGTTTCTACTCAAAACATTATTCAGATAACATGCATATATGTATGTTTATGTCAATTACTTTGAATTTATTTTTAAAACAGTTTCGCTTTCGTTTTCGGTCGAAACTAGGAAGGTAAACGAAATTCGGTTTCTGTCGAACACTATTTTTATGTTTGTAAATGAGCAGAATTTTTCGCATTATTTAACGTTAAAAAATATTTCTTTGAGAACCGCTTTAAGGATTTACCACGTAATCATAACTTATAAATTTCAGAAAATCGAGTTTTATTTTAACGGCTTTATCCACGGAAAACTTCTTTATGTGGCCAAAATCTGGAATAGACGATTCTATGTAAGTAAGAAAAAAAAAAAAAAAAAAAAAAAAAAATACAATAAGCATTATATTATAATTATAACATAAAATTTAAACTAATAAAAATTTTCTCAAAATTGCATTTTTAAATTGTTGACTACGACACGATTACTTTAATAATAATGAATTGTTTTACTTTTGTCAGCTTTTTTTCTTATATAATTATGCAGTGCATTAAGGACTTTTTTTTTTTTTATCATCATAAATCAGTATTTTTCTACGGTAAAAGTTGAATACCCTCTTCAAATAACCAGCATTAAAAAAAGAAAAAAAAAAAAAAAAAAAAAAGCTTTTCGTAATTTCCATTCTTTGTCCCGTCTAGTCACTAAAATAAGTCGTATTTAATTAAAAATTACTGTATATTTTAATTTCAGATAAGCTAAATTTAAACTACAATGTTCGCCGCAACTCACACGCACAAAAAACGCACCAGAAAAGAGGCAATAATTTCAAATATATTTACATTTTTCAAAAGTAATATGTATCAAAATTATATTTAAGCATTGTATTACAAAATAAAAAACAAAGTCAAAGAAAATAGAAATACTTGAGGGGGCTCGTCACTCAACTTCCAAATTCTCCTCCGTAATGCTAAGTCTATAAACTTTTGATGCATTCGTATATTTAAAATATCTTCTCGGAAAATTCACATTTTTAGCATATTTTTTTCTGTGAATTCTTCTTAAAATTTTAACACTTGACACACTCGTAAGATTTTAACACTTCATATAAAATTAAGTCTATACCTTAGAAATATCTTGAGAACTAAGAAAAAAAAAGAAACTTTTAGGAAGTGTACACAAAAAATAGAAGTTAAAAATACTAATTTCCCGAGGAGATATTTCAAATATATGAATCTATCCAATGTCCATAGACTTTACATTAGTGAGGAGAAATCGGAAGCTGGGTGACCAACCCCATTAATTGCTTAATGTGGAAAAAAAATTAAAAGAAGGAGAAGAATCTTGTGTCGTGCGTTAATTAGTATTTCATGGGAAAATACCTCCAGCAGAAAGATATTGAGCACCAGAAATCTCAGAATACAGTATAATCAATAAAAAGTGTCACATCTGGTATTACTACAGAAACCATTGGGTGTCTATAGAACCCATTATCTAGTTAACTCGAAACCCCGCAGAAATGGTAATTTGTCTTCTTAGGAACAAGATCCCATCCCACGTTATTGACTAACAGCATTGAAAACTTAACACAAACTGCACTTCTCTTTACTTATATTCACCCATTCTTTTGTAAAACATCTTTTACAGTTTTAGTGGTTTGTCTATTTATTTTCATTACATGTGTATTTTTCAATTTATAAATCGAGGTAGTGTTTGAAGTTTAAAGCGGTTAAGCAGATCCGGTTTTAAAAAAAACGTTTTTAGATATTGGCATTTTCGGATGCTAAAAGTATAATCGAATTTTTAAATATATATGAAAAATTAACGTTTTCTTCTTCCGAAAGCAAAATTTACATAAGTTTCCATTGCAAAATCTTGTGAAGAATTAGTCTTGACGGTCTAACATTTATATTATCATTAGGAAACTATGGAATGCTCCACTTTAGTAGAACAAGAGTATCAATTTATGCGTCTGTTTGTGAAGAGTGAACGTGTATGTAAGTATGTGTGTGCGTGTCTGTGGGGGGAGGGGGGGAGGTTGCTATTACAAAAACACGATAATAGTTTTTTGAAAGTTATTTTTACAGAGGCACTTGAAAAGTCTGACCAAGTGACCAAGGGCACCATGATTACAAAAACACGATATTAGTTTTTTAGAAGTTATTTTTACAGAGGCGCTTAAAAAATCTGACCAAGAATGGCGTGATGACAAAAGCACGATAGTAATTTTTTGAAAGTTATTTATACAGAGGCGTTGAAAAAAAATTTGACGAAGGGCGCCATGACTACTAAAACAAGATAATAGTTTTTAGAAACTGATTTTTGCACAGGTGCTGAAAAAAAAAATTGACCAAGGGCGTCATGATTACAAAAACACGATGTTCGTTTTTTGAAAGTTATTTTTACAGAGGCGCTGAAGAAATCTGACCAAGGGCACCACCATAATTTCAAAAACACGATTTAGTTTTTTGAAATTTATTTTTACAGAAGTGCTGAAAAAAAATCTGACCAAGGGCGCCATGATTACAAAAACACGATAATAGCTTTTTGAAACGCATCTTTAAGGAGGCGCTGAAAAATATCTGACCAAGGGCGCATGATTAGAAAAACACGATAATAGCTTTTTGAAAGGCATTTTTACAGAGGCGCTGAAAAAATCTGACCAAGGACGCCTTGATTACAAAAACACGATATAGTTTTCTGAAAAGCAGTTTTACAGAAGCGCTGAAAAAAATCTGACCAAGGGCGCATGATTAGAAAAACACGATAATAGCTTTTTGAAAGGCATTTTTACAGAGGCGCTGAAAAATATCTGACCAAGGGCGCCATGATTAGAAAAACACGATGTTAGTTTTTTGAAAGTTATTTTTACAGAGGCGCTGAAGAAATCTGACCAAGGGCACCATAATTTCAAAAACACGATTTAGTTTTTTGAAATTTATTTTTACAGAGTTGCCGAAAAAAAATCTGACCAAGGGCGTCATGATTACAAAAACACGATAATAGCTTTTTGAAACGCATCTTTACAGAGGCGCTGAAAAATATCTGACCAAGGGCGCATGATTAGAAAAACACGATAATAACTTTTTGAAAGGCATTTTTACAGAGGCGCTGAAAAATATCTGACCAAGGGCGCATGATTAGAAAAACACGATAATAACTTTTTGAAAGGCATTTTTAAAGAGGCACTGAAAAATATCTGACCAAGGGCGCCATGATTACAAAAACACGATATTAGTTTTTTGAAAGTTATTTTTACAGAAACGCTTTAAAAAATCAGAACAAGGGCGTCATGATTACCAAAGCCGCCTCTGACAATGGGACCAAATGAAATAAAAATAAAAATATGCTGTCTTAAATTGTCATTCCCTTTTTATTCTTGTCTTTTGTACTTTTACAAAAAGCAGAAATATCAAACTACCGGGCAGCAACACCGGGCGCTTAATATTTGACAGAAAATATGCTAAATACGTTATTAATACTAATATTAATTTATGTGGAAGTTACTATTCTTCGGGGTACTGAATAAAATCTGGACCAGGGCGCCATGACTATCAAATTCTCTGCCAATGAATCCATTTAAAATGAGAATATGTTTCTTATACAGTGTTTCGTCGCTTATACTTGCACAAAGGACAGAAATACAAAATACCTGACAACAAAACTAAATACTTAGACGCAGAAAATATGCAAACATATTAGACGCAGACTTATTACAGGGTGGCTACTAAATACTGATACAAATATTTAGACATTTTATTTTACAAATATAAAATAGAAAAAAATAATTACACTAATATGATGAACATCATACATGAAAGTTTACCTGTAAACAAATTCACTCAAATCGACCGCCATCTTTATCAATTACCAAAGATAATCTCTTATGCCATTGTCCGAGGGCGGCACGAATCATTTTAAGAGGTAATTTGTCCCATTCACGCAATATGGAAGCTTTGAGAGAGTCCAAACTTCTGTGTTGTTTGCTATTTACTTTAGCCTCTAAAATCCCCCAGACACAATAATCTAAAGGATTTAGATCCGGTGAAGAAGGGGGCCAATCTTCGTGCATGATAAAATTCGGACAATTGACCTGGAGCCAAGCTTGTGTTGATTTAGCTCGGTGTGAAGGTGCAGAATCTTGCTGAAATATCCAATTCTTTTTTGGATACAACCTGTCAGCATGTGGCAATAAATGTGCAGCCAATATGTTCTGTTTGTAATATTCCGCATTGATTTTTACCCCTTTATCTATGAATTTCAAAGGCAATTTCCCATTGTTTGACACTGCAGCCCAAACCATAACAGAATTCTTGTTCTGAAAGCGTTTAACAGTTCGGAGAGTTTCAGGTATATCCTCAAACGTTGCTGAATATACGACATCATTTTTAGCATTATAACACTGTTCAGTGCAAAATAGCTTCTCATCAGAAAATATCATTCTGTCAATATTTTTCTTACCGTGCCGCTTCAGCAATTTCTTGCATCTTTGTAATCTTTTTATCTTTTGGGCATCAGTCAAACCTTGAACTTTTCTTTTCCGATAAGGACGAAAACCCAGGTCTTCATTTATAATAATTTGCATAGTTCTGCGACTCGCGTTCTCTTCTGCAGCCATTTTATTTGCAGAGCGTTGTGGATTTCTTCGTATCTTTTCACGAATTCTTTTGATGCGCTCTTTTGTGCGAACTGATCGTGGGCGACCAGACCTAGGTCGATCTTTACAGCTATTAGTATCCAATAATCGATTTATAGTTCTATATATAAATAATCTATTAAAACCAAGGCATTTCAATTGCTTAAATATTTGACCTGCGGAAAGCCCGCGATCAAAGAGCTGTTTAATCATCATTCTTTTAGCTTCCATTTTAAAAATAATTCTAAATATTTGATTTTTACAAAAATCGTCTGCACTAATAGAAAATTGCCAAACGCTGAAATACAGAAATAAATTATTTTACCAAACGATTAAAATTAATTCTTATTTTTTGAAGTGTATCAGTATTTAGTAGCCACCCTGTAGAAGCATTCTTAGAGCAGAACTTATTTAGGCGTATATCTAAATAAGTTAATACTTAATATTATTTTTCTTAGAATTTATCTTTAGTACAAGCTTTGAAACAAAGTCTGGTCCAGGATACCATGTGTAATAATGGCATATCTGATTGTCGATAACTTCTGTTATCTCGAAATTGGGTTATCTAATTGTCTTTGATCACACATAGTTTGCTTATGCTATACTTTAAAAAATAAAAAGCATTACTTTTTAATTTTCCAAATGAAAATTTTTGAAAATTTTATGCCTTTCAGAATACACAACTTTAAGCGTGCTTAAAAAAAAAAAAAAAAAAAAAAAAAAAGACGATGGGCGCACCGGGCATTTGCCTCGTTGCCCGGTGGGCCAGTACGACCCTGGTTATAAGCAATTAAAAGCTATCTACTCAGATAATTATAAAAATTTTTAATAACCAATTTCGTTTAAATCACTGGAGAAAGATGGCAGCACATTAATTTTTTTTTTCACTTTTTGTGTGGAGGGGGGTGGGGTGATATTATTTGATTCAACATCAATATCATTTATACTTCTATTATAATTATGGTGTATAAAAATTAATAAAGAATTTATATGAAACTGTTTTTTGGGATACATTCAAATAAACAGTAGTCTTTTCTTATATCGGTGATCTTTCCCTTTTGTTTCATTCCATATGCAAATCGCACCTTAATATTATGTAACATCATACATTTATCAAAAAATAAAAATTACTTTGCAACGATATAAATTATCATTAAGAGTTTTTTTAATTTAAAATGGAGTTCATTTTAGTTATACTATTATCAAATTAAGCTATAATACACATTAATTAGATAATTAACTATTTATAATTAATAAATAAAAAACAATGTTTAGATATTCCAAATAGCTAATTAGATTTAATATTTTGTTTTCAAATTATTTAGTGATAGCATATTATTATGTAATTTTCTACAATTTATAAATAATTATAGCATATTTGGATATGAAATAATAGAATATTGAATATAGAACATTTGATAAAGATAAATTATTATGTTATGTAATTTATAATTATCAAATTACTGTTGTTATTATATTATAAAATTAAAGATGTCACTGTAATTTATAGATAATTGGTTTGATTAACAAATTGAATAACAAATTTGAATAACAAATTATTAAAAATGTAATGATACAATAATATTAATACTTAGATTATTATCATATTATTATTATATTAGTAATGTAATACTATCCATACACTTCAATAAATAAAATTTTACATATCAATACTTCATTGAAATTTAATGATAATTTATGATATTTATTTATGAAATATCTTCTTTAGACAATAAAGAAGATAATATTTATTATGAATTACACCTGTTTTACTTATAATGAAAATATTTAATGTTGATAATAAGTAAATGCATTGTAGTTTATTAAAATATTTTAGCATTATTGATAGCATGTTACATTTTATAATATTTATCTTTTATCATTATTAACGTATACAACATTATAAAAATATCAATAATGATCAAATATTTCAGTAAACCACTTAAGGATTTAAATAAATATATATCTATAGATTTAAATACTACATAACAGCTTTTTTTTTTTTACAAAATATTTTAAAATTAAGTTTATAAAAATAATAGTTAATAATAAATTATAATATATAATTAAAGTAGTATTTTAATATGTCATAGTATGTATTATAAAATATCTCTCTATAACATATCTTGTAATATTATAAATTTATTTATCTAATATAGATAATATTTATTATAAATAGTATCTCTTTTTATTTGTATTGCTACAGCAATAATATTAGTATCTGGTACTATTTAATTACAATACGTTAATAATGATAAAAAATAAATATTATAAAATGTAACACTCTATCAATAATGATAAATTATTTCAATAAACTATTTAAGTATGTTTATGCGAATAAACCAGGAAACAGATTTAAAATATACTATGATATTTTAGTAGCTAGTTTCACAAAAAAGTAAAATATCATTAAAAAAATCTCAAGTCCTTTATACACCACTGTCAATCTAATAATAATAATATTTTTTGTTGTTGTGGTTGTTAATTACCAATTTAGATTACCTATAAATTATATCTAGAAGTAGTTGCGATATTGGGAAAAATGTTAAATTATCAAACAACAATTTATTATCTAATATAGGTAATATTGTTATTTATTTATAAATCACATTAAAGTTAGAAGAAAAGGAGTCAAAACTGTTTAAGAAAATATTTTTATCATTTTTTGACAGGAATATACGTATATTGTTCAGGTAAATTCATTATAAATATCAAATCAAATAAGTTACGAAAACTCTGCACTATCACCGTTTCACAATAACAATGCATCGAAATATTTTCGAACGCCAAAAAGTAATCGCCAATTGACATAGCAACCTCGGTAACCCTGTACAAGTTTTCTACCAAGAGAATTTCAATCTAAGTCCCCACGCATGCGCTGTTCTCTCATTTTTGCTATAACGGTTGGGATCGGCGAAAATGCAACGGAGATGGAATATCCTCCATTTAAATCCTAAAGATTCCGCCATCTGGTGGAGAATAGATTAGATATAATCATGAACATGGATATAATTTCTCGCTTCAGGAAAATCCCATGCAAGCACAGTGTTATATGAAAAGTAAAAGTTATCCGAATTTGAATATCTAAAACTTTCAAATCTTATTAATAAATTTTAGACTTTTCCATTTTTAATTTGTAAATACTCGTATTGCAAATTTTGTATTATGTTTATGATGGTTTGACATAAAATGATAAGGCACGTCTAAAATACAAACCTTTAAAAAAGTTAAGATTTATTTCGATTTCATTTGAACGGAATCTAAGTTTTTAGAATGTTTAAAGTATCATATTGTTTGAATTTTATTAGGTAGATTTCGTATGAAATACTACCTATTGGGATCGTTCCTATGTTGGAATTTCAGAAAAATTTTTGCAGATCTACACCGATCATGACCCCTAGAACCCAAAACCACCCTCAGTAAAAAACTTTATCTATCTATCCATCTATCTATCTATCTATTTATCTATCTATCTGTCTATCTATATATATCACTTTCTTCTGGACACGATAACTTTCGTAATTCTGCACCAATCTCTTCCAAACTGTTACATAAAATCAATGGGCATAAAATCTCGGTCAAGTTCGTTAATGGGCAAAATCGGACCAAGGGGATGGAAATAGGGAGGGGTTTTCTGAAAACCGAAAACCACCCATAACTTCTTAATTTTTGTACATATCAAATCAGTTTAAAGTTTTTATTACTTCTAAAAATAGGGCTAAAATTTTATGTATCACAGATTTTTGATAAAGTTAAAAATGGGCTCAAGGGGCGCCAAAAATAGGGTTTTTGGGAGAAAAAAATTCATAACTTCGTCAATTCTCATGATATCAAATCCAATTAATTTTATTATAAATCTCCTTAATATTATCTACAACTTTTATATTCACAAGTTTTTGATAGGACCAATTCGTACCGCAAAAAAAAAATTAAAAACGAAAACAAAAAGGGGGTTTGAAGAAGTAAAAAATCCTTAACTCCGTCAATTCAAAAGATATAAAATTCCCATGAATTTATCATATATCTTCTTAATATTGTCTACAACATCTATATAGACAAGTTTTGGATAGAACCAATTCTTACAGCAAAAACAAATTAAAAATACATAGCGGTTGAAGAAAAAAAATCATCTAAGTAAGGGTGTATTCAAATCCAAACTGCTTATTTTCTGACTCATTTTACAATTCATTTTTACTCTCAAAGGCTTCCAATTGGTACGTTTTCTTACTCAGAAACTATATAATGTACCGTAATGGTCAATTTCTTGATAGAGGCAGAATATATTTAAAAAAATGCTGTTAAAGTGGGCATTTTGAACCGAATTTCCCGATGCGGATTGTGTTGGAAAAAATCATTGAATTAAGGATGCACTCAAATCCAAACTGCTTATTTTCTGACTCATTTTTAAATTCATTTTTGCTCTCAAACGCATTTAATTGGTAGCTTCGCTTATTCAGAAACTATATAATGTACCGCAATGATCGATTTTTTGATAGAGGCAGAATATATTTCAAAAAATGTTGTCAAAATGGGCATTTTGAACGGAATTTCCCGAAGCAATCGTGTTATCACTTTCTTCTGAACACGATAACTTCCGCAACTCTGCACAAATCTCATCCAAACTGATACATAAAATCAAGGGACATAAAATCTCGGTTAAGTTCTTTAATGGGCAAAAGCGGACAAATGGGATGGAAATAGGGAGGGGTTTTGTGAAAACCGAAAAAACCCCATAACTTCTTAATTTTTGTACATATATTATCAGTTTAAAGTTTTTATTACTTCTAAAAATAGCGCCAAAAATTTATGCATCACAGATTTTTGATAAAATTTAAAATAGGTTCAAGGGGCGCAAAAAATAGGGTTTTGGGGAGAAAAAATTCCTTACTTCGTCAATTCTCAAGGTATCAAATCCAATTAATAAGTTTTTAATAGGACCAATTCGTACCGCAGAAGAAAAAAAAAATTAAAAACGAAAACAAAAAAAAAGGGGGGGGGGGTGAAGAAGAAAAATTTTCATAACTCCGTCAATTCACAAGATATAAAATCTCCATGAATTTATCATATATCTTCTTAATATTCTCTTCAACATTTATATAGACAAGTTTTTGATAGGGCCAATTTTTACAGCAAAAACAAATTAAAAATACATAGCGGTTGAAGAAAAAAATCATCTTATTAAAGGTGCATTCAAATCCAAACTGCTTATTTTCTTACTCATTTTTAAATTCATTTTTGCTCTCAAATGCATCCAATTGCTAGATTCTCTTATTCAGAAACTATATAATGTACAGTAATGATCGATTTTTTGATAGAGGTAGAATATATTTCAAAAAATGATGTCAAAGTGGGCATTTTGAGCGGAATTTCCCGAAGCAATTGTGTTATCACTTTCTTCTGGACACGATAACCTCCGCAATTCTGCACAAATCTCTTCCAAACTGATACATAAAATCAAGGGACATAAAATCTCGGTCAAGTTCGTTAATGGGCAAAAGCGGACAAAGGGGATGGAAATAGGGAGGGGTTTTGTGAAAACCGAAAAAAACCCATAACTTCTTAATTTTTGTACATATCAAATCAGTTTAAAGTTTTTATTACTTCTAAAAATAATGCCAAAAATTCATGCATTACAGATTTTTTTAAAAATAGGCTCAAAGAGCGCAAAAAATAGGATTTTTGGGAGAAAAAATTCCTTACTTCGTCAATTCTCAAGATATGAAATCCAATTAATTTTATTATACATCTCCTTAATATTATTTACAGCTTTTATATTCACAAGTTTTTGATAGGACCATTTCGTAACCGCAAAAATAAATAAATAAATAAATAAATAAATAAAAACGAAAACAAAAAGGGGGGGTGAAGAAGAAAAATTTTCATAACTCCGTCAATTCACAAGCTATAAAATCTCCATGAATTTATCATATATCTTCTTAATATTGTCTTCAACATTTATATAGACAAGTTTTTGATAGGAAAAATTCTTACAGCAAAAACAAATTAAAAATACATAGCGGTTGAAGAAAAAAATCATCTTATTAAGGGTGCATTCAAATCCAAACTGTCTATTTTCTTACTCATTTTTAAATTCATTTTTGCTCTCAAACGCATCAAATATCTAGATTCTCTTATGCAGAAACTATATAATGTACAGTAATGATCGATTTTTTGATAGAGGCAGAATATATTTCAAAAAATGATGTCAAAGTGGGCATTTTGAACAGAATTTCCCGAAGCGATTGTGTTAGAAACGAAAAATATTGCCCTACTGAGAAAATAATTGTTTACTAATCAAGTTTTAATTAATTGAAAGAAAAATAAAAACACAGGTCGCTTATAAATCTTTTCAAAAATCACATCAGCATGTTTCATATTTTTTTTAATTAAAAATGAATCTGAAAATGTGCCAGAAAATTTCGAGTTGTTAAGTATGGAAAAATATTTTTTTTAATATCGTCTTAACATGATTCTGATAAAACCAGCTATTTTATAAAAAGGATATAAAAACTCGTCAAAAGCCGACAGATAAAACTGTTAAAGTGGATTTATATCTAATAATGACTTAGTTTTTGTTGGTGAAATTAGTATACTTAACTTCGAAATCTACCTCTGCCTGTAGGCCGGGCCGGCAGGGATTTTTTTTTTTTTTTTTTTTTTTTTTTTTTAAATGTTCAATTGGTTTAACTTATCCTTCTGTATATAAAAAAAAAGTTTTGATTTGGAAATGGACCAATGAAAATCTGCGTAGATAATCCCGGCACATCGGCATCCAATTTTAATGCTTAAGCATGGCCTTTCTTCGTTAATATTAAATAAACTGTTGCATACAAAAGTATGAAAATCGGTAGTATTATAGAGAAATGTTTGATAAACACGCTGATGCAGACAGTTTTCAAATTGAAGAATTATTTTAAGAGATATTTAATGCCAAAGTTGGACAAAATCATTCCATTAAAAAAGTTTTATAGGAGTAAAAACTATACATCGGAATTTAATCATTTTTTGATCATTTTATACATTAAATGTTCCCGGTGTGCAGACTGCAACTATTTTTTTAATTTGATTCATCTTTTGAGGATTTATTTGTATTTTATATTCAAAATTTCAGCATTTCGAGAAATATTTTTTACATATTTTAGAAAAAGTTATTATATAGAAAAAAATAACATTAAATGTAGAGTTAACTGAATGAGATACAGTGAAACCTCCCTGTGCGACTAGAGTTGCAAAGGGGGAAAAAACCGGGTTTTTTGGGAAGGAAATTTTCAAAATTTCCGGAAGTTTTCAGAAAGTTTTAAGAATGAAATTTTTTTAATTTATTATTTTCAGTTATTTTTAAAAATTTCAATTTTTGTCATTGTAAACAAAACTAATAACATAAAATATTTAAAAAATTGCATGGTTTACATGAAAACTAACGAAATATAGGCTTAAGCTGCAGAAATATTAAGTAAGAGAAATTAAAATATCATAAGATATTTGGTAGTTTGATCGTCGATGAGTAAAAAGTGAAAGAGGCAGATGAGAGATTCATCTTCCCTAGCATGAATATAAACTTCATCTCTGTTCTTCGAATCAACGAATGTAAACAAAAAAGAAAATGAACAAAATTAAAAGAAATCGATGCAAAAATACAAAGCAACTCGTTAGAAAATTAATATAAAGTATGTCTTAATAAGAGATATGCGAGCAAACAGAAACTAAAAAAAAATTTTTTTTTAAGAAGCATTCATATCCTTACCTATTTACAGACGCCATTGTTGTAAAGCTAATAAATTATAAAGACAGACTGTAAAATCATAAGTTTTGTGACTTCATAATGTAAAATCTATTTTTTGGAACATTCCTCCCTGAAATTTCTTTAAAATAAAAATTTCAAATTAAAAAATAATTGCGCTTGTTTCTCTTCAAAACTCCTTCAAAATTTCCAATATTCCCCAAAATTCCGGGTTTATTCCCCAAAATTCCCGGGTTTATTCCCGTCCCTCAAAATCTGTGGGTTTTTTGCAACTCTATGTGCGACCACCTCCCTGACCGACCATTTTTTTCATGGAATGAAATTTATTCCCGTAGGCTCAATACTAATTTTACCTCCATTCAGAGACCATTCCAGTTGAACTCCCTCCATGAGCAACCCATTTCTTTGAAGAAAATGAAACAAATTCTGTTTTTTCCTGGTCGCTTGAAAAATGCTTTATTAGAAAAATAATTCCAGAGAGCGCATTATTCATCAAACTTCTAAACTAAGTTTAGATTTTTTTTTTATTATTTCGCTAACCTTTAAGTGTATGACAATTTTAAGAATGACGGTCAATAAATTCCCCTGCCCTATTCTGTCAGGAAACTCTAAAAAAAAAAAAAAAAAAAAAAAAGATAAACTAATGAAATCGTCATTATATGTTCCCGTACAAAAAATAATTGCATTTATTTACTGAATTTCAAAAGGACTTGGAAATAAAAGTTATAAAAGATAAAACCGCAAAATCACAACAAACGACAAACGTCATTTAAACTCTGCAGTAAATTAACTTATGTAATTAGCTTTTGTTTTGATACTTAAACTTGCATATTTTTCCCAATGTGAAAAATAAATTTTAGTAACATTAATTGTTACCGTTTTTTAACAATTAAAATCTAGATTTAAACATGACCTCCATAAGGAGACCACCTCTAGGAGCGACCAATTTTTATTGGAACGGAACGTGGTCGCTTTAGGGAGGTTTTACTGTATCTTAATACCTGTCCCTTCTCGGGCTTAAACAAAATAATAATTTTTTTTCCTTTTTTAATTTGTTCTTCAAATTATGTTTTTGCTTATTTATATATTGTTATAATAACAAACGAAAATATTTTAAACTCTCTGATAAAAAGAGTACAAAATATTTGTTTTCGTTTATTCTATGGATTATGGATAAACTCACAGACATAAAGATAACTATTATGGATAAGCGAAATCTTCTACACTATATTTTCCAGAATCTTCAGAAATCCATATATTTCCAAGATTTAAGGGGGGAGCGGGGATTTGCCTCTAGAAGGCCGAAAAATGGGTGTGTTCTTTTTTTAGAATCTTTAGGTGCGTTCGTAATTATATACATACGTATAGTCCAAGAGCCGACAGCACAAAAAACTATGTTATCAAGCGCAAAAAAACCTTTATTTTATGGGAGAGTAGAAGTAGAGGAATCTAATGATCTATGTCTGCCGGAAGTGAAGTGGTGCATAAGCCAAAAATGAATAACACCAGTGGTTGACTCGTAGGTTTATCATTGTGTTTATCCTACAAACAAAGGTATGAAAACATGGAGGATAATTGTAGGGCAAACACAATGATAAACCTACGAGTCAACCTTTAGTGGTATTCATTTTTGGGTTATGCACAACTTCACTTCCGGCAGAGATGGATCATTAGATTCCTCTACTTCTACTCTTCCATAAAATAAAGGTTTTCTTCTTGCGCTTGATAACATAGGTTTTTGTGCTGTCGGCTCTTGGACTAGTAGCACCTATAGTCGTCGTCTGGTCCGTCCGTCTGCCCGCATAGAACAGCGCAAAAACTACCGATCTGAATGATTTGAAATTTAACATATAGAGCTCTGCAAGGTGACGTCACGAACAGGTTTTTGAACCTGCTGTAGGACAGCTATCGCTACTTTTATCAATGCTTTTTCTATTTGTGTGTACTACAGCTTTTTTCATTGTTCTCCGGTAAAAGTCACGTGATGTGAACTGTTCTATAGAAACGTTCCAGAATTTGGTCAAGTTATTTCTAATAGTCCAAGAGTCGACAACACAAAAACCTATGTTATCAAGCACAAGAAAAAACATTTTTTTTATGGAAGAGTAGAAGTAGGGGAATCTAATGATCTATGTCTGCCGGAAGTGAAGTGGTGCATAAGCCAAAAATATGTATATGTTACAGATAAATGTAAATATATGTTCAATGTTTGTAAGAAGGGATTGTTGAGTCCTTCCTCAGATCACTTAGAATTTACTCTTATTCCCTACCTTTCTTGAACAGTCTTGCAATTTACGTTGCTTACACACTACACTGTTAAAAATCTGCATCTTTAACTGCATAGCCACTCCACCGCTTTTATAGAAAACGATTACTTGACTATACTATGGAGCATTCTCATTGTTCAGATTAGAGATATTCTATGAAAGCGGTGGAGTGGCTATGCAGCAAACGTTACAGATTTTTAACAGTGAAACAGAAATCCTGTAGTTTTTAAGGCGAAAACCTGTAAGGAATGCTACCAATTCTTTTCTTTAATTATTCAGGAAACCTTGTTAAATTGGGATAGGCTTTCTGCAGAATTTTCTATTAGGTACAGGCAATAAATAATGAGGCAGAAGCCAAAAGTATAGTACAGCAGAACCTCGATTATCCGAAATAATGGGACCGACCCTCTTTCGGAAAATCGAACATTTTGGCTAATCGAGAAAGCTCCAATTTTAAGATTAAAGGGAACTAATATGCAATATTTCTTATTATGGTGAGAAGTGCTTACTAAGAATAAAGCAATAGCAAAATACAAACAAGAATAAATACCTGAATTTTAATTTTGAAATTAAGTATCTTTTACATATATCACAAGGGTTTGAAAAAAATGTTTTGTTTATCGCAGTTTCGATTGTCTTTGCTTTAAAGCTCTATCACGGAGTTTTTAAATATTATTAGTAAACCAGTATCACGGTATTTCTGATGCTCCAGCAATGCCAAACCTTTTGCAAAACATTCAAAAGCTTCAGAATTGCTAATTTGTTCGTTTTCTTCGTTCCATTCCGCAGCTTACGGGAATTCAAGTTAAATTCAATGGAACTCTAAAAAAGTGGAAAATATTTATATGTACTCGCAGTTTGGAAAGGACCGCTTGCACACAAGGAATATGATAATAATAATAAAAAAAGGCTTTCAAAACGGATTTTGCACTCGAGGAATGTGATAGTAAGGGAAATAAAGCTTTAAAAATGGATTTTGGTTAACCGAGAGTTTCGGATAAAAGAGGTTTTACTGTATTTATAAAAATTGAGATGGGCTTGAAATGTAGTTGCTGGTGTGATGAAAAGGATTCACGCGCTTCTAGGTGGCGGTACATGTCATTCAAACAATCATAAAGGATGATAACCGAGCAGCTGCAAGTCCATTCATTCCGTTTCTAAAATTGATACGTAATGGAGATATCGAAAGAGGAGCAGAGGGGTGCTGTGCGCTTTTTGACAGCAGCAGCTGTTGGAGGTCGTGAAATCTATCGGCGAATGGAACAGATTTATGGGGAACACTTTATGTCCCTGTCAAGGGTTAATGAGTAGACAGTAGAGCAAGCGCTTTCGTGAAGAACGCATGTGACTTGGGGATGACACGTGGATAGTCCAAGAGCCGACAGCACAAAAACCTATGTTATCAAGTACAAGATAAAAACATTTATTTTATGGAAAAGTGGAAGTAGGAGAATCTAATGATCCACGTCTGCCGGAAGTGAAGTGGTGCATAAGCCAAAAATGAATACCACTAGTGGTTGACTCATAGGTTTATCATTGTGGTTCTCCTACAACTATCCTCCATGTTTTCATACCTTTGTTTGTAGGACAAACACCTATGAGTCAACCACTGGTGGTATTCCTTTTTGGCTTATACGCCACTTCACTTCCGGCAGACACGGATCATTAAATTCCTCTACTTCTACTCTTCCATAAAATAAAGGGTTTTTTCTTGTGCTAGATAACATAGGTTTTTGTGCTGTCGGCTCTTGGACTAGGAGTGGAACCCCGGCCTCAAATCAGCAGGTTGCGAAAGTGGGTGAGCTCTTCAAGTCTGTCCCACTGAGCTCCACAATAATACGGAGGGTTAACTCCCTATTCTGATACATTGAATCGAGCGGTCTGCCCATGAATACAGCGCCAAAAATCTTCCGAGGAAAATTTTTGGCAAAACATGGATTTCCGCCCATAGAGTAGTATGGGGATGATATTTTCAAATTGGATTTTCTTTTGAAAATTTGGCGAAGTCGCTACAATTTTCACTGATATATTTTTTATTACAAAAACTATAGGTTTTATTTAAATTAACCCCAAGTTTTTAGTTTAATATTAGTTGAAAATGCAATTTTAGGTAAGCTCAACTAAAAAAATGAACATTTTATAAAGTGTTGCTGGTACTTTTCGGTTAGCCGGTCGCCAGTGTTATATATACAAACATATATATGTATATGCACACATATATACATACATGCATTGTATATATCACATGTATACATATATATCCACATATATGTAGTTGCCGAAACGTCAGTGAAGGCTTACTGTGGAGACACGAAAAGTTTTGGTGTCTGTTAGTCAGTCTGTCTGTTCCGCGATAACTGCCGCAAAAAGCATCCGATCGGCTTGGAATTCGCTGGGCATGTTGATGAGGTACCCGGACTTAGCTGTATAGTTTTTGGTTAAATTTGGTTCATTCGTTCGGGAAATATGGAACATTTTATTTTGCTCTATAATGCTTTTCTATGGCAAGTCAGATGATTTACAGATTTTCATTTGTTGAAAGAAACGGCTCATATGAAAAATGGATTTAAATGGTAAATTTTTTATGCTGAAATTTTTAAATAAGATTATTAAATTATTCCAATTGGTTTGAAATTTTGTCAATATATTTGCGCGATTTTTTTTAATTAGGTTTATAATATTGGGGGAATTTTATGCATGTTTTCTAATAAGATAAAGGATATTGTTTTATTAATTTGACATAATGCATATTTCATTTTTTTCCTTTTCTTTCATCTGTTGCCTAGCAACGTATTTGGTCCTAATAATATTAGAGTATAATTGCATGTATAATGTTTGAGTAAAGCCAACGTCAAAATGGATGAATTAATGCATTTGTATCTTTGCATATAGATGGATTTTAGCCCAGAAATAAAAATAGGCAATATTTCATTTATTTTATTCAAATATTTTGCTTAAAAATACAAAAGTTCATTACTTCATAGAGAATAACGTAACATTTTCCCATAACATTTGCCAATATTTCTTTAATTGTTGCCAAGAAAATCAAAACCCGGAAAAATATTTTCTTTTAAACAATTTTCAATTGAAATGTTTTGTCGTGAAACAGGAAAATGAAAAATAAAATTAAGAATAGAAAAATTAATATGGCGGCATATTGGAAATAAAAAGAAAACTCTCGAGTATTTCTTAATATAACAAGATGAAAAGTTTTGAGTAAGTACGCATAGCAGATGAATTAGATGTCATTTATCGAAAACAAAGATGCTGGAATAAAAAGATCTTGGGTAAAATAAAATTAACTATTGTTCACGGAGGAAAGAGATATGGAGATGCAGTATGCCGTAAAAACAGTTTGCAATACGATGTACGTTATCGCTCAGATTTAAATGCTCTCATTCGGTCCAAACAAAACAAGCACGTGGAACAGTGACCGAATTCTTTGACTTCATCCGTGCATTTTTTCTGTAAAATGAAAATGGTCTGCTTATATTTAAGCAATAAGCATTCTAAGGTAGCATTTCATTGTATTATGAATTAAAAACTGTATTACTAAAATGATTACTCTGGTTTTTTTTAAGCACGTCGTTGTGTTGTGCCGAATGTAGCGGATTTTAGGGTTACATATTTGGCGTCACTTCAATATTTATTGTCTGTGTACGGTTAATATGAATATTTTATTTTAAATTTAAATTTTATTAATTTATAAAAAAAACTTATGCTTATCGTTATAAATCACAGCGTAAAAAAAAGCTAAGATATACTATAACCATCCGCACAATCAATAAAAAATTACGAATGTAAATTTAAATAGACTACGGGGGGTTCAGGGGGGCAGAGCCCCCCTGAAGAAATGCAATTTTTGATTTAAAAAGTTACCAGAATAAGTAGCTCATCAGAATTTCAGAACATCAATCTATAACCACTTGTTTAACACTTTTAATTTCTGAAACTTTACGAAGTACCTTGTATGCTTATAAATATTTATGTAATTTGAAAACTTTAAAAAGCGATTTGTAGGAAGTTGAATATTACGCAATCAGTGTTAAAAAACAATGACTTGCAAAGATGACGTTGAGGCTCCTGATCTGCAGATTTACTAGTTGCCGAAACGTCAGTGAAGGCTTACTGTGGAGATACGAAATGTTTTGGTTTCCGTTAGTCTGTCTGTTAGTTGCCGAAACGTCAGTGAAGGCTTACTGTGGAGACACGAAATGTTTTGGTTTCCGTTAGTCTGTCTGTCTGTTCCGCGATAACTGCCGCAAAAAGCATCCGATTAACTTGAAATTAAGTGGGTATGTTGGTGAGGTACCCGGAATTAGCTGTATAGTTTTTTGTTATATTTGGTTCATTCGTTCGGAAAATATAGGATATTTTATTTTTCACAATAATGCTTTTTTATGGCAATTCAGACGATTTTTCCATTTTCATTTGTTGAAAAAAAATGACCCATATGATTGAAGGATTTAAATGGTAAATTATGGATGATGAAATTTCCTAATTGGAATCACACAATGTTCATATTAGTTTGAATTTTTTTCTATGCATTTGTCAGAGTTTTTAAATTCGGTGTATAACTTATGGAGGGATTATATATATGCGTTCCAATAACATAAAATATTTTCTTTTATAAATTTTTTTCTTTAGAATGTACACATTTCATTGTTTTAAATTTTTTTAACTGTTGCCTAGCAACGCAACTACGCCTAAAAATATCGCAGATGTGAAAGTATGTATAATTGTTTGAAATCAAATGAACGTCAAAAAAGGGATGATTTTTTTCTTTTTTTTACAAACAATCCTTTTTGTCTTTGCAAAATATAGATGGATTTTAGATCAGAAATTAAGGCAGGCTATGTTCTATTTATTTTGTTCAAATATATTTCTTTTAAATTAAAAAGTTCATTATTTTCATAAGGAATAAATTGACATTTTTCTATAAAATTTAACACTCTTTTTTTTTTTTTTTTTTTTTTTTTTTTTTACCGTTGCCAAGAAAATCGAATCCCGCAATAATAATTTACCCTAAACAGTTAACTTTGATTTGAAAGATTTTCATGTGCAAGAGGAAAATGAAATAAACAATAGACATGAATATACGTCTTCATAGTGGAAATAAAACGAAAATACGAAAAGAGGGTGAATTTTACCTCATATATCAAAAACAAAGCGAATATGCTTTGAGGTTTAAATAAAAGGGCCTTGTGTTATGATCTTAATTCTTAATATTAGAAAAAAAAAATGTTACCAATATCTCACGGTTTATCGTCTGCACACGGCACACAGCTAACAGAAATGTTTAATTTTTAATTGAAAATTTCAATAAGAAAAAAACTTTTGAAAAGCGAATAGATAGTAAATGTCAAAATTATGCACCGAAAAATTACCTCTGTTGAAAATGACGTCATGGTATCGGGAAATAAACATTTTCAGTCTTAAAAGCCAAACATTAACTAGATTGCCTGAAAAAATATTTTTTGACGAGTGTTACTTCCTAATGCATCCTCATTTCAGAAAATATGAATTAAAATTATTTTATTTTTAAAAGGAAATTACTTTTTCGTTCATAAAACCTAAACTTTTAATATAATTGCGTCAATGTAAATTTTCTTCTGTTCTCCGGTATTAAAAAATAAGGCTAAAAATCAAAGATTTACGATAACCGCTAGCACATAATTGAAATGTTACATATGTAAATTTAATGAAATAACGGGGGGGTTCAGTGGGGCTCCGCCACCCTGAAGAAATCTACTTTATTATTTGAAAAAAATACCAGAATTAGCAGCTCATGAAAATTTCAGAATATCCTTACATAACGTTTTTTAAATTAACGCTTATAATGTCTGAAAACTTCGTATTTTTTATTCTTATAAATAATTACGTAATTTGAAAACTTTAAATTGCGGTTTGCAGGGAGTTGAATGTTACTTAAAAGTGTGTTTAAAAATAATGACTTGCAGTGCTGACGTTGAGGCTCCTGATCTGCAGATTTACTAGTATATATATTTATATATGTACATGTATATAGACATATATATGTATATATAACACTGGCGCCCGACTAACCGAAAAGTACCGTGTTGCTCATAAAAATATCAAAAAGGTGTAGAAAAGGCTAAAATAGATAAAAAAAAAAATATGCGAAAAGGTTTGAAAAAATGCTTATAATGTTAACAAAAGGGCAGAGGACTCGAAATGGATATAGGGTATTCGAAAACGAGGTTTTCGCCAAATCATCGTAAAAAAAAATCACGCCAACCGTATATGGCAATGCAACAAATAGTGATATTTAATTTCAACTTCAAAGCAATGTTTCAATGTTACTACTTCCATCGTCAACCAATTTCGCCAAATTATACAAATTGACATATTTTTTTTATTTTAAATAACGAAAGAACAAATAAATTAGCATAACATTAATAAAAATACAAATAAAACGTCGAAATAAAAATCACTTGATGGCGTTAACACATGTAACTTCGTTAAAGTCAAGTGAATGTGACATTTACTATCAACCATGATTGGCATTTAATCTTATAGTCTGGCGACAGATTTTTGGCCGATGGGATAACCAAGTAGCACCGTTTTAATTTACCACTCGAAAAATAAGGAAATGCTAACTGGCGAGTTTAAAAAAAAAAGCAATTGGCGAGATTTGCACCCGGCTAACATAAAAGTACCAGGAATTCTTTGCAATCATGGCAACTTTTGTGTAGTTTTATTCGAAAAAATAATTTTTATTCTTTAATCAAAATGGAAACCTTTCTCATGAAAAGCGAAGGGATCAGACCATAATTTTTTATGGCAGTTACATGACTTGGACTATTGTAATATAAGTGAAATAATGGCAATATAATAATATTTGGCGACTTACCACCTGTAGCTGGCTAACATTAAAGTACCAAAATGGTCGGCTGGAATATAAAAAACAAAGAATAATATTTCCTTACGATTAAAAATTTATTTATACGTGACTATTAAAAACAGAAAAAAACCCTTTAAAATTACTATTAAATGAGTACGTGTTAAAAGCAGGAAAATATTAAAAATTACGTCTTGAAAATTGTATTTACACGGAAATATTAAAAGATAAAGGAAACTTTAAAATAATAAATACATTAATGTGCGTTTAACCCTTTCAAGGTCAAGGTACTTGTGCGTGTATGTACTTTGATTATGGACTGTAACTAGTTCAATTAAATGGAAAATATATACGAAGATAGTCAAATAATACGAAGAGAGTTAAAACAACAACAAACAGTTCTTTTATATATACATATATACAGGAAATTGTACGACTGACACCATAGTCAGTTATGGAACACTGCGATGTTGTTTTCGTGGACCATACCACTTGAATCAAAACATAATCTGTATAATTATGCTACAACTATACTATAATAGTCGTTATTATAAACAAATAAGACCCCATGGTCATTTTTTGCTAACGAAATAGCTCAGTAATGCGGTTTTTCTACATAAAAACATTCGACGCGCGCACATCAACAAAAAAACGATAAGACTGCCGTTGCCAAACGGCAAACACTAAAGTTTGATGGAACGCGCAAGGGGTGCGTTCAAAAGAGTGTAAAGGCAAGCCGTAACATGCCGGCCCCCATTGACATGTGCTAACATTCAATAAAACAATATAAAGTGCATATATTATACAACTTGCACACCACATTAAAATATTACAATATATAAACTTCAATACTATGCATATAACACTAAATAAGGAATAGATAAATGGTAATACAAATACAATAAGAATGAGTTGCAATGACAATACTACCTTTACAATACAATAATAAAGAAAATTTAAGGGAAAAAATTAGGGTATTTCTTAAAACAAATGGGTCATCAATCAACGGGTAAGACACATAATTTAGAAATCGACCTAACGAAAACGTTAGAGGCAGTTTTTACTTTCGCTACTCTAACATTACCATCCTTCCCTGGCATAACCTCTAGAATTCGTCCCAGCATCCATTTACAAGGAGGTAAATTGTCCTCTTTTATAACTACCATTGCTCCTGGTTTGATGTTATCGCTCTTTACCTGCCATTTTGAACGATTTTGGAGATGACTTTGGAATGGTAATGGATATTATTGGTTTCTGCTAACAAGGTAGTAAAATAATGAGATTCTAAAATGTTGCGTCCTTCAAAAAATCCAAGGTCTGCTATTTGACAGTGACCGAGTGCGACACTGCATGCAGTAGCGGCTCTTCGGGGGTTCACAATCACTTTTCTACCAGAATATTGGTATAAAATTTGATCTGATTTAATGATGGGAATTTCTAAGATCAAACAAGGATAAAAAAAAAAAAAAATATGTATATATATATATATATATATATACGTATATGAAATTACTGGTAGTAAAGTGATTGTGAACCATTTGTCGAGCAGCCACTGTCTGCGTGATGAAACCTTGTTGTATAAGTATAAGATGAACGTGAACAATAAAAATAATTTAATTGAAATTTAAGAGAAAATGTTTATCGGTTATTGTCACTGAATGGTTGAAAAATAGTTTAGATACCAAACCCGTCAGCCGATTTCTTCGAAAATTAATACAATTCTTGCGACAGATTTATGATATACCTGCCATCATCATCAAAAACACACCAAATCGTGCTTTGAGAATCTGAAAACGTGAAGAAATTTTAACATACACACATACATATTGAATAATTGAAAAAAGTGTGAGAACGGATTCAAAGTATTTGGAAAATAAAAATATTCTATTATGTTCATTTATTTTTATTGTGATTACAAGGCTTTCCTATTTCTTTCCTTACACTATATGTTTATAGAAAGTAAAAACTGAAATCTTGAGTAATATATGAGGGTGCCAGTCAGGGTTCTCGCTGCCGATCGCCACTGTGCCTAAATGCTTCATTTGGTGAGAAAACTAAAGATTGAAATCGCGAAATTGCAAGAGGTGTTTTTCCTTTTCTTTCGGCGACACTCTTAATGATCTACGATTAAACCTTTTCTGTGTAACTCATTGTTTGTATTTTGATACTCAGTATTTCATGGCGAATCCATTACTGCCATTATGTGAATTTGGCTAGTTTTTCTTTAGCGATTAGCCAAATTGTTCAAGTTTGCCAGTGACAACCACGATGTCAACTTTTATAGTCCATTGGCTATCTTTCTAAACCATTATAGCTGTAGATATATAGTTGCAATAGTAAAAAAGCTTCAAAGTTGTTCTTCATCCTCTTAAAAGTAATTTATGTCAAAATATTTTTAAAAAGTTACGAAGTTTACATTTTTATTAGTTCCCTGGATTCTATACGTTATATTTAGAACAATCTCCTAACTTTAACAGATAAATTAATAAAAAATTCTTTTTTGTACGACCGAAATTTATTGAGTTATTATACTTTGAATTTTATGGAATTTTAGCATTTTCTGGCACTAAAAACTTTAAAAAGTGTTTCATCCATATGCGAAAAAAAAGTAAAAAAATAAGTAAAAAAAAAAAAAAAAAATCAACAATATTGACAATAATGTTTTCTTTTATTAGTATTCTACAGTGCTTCGAAACCCTTTAAAAAACAGATATTAAGAGCGGTAGATTTTGTTGACCCATTGGCGCATTTAAAATAAAAATACCGCACAATTAGCAGAAAATATTGATAGGTACTCCGTACTTAAATAATTATAATTCATTTTTCTATTCATTATTTATTTTTAGTTATTTGTATTTAATACGTTATTAAAATTACTTTGTGATTTTCAAATGGAGGTAAGATTTTAAATCAAATAAAGATAAAGACTATAATATAAATTTTAAACTTCAAAACAAAATTGCGCAAAACAATTTCTAGTGACAAGAGGGCGCACAAACTGTACTTGCTCCAGGACGCTGAATATGTAGCTACGCCACTGGTGTTTATCCAAAATTTAGCAACGAAAGTGTAATGCTACCAAAACTATCTATGCATATAGACCCTATGTGTTCCCCCCTATTGTTTCCAAGTGGTGATTTAGGTTGGACACCCGGTATATTCCAGACAGGAAACAATAAAAAAAAACAGACATCGGTTCTGCAATACTATGCTTATCACCTGATGTACAGGGATATAGATAACTTCAATCCCATTTATTATGTAGGCAGATTGCATCAGCACTATGTTATTCACGCGTACATCCGTATAGAAAATCAACGTCTTAATTACCATCTCCATAATCAAGACAAACTGAGAATCGAATGTTATCAGGGACTAATGGATCATGTCTCAAGAAGTGCATTAAATAACCCACACAATTTTCAGAATCGGGCAAAACTGGGTAATATATTTGTTCTGCCTTCTTCATTTATAGCGTGCCCAAGACCAGACATATGCAACAGTTATATCAAGATGCAATGGCCATTGTGAGAAAGTATGGGAGACCTGATCTTTTTGTAACCAACACGTGTAATCCGGGTTGGCCAGAAATGAAGAGAGCATTGAATAACTTTAAACACATTAAGATGGAATCATATGATACTCCATTACTTATTGTAAGATTATTCCATTTAAAATTAAAAGCACTTCTACAAGAAATATTAAGCGGAAAAATATTTGGGACTATCAATGCATATGTGTATGCAATAGAGTTCCAGAAACGTGGATTGTCACATGCACACATGCTTTTTACAATAAAACATGATCAAAAACTTAAAACTCCAGAGAAAATTGATAATTGCATATCGGCAGAGATACCGGAGGAATGGCCGTTGAAAGGAAAGGTTATTAAACATATGCTACACGGGCCGCATACAAATGATTCACCGTGTTTAAGTGAAAACGGAGAATGCTCTAAAAAGTTCCCAAAAAAGTTTATATGCCAAACAGAAATGAAGGAAAAAGGATATCCACATGATAAAGGACGTAATAATAAAGCAGAAGCAAATCATTATAACAGGAAAGTGGGTGGACAGTTAGTAGCAGTGGACAATAGAATGGTGGTTCCTTATAACCCTTATCTTATAATGAAGTATGATTGTCACATTAATGTGGAGTATTGTACTTCAGTATCAGCAACGAAATATATTCACAAATACATCCACAAAGGACACGACAGAGCTCAAGTCAGTTTTAAAAAACTGGATAATAATACTGAAATAATCAATGAAGAAATTCATGATGAAATTACTTCATTTGTTGATGGTAGATATGTGGAACTTACTGAAGCAGCTTGGAGAATATTAGAAATGCCATTACATGGTAGATCACATGCTATTTATAGATTGCCTGTTCATTTGCATCTGCAGCATAATGTACTTTACAAAGAAGGCGATGAGGAGGAAGCTTTAGGAAAAAACAAAACAGCTTTGACAGCATATTTTGAACTGAATAAAGTGATCCTGCTGCTAGAAATATTCTTTATAAAAATATACCTGATTTCTACTTTCTGAATCCTAAAAAAACATGGATTAAAGGTGACAAGAAAGTCAAATTTATTGGAAGGGTCTGTTCTGTTAGCCCAAGAGATTCTGAAAGATTTCACTTAAAACTACTATTAAACTTTGTTCCAGGTACCACATGTCACAATGATCTAAAACTTTATGAAGAAAAAATTCGAGTCTTTCAGGGAAGCTGCAGTAGCCGGAAACTTATTATACACTGACGCTATTGTTTATGAAATATTTGATGAAGCTGTTGAATTCATGATGCCCAGTCAACTAAGATTATTTTATGGTACTTACCTTATTGGGGAAAAACCCAACCACAGCTTTGAATATTTGGGACAAATATAAAAAACAATTCTGCGAAGGGTTTCACGATAATCATGAATATCGAGCTTTACAGCACATAGCCTCAATCTTAGAATCTGAAAATTGTACATGTAAACATTTTAATCTACCCGATCCTAATACGGATTTGCAATTCATTGAGACAGAGAGAGAACGAAATTTAAGAGTAGAACAGGAATTAACTAAAGGTATAGAAATGAAAAGAAATTTCAATAAGGACCAATTACTTATACTCGATTGGATATTGTCTTCGATATTGACAAAAAGTGATGACAGAATTTTCTTCGTGGATGGACCTGGTGGAACTGGCAAAACGTATCTTTATACCTGCCTCATTTATTTTTTGCGCGCAAATGAGAAAAAGTTATCACTGTTGCGTGGACTGGAATCGCTTCCATATTGTTGCCAGAAGGAACAACAGCGCATTGTGCATTTAAATTGCCAATAGAAATAGATTCATATCCCAAATGTTATTTGAAAAATCCTGACGACAAAGGTAACTTATACGAAACAGATGTAATAATTTGGGACGAAGCTTCAATGATTCCAAGCAGAGCAGTGGAAATGGTTGATGAGTTACTTCGAGATCTCTGTAATGACAGTAGGCCTTTTGGAGGTAAATTTGTAATTTTCAGTGGACATTTTCGTCAAATTTTACCCGTTTTGAAATATGCCTCACCCTCAAAAATTATTAATTCCACGTTAAAGTCAACGCTAATATGGCCAAAATGTACTCAATTTAAATTAACAAAAAATATGAGATCATCTGATATTGAACATGCAAGTTGGTTATTAGACGTTGGCAATGGTACCATTCAAATTTTACAAATCTCAGATTGCTGGAAATCTTCAGACATAATTGAAGATATTTATGACGCATCTATTTCCTCAAATACAGATTTATCAGATAGAATTATACTGGCCTGTCATAATGCAGATGTACGTGTATTAAATAACAAAATATTAAATTTGGTTGAGGGAAAGGTTCATATCTACAAAAGTATAGATACTGCTAAACATCGAGGTGTAGATCAAACGGATGAAGATGTTCATTTAGAATATCAAATTGAGTATCTAAATTCGTTAAATTTTCCTGGATTCCCTGTACATAAATTACACTTTGAAAATAGGATCGGTTGTTATGCTTATTCGAAATCTAAGTATTAAGAATGGACTCTGTAATGGAACGAGATTACAAATAGTAAAGTTGCAAAAGCATTTTATAGCCGGTAAAATCATGACTGGGGATTACTCTGGAGAAGTTGCATTTCTTCCCCGTATTAATCTGGATACAGGAGAGAGTAATACAAGAGATTACCATTTATTCTGCACAGAAGACAATTTCCTGTAGTGCTAGCATTTGCTATTACTATAAATAAAGCACAAGGACAAAGTTTTGACCGTGTTGAAATATACGTGGATAGACCATTGTTTAGTCATGGTCAGTTATATGTTGCTTTATTTCAGATGTCGATCAAAAAGTGGAATAAAAATTCAATGCTCTGGGTCTATTACAAATGTTGTTTGGAAAGATGTATTGTAAGCATATATATATTTAAATAAATGAGTGTTGGTTTTAATATGTGTTGCTGAATTATCAAAGATTAAGTGCAATTACAATAAAAAAGTGAACGAAATGCACGATTTCGGTAAGATCGGGGGTATTGCTTCGGGGGTTGGCGCACGTAGGGCGTAGGGGGCAGAGCCCCCTAGTGTTTATATAAAATGAAAAATGTACACCGGAATGCTTTGACATTTTTACTGTATCTAAACAATTGGATAACAAATTCATGTTTCGAATTCGGAAACAATTCATTGAATGGAAAATATTAAATTATTAAAAAAAAAATCAAAATTGTGATATCGCAAAAGTTTATGCACAAAAACTATGTATTTACATTTCACAAAGCGCAAAATTCCTTTAGTAGTCTATGATGTTTCCATTGCACCTGATGAGATCGAATACGCGATTTTCCACTGATAACACGAGAATATGGAAGGTTTCGGGAGCGAGTCCGTACTATGTTTCCTCGATCACTGATTTGAACTCTTGCATTAAGTAATACAGTAGACTTTCTCAAATCCGCAACCCTAAAATCCACAAACGCTTAAAACCCACACATCATCGCAGATGTAAACAATGAAACTTTCACTTCCGTTGTAGGGGCAAAATTATAATTTTTTTTTTAGTTTTATATTATTCCGTGTGTATTTTAATGTGTAATTCTCGATAATATGGTTCAACTCCTGGTTTTTCATGAAGAAGTATAAATTTATTTCTGAATAAAAATAAAGATATTGCTGATATCACTGGTAATCACAATCTTTTTACCCAATATATTTATGTATTAATAAAGCTTTTTTTGGTTATTAAGACTGTCTAAATCTGAAAATAAACTTCATTATTTTAAAATTTTGATGTAAATTAATAGGGTACCTTTATGAGGAAAGTTTCATTGAATAACTCAAGGTAATTGTATCTCATCTTTATTATGCATATTTAATTATACATTATTAATTATTTACTTGATCTTTACTTTTAATAATTTAATCATTTTTAAAATTATCTTGCTTTTTATCATTTTAGTTTATTACTTTACTAAATGGTTTTAATATTTTACTATATTGCAAGCATTCATCATCATTTTGATTGCATTATTACATTCATATTATTGTTTAAAAAATGTAAACAAAGCAATGACCAGAAATCTGCAAAATTCTAAAATCCGCACACTCTCTGGTTCCAAGCGGTGCGGATTTGAGGGTACCGATTCCCATTCTTGTAGATGTCACGTGAGAGGATTCCACAGATGCTGTCTATCGATTTGAGATCTGGGCTGAGTGCTGGCCAGTTCATCACACTGATATTCTGAGATCTAAGACATTCTTTTGTGTAACGGGAAGTGTGTATTGATGCGTTGTTGGTCCAGTTATGACCACTTAAGAATTCACCAAGTGGCAAGATTTCATTCAGAGTTTCTTGATACTTTTGTGAATTTTGTCTGCCATTTAGGAAGCAGAGAAGCGTTTGTCCATTGTAGCCTAAAGTGCCCCATACCATGCGCGAATCACCACGTTGTTGGCTGCTGAATATGCTCTTGGGATCTTTCCTCAAGTGACGCCAATAGAACGAAAATCCATCTGGACCGTCCAAATTCCATTTTTTTCATCAGAAAAATAATATACTAATCCATTCGTCACGATAATACATGTGCCGTTTTGCCCACTGAAGTCTTGCTTGTTTGCGACACTGTTTCAGAAAAGGCTTAAGAGTTAATATTTGTTTTTTGATGAATTCTGATTCGGTTATTCGTTTGCGTATGGTGTCACGTGATATTTTTTATCCAAGTCGATTTTGTATCTGATGAAGAGACAAATTGCCAGTTACAGCCATTTTTTTAATTCTTCTATCCTGACGAAATGTGATTTTTCTCGGCCTTCCTCAGCGATACGCATTTTTAAATTGTTTTCCACGTTGCAAAACACTATAAATACCACGTTAAGACCTATTTAAAATAAGTGAAATTTGCAAAACGGATTTACCTTCCAGCTTCCAAACTTCCACTACTTCTTCAGGCGAGAACTGCAGAGATTTTGGCATTTTGATAACCCGTACAGCGATAGCTACACTTAAGGCGCGCCACACACCAGTGAGACATTTAACAAGAAAGCATGAGACACGAGACAGTTTTACCCTGTTAACAAAGGAAAAACCGGTTTGAACAGTAGAATTTGTCTCCTGTCTCATGATTTTTGTCTATTGTTTCCCTGGTGTGTGATGCGCCTTATACTCTTGGAAAAAAGTCTTGCCGATCCTCCAGCTATCATGTTTAAAGAGATATTTGCATAAAATCTCATTTGTGCATAAACATTTGCGGCATCACAAAAAAATGTTTTTTTTTTTTTTTGTAATTTCTGATTTTCGTAACCATACATTTTCCAAATTTAAGATATATATTAATGATTATAGTAATCATCTACAATGAATATTTGAAAGCATTCCGTTGTACAATTTTATTTTTATTAAAATATTTTTTCGCCGCACTGCATATAAATTAGAATAAATGTGTTAAAATTAATCAAAATATCTTCATCTAATAGAAAGGGCAGTCTTGTTCAACAGAAACAGAGTTTTTTCTGTTTAAAACAGAAATTTCCTGCCTTGCATACTGTAGCGCGCTGGTTGAAATTAAATAAACACAAACTCGTCAATAGCTCACAACACTTAATAAATAACAAAGTGAACTGTATCACACGTTTAATTATAAACCCTCTTGGTTTCACACTCTTAGAATAGAATAAATTACATGTCAACAAAAAAGAACGTTGCCATTTTTTAGAAATTAAACTTACACAAAAATGCTCGCACTGAGCGTTGGCAGACGATAAATAAATTTCGAACATACACCCCCGGCCTTGAAATCTTCAAGGGGTACAAATAAAAGAGTTATATATGTTAATGAAAGGGCAAAGGACAGAGTTTATGAACCGCTCGTTTAAAATTTCCGGCAGCAGTTCTTACTATGGCGACTCTCACACGACCGTCATGGCCCGGAAATGTCTGAATAATTCTTCCTAACTTCCACTGAAGAGGGGGAAGAAGTTCATTTTTAATTAGCACTAAGTCACCAACATTTAAATTTGCTGTCGCACGCAACCACTTGGGACGCTGCTGGAGTTGAGACAAATACTCACCACTCCATCGCTTCCAGAAGTGCTGAAATACTCTCTGGGTTAATTGCCAACGGCGAAGTCTATTAGGGGGAATTTCAGAAACGTCAAGTTCTGGAATAGCCGTCAAGGCAGCACCAGTCAAAAAATGACCTGGTGTCAGGACTTGTAGATCACTTGGATCGTTCGACAGAGGACATAAAGGTCTAGAGTTCAAACAGGCTTCAATTTGTGACAATAATGTAGAGAATTCTTCAATTGTAAATAGTGAATTTCCCATTGTTCTACGTAGATGATATTTCACAGATTTTATGTTAGCTTCCCACAGCCCACCAAAATGTGGAGCAGACGGGGGATTAAAGTTCCAGATGATACCTTCATTAGCCACATAATTCTGTAATGTTTGATCCTTACTAATGGAGGATACGGAATTGTATAACTCACGCAGTTCCCTACTTGCACCCTTGAAATTTCCTGCGCAATCACTAACCAACTCAGCTGGTTTACCTCTACGGGCAACAAATCTTTTTAGAGCAGCCAAAAATGTGGAAGCTGTCAAATCCGAAACCAATTCAAGATGAATAGCACGAGTTGAAAAACAAATAAAAATAGCAATATAACTCTTAAACGGCTTGATATTTCTACGATTTCTCTCCTTGCACATAAATGGGCCGGCATAATCAATTCCAGTCTTTGAGAATGGACGACTTGGCCTAACACGTATGGCTGGAAGATCCCCCATTATTTGAGTGCCAACAGATGGTGAAGCTTGAAAACATTTTAAGCAACTTCTCACTATTTTTCTTACTGCATCTCGACCACTTAAAATCCAGAAATTGTTTCGAAGAACAGCTAAAAGAAGCTGTGGACCAGCATGTAAATAAGTTATATGATAATGTTTGATAATTAATGCAGTTATATGATGTGTCTTAGGCAATAATATTGGGTGTTTCTGATCTTCTGAGACATTAGCATGTCTCAATCTTCCACCAACACGCAAAATACAATTATGATCCAGGAATGGGTTTAAAGACAAAAGTTTACTTGAAGATTTTAAATATTTGTGATGACTTAAATCAGATATTTCATCACGGAAACACTCGTTTTGAACTATTTTCAGAATTTTCGTTGTGGAATTTGAAAGCTCTAAGACTGAGAGAAAACCATTTACTCGATTTGATAACGACTTTCTTGCATTGTCTACAAATCTTAAGCACCACGCGACGATTCGTACTAGTCTATTCCAAGAAGAATATCTGAAAATCAGATGATCATCATTAAGTTTAGAAATATTTACAACACAATTCCTCTTTTCTTCCTTTAGGATAATTTCTTGTACATCCTTGCCTTCAAATGATTCATTAGACGGTTTATCCCATGGCTCTCTTAACCATTTAGGACCATGAAACCATAGCTCACAATTCACTAATTCCGATGGTAGCATACCTCTTGTTCCGCAGTCAGCTGGATTTTCAAGCCCGCGAACATGATTCCACGAAATATTAGGCAGTGTTTCTTGGATTTTAGCAACACGGTTTGCTACAAAGGTTTGCCATCTATGAGGCTCTGAAGAAAGCCATGCCAACGCAACTTTAGAATCAGTCCACGCAAACACTTCACCCTCCTTGAGACTTAAGTGATCCAAAACAACCTTTAGCAAATTTGTCAAAAGAAGAGCTGAACAAAGTTCCAACCTTGGGATTGACTGAGTCTTAATGGGTGCGACCTTAGTTTTAGATGTCAAAAGATTTACGGTGATTGTCTCATTCTGAGAAACTGAACGCATATATATTGCTGCACAATATGCTTTTTCAGACGCATCACAAAAGGCGTGAATTTGAAGGTTTATCTTATCTGCAGATAATACAAATCGAGGAATTTTCAACTTAGAAATTACCTGTAAATCATTCCGAAAAGATGTCCACCGTTTACTATGTTCTTCACTAATTGGCTCGTCCCAGGTAAGTGAAAACTTCCATAAGTCTTGCAGCAGTATCTTCATGAAAACAACACAGGGGGAAAGCAAGCCTAGCGGATCAAACACCTTTGCAACTTCTGACAAAATATCTCTTTTAGAATATCTGTCCTTTTTCTCATGGTCTAAAGCAGTGAAACAGAAGAAATCACCCGTTAAATTCCATTGAATTCCTAAAATTTTTATTCCGCCATCATTAGTCAAGAGCAATGTCTCTGTACTTTCCTTACATTCTTCAGAAATATTCCTCAGTACTCCAGGTACATTTGAAATCCATTTTCGTAAATTAAAGCCTCCTCGTTTCATTAATAATGCCAATTGACTAATTAGTTCCACAACTTCTTCCTCATTCTGGCCGCCAGAGAGAAAATCATCTACATAAAAATCTTTCAACACAGCTGCAGATGCCAAAGGAAAATCGTTTTTCTCATCTAAGGCAAGCTGATGAAGAGCTCTTGTAGACAGAAACGGGGCAGATGCTGTACCATAAGTGACCGTTGTTAAACGATATTCCTCTAACGGATCCTGGGAATTCTCTCTCCAAAAAATTCTTAAAAAATCTCTATCTTCTGGATTAATCAAGATTTGTCTAAACATCTTCTCTATATCTGCTCGTACAACAATAGGCAAAACTCTAAATCTTAAAAGAATTGGAAAAGTTCCTGTTGTATACGGGGTCCGACCATTAGAATATCATTCAAGGACACACCAGAGGTAGATTTAGCAGAGGCATCAAAAACAACTCTTAATTTTGTCGTCGTACTTGATTCACGAATTACCGCATGATGAGGTAAATAAAAAACAAATGTAGGGACTCTTTCCGATTTGGATATTCGTTCCATATGACCCAAATCCGAATATTCCTTCATAAACTCTCGATAGTTTTTATAAATAGACTGTTGTTTTGAAAGCTTACGCTCCAAAGAATGAAATCGGTGTATGGCTAATTCCTTAGTATCACCTAATTGCGATGGAGAATCTTTAAATGGAAGTTTCACAACAAATCTTCCAGAACTATTTCGAAAATAATTGCTCTTAAAATGGTCTTCACATTCTTGTTCTTCCTTAGAAATTCGAACTAGCTCAGGAATGGAATCTAAAGACCAAAACTTTTGAACTAAATCATCTAGTTGAAATTGAATATTATTAACAGAAAATGTACGTTGACTTGTATCAAAAGAGGTAGTTCCCGTAATTATCCAACCAAGTTTAGAACATACGGCGAAGGGTAGAGTTTCTTCTCTTTTTATAACTTCCCCTTTAAGCAATGTAAAGAAAACGTTAACACCTAACAAGATATCTACTGGTCTTGATTCAAAGAATATTGGGTCTGCTAGAACTAAATCATTGAAATTATTCACAATATTTGAAGGAATAGAACTATACGGCACATTTGATGTGATTCTTTTTATCACAAATGCTCTAGTGGCAAATCTCACTTCAGAATTAAAATGGGGAGTAAAATTTAAATTTACCTCTTCATTAGATTCAGCATTATAAGAACCTAAACATGTAATCTGTACTTTAGTAGATTGCCTTGGCAAACATAATTTACGCATACAATTTTCACTTATGAAAGAGGCTTCACTGCCACTATCCAGCAAAGCGCGACAGTTTACAAGATTACCCAGTGAGTCACGAACCTTAATCATTGCTGTACAAAGTAGAGTTTGCTTATTTTGAAATGAATGTAATCCCGACACAGAGTTGTTTGGAAATTCAAAGATGCTAGTACAAGAAGTTTGATTTAATGACTCAGTTGGACTCGGCTGAAATTCTGGTGCGTTCGGAGACAGAGGGCCAGTCGGCGTTTCATTTACACTATCTGAATAAGATTTCGGGTCTCTTGGAAGATGTAAAATTGTATGGTGAGGCTTATGACACACTTTACATTTACTTAAACTCTTACAGATTTTTGCATGGTGTTTATCTAAAAGACAATTGGAACACAAGTTGTTTCTTCTAATCAATTCTATTCTTTTATGTGCACTAAACTGCAAGAACTTAGGACATTTATACAACGGATGTGATTCCTTGCATACACAACAACTATTATTAGAAGACAACAATGTCGTTACTTTACCTTTCTTTATTTCCCTTAGTGAGGATTTGCTGTTTTGAAGGGTTCTAGCGTGATCCTTCAAGAAAGATAATAAGTTATCAAGAGTTCCCACCTCCTCCTTTTTTAATGTTCTTTCCCACCAATATCTCGTATTTTTATCTAATTTATCTGTAATTACATAAACTATCATTACTTCCGAAAATCCACTAACGTCTTGTTCAAGTACGCTTAAAGAACGCACACATTCGTTTATAACATCTACACTCTCTAAAATAGACTGTGCATTATCCGATATACAAGGCATTCCAATTAATTTCTTAATTAATGCATTAATTAACTCACGTTTATTTGAATATCGCTCCTTTAATAATTCTAAAGCTGTTTTATAGTTTGAATCAGATATTGGAAGACTCTGAATAATTTTAAGTGCGCTGTTTTTGCATGCCGATTTCAAATACTGCAATTTTTGACAGTCTGATAAACTCTCATTATTATCCACACTAGCTTTAAATAAATCATAAAATGATATCCATTCTTCTAAATTACCACTAAACGAAGGAAGCGTCAATTTTAGAAGCTTTACTTCTGGTATTTGAGATTTAGAAAGACTATTATTTTGATTCGATTCATTTAAAGTAAATTTTGAGTTTTTCCGGTTAACTTTTAACCAAAGATTGTCAAGTTTATCCTGTACGGATTGTTGCTCATCAACAAAATTATCTACATCTTCTTCTTTGCATTGTGAAAAAATTGCATTAAAAATTTCATGTAATTCCTCATTTAATTTTTCGATTTTATTTTCGAATAAAGCAAGCTGACTAGAATCAGCATCATCTATCGAACTAATAATATTATTTTCGAGTTTAGTTACAGTAGCTTTTAATACTCGTTTTCTAACTAAAATATCTTTAAATTCTGCCATAATGAGATAATATTAACAAAAAAGACTCACCGAATAGTATAGATGTTTAAATGACGCATCTTCTTTATTTACTTATTGCATCATAACTTCAGAACGATGACATGATTACACTTGAAAACGAAACTCCTCTTACCGTTCGTTCTATCACTCAATTCAACAACAACAAAAGTATCAAATCTCCGGCTCGACGGACCAAAAATTATGTAGCGCGCTGGTTGAAATTAAATAAACACAAACTCGTCAATAGCTCACAACACTTAATAAATAACAAAGTGAACTGTATCACACGTTTAATTATAAACCCTCTTGGTTTCACACTCTTAGAATAGAATAAATTACATGTCAACAAAAAAGAACGTTGCCATTTTTTAGAAATTAAACTTACACAAAAATGCTCGCACAGAGCGTTGGCAGACGATAAATAAATTTCGAACACATACCATGAATCTTGTTTAATTATAACAAAGTTCTTTGTAGGAGATCATTTTCCTCTTCACTTACAAAATTTCTGGTATTATTGGAATGATTAGAACAAAGTTATTTGTACGAAATTATTGCCATTTTTTTACTGTATTTCTGGTATTTTTGAATTTGTCTGCCAGTCAAATGTGAAGAAAATCTTATGACTTTAAAATTTTTCTCCAGAAGGGCGAAAACTATATGTATCTAACAGAGAAAATTCTGTATTCTTGAAGAGATATTCTGTTTAAAATAAGTAGAATATCAACAGGTATTTTTAACAGTGTAGTTACCTGTAAAATGTTAAATCGGGTATCAAACTTTTTTTAAATATCCTGTACACCTGTTAAAATATTATCCTCTTTAATAAAAAGCTACACGTTGCTGACGACTGGCTTTTTCGCTAATCGTTGCCACAGATTAATCTCAGAAAATGAAACATTTGAAGTTATTGAAAAAATTAATAGCTGGAAAAGCATTTGTCAGAAAATTGCTAGACAAACAGCGTTAGAAAGGTCAAAACCTGTATTTTTCTACCAACAACAGATTACCGATATAAACAAACGAACATTTCAGAAATTGCGATTAATTTTACAAATGTAAACAATGTGTAGTGAGTCATTCATTTTTGAAAATTCATTGATAAAAATTTTTAAATTTTAGAGCATTGAACATTGTAACTCCTGTGGTATTAATATGCGTTTGACGTCATTTGCCTATAATCGAGGCTAGCGAGAAAGACAGGCTACCGCGGTGCATTCCATGTATCTTTTTTTACAGACCGATGGTGTCACATGATGCTCGAATGCACCAATGAAGACGTTCGAAAAGAGCATAACGTCACACTAGCGGTCTGTAAAAAAAGACCGGTGGGATGCACCGCGGTAGCCTGTCTTTTTCGCTAGCCCCGCCTATAATCCTATGAACCAATGAAAATAGTTTTTTATTTAAAAGCGAAGTCTTAGAAAACTCGTCCATTTTCGGTACTTTTATGTTGGGGCAAATCTCGCCAATAGTCGTTATTTTTTCGCGTGTATGATTTAGAAACAATGCTTTAAAGTTGAAAAAAAAAATGCTGTGGTTATTTATTATTATTGTTATGTATTTTAAAGGAAGTGAGTGAAAGGCATGTATTTTAATTGTATGAAATATATGTATTTTGAATGTTTGTATTTCAAATAAAATTTATGCTTTTTAAATAAAATGGGTTTGTAAAGGGCGACCGGATGGTCGCGTGTGGGCTTTCTGAAAGGATTGGCCAATGGTCTAAACATCACATATATTTATTGTACGCACAAAGGACGGCACGGTGAAACATACACTAGCACATACAAATAACATAATTATCCCATTCCTCATGGGGTTTCGTTCGTTACTTTACGACCGGGAGTGTCCGCGGCCGTTCACAGGTTTTTCTTAGCTCACCTTCCTAGGTGACGCTATTTCAGGTTCTGCCTGATTCTCATCTTTTGGCCACAGATGGCGCTTCTATAGGCGGGAGGGCGTGTACAAACATCACACCTCCCCCATTCAAAGTTTTGATTTAGTCTTTAAAGACTAATCAAAATCTAACGGAATCTCTATAAACATTTTAGCATACACACTATTAATAAAAATCAAAATTACAATACTTACTTAACATAAAGATAACTAAAAAGGATAACTAAGATACTATACAATATGAGATTATGATACTAGTATTGATGCGTTAAAGTTCTAGAATAAATATTTTAAAGTTCAAGTAATAATGTTCAATCAATTAATGTCCACAAAAGTCATATTTAGAAAAGTCTTGGAGGTAGCATATAGTCACAAACAAAATAAATCAAAAGTTTATCGTGAGTTTTTTTTAAAGACAAAGTTTCTTTCATTTAAGTCCAATGTGAGGCATATAGTCTACTTAATGAGTCCGCATTAGTGAGGTTTTCCACGTCGATAGGCTGTATGGGCTTGAAATCGCTGCAATGCCAGAGCCCACCTTTGAAGGCGCGTACTTTGGGATGCACAATCGGTCAAGAATTTCAAAGGGTTGTGGTCACTCACAACAGTCACTTGCGAGCCATATATATAATGTTCAAATTTTTTTAGAGCGAAAATAACCGCGTAGGCTTCCTTCTCTATAGTGGCATAACGTTCTTGGCATTTCGATAGCTTTTTGCTGATGAAAGCAATGGGATGTTCTTGGTCACTTTCATCTTTTTGAGATAGGCAAGCACCCATCGCGTACGATGAATCATCTGCATGTATGATGAAGGGTTTTGTAAAGTTCGGTGAATAACAAATTGGCGTTTGGCTGATTGCCTGCTTCAGATGACGGAAAGCTGTTTCACACTGCTCAGTCCAGGTAATTTCATTAGGAGTACGTTTTTTTGCAAGTTCAATCAATGGTCGGGCTAATTCAGAGAATGTCGGGATGTAGGACCTATAATAGGACAGAAGGCCTAATAAACTTCTGACATCTTTCTTGGATTTCGGCACTTCTAAATTTTGGATGGCTGCTACTTTCTCTGGATCAGGAGCATGTCTGCCTGATCCTACCACATGTCCTAGGAACTTTATCTGGGATCGTGCAAACACACATTTCTGAAAATTTACTGTCAGGTTTGCTTCTTCGAGGGTTGTCAGAACAGCGTCTAGGTGCTTGAGATGATCAGTCCAGTTATCAGGAAAAACTACCACGTCATCTATGTACGTTTCGGCATATTCTTTATCTTGAACTAAAGTGCGATTCATGGACCTTTGAAACGTGGCTGCCGCGTTACGTAGCCCGAATGGCATGACTACGAAGGAATACTGTCCTCGGTGTGTGACGAAAGACGTTAAATGTTTGGAGTCTTCACTTAATCTTATCTGCCAGTACCCTTTCAGTAAGTCCAACAGGCTGATGAATTTCGCTGGAGCGACCTTGTAGAGCAAGTCCGTAGCGTTAGGCATAGGGAATGGGTCGACTTCTGTCTGGGAGTTTACCCGATCGATAGTCCACACATAATCTGACTGAGTATTTTTTTGGCTACACATACGATCGGGTGAGTATATTCACTCTCCGAGTGCTCGATTAGCCCTAAACTTAATAATTCTTCGATTTGTCTGTCGACTTCACTTTTGAGTGCCTCTGGGATTCTGTAGGGCTTCTGACGTTTTGGTTGGTTATCAGGTTTTAATTTTATTTTACTTTCTCCTACATTTGCAATTTTAGGGATTCCCGACTGAAGGTTGGAGTGTCTACGTAATATGTTGATCAGTTGCTCCCTCTCATCTTCTGTTAAATGGTCCAAGTGTAATTTCTGGTGGAGGTCATTTGGATCGTCCTTAGTAATCTGCGGGATGTTTTCGATCTCGCCAAAATCGATATCATCATCATCGATGACGCCTATGTGTGTTGTCTGAGCTTTTAATTCTCTGATTTTATTCTCGTGTAAATGCTTTATACTATTATCTGGCAATTGTACTAAATAACTATAGGGAGACTTCTTTTCGAGTATCGTAGCTGGTGCTGTCCACCTAGCGTATATTTTGTGATTACTGTCCGGAATTAATACAATAACTTGATCATTCGGTTTAAATTCTTTATGTCTAGCTTTTCTGTTGTGATAATAAGCGTAATCCTGCTGCTGATCCTTGCAAGAAATTCCGGCATGCTCGGCTGCTTTTTCTAACTTTATTTTCAGGTCATTTAAGTAATTGGTAACTGAGCCTAACTGACCAATTGGTAGAGGTGTTTCGTTCGTCCATGATGACTTTAATATGGAAAGAGGACCAGCTGGACGCCTACCATATAACATTTGGAATGGACTAACGTTCGTTGTAGCATTTGGTACCTCCCTGTATGCCCACAACAAAAAGGGTATGTGTTTATGCCAACTTCCGGCATTTTCTCTTATAACGTGGTGTATCATCCCTTTAAGTACCCCATTCCATCGTTCCACTAACCCATTTGACTGTGCGTACCCCGGAACGGAAAAACGCGGGGACGTCCCTAAACGTTTCATAAATTCTTTCGTGAGGGCCGAAGTGAAGTTTTTACCCTGATCGCTAGCTATTAATTTGGGAATTCCGGTCCGTGAAAATATCTGTAAAAGGGCATCGGATGTAGATTTAGCAAAAAGATTTCGTAAACAGACCGCTTCCGGTCAACGCGTGCACTGGTCTACCGCGGTTAGTACGTACTTGTATCCTCCACTAGCCGGTTCTATTAGGCCTATTATGTCTATATTTACAATCTGCATTGCCTCGTCAGGACGAGTAACTGGGGTTATTGGTACATTATCAAACTTATTTGCTTTCGCTCGAAGCTGACAGGACAAACATTTGTCGCAAAACTCGCTCACATCTGTCTTAATCCCAGGGCAAAAAAAATAATATTTTAATCTTTCAGTGGTCTTTCGTTTTCTTAAATGTCCACCCCAGGGGCTTGAATGAGTGAGCTCTAGCAACTGATTTCTACACGGCTCGGGCACGAGCAATTGATGTACCGTTTCCCCTAATATTTTGTCACGATGGTATAACAGATTGTCCTGAACAAAATAATTATTACGCTCATTTTTGGCATCTGTCCAACACTGATTTAGTGATGCATCCATCTTTTGTTCCCATTTAAATTTTTCCGAGTCGTTCGTGAAATTTCTGGTATTTTCATTGCCATCGTTATCAATATTCTCGTCTGCATTTCCTATTTTAACCTGCTCGGCCTCCGTAGCAGCGCAAGCTAAATCTAAATCTACCGCGTTGTTTTCTCTCGTACGGGGCAAATTTATAGTACTAAAATCGTTTATTGTGGTGTTGGGTTCGTTACTTTCGCTTATTGTGCTTAATTCCTTATGAGCATTTAAAGATAACAGTAAATCATTAATTAAATTATCACCATCGCGCACGTTATTACTATTTTTGGGAACACCATGCAATGTACTTTATCTGCTGCTATGCTCAATGGAATGTTTATTGACGGTGCTCTTAACTCGTGTCCGAAAGCTGATTTAAGTATAATTGAACCGTATGGTACTTTAAAATGCTCCGGTACACAATCGCTCTTTATAACTGAAATCTGAGTACCGGTGTCAATGACCCCTCGCAAAATTTTATTCTCAAATTCTAAGTCTATAAATTGGAGTGGTTCAAATAACTTTCTCTTTTCTCGCACCCGTTCTAAATCAAATACATTCAGCGACATTACTCGGGCTGACAGCGCATTTTCATTCGGGTCAATCCTTTTCAAGTGGTCCAGCACTGGTTGCTCGACCATTTTTAAAAAATCTGAAATTTTTTGTAGAACATCCCTAACATGATGGAAGTTCAAAATGACTATTATTTTAATTTTATTAATTTTTGTTTGTGCATGGCGGCCATCTTTGTTTCATCGTCTGCAGCAATTTTCTCGCAGGAAGGGTTTACGGAATTGTAAATAATTCATCGTTTATTTCTTCAATTCAAGTGCGTTTTACAGCAATTTGTACAGAATACATTGAACTAAAAATTTGGTAATAGAGTAGTTTCCGAAACTAAATGCTTATTGGTGAAATTTAGGCAAAAAATTTCAGTTTTTTCCCAAAATTTGCCCGTTTATAAGAGGAAAATTTTCTAGCAAGGAAAACTGTCAACATGACATACTTTTTTCACAAATAGGCTGAAAGTACTTGTACTCACACGCCAAGTTCCAGATCTGGGACATTCTTTCTCTTCGCTAAAAAAATTCCCAAATTTTTCAAAAATGTCAAAAATCGCACTTTTGAGGCTTTGATATCTCTGGTGGGGCACGAGATAAAAATCTGAAATTCGGATTGCTGAGAGTATTGTATAGTAGTGTTAAGCACAAGAAATTTCAGGATGGAGATTTGACTACAAGCTGAGATATGGCAAGGGCAACATATCAAAACAATACTGCCAAACTATTGTTTTGTTGTAGTCACAGATAAGTATCTATCTCAGAGTGTCATTTAAATTTATTTTTTTTATTATCTTTAAATATTAGTAACAGAAAATAAAGCCTTTTGCAAAGCTTAGAAATTAATTTAAAAAATAATTATGCCTAAGTCTTTGTATGGTTTCAGTAATTTTTTTTGCAATTTTAGCAACTAAAAGAAATCTTGACCTTTTTACATAAAGAAAAAAAAATATTTTTATACAAGACCTAAGACAAAAACAGAATGGGGAAAGAGAAAAGCTGTTAATTCTGTCATACATGTTGAGACATGATCAAACGTGTCAAAACACGTTCTTGCTTGTTGGTTTAAAAACCACAATTTTGATCTTTCTCAAAATTTTATTTGTAAGAACCAAGTCTTGTCATCTCCTAATAACTTGATTGAAGTTTTTGCAACCCGAATTTCAGATTTTTATCTCGTGCCCCACCAGAGATATCAAAGCCTCAAAAGTGCAATTTTTGACATTTTTGAAAAATTTGGGAATTTTTTTAGCGAAGAGAAAGAATGTCCCAGATCTGGAACTTGGCATGTGAGTACAAGTACTTTCAACCTATTTGTAAAAAAAAGTATGTCATGTTGACAGTTTTCCTTCCTAGAAAAATTTCCTCTTGTAAACGGGCAAATTTTTGGAAAAAACTGAAACTTTATGCCTAAATTTCACCAATAAGCATTTAGTTTCGGAAACTACTCTATTACCAAATTTTTAGCCCAATGTATTCTGTACAAACTGCTGTAAACCGCACTTGAATTGGATAAATAAACGATGAGTTATTTACAAATCCGTAAACCCTTCTTGTGAGAAAATTGCTGCAGACGATGAAACAAAGATGGCCGCCATGCACAAACAAAAATTAATAAAATTAAAATAATAGTCATTTTAAACTTCCATCATGTTAGGGTTTTTGTACAAAAAATTTCAGATTTTTTAAAAATGGTCGAGCAACGAATTAACGATTTTCTGGACCACTTGAAATGGATTGACCCATTCGTATTTTTTTCTGATTTATTACCCTTCCCAACTAAAGAATTACAAATTGACAGTGGTATAATTTGAAACACAGCCTACATTTAGTTTTTTCCGTACAATATTTAATTACGTGTTTTCGCTTCAAGCACGCGAAACATCTACCCTCAGCTTTAAATTTATTAATCCTTTCCTGAATTGAATATTTGTCACAATTTTCAGTTAGATGCTGATTTACTGCCTTGCAGAATAAACAAACACTCTTTCCGCCAGTCATTTCATATGCACTGACGCCAAATGTTTTGTTAATTTGTTTACATTCGGGTAATAATTCTGGTAAGTGCTTTGGCCTTGAATAATCAGAAGATAAATTTATAGTTTGTGTCTGTTTTTCCCTAGCCTCCAAATCATTTCGGATAAATGATAATAATTTATCTACGCTGTAATTCTCTTCAGAATTTTTGACACTCTCTCTACTGAATTCGAGCGATAAATTATACGGTAGTGCTTTTAAAATTATTGGAGTCAAAAGTGCATCAAAACTGTCTGATTCCATTTCTAATGACTTGAGGCTACGAATCTGGGTTTGAATGATATCATACAATTTACATAACGACGTGACGTCATGCGATTTAGCAACCGGTTTTAAAGTCAACAATGTATTAATATGACTGGTAATAATTAAATCCTTTCTACCAAATTGTTTTTTAAGTAAGTCGACTGCTTCTATGTAATTTTTATCAGATAACGCAAAACCCGATATAGAATTATACGCGCTCCCTCCTAAATAACTGAATAAATAATTCATTTTCTCAATATTTGAGAGGTGTTCATTGTCATGTACCGCTGTTTTAAACGAGTTCCAGAAATTCTGGAAAGGTTTAATATCTCCATAATATTTCTCAATTTTAAGTGTCGGTAGTTTTACCGTGCTCGGAAAGTCACACCTATTATTTGCGGGACATACAGGGGGGTGTTCTTTTCCGTCCTTTTGTTTTAGCTTTTTTTTCACTCTGAACTTCCAGAGCGTATTTTTTTCCTGGTACTCTAGTGACGCTTTGGCATCCTTTTCAACCTCAGATAAATCACCAATTAATGATAAGATCTCGTTATCCTCTTGTTTCAAATCGCTAGCTTTCTGTTCTAACATCGCCAAATTTTCTTCAAGATCGTCTAAGTTTGGCGTGTCGGACACGTAATTGTCTTCAATTTTTTTAATTATTGACGTAATAGAACTTTTAGTTACGGCGCGAGCTTTTTTTAATTTAGACAGCTTGTCTGCCATACTTAAAGTAATCTAATAAAATCTTGGTTTGGGTCCTAAACCGCAACAAAATCCCTACTTCCAGTCTCCGGCTACTGATGATTTGAAAAGTCAAACCCCAAAATGCTCCATCTTTGTTGAAATTTATCTCTAAAACCATCGAACAAGGAAACCACTTATCCCATATCTACGTCCCCGCGGGTGCGCTGTTGGGGGTAACAGGCGGTCGGTTGATTGTTCAACTGGAACCTCTGCAGATGTCAAAAGTGTAATTAATCATTTCGAACCTCTTTCAAGAAATGAAATGCGTGTTTTACAGGGCATATTTAAAGATGCTGCCATTTCAGGATTGTGATCACTGTCGCTTCAGAAATTAAATTAATTGTATCCGGGGTTCTTTGTTGACTTATAATAAGAAAAATATTGCATATAAAAATATGAAAACTGGAAATTTTATAGTGAAATGTACAATAAGTTCGCTGAAGCAAACAGATTTTAATGCTCCGTAAAAAGATAATCCAATAGGGATAATATAGGGAAAATATAATCCGCACGTCCAGGGAAAAAATAATCCAGGGATAGAGGAAGGATAATCCGCACGTTAATATTTCTTATTGGCCAAATCTCACAATACTTCTGACGCCAGGGTAAAGGGCGACCGGATGGTCGCGTGCGGGCTTTCTGAAAGGATTGGCCAATGGTCTAAACATCACATATATTTATTGTACGCACACAGGACGGCACGGTGAAACATACACTAGCACATACAAATAACACTTATAATTATCCCATTCCTCATGGGGTTTCGTTCGTTACTTTACGACCGGGAGTGTCCGCGGCCGTTCACAGGTTTTTCTTAGCTCACCTTCCTAGGTGACGCTATCTCAGGTTCTGCCTGATTCTCATCTTTTGGCCACAGATGGCGCTTCTATAGGCGAGAGGGCGTGTACAAACATCACAGGGTTAAAAGTTTATATTTTAAATGAAATTAATGCAATATGAATGATGTCAATGGGAACACTATTTGACGATTTATCACATCGCCAAGCTAACATAAAAGTACCCTATTTTCTAATGTAATAAACATAGGCTTTTGTTTGTTTGCTTCAGGTTTGTATGTTTAATTTATCTTTGAAGAATTTATTTGATGAATCATTAATCCATTCTCCTTTTTTTTTTTCAAACTTAATTACTTGTCAACATCGCATAATTTTAAATTTTACATCGTTGAATAGGGAAGCTGTACTTTCAAATGTAAATGGTTTGAAAACTGTAATTCAATTTACCGGCTTTTTATGATTTTTAAACCAAATAGCTCGATTACGGAATAATAGTACATAAATATTTTTATCAATTATTTAAAATTTTAAGGGAAAATCCACGATTTCCACCCACCGTCCTAGGGCGGTCGTTTACACTAGTGACAAATAATAAATGACAAAAATGTTTTGTGTAAAAAAGGAAGAAGAAAATTGCAATAATAAAAATATACTTTATTCTAATAAATATTTTACAAAATACATTACATTGTTAAACAACATTTGGATGACTTGTATGGATATAAAATTATAAAAGGAATAACACAGACATTTTATTTTCAAATGGATGCATTTGAAAGACACAGTAAGAAAACTACAATAAATCTGAAGCGGATTCAGGAACTTCATACTTTTTTTTTTAATTTCGCATGCAGGATCAAGAAAATTACTGTAAACTGTTAAAAAAAGAGAAAAAAAACCCAAATGTTTCGTAATCTATGAAAATACGAGGGTGAATCAAAAAGTAATGTCTCCAAGTCTCTAAATTTTATTTCTTTCGCAGCTACTGGACCATCTATGCATGATATTATAGAGGTAAATCCTACTCCACTTATATAGCATTTTTCTATTCAGATTCACGGAGGAAAGAGATAGATGGAGGAGCAGTGTACCCTAAAAATGGTTTGTAATATGATGCGCGTCATCGTTCAAATTTAAATGCCCTCATTCGGCTCAAACAAAACAAGCACGTGGAACAAGGACCGACATGACCCATGCATTTTTTCTCTAAATGAAAACGATCTGCTTATATTTAAGCATTCTAAAGTAGCATTTCATTCCATTATAAATTTAACAAACAGTATTACTAAAAGTTTTCTTCTTTTTTTGCGAAAGCACGTGGTTATGTTTGGGCCGAAAGTAGCGGATTTTAGGGTTGCAATTTTGGCGTCACCTCCAGCCACTACACTTCATCTATATTCTTTCTCTTTACTCTATGATTCAGACTGATTGATTAGAACCATGGATCCGAAGCTAAAAGTAAGAGTTGTCATTGAATTTCCGACAAAAGAAGTTTGTGCCTCTAAGGAAATCTATTGGGACTTAAAACGGCCTATAGAGGCGCTGGTCGCAGCCGTCGGTACAGAATTATCCCTTTAACTAATGCTAAAATGCCATTAAGATCATTCTTTATTGTAAATGCGCTTGAAAGTTTTAGATATTAAAATCTGGATAATTTTTATTTTGCCATATAACACAGAACATAAATGTCACATGAAATCTGAAATTATGCTAAAAAATAATCATTCTGAACAATTTCAAAATGGCGCAAATCTGTGCAAATGCATGGTATTTATTTATGTTGAACAGTATAGACCGGGAGTACAGCAGCACACACAATCACCTCATCGAGTTCACGGCTGAAATTCCAGAATTAGTTAAAACTCGATTCGCATATTAAAATGCAATCGGTCTGCCAAGTCCTATCTTGGTGGAAAACACCTGAAAACCCGATTTTAGCGCTTGACTCGTAGGTTTTCCATTATATTTTAATTCTCCCAGTCCTCCATGTTTTCATACCTTTGGGTGCAGGAAAACACATTGATAAACCTACGAGTCAACCGCTAAAATCGGGTTTTCAGGTGTTTTCCTCCAAGATATAATTTGGCAGACCGATTGCGTTTCAATACGCGAATCGAGTTTTAACTAATTCTGAAATTTCAGCCACGAACTCGATGAGGTGATGGTCTGTGCTACCACCTCCTGGTCTAGTATAGCTTTCTGTAGAGAACAGTTCAGGCTATGATTTATAATAATTTCTCCTGTTATATGTTCATTAATAAAGTTTTTAAGAGACATGAGGCATTACTTATTGTTCCACCCCCGTATAATGTAACCACGTACGAAAATATACAATTACTTCTTCCGAGTTACCCTCGGTAAATAGTTACGAATCATTATTGTTTTTATATACCAAACTTTAACAAACGGAAACTTTAAAAAATAGGAAAACGAGAATTATCAACATTTATAAACTTTTTAGAGAGTTTCTAAACAATCGCAAAATGAATAGAATTATCAAATCAAGTAAAACTCGTCAAAACAAAACCTATGCATAACGGCGAAAAAATAAAATTTACCAGAAGAATAAAAAAAAAATAAAAAAAAAATATATATATATATTGAAAACAAAAAAGTCCAATGCTATTACTATAGGTAGTAGAATTAATGGAAACGTGAAAACTTGTCAGTATGAATTACCTGTTGATAATATATGAAAACATGTCCATGTTTATTACCTGTTTGTAATAGTTCAAAGTCTGTTTAAAACGGAATTCTTACTTAGTCTTTTGCTATTCCGGCTTGTCAGGTTTTATTGTGTATAGTTTGTTATTAGAAAATATATATTTTCCTAACGAGCAAACATATTTTTGTATGTTCTTAAAAGAACAAAAAAAACTTTACAAATCACAATTGTAAACAGTTGATACACTATCTACTTTAAAAAAAAAACATTGCGAGTCCTGAAATACATCATGGTCATCGACTGAAAAAAATGAGAAATAATGTTAGGATAAAAAGATGAAGTGGATTGACTACATTATAAGGTGCAGAATTGCAGAGGTCACCTTGGCAGAAACACATGTAAACAGGTTTTCGTTCAATTATGGTGTTTGCACATCTTTCTTCACCATCTGTAGGTGGACGTTGCACGCATATTCTTTCTGTAGCAACGTCGAAGTCTAAATTGAAGAGAAAACACAAGAGTGAAAAATCGCACATTTATCAGAAATTTTCAATACATGTTTTAATTTTATTCAAATTGACAGACCGGGATCCGGCAGCACAGGCAATCAAGACAGACAATTCTATTTTAAAACTCGGTGATTTCCACCGCCTTGTTTTATCATATTCATTTCTGCAATATACAACTCACCTTCACTTTCGCCCTCAACAATTTTCGCACACCATCCCGAGGCACAGGGCGATGCCTCCACGCCTTTCACGTCATCCACTGTGGTGGCATTGTACTGGAAAGGATCTTTACAGTCTCCGAGTTCGCCCCGAGAACGGCATACGTAGCAACGGCGCAGACGACCTGCAAATATAGAAGTAAATTATTCGTGAAAGTGACAACACTCAGTAAGTCAAACAATAATTATGCTAATGCTAATGTCCATAGAATAAAGAGAAAGAACAGACATGCAGTATGCCGCAAAAACGGTTTGCAACATGGAGCCGGTTACCGCTGAAATTTAAATGCCCTCATTCGGCCGAAAGAAAACAAGCACGTGGAACAGAAACCGAATTATTTGATGTCACCCATGTATTTCTCTAAATGAAAGGGATCTGCACATATCGTCATTTTTAATCTAAATTTTAATTATACCTATGGTCAACACGTGAATAATGAATGGCAATTTCTAACATTAAAAGCAAAAGCAGCCAAAGCACGTGGTTGTGATTGTGCCGAAAGTAACGAATTTTAGGGTTGCATTTTCGGCGTCACGTCCAGCCACCACAATTCATCTCTATTCTTTCTTTTTACTCTACGGTTGATGCCAGAAGTAAGCGCGGCAACTGTTTTGGCTCAAGGACGTAAGACAGAAAAATACTTTGGAGAAGGATTTTTGGGCTTCAAAGTTTATTTTTTTTTTACATTTTTTAAGATTTTTTAGTCCCGGTATGCTATTTTTTTCTCCCAGCTTATTTTGTGTCGTCTCCAAAAAGTAACGTTACGTTGTATAAGCCAGCCGAAAACAAAGCAAAGGTATCATTTTACGGAATAATCTCCACTGCAATTTTTTAATCTTCTAAGCATCGCACATTTTCAATTTTTATACCGTCGTATTGGAAAAAAAAATGCATTTTTTTGTGCAATTTTTTAATCTTCTAAGCATCGCACATTTTCAATTTTTATACCGTCGTATTGGAAAAAAAATGTATTTTTTAGTGCAATTTTTTAATCTTCTAAGCATTGCACATTTTAAATTTTTATACCGTCGTATTGGAAAAAAAAATGTACTTTTTAGTGCAATTTGTTTGAAAACTGCATCTCCAATTATTTTTGAGATATTAATTTTTTTGTAGTTTTTAGCGTCATTTGTTTAATTTTGGCAACTCAAGTACTCCATTTCTGTAGAAAGTACAGGAAAAATAGTTGGAAAATAGCAAGTGTATATTTTTGTTCCTAGTTTCTTATAACTACCTAAAGAAAATGTAATTAAAATACGTGCTATTTTGAAAAAATCTAAACGAATAATTTATGTTAAAACATGGAGCTATTATAAACTATATTTGATTTTAAGTATCTATATTAATATTACAAACAAATGAAGGCCTATGAATTATAAGATAGCCGTTTTTTTTCTTTTTTGTCGAGTTTCTTGAATGATGGCATCTTTTTGCTGCATTTGTGTATTATTTCGCGATAGTGACGTCCTATCCATACTTTACTGATCCTTACTTACTGATGTTTAAGAGTGGATCGTAAATGTGGAATTTTTAAGCGGATGCGAATGACGTCATTTTACATAAATAAGAGCGTGTGCTTTAAGTCTTAAAATTGAAATATGTTTTCTATTATTTATATTCACATATTTTCTTTTCATCGGGGGCGACACTAAATTCTGAAAAAGCAGAATTCCTGCTTTCTAGTTTTTTTTTTACTAATTGAATAGAAGCCAATATCAAAAGGCTGATTAAATTTCAGTGTGAATACGAATATTTCAATAATATAATTGAAAAGAAAATTTAATTTTTGAGCCTTCTTCATTGAAAATAAATTTACAATGAAAATAAATTTACAATTCTTTCATTTGTGTTGATGTTGTTTTGCCAACATAGCCGGATGACCAACGGGGCAAACTTCCATCAATAAAAAGAACAAGGAATTTTTGCCTTATTCATAATAGTAATTTTGCATGAATGAGATGAAAATTTCTATTAAAATTTACTGGTGAAAACTTGCCCCGTCGGTAATCAGTCCCAGTTGACCCGATGTATTGACTAATTTAATGTTTTCTGGAAATTTGTATTATGTTTTCAAATGTTTTATCGTTAAAAATGTCTTCTCCGAAGTATAAACAAGTTGGAAATTGCTCGTCAAACGTGGCAAATGAGGTGCGTTCGTACTATAGCTAGTTTTATAATTATTTTTTGCACCCCATATTGCACTGAATGTATATTTTTTGCACTTCATAAGTGCATAGTCTGTAACATCATTAAAATGTACTGCAATAATTTTTTTCCCACTCCCTGTAATGAAACGGAAAAATTTTGACTGTCCCTGTAATTAAACTATACATCCGATTTTCATAAAATTTGAAATGGCTCGACAAAATTTTGCAATAATTATATATTTAAAATTTCAGACCATTCGGTTGGGTAGGTTTTGCTCTGTTATATGCGGACGGACGGACAGACGGACTGAACGACGACTATAGGTGCTACGTATTTATATAATTACGAACGCACCTAAAAAGAGTAGCTCAATCTGTCAAACTTTTTGAAAATTTGGAACTAAGATTACATTCTTACTACTGCATTCATGTAGGAAAAAATAGTTTACAGTATATTTTAATGATGTTACACTGTTTCAAATATACTGAAATTGATATACAGCGTGTCCGAGAAAGGTCTTTATCATCCTAAACATTAATAACAAAAACACCAACAGGTGAAATGGAATGCAGTTTTCTGAAAAACAATGAAGAAATGTAAGAGTTTTTTTATAAAACGCAATTAGTACAAGCTTTGAAACGAGATGATCGGTCACGCCGATTTCATTTTGCATGCACTTTGCTAGAGGTAGAAGAAGATGAAAATTAGCAAAACAGAGTCTGCTTCTCTGATGAATCAACAGCTACATTGAAGGTACGGGTACTTAAAAAAAGGGAAAAAAACCTTTTAGATTTCTTCATTTTTTTGCAGTAAACTGCATTTCATTTCACCTGTTAGTATTTTTAAGAAGAAAGTATTGTAATCGAAATGTTTTTAGACTTCCGGTTTTCGACGGATTTCGACGGACAGAGATCCCCAAAAAGATGTTTATAGAAAATGTTTTTCTGTCCGAAGTCTGTCGCCATTGTACCATCAAAAAGGGTATGGCGTTATGCATAGATTTGAACCAAAAAATTTTTTAAGTTTTTGGCTATGGCAAGCAGGACCTTCATTAATTTGGAAAAAATCCGCCGGAAGGGGGCGCTGTAATAGCGATTTTTGTGCAGTTTTCAATATTGTATGATTGAAAAGTGTATGAAGTTATGCAGTACCGTGGGAAGAGAAAACTACGCCCGGGGCGAAGTTTCAATTTGCCCCCCCCCCCCCCCCCCATCACCACACACACTTTTTCGAAAAGTGCAGAAACAGAGATAAATTCTATTGGATACATTACGTGTTTATTTTGTAACTTTACGTTTAATTTTAATTCAGAAACTCCAAACAACTAGATAACATACAAGAAAATTGCACTTATATTATTGAAAGAGAATCTGGGAAATGGATGCAGAAAAAATGCATCTAACACTATAGAAGCAGTTTACAACCTTTTTGTATTCCCAGAAGGAAACCCCATGCTGTTTTGAGAGTAGTATACACCCCTTGCATTGACGTCACGTTGTTATTAGCAACGACTGATGCTATTCATCTGGAGCACACACGTGGAGCACACACGTGGAGCACAGAACTGCCCGTTAGCCGTTAAAAGCACGTGTTATCTTTCTGTTTAATTTAGATCTATCTTATTTTTATTATTATAGTGCAAATAAGCCTAATAAATCAAATGGAGAGCACCACATTTGCCTTATGTTTGGGCGCCATATGAAGCGATGCCAGACATGTGACGTCATGTGTAATCCGTCTATATGCTTTTGTCACAAGTACAGAAAGAAAATTACAGACTCAGAAAAGAGAAGGTTAATGAAAGAGACTAAGACAAAGACCTAAAACAAGTTTTTAAAAGAAAGAAGTCCTTATTAATAAATTTGTATTCGGGAGTAGGGTAAGAGACCATGCAATAACATTGAAACGAAAAATGAACGTACTTTTATTCGGTAAAAAATTCCCAATAGGTAAATATATAATTTATTTTACAAAAAAGAAGAAAAAACGAGGTTTGTAGTATAAATTTGGCGCCCCCACAATTTCCGCGACCGCCCCCCGCTTCACACGGCTTTGAAGTTATGCATAGAATTCAACGAATTTCTTTTTTTTTTAAGTTTTTGGCAATGGAAAGCAGGTCCTCCCTTAATTTGGAAAAAATCGCTGTAATAGCAATTTATGTGCAATTTTGAATATTGTACCATGGAAAAATGTATGAAGTTATGCATAGAATTGAACCAAAATTTTTATTTTAAGTTTTTGGCTATGACAAGTAGGTCCTCCCTGAATTTGGGGAAAATTCGCCGGTAGGGGGCGCTGTAATAGCGATTTTTGTGCGATTGTTGCGCCATTTTGAATATTGTACCACCGAAAAATGTATGAAGTTATGCATGGAATTGAATCAAATTTTTTGTGCATGTTTTTGATCATGGCAAGAAGGTCCTCCCTGAATTTGAAAAATTCCGCCGGTAGGGAGCATTTTAAGCGACTTTTGTGCCATTTTCACTATTGTACCTTCGAAAAGTGTCTAAAGTTATGCATAAAATTGAACCAATTTTTTTGTGTACGTTTTTGGCCATGGCAAAAAGGTTCTTCCTGAATGTGGAAAAATTCCGCCAGAAGGGGGGGGGGGGCGCTGTAATAGCAATTTTTGTGTAATCTTCTTAATTTTTCGTAGTTCTGTTGTACACCAGTGGATCAGGAATCGACGGGAACTTCTCATCCTGATAAGCTGACTATTCGCGATTTTAATAAATGTCATGATCGAGATTAACTCGTTTTTACTCCGATTAATTGACTGAAGCAGAAATTGAAGATGAAACTCAAAGTTGATATAGTATTGAACTAATAAAAATGAAATATTGACATCTGTAACAACATTTTGAAAAATAAAAATATATGAGATAGAAGAAAGTTTTGGAATTGGCACATCCAACTAGTTGTTATTAATGTTTAGAATAATAAAGATCTTTCACGGACACGCCGTACGTCACTGAAGGGCACTACAAGAAGCTTACTAAAGACTAGGGTGTGCATAACATTCATCGTTCATTTACAGGGACACACACAATAATCCAGTTACAGTACTGCCTATGAACAATAATTGCTGGAATTGCATTTTTAGTTGTGATATATGTTTTAAAACTTGACTAATATTTTGCATATTACTTGGTATATATAAATTATATAGATTCTATAAAGAGTTGTACAAAAGAGTTCGAGTTCATTTCTATTTATTGAAGAAAACTGCTGAAAGGGAAATTTACAACTGTGCTATTTCGTCGTTTAACGAAAATAAATTTTAGCACATTATGTAGTATAGTCAGGGCTGCGGAGTCGGAGTCAGGCCCATTTTTGAGCAAAAGAGTCGGAGTTTGAGTCGCTAAGAAGCAAGCTGAGTCCGACTCCGATTCCAGCTTTTTTTGTTTGACAGTTTGAAGTGAAATAAACCAATTATGTGTACAGTAGAGCCTCGATTATCCGAAGTAATTGGACCGATCCTCTTTCGGAAAATCGAAATTTTTGGATAATCGAGAATGCTTTAATTTTAAGATTAAGGAGAAATAAATGCAATATTTCTTATTATACTAACAAGTGCTTACTAAAAATAAAGCAATAGCAAAATAGAAACGAGAACAAGTTACGTGAATTTTAATTTTGAAATTAAGTACCTTTTACATATATCACTAGGGTTTGAAAAATTGTTTTGTTTGTCGCAGTTTCGATTGTCTTTGCTTTGAAGCTCTATCACGAAGTTTTTTAATATTATGAGTTCACCAGTATCACAGTCTTTCTGCTGCTCCAGCCATGCCAAACCTTTTGAAAAATATTCAAAAGCTTCAGAATTGCTAATTTGTTCGTTTTCTTCGTTCCATTCCGCAGCTTACAGGAGCTCAAGTAAAATCCAAAAGAACTCTAAGAAAGGGGATCGAAAATATTTACAACTACGTGCACATATATGTGCTCGTAGTTCGGAAAGGACCGCTTGCACACAAGAAATGGATTTCAGTTAAAGAAGTTTCGGATAAAAGCGGTTTTACTGTAATTTTAAATCTATAAAATTAATTATTATTGCTATGTTTGGCCTATACCAGACTACCCTAGTTGAAGTTGCCTAGTTAAATTAAAGATACGGTTTACACAGTAGATGAAAACCGCTTTTAATTGAAAACTCTAGTGAATATTTAACATTTAGTACATGAGTATTTTACCTCAGATTTTTTGCGCTTGCAGAAACCGAGGAAGAGAGGCAGTCTGCAAGGGCCCAAGGTCTGCAAAATGAAGGCAATTTTTTAAACGAACCGGGTCAGCAAAAATAAGACAATTTTTGTTAATGGCCCGTGATGAAAAAAAAAAAAAAATAAACAAGCTGACCGACCGAATATAACAAATTTGAAAGAACTATACTACGCCCATAAAATAGGAACAATTTCCAAAGGACCTGACTGGACTGTAGTGAGATTAAGTACAAATGTGCTGCACGAGCTGATGCTAGTTTGACAACATCAATATAGAAACATAATATGGAGATCTTATGGCCAACTTAGAGATCGGCATCGGACAGTTAGATTTTGTCTGAGCGCGAGTTTAATTTTTTTCAGCATACTCGGGTCAAGACATAATTGGACTTAATTATTCTAGCACGTGTCGGACGCAGTTTCTTTTCTAAAAATAGTGACAGTTATACAGAATTTCAGTTAACGGAATCTTTTATAAAATTAATAAAGCGGAAAATATATTTTTTTTTCCTTTTTCCTTTCGAAGCCCATAAGAACAGAATTAATGCCGAAATAGTGAAAATTTCGCTTTATTTTTCATACGTTCCCTCATAATTTTAACCTACAGTCAATATTAGTATATTAGATAGCCCGGAGGCGGAGTCACAGTCGAAATACTTAAAATTTCCGGGGTCTGAGTTGGATTCGACCATTTTTTTCACCGACTCCACAGCCTGAGTTTAGTGTAATATTACCTGACTATAGAAGTGTGTGTGTGTAGGTGGTGGTAAGGAATTGCAGAGAATCCAACTTAGCCTCCTTTTTTTATTGAGAAATTCCGTAAGAATAATTTTCACTTTAAATAATCAGAAAACGTCTGTCATTAAATGAAGCAAAAAATTACTATTCGTAATTTCTGGTACAAATTCGGAATTTTTTAATAAACAAAAAGACCAAACTGGCAAACTGGTTTGAGATAGTATTATGTAGTGTACATACATATCCATAGATCGTATACAAGGCTGCACAAACAAAATCGTTTATTTTCTCGACTATTCATGATAATAGCAGACTGTTAAAAATTTCTGTAAAATCACAGAAATAAAATCGAGACTCTCTGTAAATTTACACTAGTTCTTGGTTAAATGCATTCGATCGAGATTCTCGGTCAGACTCTCCGTAAATTTACACCAGTTCTTGGTTAAATGCATTCGATCGAGTTTCTCGGTCAAGAATCTCTGTAAATTTACACCAGTTCTCGGTTAAATGCATTCGATTGAGTTTCTCGGTCAAGACTTTCTGTAAATTTACACCAGTTCTCGGTTAAATGCATTCGATTAAGTTTCTCGGTCAAGACTCTCTGTAAATTTACACTAGTTCTCGGTTAAATGTATTCGATTGAGTTTCTCGGTCATCGATTTACAGACATTTCCCTTATCTTGTATCTAATTCCCTGTAGGGATTTCCATGTTTTTATTTAAAAATATTTTCAGCTTTGTTAAAACTTGTAATTCAAATACACACGTTTAAAATTCTTTTGCAATTTTATTAGAATTATTAAAGAAAAAAAATTAGTTTTATTTATTTATTATTTTTTTTCATTCATTTAGTTAGTTAGAATGATAATACATTTAAATACATTGCTGTGATATTACGTTAAAAGTAATTTTGGTTAATTAATCTGATTATATTTGTAAATATTTTACAAAAAATGTTATAATTACCAATATATTTAACCAGTTTTAATGAAAAAATACACCTAAATTTCACATTATTATTATTTAAAAATTCCAGTATATCTTCAGATATTAAAGAAGATAATTATTGAGAAGAAGTAATTTCTTGAATAAATAATTCCGTAAATAAAGGATTAAAAAATTAAATTTGATTTTAAAAAAATAATTATGTTTCGGTCCAAACTAAATTAAAATAAACTGTTTAAGAAATTTTTTAACGAAAATATATGAAGCGAAACCTTTGAAAAGCACAAGTACAATAGATTTTTTTCCCCCGCTTTATTATAAAGGACATTCTTTATACAACGCAGTAACAGCTCCTACGGCGCAGTCAGTAAGGTGTTTCTCTCCTTCCCAGAGGTCTCGGGTTCAAACCCCAGGCCGGCCAAAAGCAAGTTGTGTAAAAAAATTAAATGGCACAGCAGTTCAAATTTGCTTGAATAACTCTGATACTTCGGGGTTCTACAATTCGCTGATTTCAAAAACTAAATTAAATTATTTTAATTTAAAAAATAAATTGATTTACAGAGTCTTGCGTATTTTTAACGATGTTAATTTACAGAGTCTTGTGTATTTTTAAAGATGTTAATTTATAGAGTCTTGTGTATTTTTAACGATGTTAATTTATAGAGTCTTGTGTAAATTTACCAAATAACTTCTCTGTTATTTAACAGAATCTCTGTTTTTCTAATCTATGTAATTTTACATAAGACTTAAGATAATAGATTACCCGTAGATTCTCTGTAATTTCACAGGAAAATTTTTAACCGTGCAGAAATTTGGCTTTCAAATACGTTACGGTTATGCGTTTTCCAAATTGTTCATTTCGATATTATCTTTCACTTACTAAACTGTGAAATTTATTTTTATAGTATCTGAATGTGTTGGAAAGTGTTTCATAATCTATGCCGTGCGCATGATTGTTTTCTTCTTTTTAGTTGCCCTTTATTTGAGACGTTAAAATTTATTCGCAGCTCGCCAATTTTGCTAAGATTTTATCGCATAAAAGCTTAAATTAAGTACATATTTCAGAAATATTTTGACAACCACATTAGAAAGAAGAATACACTGAAAAAAGAAGTTAAAGTTGTTAAATTTCTGAGGAGATATTTTTAAAATACGAATTCATTCCACTCCCATTAGTTTTAACGTTAGCGAGGAGAATTTGAAGTGTCACAGTCTGACATAAAAATAATTTCGTTTGCGTTGTGGAACGGGAGAAAAAAAAAGAATTAAATTCCGAACATGCCACCGTAAACATTAAGAGGCTACTTCAGTCAAACGAAAAGACCCGTTCGCCAATGCTAATCCTATGGAAGAAATATATAAAGATATCTCGGTCGCATTTCAATATTTTTAAATGATTTCTTTTGCATTGAATAGTTGAGATCTATTTGTACAAAGGCCGTTGTTTACTTTTTCGATTTTGCTTACAGGTATTTCTTATGAGGACACTTTCATTTTCGGAACCGTTTTCGAAAGTAAAAGCATCCTCATAAAAAATACCTGCAATCAAAATCGAAAAAGTAAAAAATGGCCTGCATACAGATCGACTATTCAATGCAAAAGAAATCATTTAAAAATATTGAAATGCGACCGAGATATCTTTATAATTTCTTCCATAGGATTAGCAGTAGCGAATGCGTCTTTTCATTTGACTGAAGTAGCCTCTTAATAACATCTATCAATTTCATGGCAATCGGACTCTATTTACGCGGGTTAGAGCCCGGACTGACGGACGGATAGACAGATGGCAGACAGACAAACTGAATTCATAAACACTTTTCAACTATGTTAGAAAGTGGTAAAAACTGTCTTTACACTTGTTAATTAATTAAGACAGGAACGCGCTCTCTGTCTCTAATAGCCCCAAGGTATAGTCAACCAGGCGCATCAAAAATAGATCGATATACATGCTCCAAATCTCTGTTCGTATTTTGGACGATTCACTTGTTTGGGTAATAAGGTCGTTGCCATAGAATGTTATGTAAGTCACTAAGTCAGAAAAAGCGAAAACTTTTCTCGCTTTTCCTATGTCCTTATTTTTGAATTACGTCATGTATTAATCTTTCATGTCAAGATATGACTCTTCGTTGCTATTAGCAACACAGTTATTTATTTATTTTTTTTTTTTTTGTGCTTCAATTTGCAAAGAAATATAATGGTCGAAATTTAATTATACTAATGCAAGGAAAGTTTCTTAATTAGAGCACTCGACAATTTGATGAGTTTGCGAACAAAAATGAATTAAAAAGTGTGTCAGAAATTTGAAATTTTTGATTTGAGAACAAACAGTTACTTTTCGTCATGTATGTTTATACTGTCTTGGTTGAAGAATTGGGGGAACAATCTAATTAGAATGGAACAATTGTTTGCTAGTTTTTCTGTTTTACCATGCATTGGTAAAATGTTATTGTATATAATTCTCCTAATTTATATAGATTTTTTAGAGCATAATCAGTGACTGGTCACTTTTTCTTCCGATTCTTGTTATTTTAATTGCTTATATAAAACCAGAAAGAAAAATTATACGTGAGGCATAGATTATGTAACACTTTCCAACACATTCCGATTACCGCAATAAAACTTCACCACTTTATAAGGTTAAATAGGATATCTAAATAAACAATTTGAAAAACGCATAAAACATTTGAAGAATTAATTTCTGCAAATAGGATCTATAGTCGGAAATGAATTCAAGTTTTTTTGTGAATCTCTGTATATTTGTACACATACTACATATATTATGCTAAAATGTAGCTCAGTTAGGAAACGCTTAGCATCGTTGAAAATCCCCTTTTAACAATTTCCGTCAATAAACGGAAATGTATTCCAATTCTTTTGTACAGTCCTGTATGAGATCTATATATTTCATATACAGTGAATAATATGCAAAGAATTTATTAAATTTTAAAATACATACCGCATTTGAAAACTTACTTCCAGCAATTATTGCTTATAGATAGTACTGCGAAAGGACACTTTTTTGTTTCCATGTGTATGAATCAGAGATGCAAAAAACCCACCTACCCAAATAAACACGGATGGGTTTTTTTGGGGGTAAAACCCCCTTTAAAAAAACCAATAAAACCCACGTCAAAGCGTATTTTATTAGTTTTTTTTTTCAGTCCATGATATTATTATTTAATATTCAGTAACTTTTATATTAGTTTTTTGTGTTTAAAGAGTTACACTGTCCTATTGAAACATATTGTGGGTGTACTGCCAAATGCAAATGTGACAAAGTCAAAATAAAATAATGTGTTTAAGTCTTTTAAAATCCTGTTAATATTATTTAAAAAAGGCCAAAATCAATATACATAGCTAATCATAACATTTTCGTACCGATGAAAAATGACAAGGTCTTTTATATCAAGATTTAACAATATAAAACTTCATAATATAAGTTCCCAACTGGATACAAATTTGACTTATTAACTTTTAGCCAGGGTTTGCCAAAAAAAAAAAGGGGGGGGGGAGGTTTTTTTTTTTGTTTTTTTTTTGAAAAAACAAAAATAAACTGTTCATTTTATTTTGTTTGTTTAAACCTGGGTTTTTTTCTCTTTTTTAAATATCCTTTCCTATTACATATAGATGCATGTTTGTTGATAAAAATAAACATTGTTGGATGTTATATAAGTATGAAAACTTCATTTCAAAATATTCAAATTAAAAAAGTACAATCAGATATGTAGATAATTGAAATCATTTGTAATTTAAATATTTTTAGTAAGAGCTATGTATTACGTTCAAAGAATAAACTGTTCTATACAGTGAACCAAAGATATCTTGAAAATATTATCGAGCATCATTTGATTAATAAATAATAAAAGATTAAAGATTTGTTTCAAAAGTGTGCTATTAGTGGGGAATACACATAAAAAGTAATCTATTAAGGTAACATTTAAATATGCTTTTGTGGTTATTATAAAATATTATATGGTGTCAGAAATAAAAGTTTTTTTACAGACTTTTACACTGATTTATTTGTGTTATTTCAATTCAAATTACTTGTACGTTAAGTTAGTTAATAAAAATGTGATAAGATTTCTTAATTTAATACATATACTTTCAAAAAATAAGGGACTGCCACTGCCCTCACTTAACAAAAAAAAAAAAAAAACAAAAAAAAAAACAAAAAAAAAAAACAATAAAATCCGAAAAAATTAATAAAACCCTAAAAAACCCAACCAGGTTGGATTTTTATAAATAACCCGGGTTTTTTGCAGCCCTAGTATGAATGTAAATTGCTATGAACACAATATTCAACAGTAAGAATCTTGTTGTGCACATCAGTGATATATAACAATTTCAATATGTTTGAAATAGCATTATTAAAATACATTGAAAACGATCCCCCCCCCCCCCCCCATATACCATAGTGTAACGGAGTACTTTTGAGTGCCCCTGTAAAAAAGCTGTGAATGCTACATACTTTATTTTCAATATAGAGCATTTCATAGTAAACCTCAGTAACATACTTCAATGACATGGCAATCCAAGGGTATTTACACGAGATACAGAACGGATAGACAGACAAACTGAATTTATAAACACTTTTCAACTATGTTAGAAAGTGTTTAAAAGCATTCTTTAATGTTATAATCTGTAGATGATAGAATCATTTTTTACATATATATAATTAATTAAATCACATGGGCGAAAATAATTGGAATATATGGGGCATTCTCACAATCTTTTGACTTTCATGTCTCTGAATAATAATTTTTATTTTAATGCACTTTTTTGTGTTTTTTTTATTTCATATACTGGGGAACATCCCATTGCATGATTGCATAACAATATTAACGAGATAAATAAGTTTTGGTCGATGTTGGGGATCCAAATACCAGGAAACTCCTCGACCGTCCCGTGTCTCTGATGCTGATTTTTAAGTTTGGAGCTGTCTGGATAAAATTGTTTCAATAAAAGTAATTCGAAGTAATTTTTTTCCGAAACTGGGACAATTGTTTTATAAAAAAATGAAATTAACCTGCACACATTTTTACGCATGATATTATTTTTTGAACTCGGTCCCTGGGTTTTTCATTCTTACCGTCCGTCTTGCTAAATTTATACAGAAAATCACTTCAGATGCAGCCACAGAATTTTTTTCATGTTTTTTCTCATGCAGAAGTATGCTAGAGAAAGAATGTCTAAAATTCTTTGACAGGAAATTTACTGCAGAATTTAAATCAGCATTTAACTATCAATTTCAAGATCGTACCTTTATTGGTAGTCTTACCGTCCACAAGGTTTATTCCTGCCCTTTTCGAGGTAAATAAATAAAAAACATTAATTTAATCCAAGGTTAACAACTGTTTCTAAAAATCAATGAACATTGTGGCTATCACTTAGTCTTAATATGATTTTCCTAAAAATAGGTGGTAATTTTCCTTACCGTTCCATCCTTACCGTCCCTTTTTTCCTATACCATCCCATTTTTTTACCTTACCGTCCCTTCTTTAAAACCCCTTTAAGACAATGTTATACCAAAATTTTGTACTAAAAACACTACATTGTTATTATTTCTTATTTGAATGTCCTGTGGGTACTATGGAAATTCATTATAAGTAAAAATTTAGAAGAAAATAAAAAGTTATAGGGGTAAAATGGTAAGGAAAATTAATCGAGCCGTACCGAGTACTCGGTAAATACTCGGTACTCGGCCAATTTGCCGAGTACTCGGTACTCGGTGAAATTTTGGCCGAGTACTCGGCCAATACTGAGTAGCTGTAAGAATTTCATTTTTTAAGCATATGAATTTAAAACTGATCTGTAAAAAGTTATTTGAATATCAATGTATAATATATGCAATAATTCATAAAACTGTTTACTTGCTATTTAACAACATGTCTACAAAATATAGAAAAAATTAAGAACAAAAACCCTCATAAAATAATTCCAGATTAAAATTTATTTTCACATTTATACAAATAAAAATAAGTTCTTTTTAAATATCTAGGAAAACAGAAAAGACTATTATTTTGGATAAAGTAACTGAAAATACAACAAATGTAATAAAAAAATTAATAATCAAATTTATTATATTTCAAATTATGGTGCAAAAACAGCAAACGTTCTGCATTATCCGTAGACAGGGCATTTCTTTTACTACTATGAATTCGGCCTGCCTCTGAAAATATACTTTCAGAATAAACAGTGGTTGAAGGTGCACATTAGAATTTTTTTGCAAGGTTGCCCATAATTCGAAAAGTTTTTTTTTTCTCCCCCCACCATGTAAATGGAGTGTCAGTTTTACATAAGTCTTCTGTTAAGAAAGCCTGTATCGCTTTTTGTACCTCTCTTTTATTTTTAATCAAAAGAAAATAAGGTACAGTTACAAAATAAATACGAAATGTTTAGCATTATTCAATGAATTGCTACAGTAACCAATAAACATTTTTATTTTTGATAGACAGATTTCAGGTATAAGAATAAATTAGAGCGTTGAAGAATGTTTTAATTTTATATTGGTTAATAATTGTACTTGTTATGTGTCAATTCTTTTTTTTTTTTGCTACTGTTTTAATGCTACTGTTTTGAATTGTTAAAAATTGTCTTTAAAAGGTGCACAAATAAATTTCAAATTTAATTAGTTAATTTATATATGTATATTATATATATGTACACACGGGTATATATATATATATATGTACACACAGGTATAGATATATATGTACACAGGTATATTTATATATATATGTACACCTAAGCTCACATTATGTGCACATCAGCATTTTTTTCCTTATTACACAACTACTTGGTATTCGGTACTCGGTACTCGGCCGAGTAGTCAGTGGCCGAGTACTCTGTACTCGGCTACTCGGCCAAAATACTACTCGGTACACCACTAAAAATTAAACTCGCAAGTTTAACTTAAACCTCAGTTAAATAAAAAAAAAATTTCGCTGCTGACTATCTTTTCTTTATTTTGAATCATTAAGGCATTCGTCTATCAGATTAAAATGTTATTTTAGTAACTTTAATTTCGCCAGATTTTTTTGCCCAAAAGTCAAAAGATTGTGAGAATGCCCCATATACATTTTACTAACAAGCTACGCTTGTACGTTTTCCAAATGAACGTCGAATCAAACGAAATGGTGAATTCGACCTTGTATTTTAAAGTAATACGGACCTTTGCCTGGATGTCCTTCCGGATTTGCTGAATACGATACGAACGCCATTGCACTATTATATTATCTAACGCGTGAGGCAAAATTTGGGATATTCATTAGCAACTATTTTATAGCAGATCATTATAGTAAAGTTTAGAAGGGAAAAGCGGCCGTTATGACCATAAGAAATTAAAAGGTTCCCTGGTCTCCACGCACTATTAAAAAAAACAGAGAATTACGTACAATGATTGCTGAAGTTGACCATTGAACTTAAATAATTTTTGAGTTGTTCACTTTTGTCTGTCAGTTCTTGAACTCCCGGCTTCTCAGCTTGGTGTTATGTGTGGTTCTGGTAGCTAAAATATAATCTCTCTCTACGTTACATTATATTTCGTAATATACGTCTTCTTCTGGTAGTTTCTAATATCATTTTCTATCTTCGGATTCCAGCAGAGTAAATGCAGTCAAAAATGTAATAAATTATTTTCACACAAAGAACAGTGCTTAACTTTCATTTTTGAAAGAAATGGGAATCATATAAAAGTTGATTTTTAAAGGTGGATTGTCTGAATAAAATTAAAATAATGTTATTTTCTTTGCCGCTTCGTTTTATATACCAGTTGCAATGAAATAATTATTAACCTGGGAAAAAACCCCGATAACTGATTATGATAGAAAAATAAACCTCTAGTTTTCTTCCAATAAAATCTTCCCAATCTTCCGTTATCGGCTCCACAGTCAAGTTTGACGTCAAACATTAGAACTGTATGCAGCTATATGTTTACAAATGTACCAGATTTAGCTACAAAACAAAGTTAATTACGCGCTAAATTACATTCTATTAAATAATGACAAATTTCTGTTGGCTGAATTAGGGATCTTTGATAATATTAAATAAGGTTAGTTATGTAAAAAAAAAAAAAAAAAAAAAAAAAAAAAAAATTACTAATAAGGTTTTTGGTGAACCGAAGATTTTCTTGAATTTCTCTAATGAGTATAACAACACGGAGAAATAGTCTTGTTATTTTCAAGATTATGTTATTTTTCAGTCTGTTGCCTAAATAGACCCTATAATCGTTAATTTGACACTTAGTTTAGCGGCTAGGGCTGTGCGTCAGCCAAAATTGCTTTATACTGTTCGAAATTTTACCTGAATTTGAGGTACTTTTTTCGTATTTGGACTAAAATGATAAATCAACAAATATTGTTCCATCGGCCACCATTGCCATTTAAAAGTTTTATCGTACATTGCAAGTATTGATTTTTAAGTAAAAGTAAAATAACTGGAGATGAAAAATATATAATAGTAAATGTTCTTTGGTCCATTACATTTACAATAAAAAATTATAAATTTACTAACCAATAAGTATAAATTCCGTGTAATCTTCTGCAATCGGATAAACCGTCGAGGGTTCCTTTCAAATGTAAAAGAAACATCCAACACTACAATAAATACGACAATTGACGGCTGACCCGACTGCGGAAGATTATATATAGTCCATATCCAAGATTATATACATTTTATAGTCCAATATCTTAAAAAAAAAACTTCAATAAAGAAGAAAAGGTATAAAAAAAAAAACTGAAAAAGAAATGTCGAATTAAAAAGAATATCGAAAATTTATTTTAGCAAGCAATTTTTATTGCAAAATGTTTTCTTTGGGGATAATAATAACGCATAATAACATAAATTTTCTTTATAGTAATTTTTAGTATTGAACATTTGAAGCAGTGAACGTTTCTATTAGGAAAATTGGATATATGTTTAAAAAAAAAAAGAAAGACAACATTCGCTGATTTGAGTTCGAGGCACAAGTTTAGGGAAGACAAACCGGCATGTTCCCGTAGTAATCGTGAAAAATTTTTTAAATGTCTGAAATTAAATTATCTTACAATGCTAGTGTGTGTGTGACAGACATTTTCAAAAAAAAAATTTAGATATTTGACTCCATTTTTACAATATTAACTGCTATTTATATAATTTACATTTGAATATAACAAATTACGCAAAAAATTCTATCATACACTAGAAAAATCGTGGATATTGGGAACCTTGTTCGGACCTATGTTACGCTTATGCCTTTTTGGCTTAAAATCAAATTATTTGACAACAAGAGTAAAATCAAAATCGTAAATAACAAATAACATGTAACGCACAAGTACCATCATTTTTATAATTACATCTACTAGTTTCTTCTGTAAGTCACATGACACAAAGTTTGATAAAAATAAAAATTAAATCAATAAAAAAAAGGAACAAATAAAAAACAAAATTATTACTTTCTTCTATCTTCAATAGAAGAAAATATTGTAATCGAAATTTTCTTCGACTTCCGGTTTTCGACGGATTTACACGTTTTAGGGGTCAGAGATCCCCAAAAACATGTTTATAGAAAATGTCTGTCTGTCCGTGTGTCCGTCTGTCTGTCGCCACTGTACCCTCAAAAAGTGTATGAAGTTATGCATAGAATTGAACCAAATTTTTATTTTAAGTTTTTGGCTATAGCAAGCAGATTCTCCCTAAATTTGGAAAAAAATCTCCGATGGGGGGCGCTGTAATAGCAATTTTTGTGCTATTTTGAATATTGTACCATCGAAAAGTGTATGAAGTTATGCATAGAATTGAGCCAAATTTTTTGTGTTTGTTTTTGGTCATGGCACGAAGGTCCTCCCTAAATTTGGAAAAACTCCACCGGAAGAGGGCGCTATAATTGCGATGTCTGTGCCATTTTCATTATTGTACCATCGAAAAGTGTATGAATTTATGCATAGAATTGAACCAAATTTTTCGTGTACGTTTCTGGGTATGGAAAACAAGTCCTCCCTGAATTTGAAAAAAATCTGCCTGAAGGGGGGCGCTGTAATAGCGATGTTTGTGCCATTTTCTTTATTGTACAATCGAAAAGTGTATAAAAATATGCATACAACTGAACCAAATTTTTTGTGCACGTTTTTGGCTTTGGCCAACAGGTCCTCCTTGAATTCGGAAATATCGCGCGGTAAAGTAGCTCTGTGATAACGATTTTTGTATACTTTTCTTGATATTTCGTAGTTCCATTGTCCATCGGCGGCTCGTGCAAAGGCGGGAACTCGCTTCCTGCTAAGCCGGCTATTCGCAAACATCTGATAACAACAGAATAAGGAAAAACTATTAATTTTAACAAATATCATGATATAGATTAACTCGTTTTTAGTTCGTTTAATTGACTGAAGCAGAAATTTAAGATGAAAATCAAAGTTGGTATAGTATTGAACTAATAATATTGAAGTATTAATATGTGTAACTAGTTTTTGAAATATTAAGATGTATAAGATAGAAGACAGTTTTGGAATTGGCACATCCAACTAGTTACTCATATATAGTCAAAATTCCACGTGTATTTTTCTTACCTGACGCAAACGATAATTCGCCAAATGTTGTTTTAACTGCAATTTTTCACATTGAAAATTTTTTTAATCATTACGAGCATTCCCGTTTATGTGTAAATTAAATATTTTCGTTTTATAATATTATCACTCGTACATCTGTTTTACTTTTTCTTTCTTTTCTTTTTCTTAATATAAAATTAGTAACAGTTTTTCTTTTATTTTTCGAGGTGTACAGACGTTTCAATCCTTTCATCAATGCTGGTCGCCAAAAAAATAACCAATGTAACATTTTCTTCCAAAATAACAGAACTTTCCATCATAAATCTATAACAATACATAGAACAATGTGTTATATACTAAAACCTTTCCTGAACCATTATCTATTTAATTGTGCAAGTTCCACCAAAATCCATTCAGCAGAACTCTAGTTATAAGCAGCCGGAAGGAAATTTCTATTTCTATTTTATATACATAATAGATTAGTAGGGTTTTAGTTAACAACCGTAAATATAATAAGGAAAATAATATATGTATACATTAATAAGCAAATAAATCTGTACTTTGAAGTTTCGAGAAATAGAACAAAAAAGTGATCAATGATTCATTGTGGAATCAGAGTCAATCTGCAGGGATTAATTCAGATAATTTTCTTGTCGTCACCGTCATCACCTGATCACTGAAGCTCGACGGTTAGCTACGGAAAGTGGACAGAAAAATGACATTCTCTACCTTAACGATACTGTTTTATTAGATAAAACGTGTAATCGATACAATCATTACCAGATTCAAACTAGAGAAATGATGTAACGATCAGCAGGCGGTTAAGAAAATGCCATTAACTACTTAGTGGAAATGTAATGTTAGTCATTCGGGCTATTTCAAAACGGCTCAAACTAATTAATAATGCAGAATAATGTTTATTAGCGATAAACCCCATTTCTTTTCCTACTGACTTTTCTGACATCATCAAGAATGTGTTTTTCAATTAATCGTTTCTGGAGCAAGTAATTGGGTTGGTGCAATGCTGAAATCCCACCAAAAAATATTTGAAAACAAAGGAATGCAATTTAAATTTTTTTTTCTTTTTTTTAGGTAAATTATAAAAGCAAAATTTCATTTAAAAATTCCGATACAAATTTAATTGAAATTAAGTGTGGCGTCTACTATATATCTACATTATAAAGGAAAAATGCGTCCGTGCGTAACGCTGACGTTATTTTGCGAATGGCAACACTTGATAATAAAATTTCGGTTTTGCTACTGCAATTCTTTTAGTTTCTGAACTTCGCACATTTTCAATTTTAACACCGTCATGTAACTAAAAAAATATACTTTCAAATGCAATTTGCTTGATAACTGTATCTTAATGGACTGATTTATTATGGCTTTGAAAATAATTTTCAAGCATGAATTTTTTAAATCTGTCTCCCTCGCTTGCAGCCTCCATTACGAAATAACCCATTTGCACCTTAAACAATATAAATAAGCATAGATCAAACTTTGTGCGAAATTTCAATGAAAAAGTTAAAATCTTTAATAACGATTTTTACGCACAAATAACGTACGGACACGACGAAAAAATAAATCCTATACGATCGTTTCGAGGATTCCTGGATCCCCTTCTTCAGTGAGAAGGAAAAAAAATGAATTAAAACTGGTTCGAAGAACCCAGCGGTTATAGCCCCGAGTACTGGCTTATGGACTGATTGAAAATTGACTGAATTGGCTTATGGACTGATTTTTTGCTTTACTTGATTTGTCTAAACATAATATTAACGCTATTCTTGATTTATTTAATTCAATTGATCCATGTATACAGTTTACTTTTAAAGTTGAAACTCAACAACGTCTAGCTTTTATGATGTCCTGGTAATTCGTAATGATTGTAGTTTTTGATGACAGTTTACCGAAAACCTTTTGCTGTAAGTTTACCCTCTCATTAAAAGTCCAGTCATCCCCCACATTAAAACTTGCAGCTTTCAATACTCTTATTTTCCGTGCACGTAAAATTTGTTCAAATTCTGAGTTATTTATTAGAGAAATTAACTATATAAAAGCAGTTGCCAATGATCGTGGATTCAGTTTGAATATCAGTTACCGGATTTTATCTAAACCTCCGATAATCACTGATTCTGTCCCAGCAAATAAAGAATTTTAAAATGGTTATTGTCTTACCTTATTTTCCTAAAATCAATACACAAATTTCTCGTATTCTTAATAGGTTTAGTTTTAAAGTTGTTTTCTCTCCAACCGATAAAGTTTCTTTCTCCAATCTTAAAGATCCTATTGACGACCATAATACCTGGGGCATTTACAGAATTTTTTGTGAGTGCGGCCTCTCTTACACTGGAAAGACGAAGCGTGCACTTAGAATTAGGCTGAAAGAACACCAGAATTACGTTAGAAAGCAGGAATTTGAGAAATCTACAATAGCGAAACATTGTTGGAATTCCAACCACCAGTTTAATTATCCAGAGGCTAAAATTATTCGAAAATGTAACTCAGTTTTTGACCTAGACTTTTACGAAGCTCAGTATATTCATAAACATACTTCCTCCTTAGTAAATGATATGACGAGCACATCTTTTCTTTCACTAGTGTGGAGGGATCTTGCGCAGTGACTCCTTTTTTTCCGTTGGTTCTGGTCCCTTACGTTATTTCTTTAAGATATTTAAACTCTGGTTTTCGCCTTTTCAATCAGTTCATAAGCCAGCACTCGGGGCTATAACCGAGGGGTTCTTCGAACCCATTTTAATTCTTTTTTTTCTTCTCTCACTGAGAAAGGGGATCCAGGAATCCTCGAAACGATCGTATGGAATTTTTTTGTCGTATCTGTACGTTATTTACGTGTAAAAATCGTTGTTAAAGATTTTAGCTTTTTTATTAATAATATAAATAGTTCAGCATTTGTCTGTGACTAATTTTTCATAACGAAATTAAAACTTCATCAATCTGTTATAGTAAAAAGGGACTGTCCGTATGCATTTCACAGCTACACCTCCAAGAATATGGAACGTTGGGCGATCCAATTAGCGACAGTTATCCGCATGGATCCAAGGATGTCAAAAGTGGTCTTAGAATTAAAAAAAAAATTAATTAGTTTTCGAGGTATTAATTTTTTCGTAATTTTTAATGACATTTCTGTAATAATGACAACTAAATTGCTCCATTTTTGTGGATAAAAGGGAAAACGATAGGGCTTATTAAATTTCTTTGTTTGACATCACTTTCAAATTGAAATTAACTTTAATGTGAATAGATAGTGAAAAATAACATTGTGATTGAATTGTATTTTTTATGTAAATTTCAAGAAATACAACTTGTTTTCACATATTCAAGCTTCAGGAATCAATTTATTTTAGAAAGCAAAAAATTGTCTGTCGACTGGAACAATAATATAAATTCCACTGACGTAAAAAGAAAAAAAATCCATTGTACATTTTAAAATTTAATTTAAAGTAGAAAAACAGATTTTCAACTATTTTCTTAAGATGACGATTAAAACTTTTCACAAGGACGCTAAAAACAGAATGTTTTAGTGAGAAAAATTATGTTTTGCCAAGCATTTATTTTAATTCATAAATATAAAATGCTTTTGTATAAATTCGCCAAAACAAAGTCATTTTTGTGCAAGTTCATCCAAATGACATCATTTCGACCAACTCCAAAATTAGACGCCAAATTTTGGATGAACGAAAAGCTTTTTGCAAATAATGTTGTAGAATATGTGCATTTTTATTGGGAAAGCTTTTGACTCAAATTGTAAATATAATTTATTATTTGAAATATTGTATTTAATAAAATTAATAGCATAATTGCTTTCTGAATTTACAATAAAGTTAGATTTTATTTTTCCCAAAAGAATCGAATGATCTCATGCAATTCAAATTCAACTAATCGGGTTGCCACACAACTAGTATATATAAAACGCAAATGGGAATTTTCTTCCGGCTGCTTATAAGTTGAGTTCTGCTGAATGGATTTTGACGAGACTTGCGTCTTGCGCTGTTAATTAGGTAATTTTTCATGAAAGGTTTTAGTATATAATATATTGTTTTATGTTGTTTAGCCCTAGAATTATTGGCAAAAGCTCTACAGAGGTGTGAAAATTATTAGAATAATTGTGAAATTTACATTAAAATCTTGTTATATTAAAGAAATAATACATTATTTAAAAAATATTGATACATTTAATTTTTTTTAAATTAAAGATTCGTTTATTAAAGATTTACTTTGTATGAGTTTTTGTTTTTGACAATTAATTTGTATTTCGTTGTCATGGTGCCAAATTTGGATGAGTCTTTCTATCAGATCATTCTTGTTTGTGATGTTGCATTTTTTTAATTTTTAATTAAAGAAAACACTTCCATGGCCTGGAAACAGTCCATATATGAACCACATAGAGAATCTTTGAGCCATTGTAAAGAAAAAATTAAAGAAATGCAACAAAGCAAACAAGAATGGTCTGATAGAAAGACTCATCCAAATTTGGCACCATGACAACGAAATACAAATTGCCAAAAACTCATACAAAGTATGCCAAGACGTATCGAATCTTTAATAAAAAACAAGAAGATGCACACTAAATATTAAATGTATGAATATTTTTTAAATAATGTATTATTTTTAATATAACAAGATTTTACTGTAAATTTCACAATTATTCTAATAATTTTCACACCTCTGTATAATAAGATGAACCCGATTACGAAATATTAGCCTTTTTTAAAGATTCTGCTAAATGAGTTTTGATGTAGCTTGCATTGTTAGTTAGATACTATTTCAGGAAATGTATTAGTATCTAATATATCATTCTACATAGTTTGGTTAAAAAGTTATGGGGAAGGGTCTATAATAGCAAAAGTTAATTATGAAAGAATACACTTTTTAAAAAGTTGTGCTGGATGTATTTTGATGGGATTTGCATTATTAGTTAGATAATTTTTCAGGGAAGGTTTTGGTATATAACACATCATTTTACGTTGCTTAATCTTAAAAAAAAATATCGGGAAAGGTCTATAATCAGGTAAACCCGATTATGACAGAATAATCTTTCTAAAAAGTTCTCCTAGTTTTGTTGAGTCTTTCATTATTAGATGGTTTTAGTACATCGCATATCGTTCTATCGTTCTTTACCAAATCCTACTGCAAATGACCAGCAAAAAGATTTGGTAATTAATAGCCCAAATTGTGCCTGCCATATTAGAAAATTTAATAGCGCAATGACTTTCGTATCGTTTTCAGTAATGTGAAAGAACACAGCCTGTAACGGTCCATATTGCTTTAAAACACAAGGTCCAATTCGCCGATATATTTCGCTTCATTCAAGGACGTTTGAAGAAACCGACCAGCGTAGCGAGCGAAGCCTGCTATGAAGCGCTTTTTAAAGGGCTAACATTAAAAATGTATTCTAAAAGGTATTATGGTATTGAGATGTCATAACTGCATTATCTAGCTGCATAAACATAACTGTAACAAACTTTACTATCTCTTTCGCTTATACATCGCTTCTAAATATGACATGATTTAAATCAATACACGGTCAAATAGCAAAAAAAAAAAAGTACTTTCAAAGAATATTTGTTTGAAAACTGTAGCTCAGTTTAGTGACTCTTTTGATTAGTAAAAATACTTTTCTAGCATGAATGAAAAAAAAAAAAAAAAAAAAAAAAACTGCAAAACGAGCGTTTGTTTGCTACAATAATGTAAAGAAACGTTTAATAGAGTTACTGCATTTAACAATTAATTTTTCAGAGCCGATTGTTTTCTTTTTTAAAGGAATTTCTATCGTTTTTATTTTAACATTCGATTAATTTTCTGTAATTAGATCCACTTCTAAGTGTTGCTATCCTGGCTATAGTGTCCGTTAATTAGGATGAGCGAAGTGAATCCTCTTCTAGGCTACACAAATTGCATTTTGTCGTGCACTTTACAAAAAAACTATTCAGTATTTTGACTTGAAATTAAACACAAAAATAAATTATGATCTCTAGATTTGCACAATATTATGTTTTTTACAGAATAACCTTAAAAAATTTATTATTTTCATGAATTTATTTTACGTGTTTTTTCCATTACGGACGCATTTTTGCAAATAAAAAATGAAACACTTATATTTTCAGAAGAAAAAATAAATCATGCTGTTAGTCATTATAGATAGAATAATGATTAATTAAATAGTTTCACGATTTCTTTGATGAAATTTTTAAAATACCCTTTTTTATTAAAATTATAGCATATTTTTAATTAGGATGAGCGAAGCTCATCTTCTACTAGGCCACACAAATTACATTTTGTCGTACACTTTACAAAAGAACTATTCAGTATTTTGACTTGAAATTAAACATAAAAATAAATTATGATCTGTAGATTTGCACACTATAATTTTTTTTACAGAATAAACTTAAAAAAATTATTTTCATTAATTTATTTTACGTGTTTTTCCATTACGGACGCATTTTTGCAAATAAAAAATGAAACACGTCTATTTTCAGAAGAAAAAATAAATCATGGAGTTAGTCATTATAGATAGAATAATGATTAATTAAATAGTTTCACGATTTCTTTGATGAAATTTTTAAAATACCCTTTTTTATTAAAATTATAGCATATTTTTAATTAGGATGAGCGAAGCTCATCTTCTACTAGGCCACACAAATTACATTTTGTCGTACACTTTACAAAAGAACTATTCAGTATTTTGACTTGAAATTAAACATAAAAATAAATTATGATCTGTAGATTTGCACACTATAATTCTTTTTTACAGAATAACCTTAAAAAAAATTATTATTTTCATTAATTTATTTTACGTGTTTTTCCATTACGGGCGCATTTTTGCAAATAAAAAATGAAACACGGCTATTTTCAGAAGAAAAAATAAATCATGAAGTAAGTCATTATAGATAGAATAATGATTAATTAAATAGTTTCACGATTTCTTTGATGAAAATTTTAAAATACCCTTTTTTATTAAAATTATAGCATATTTTTAATTAGGATGAGCGAAGCTCATCTTCTACTAGGCCACACAAATTACATTTTGTCGTACACTTTACAAAAGAACTATTCAGTATTTTGACTTGAAATTAATCATAAAAATAAATTATGATCTGTAGATTTGCACACTATAATTTTTTTTACAGAATAACCTTAAAAAAATTATTATTTTCATTAATTTATTTTACGTGTTTTTCCATTACGAACGCATTTTTGCAAATAAAAAATGAAGCACGTCTATTTTCAGAAGAAAAAATAAATCATGGAGTTAGTCATTATAGATAGAATAATGATTAATTAAATAGTTTCACGATTTCTTTGATGAAATTTTTAAAATACCCTTTTTAATTAAAATTATAGCATATTTTTAATTAGGATGAGCGAAGCTCATCTTCTACTAGGCCACACAAATTACATTTTGTCGTACACTTTACAAAAGAACTATTCAGTATTTTGACTTGAAATTAAACATAAAAATAAATTATGATCTGTAGATTTGCACACTATAATTTTTTTTACAGAATAACCTTAAAAAAATTATTATTTTCATTAATATATTTTACGTGTTTTTCCATTACGGACGCATTTTTGCAAATAAAAAATGAAACACGTCTATTTTCAGAAGAAAACATAAATCATGGAGTTAGTCTTTATAGATAGAATAATGATTAATTAAATAGTTTCACGATTTCTTTGATGAAATTTTTAAAATATCCTTTTTTATTAAAATTATAGCATATTTTTAATTAGGATGAGCGAAGCTCATCTTCTACTAGGCCACACAAATTACATTTTTTCGTACACTTTACAAAAGAACTATTCAGTATTTTGACTTGAAATTAAACATAAAAATAAATTATGATCTGTAGATTTGCACACTATAATTTTTTTTTACAGAATAACCTTAAAAAAAAATTATTATTTTCATTAATTTATTTTACGTGTTTTTCCATTACGGACGCATTTTTGCAAATAAAAAATAAAACACGTCTATTTTCAGAAGAAAAAATAAATCATGGAGTTAGTCATTATAGATAGAATAATGATTAATTAAATAGTTTCACGATTTCTTTGATGAAATTTTTAAAATATCCTTTTTTGTTAAAATTATAGCATATTTTTAATTAGGATGAGCGAAGCTCATCTTCTACTAGGCCACACAAATTACATTTTGTCGTACACTTTACAAAAGAACCATTCAGTATTTTGACTTGAAATTAAACATAAAAATAAATTATGATCTGTAGATTTGCACACTATAATTTTTTTTACAGAATAACCTTAAAAAAATTATTATTTTCATTAATTTATTTTACGTGTTTTTCCATTACGGACGCATTTTTGCAAATAAAAAATGAAACACGTCTATTTTCAGAAGAAAAAATAAATCATGGTGTTAGTCATTATAGATAGAATAATGATTAATTAAATAGTTTCACGATTTCTTTGATGAAATTTTTAAAATATCCTTTTTTGTTAAAATTATAGCATATCTTTAATTAGGATGAGCGAAGCTCATCTTCTACTAGGCCACACAAATTACATTTTGTCGTACACTTTACAAAAGAACTATTCAGTATTTTGACTTGAAATTAAACATAAAATAAATGATGATCTGTAGATTTGCACACTATAATTTTTTTTACAGAATAACCTTAAAAAAATTATGATTTTCATTAATTTATTTTACGTGTTTTTCCATTACGGACGCATTTTTGCAAATAAAAAATGAAACACGTCTATTTTCAGAAGAAAAAATAAATCATGGAGTTAGTCAATATCGATAGAATCATTATTAATTAACAGTTTCAGCGATTTCTTTTATGAAATTTTTAAAATACACTTTTTTATGAAAATTATAGCATATTTTTAATGAATTAAAATTTGTGAAAATTCAATTATTTTCATTCAATTATAAAAGTATTTTTCAGTGTTAAGAATTCCAATACACAATTTATTCTTATTATGTGAAATCATTTACGCAGACGATACTTATGCATTTTAAAAGAATTATAATATTATTATTATTATTTGTAAAGTGGCAACAAAAGAATTTTAAACAAATAAAATTAATTGTTAAATTCGTTATATCATAAATAAAAAATTCCGAGGAAATTCTTAGTTATATGGCTGAATTTACATTTCTAAAATTAAATGCGCCATTATGCAAAAACAATATAATAAATATTCTTTCAAATATTTGTCTAATTAAATAATGCTTCGCGAATCCAAACAAAGCATGTTTTTTTCTAGTTATATTTTGAGTCAAAAAGTCCTTTAAAGTTATTGTGAATTAAAGTGAATGTAAATACCATTAAAGATTTTTAAAATCACTCTTGTGCAAAATTAGCCATTTATCTTTAGGCCAGATTACAAAAGATTTATCATCAGATGTCGCACAAATTGACATAAAATTAATTTGATTTAAAGATACGTTGCATTAGAATACAGTGTTCGGAATTATCTTTGAAATTTTATTTGAAATGGGGGGGGGGGGTATATATATTCAATTTAGAATACTATTTATGTTTATTTTTTTCACTCGTAAGGAAAGGAAAGGCAATCTATAAAAGGTTTAGTGTAGTGAAGTAAAATACTTTTTATTTTACATTTTTCAATCGATTGTCTCGAAAAGAGCCATAACGTGCAATGAGATGTCGAATATGTTGTGTTTACTTTTTTACACTTTCTTCGATGGCGAACAATTTTTAAACAAATATGGTTTAATTTAAGTAATACTTTATAAAAGATAACGTAAAATTCTGAAAAGCTGCAGAATAATTATTATTCTAAAGACAGTTATTTATTTCATCGGGAAAAAAAAAGATTCAACTTAAAAAATCTAAAATTTTGAATAATCCAATAAAGTTAAAATTGTTTTTAAAGGAAATCGCTTTTTCCCCCCGTGGCGAATGATAATGCGTTTAAATAATTTAAATAATAATTATATACATGAAACGATAAAGCTTAGCCCCTTTTTAAAATTTAAAAGTCCCTTTTAAAATTTGAAATCCCCGTTTTAAAAAATAGAAATTTAAATTTAGAAATTAAAATTCAAACTTTTTAAATGCTTTAGTAATTGTGTCTCAATGATTGAAACTTCCTTTGCCCCTGTTAAGTTAGTTTTCCCGCATCGCATCTTATAACTTTAAAAGATCGTTTTGTCACATTTCATAAGAATACTTTTTGCTGCACTGTTAAAATTTTTGCAGCATTCTGGCAGGTCATTCGACCGTTTTTTGAAAATACGGTTTCATAACCATAATTTAACTATATTCTGACCATAAAATGGCCAATAGTATGGTGAGAATGGTGTTAAATTACGGTTGTTTTAACCGTTTTCGGAAAAAACGGTCAAATGACCTGTCAGAATGCTGCAAATTTTTAACAGTGTGGCGTTAGCGCAACAGTAAATTCTATCGGCTTCCCGTGGGCCGAATTTGAAATAAAGCCTTGCCCTAGGTCAGGGTTGGCGAACCTTTTTATAGCCGCGTGCCAGTCCCCCCCCCCCCCCAAATATTTTGCATGACCTTGATGTGCCAACAAATTTCGCGGATAGAAAAATTATGAATAAAAATCACTTATGAAGATTTTTAAAAAAATGGGTAACATACAGGTGAGGTATTACACTATAATAATCATAAAAATAATTAAATTTTAGAAATTATTAAAAAAAAAAAAATGTGATTGTGTTGCTGCATCTTGGAAGAAAAATAATTAATACCAGATTCGTACTCAGTTAATTTCAAGGGAAATTAAACTGAACTGGATTTATCTGACAACTGCTTTTTATTTGATTTTTTTTTTTTTTTTTTTTGGTATTATTCGTTTGAGATAATAATGACCTTGGGGAGATAGATAGAGGGAAAAATCATTAAAAGGGCAAACGCCAGTTTCTTTAAATAGCTCTGAAATTATTTTCTAAATTGCCATAATTTTATCACCGGTACTTCTAATAATGTGGTAATTTACGGTATTTTAAAAAGCCTCAATTAAATTTCTTCTATTTTCAATTAATCGAATTTAGGCAAGATCAAAACATCTAAAGTTGGTATATTTTGTTCACTATCAGAGTATATTGATTTAGAACTACAAGCAACACCGTGCCAAAATTATTCTTTCGCGTGCCACTTTCGGCACGCGTGCCATAAGTTCGCGCCGTCCCTGCCCTAGGCAATCAATCATTCAGCTCGCGGCCAATTGCAGTTAAAATACGCCCTGTTTGATAGAGGACCTCTGGCAGAAATAATGCCAAATATTTCATATTTATGCCGATGCACGAGTCTCAGGAGAGAAGAAAATCATGCACTAATATTCACGCCAATGTGCTCTCCAGGGATCGCTTTGCGATAGCCGAAGTTCCAAAGTTATCTCGGAAATAAGCGAGACTCCGCTCTCAGCCCATTTGGCCCGAGTTTTAAAGGACTCATGTAATCAAAAAGAAATAAACCAGGTCCTCGTAAAAACTGTGTCTTCTTTTAATCAACCACGCACTTTCTCTCAGCCTTTCATTGGATCCCGTACATCACTCACGGCCCTCGACTACATGAAAATGCTGAAGAGCTCGTATGGAGCGATCCTCGCCGCACGCCCTGCTGGATCCAGAAACTTAGAAAAGATTCACCCACGACTCCTGATGTTCTTGATGCTAACGCGTCCGCGGGGCAGAAACATCCCTGACGCCGAATTTCCTTTCATACATATATATATTTAATGATCTAATAATAATGCTTTTCTTTTTTTTTTACATTTGATTAATTATTTTCGAAATAAAATTTAAAATATTTAACTTTGTTATGAGAAATAATTCCATTTAAATAAAATTTAAGAAAATAATCGAAAATTTTAATCAGCTGCCAAAATTAACTTATTGTTTTAAAAAATATTTATATTAGGTGATTTTTTTCTTTAAAATTATTTAAAAACATCTAATAATAATGAGAATTGGCACGACAAGCCAATCCTGGTATCCAGGTTCGAGTCCTGGCCTGGGTATTTTTTTCTCTGTTGGAATAAACCTCAACTGTGCTATTTCAACCTTGAAGATGATTTAATAAAATTTATATAAAAAAAACTCGTCACAAGTGGCAATCCGAAAACTTTCTTCTGTCTCATACATGTTAATACTTCCTGAAAAATGCAGCATAGCAGCGTCACCGGTTAGGCGATTTTCACAAAAATCTGATCACCAACAACGCATGTCAACTTCTAACTGAATCCGAAGTTGGGTGAAAATCCGTGCATTAGTTTTAGCTATTGCGGAAATCGTGAAAAGTTCTGCATAGCAGTGGCACCTGTTGAGCAATTTACACCGAAAAACTATCAGGATCAATTTATATCAGGGGCTAACGGAATCTAAAGTTTGATGAAAATTCATGCATTAGTTCTTGAGATACAGCTATTGTGGAAATCGTGAAAAATGCAGCATAGTAGCGCCACCTATTGGGCGATTTATACCAAAAACCTAAACTAATTCATATCATACTACACATGAATCTGAAGTTTGTTGAAAATCCAAGCATTAGTTCTTGAGACAGAGCTATTCGAAAAAAAAAAAAAAGCAGTATAGCAGTGCCACCTGTCAAGCGATTTACACTAAAATGAATAAAACGTCAATTCATGTTAAGGACTAATTGAATCTGAAGTTTGAGGAAAATCCGTGCACTAGTTCTGGAGATTGAGCTATTGCGGAAATCGTGAAAAATGCTGCATAGCACGCCACCTGTTGAGAAATTTACACCAAAGACTAATCAGCACCAATTTATATCAGGGACTAACTGAATATAAATTTTTATTAAATTCCGTTGAGTAGTTTTTTAGATAGAAAGCCCACAACATTTGTGTCACATACAGACAGACTCACAGACAGACATTTTGTAAAAACATGTTTTTCGGAATCTCTGACCCCTAAAACGTGTAAATAAGTTGAAAACCGGAAGTCGAAAACTTTCAAGAATCCAATACTTTCTTCTTGTAAAGATAGAAGAAAGTAAAAAATATTTAATGATATAGAAAAAAAAAATTCCCTTAAAAATTTGAAATGAATTTCCTATTTGTTTTAATATAAAACAAACAATAGTCTGAAATTAATAATCTAATAAAATTATGTTAATTTTCAAATCAATTTACATTTCACTTTCCGCGAAAAAATATTTAATTTTAATTAAAAAAAAAATGTATATGTATAATCCCCCAATATCTGACAAAGTTGCATTATTGATTTCAAAAAATTATTTTAATTTCGCATTTTAATTGTAAATGATCCCATTTAAACAATATTATTACAAGAATAAAATAAAAGTCTTAACGATTTAAAGAAATATTACTTTCAAAATGAATTTTTTCCCTATTATTATTTAAGATGATTTATTTTAAAAAACATTTAATAAATAACAAAAAATATTTAATAATCTTAATAATTTGTAACACATATGTATATTTTATTAATTTTTCCTTTTATTGCAAACAATTTTATTTAAATAGCATTTAACAAGATTAACAGAAAAAATTTAATAATCTAACACCACCAATATTTTTAAGCCAAAATATTTTATTTCATTTTTATTTAAAATGATTTATAAGTAGCATTTCAGAAATCTGAATAATCTAACAAAAAATATTATTTTCAAAGAATTGAAAAAAAAAATTTTTTTAATTAAAATCACTTAAGAAATATAGCAGAATATTATTTATAATGTAACAAAAATTAAATTTATCAAAATACTTTTCTTTATTAATAACTTTTATTAAAAATGATTGGATTTAAGTAATATTTAATAATATATCTCGGAAAGCTTCTAATATATGTTTTAGTTTTAGCTGTCTTATTATAAATGATTTGATTTAAATACTATTTACAAAAATAGCAAAAAATTGTCCACAATCTAACAAAATTATTATTTTCAAACGAGATAACATTTTTATGTAACTTTTTTATTAAAATGTTATTATTAATAATAATTTAGATTTAAGTAAAACATAATAAAAATAACAGAAATTTCTTAACAAGCTAATAAAGTTTTTTATTTTCAGAGTATTTTTTAAATTTCATATTTTCCTTAAGAATTATCTAAATCGAATAAGACTTAATAAAAAAATCTTACTAACATAAGAAAATTATTGTTTGAAAAGAATTATTACTAGACAATTATAATTAAACAAAATTTTTATTTAATATTTTTAGTAAAATTATTTAAATCAAATAACATTTAGCTAAAATAGCTTAAAATTCTCCATAATCTAACAAAATTACTATTTTTTTTTCATATTTTCATTATAAATTATTTAATTCAAATGGCATTTAATAAAAATAACAGAAAATTATTTTTTAAACAAATTATTTTTCCTTCTTTCTTTTAATATAAATTATTTTTGAAACAAAATTATTGTTTTTAAAACCTCTTTTAAATTTCCATGTTTTTATTATAAGTTGTATTAATATTGATTATTTAAGAGGATTCATTTTAAATAACATTTAATAAATATAAAAAAAAATATGTAATAATCTTAAAAAATTGTAACATATTTGTATATTTTATTAATTTTTTCTTTTATTATAAACAATTTTGTTTAAATAACATTTAAGAAGATTAACAGAAAAAAATTAATAATCTAATACGACCGATATTTTCAAGGCAAAATTCATAAATTTCCTCTTTATTTAAAATGATTTATAGATAGTATTTCAGAAGTCTTAATAATCTGACGAAAAATATTATTTTAAAAGAATATAAATATAAATATATATATATATTCAAAATTGTTTAAGAAATATAGCAGAATATTATTTATAATATAACAAAACTTAAATTTATCAAAACACTTTTCTTTATTTAGAATTTTTATTAAAAATGATTCAATTTAAATAATATTTAATAATAAATCTCCAATAACTTCTAATATATATTTCTAGTTTTAGTTGTTTTATTATAAATGATTTGATTTAAATACTATTTACAAAAATAGCAGAAAATTGCCCACAATCTAACATAATTATTATTTTTCAAACGAAAAATAAAATGTAACTTTTATTAAAATGATTTGATTTAAATAAAACATAATAAAAATAACAAAAATTTCTTAACAAGCTAATAAAGTTTTAAGAATTATCTAAATCAAATAAGACTTAATAAACAAATCTTACTAACCTAAGAAAATTTTTATTTGAAAAGAATTATTATCAGACAATTATTATTAAACAAAACTTTTATTTCATATTTTTATTAAAATTATTTAAATCAAATAACATTTAGAAAAAATAGCTGAAAATTCTTAATAATTTAACAAAATTATTATTATTATTATTTTCATATTTTCATTGTAAATCATTTAATTCAAATGTCATTTAATAAAAATAACAGAAAAATATTATTTTTTTATACAACTTATTTTCGTTCTTTCTTTTAATATAAATAATTTTTAAAACAAAATTATTGTTTTCAAAATCTCTTTTAAATTTTCATGTTTTTATTAAAATTATTTAAATCAAATAATATTCAGCAAAAATAGCTAAAAATTCTCAATAATCTAACAAAATTATTATTATCTTTTTCATATTTTCATTATAAATTATTTAATTCAAATGACATTTAATAAAAATTACAGAAAATTATTATTTTTTAAACAAATTATTTCCCTTCTTTCTTTTAATATAAATTATTTTAAAAACAAAATTATTATTTTTAAAAACTCTTTTAAATTTTCATGCTTTTATTATAAATTGTATTAATATTGATTATTTAAGAGGATTTATTTTAAATAACATTTAGTAAATATAACAAAAATATGTAATAATCTTAAAAATTTGTAACATATTTGTATATTTTATTAAATTTTTCTTTTATTATAAACAATTTTGTTTAAATAACATTTAACAAGATTAACAGAAAAAAAATTAATAATCTAATACGACCGATATTTTCAAGGCAAAATTCATAAATTTCCTCTTTTTTTAAAATGATTTATAAATAGTATTTCAGAAATCTTAATAATATGACGAAAAATATTCTTTTCAAAGAATTTAAAAATATGCATATTTTTAATTAAAATCATTTAAGAAATATAGCAGCATATTATTTATAATATAACAAAAATTAAATTTATCAAAATACTTTTATTTAGAATTTTTATTAAAAATGATTCGATTTAAGTAATATTTAATAATATATCTCGGAAAGCTTCTAATATGTTTTTAGTTTTAGTTGTCTTATTATAAATGATTTGATTTAAATACTATTTACAAAAATAGTAGACAATTGTCCACAATCTAACAAAATTATTATTTTCAAACGAAATAACATTTTTATGTAACTTTTTTTTTAATTAAAAATGATTTGATTTAAATAAAACATAATAAAAATACCAGAAATTTCTTAACAAGCTAATAAAGTTTTTTTTTTTTTTTCAGAGCATTTTTTAAATTTCATATTTTCCTTAAGAATTATCTAAATCGGGTAAGACTTAATAAAAAAATCTTACTACCTAAGAAAATTATTGTTTGAAAAGAATTATTATTAGACAATTATTATTAAACAAAATTTTTATTTCATATTTTTCTTAAAATTATTTAAATCAAATAACATTTAGCTAAAATAGCTTAAAATTCTCCATAATCTAACAAAATTACTATTTTTTTTTCATATTTTCATTATAAATTATTTAATTCAAATGGCATTTAATAAAAATAACAGAAAATTATTTTTTAAACAAATTATTTTTCCTTCTTTCTTTTAATATAAATTATTTTTGAAACAAAATTATTGTTTTTAAAACCTCTTTTAAATTTCCATGTTTTTATTATAAGTTGTATTAATATTGATTATTTAAGAGGATTCATTTTAAATAACATTTAATAAATATAAAAAAAATTATGTAATAATCTTAAAAAATTGTAACATATTTGTATATTTTATTAATTTTTTCTTTTATTATAAACAATTTTGTTTAAATAACATTTAAGAAGATTAACAGAAAAAAATTAATAATCTAATACGACCGATATTTTCAAGACAAAATTCATAAATTTCCTCTTTATTTAAAATGATTTATAGATAGTATTTCAGAAGTCTTAATAATCTGACGAAAAATATTATTTTAAAAGAATATAAATATAAATATATATATATATTCAAAATTGTTTAAGAAATATAGCAGAATATTATTTATAATATAACAAAACTTAAATTTATCAAAACACTTTTCTTTATTTAGAATTTTTATTAAAAATGATTCAATTTAAATAATATTTAATAATAAATCTCCAATAACTTCTAATATATATTTCTAGTTTTAGTTGTTTTATTATAAATGATTTGATTTAAATACTATTTACAAAAATAGCAGAAAATTGCCCACAATCTAACATAATTATTATTTTTCAAACGAAAAATAAAATGTAACTTTTATTAAAATGATTTGATTTAAATAAAACATAATAAAAATAACAAAAATTTCTTAACAAGCTAATAAAGTTTTAAGAATTATCTAAATCAAATAAGACTTAATAAACAAATCTTACTAACCTAAGAAAATTTTTATTTGAAAAGAATTATTATCAGACAATTATTATTAAACAAAACTTTTATTTCATATTTTTATTAAAATTATTTAAATCAAATAACATTTAGAAAAAATAGCTGAAAATTCTTAATAATTTAACAAAATTATTATTATTATTATTTTCATATTTTCATTGTAAATCATTTAATTCAAATGTCATTTAATAAAAATAACAGAAAAATATTATTTTTTTATACAACTTATTTTCCTTCTTTCTTTTAATATAAATAATTTTTAAAACAAAATTATTGTTTTCAAAATCTCTTTTAAATTTTCATGTTTTTATTAAAATTATTTAAATCAAATAATATTCAGCAAAAATAGCTAAAAATTCTCAATAATCTAACAAAATTATTATTATCTTTTTCATATTTTCATTATAAATTATTTAATTCAAATGACATTTAATAAAAATTACAGAAAATTATTATTTTTTAAACAAATTATTTCCCTTCTTTCTTTTAATATAAATTATTTTAAAAACAAAATTATTATTTTTAAAAACTCTTTTAAATTTTCATGCTTTTATTATAAATTGTATTAATATTGATTATTTAAGAGGATTTATTTTAAATAACATTTAGTAAATATAACAAAAATATGTAATAATCTTAAAAATTTGTAACATATTTGTATATTTTATTAAATTTTTCTTTTATTATAAACAATTTTGTTTAAATAACATTTAACAAGATTAACAGAAAAAAAATTAATAATCTAATACGACCGATATTTTCAAGGCAAAATTCATAAATTTCCTCTTTTTTTAAAATGATTTATAAATAGTATTTCAGAAATCTTAATAATATGACGAAAAATATTCTTTTCAAAGAATTTAAAAATATACATATTTTTAATTAAAATCATTTAAGAAATATAGCAGCATATTATTTATAATATAACAAAAATTAAATTTATCAAAATACTTTTATTTAGAATTTTTATTAAAAATGATTCGATTTAAGTAATATTTAATAATATATCTCGGAAAGCTTCTAATATGTTTTTAGTTTTAGTTGTCTTATTATAAATGATTTGATTTAAATACTATTTACAAAAATAGTAGACAATTGTCCACAATCTAACAAAATTATTATTTTCAAACGAAATAACATTTTTATGTAACTTTTTTTTTTAATTAAAAATGATTTGATTTAAATAAAACATAATAAAAATACCAGAAATTTCTTAACAAGCTAATAAAGTTTTTTTTTTTATTTTCAGAGCATTTTTTAAATTTCATATTTTCCTTAAGAATTATCTAAATCGGGTAAGACTTAATAAAAAAATCTTACTACCTAAGAAAATTATTGTTTGAAAAGAATTATTATTAGACAATTATTATTAAACAAAATTTTTATTTCATATTTTTCTTAAAATTATTTAAATCAAATAACATTTAGCTAAAATAGCTTAAAATTCTCCATAATCTAAAAAAATTATTATTATTTTTTTCATATTTTCATTATAAATTATTTAATTCAAATAGCATTTAATAAAAATAACAGAAAATTATTATTTCTTAAACAAATTATTTTTCTTTCTTTCTTTTAATATAAATTATTTTTAAAACAAAATTATTGTTTTCAAAACCTCTTTTAAATTTCCATGGTTTTATTAAAATTATTTGAATCAAATAACATTTAGCAAAAACAGCTGAAAATTCACAATAATTTAACAAAATTATTATTATTTTTCATATTTTCATTATAAATTATTTAATTAAAATGACATTTAATAAAAATTACAAAAAATTATTATTTTTTAAACAAATTATTTTCTTTCTTTCTTTTAATATAAATTATTTTAAAAATAAAATTATTATTTTTAAAACCTTTTATAAATTTTCATGTTTTTATTACAAACTGTTTAATTGGAATAAAATTTAATAAAAAAAGGAGTTTTTTAATAATCTAACAACATTATTATTTAAAAGAATTATTTTACTTCGGTTTTTATTAAACGTTATTGTAGTGTAAAAAAAAAAAAAAAAAAAAAAAAAAAAAAAAAAAAAGTTTTCTTAATATTGCAACAAAATTATTAATTTTAAAACTTTCTTTAAAATTTCATATTTTTATTACAAATTATTTAATATAAATATTTAATAAAAAAAATGAATTATTTAATAATCTAACAAAATTATTATTAAGAATTATTTTACTTCATTTTTTACTATATATTAGTGTAGTGTAAATGGTGTAAATAACCTTTAAGAAAACTGATTGAAATTTCTTAATATTATAACACAGTTATTATTTCCGCGACAAAAAGAAAAAAATATTTAAACGTTTCAATGTAAAAGTTTTATTATTTAAATTATATCAAAGCAAATAATACTATGAACTTTTTATGAATATAACAGAATTATAAGTATTTTCAAGAAAATTTTGTTTTTTGCTTCTTAAGTCGAAACGTAATTTAATTTTATTAACAATTAATATGTAATAATGAAAAATTCTTAATAATATTACTTAGCGGAAATAATTTTAAAATGTTATTGATCTGAAAAAATTATATTTGTAATTAAAATAACAACAATTGATAGTAATAATAATATCATTTTTTCATGGAAAGGGATTTAATTTAAATAATATTTAATAAAATTATATGAATTTGTTTAGTATTTGTGAAAATTACATTTGTTATTTGCAGAAAAAAATTATTTCTTAAATTAAAGTCAAAAGATTTCATTTTAATAATGTTCAACAAAAATAATGTATGATTCTAAACTTATCCGATGAAATTATATTTCATGTTTAAAAAAAATATTTCAATTCGATTTGTGTTCATGAAAATTATTTAATTTAAACCATGTTTAAGGAAAATATTTTTAAATTTTTTATTATCCGACAAAATTTAATACTTCTAAAGCATATATTTAGTTTATTGTTCTTAATTAGAGAAATTGCTACTTTCAAATAATAGTTTAAATATGTAAATAACTTCATTTTTATTCACGAAAATAGTTTCACGTTAATAATATTTTAAACAAAAATAATGTAACTTTTAATCAATTAATATATATATATATATTAAATATTTTCAAAATAACGCGAAAAATGACTTCATTTAGATCCAGAATTAAAGATAATAAAAAAAAATCAGTTTCAGTTTAATTTCTCACTCTCTTTTTTCTTTCTTTCCATCTCCTTATTATATTTTTTAATCATTTGACAAGATTTTGTTTAGTTAGCTAAAGCGCCCGGAATTTGAAGAATGTTTGTTCTGAAAAATCAATTTCAAAATTTTACATACAACATAAAACAAACAATAAAAAAAAAGCAGTCGAAGTTTTGTACGCATGAAACAAAGGAAATCACATGGAAATCTTACAATAGAAAAGTAATTGTTGTCGTAAGAATTTTACTGTGAATTTTAAATTGTTGGCAACTGCTATAATGAAAAATGATTAAATTTGATAGGAAATTGCTGCTAAGTTGGTGTTTTTTTATTAATTAAAAATTAACTATAAAATATTTCGATTCCGGATTACTTTAGTTGCCTCGGCTGTGTTTTAATACACATATACGTAACATTTCATAATTCTGGCTTCCAAACTGTGGATTTGTATAGAATTACAGACAGACAGACAAATTTTCATTTTTATATATTAGATTTGCAAACTGTTTTATCAGATTTTTTTAATTCACGAGAAATGATTTCATTTGAATAATATTTAACGAAAATATTATTTAAATTAAACCATTTCTCATGTAATGCTATATCCGCTTTATATTTTTAATTTTTTAATGAAAATTTTCAATCATTTGACAGAATTATATATAAGTATATCTTCTTCAAACCAAACTTTTATTGGATATTTTTCCGTGAAGAATGATTTCATTTAATTTAAATTTATTAAAAACAACTTTTTATTTGAAATTTTCAATTTGAGAGCGAAAAAGAAATGGTTTCACATTATATTTAACAAAAATAATTTTAAAATGAAACCTTTTCTTGTTTCATTTTCTTTCTCTACTTCTTTTTTCTCGCTTTTTTAATCGCTTGATAAAAATGTATTTGATAGTCCAAAACATTTTTATTTTATTTATTTATTTATTTTTTACAAAAAAGAGGACTTTGTTTAAATAAAGTTTAACAAAACATTAATTTAACGAAACTTTTTCTCGTTTTACTTCTTCCCGTTTACCCCCTTCTTTTTAATTATCTGACAAAATTTTATTCATTATTTCTAAAACAAATTTTTATATGATATTTTTCCTTCGAGAACGAGTTAATTTGAAAAATATTTAACAAGAAGATAAAATTCTTTTGTAAACTTGACTACATTTATGCCAGAGGGATATAAATCAAACATAAATACTTGCAAAAACCCGCGTAAAAATGCACACGGCACTTACCATGAGTTTCTCGAATAGTCAATCCCAAGATTGCAAAACAAACCAGTTGCTTAGCTGCCAACATAATCGATTCAGCTGAGAACTTTTTAAAAAAAATAATCGAAGTAATCCTCAGAGAAAAATCATCGCATTGTTGCAACACCACCCCAAGTGTCAATGCCAGTAATGTTGAAAATGCCAGTAACTAATGAGATCCCCCAGAAGTTGGCCGTCCTTGAAAATACCACCTTTTAACTGGTCCTCAATTTCAATGAAAGGTAAACTCTTTGAAAGTTTCTCGCGATTACGAGGTATGTTCGAATCGAATATAGGACAACGTCTTCTAGAAACCGGTTTCGAAACTGTTCGAATACTACCACGCACCGTCATACTGTTAGGTGACCTATTTTGAATGAAATTGCGTTTTCGCTTATTTGATTCACATAAGATTCCTTTCTCAGATCCAAAGATAATTCGGAAGATTTCGAATGAACGGAGGAAAAGAAACAGAAAAGGAAATTATATGGATGGATATTCTTTTACTTTTCCTTCTTTCTTTTTTTTTTATGTTCTCAACTGTTCTGCTCAACAAGCGCAAAACGATTAGACACATTTACAAATTCATTTTTTAACGGGAAGGTATAAAATTGGAAGAGCTGACTATGGAAGCGATTTGGAATCGAACTGTGTTTTCCATTTTCTGATAAATAAATTACGTATTGAGTTATAAGCGATTTTGTCACGTGACAAAGACGTTTTTCACCCTTTCTTGAGTGGTTATTTTTCGATATATATTATTTCGATATATATATTTTTTCGTTATAGCGAGGAAATTCGGTTCAAAACGGCCGCTTTGACACTATTTTCTGAAAGATCTATTGTGTTTTCAAAATAAATAAATAAATAAATAAATGAAAACGGAAAGCACAGTTTGATTACATAATTTCTGAACGACAACACCTGCTACTTTCATGCATTTACGAACAAAAATGAATTAAAACTTATGTCATAAAGTTGTCCTTTTGGGTTTGAGATCGGCGTTAAGGAAAAGGAAAGTAGTATTTTCCTACTAGGAATTTTATACCTGTAACGAATTTTTCATTGTGATAATGCTTTTAGAAAGCATATCCAACTTGATTATTAGATTTGGAAAGAATATTCAGCTTGATTAACACTAGAATACCCGGAAGGAGTAGATTCGACTTCGGCCATATGATTAAATGCCAATTGGAACCAGAAATTCTTTCACAAAATAAGTTAAATTTTAAAAACTCAGATTTACGTTAAATAAATCAGTCAAATAATTTTAAATAAAAATTCTGGTGTGAAATATTTTTATGAAACTTGAGTAACAATTCCGGGCGTTCTAGTGTTAACTTCTGTTGAGCTGATTCAGATATCAAATTTGACCCCGGGAGGCATGAATGATGTCCGCAAAATTTAGAAAAGTGCCTTCCGGAGGGAAAATTTGAGGGGAGGGTCTGGAGGTGCCTAGCATGTATAAGTGGTCACAGACCTTTCCAACAATATTTCATATGTGGGGGTCGGCAAAAGTTAGAAAAATGACCCCCTTTGGGTCTACTATCGCGCCTCCTGGAACACATCCTCCCCCTTCTCTTTGAAATACCGGCTGCACAAATGTGTTAATGTGCACACTGACTATATAGAAAAGGACTCAAACTGACTATATAGAAAAGGATTTTTTTTCCCCTGACTATTGATGGTAATTGCAGAAATGTATGCAGATGATAATTGCAGGGCTTCTTAAACTTAAACTATTTGGCAAGCCTTCCTGCCCGGCCTGAACCTGCTTACCAATATTTTATGTGTTTTTCAAATTGTTTTAGGCATAATTTTTCACTTTATAAAACGTATTACACTTTATATAAATAGTTTTATTACGCTACTCTGAATGTGTTGGAAAAGGTTTCATAAAGGGTTCATAAAGGTTTCAATGCTTGACGCACGATTTTTCTCTCTTAATATTTAATGTGAATACTTTCTCGAAAAACAACGCAGCCTTGTGGTTTTGTCGTCTGCCTTCTATGTCTGAACTTCTACGCCGTTGAAACAATGCTTATGTGTTCTATTCATTAAAAAGTTTCAATGGGAACAGCTCCGGCATCTTGATATTGCTGACATTTATGGCACAAACAAAATATTAGCTATTACAATAAAGTATTTTCTTGCAGCAATCATTGTAGATTGATATCTCTGTATTTTAAAAGAAGTGACTAATCCTGATTAACAGACGCCGCCGTTGCCGTAATTGAATTTATTGCGGCCTTTTAACTTTCTCGATTCATAATAATGATAACTATTACGTATAAAAGCATGAAAACTGGTAGTATGATAAACACGCTGAAGCAGACTGTTTTGAAATCGGAGCATTATTTTAAGAACTATTTAATTTTAAAATCGGTTAAAATAGTTCCTTTAAAAAAAGTTTTACAGATTGTAAAACTATGCATATAATCTAACGATCTTTCGTAGACACATGCTTGACGAGATTGCGATGTGTAGTGTGGAATCCTTTTTTTAATTTGACTAACCTAAAAATTTTTTTTCAAAATTTCATTATCTGAAGAGATTTAATTCATAAATTATTTGAAAACAACGTTTAAACACACAATAAAACAAGCATATTTGATCATACGTATACGTTTCGTGAGTAATAGGACTCACATCCTCAGTGTAAAAACTTTAAAAACAATATCCCCCCCAACTGCATGTACGGTGAAAAAACCCAAATGTCAAAACATAATACCAAAAGACCATCAAGTTCTAACAGCCAATGAAATTAATGCGGAAGTGAAGTGTCGTGACACAACAAATCCATCCAGAAAGTTGAGATGTATGGTGTACTAGATAAATCATTAACCAAGGAGTCTTTAAATTTATGGATATGAATAGCCTCAAAAAAGTCTAAATCCAGAGGAGTAATGCATTTCTTGATAATGGTAGCTGAGTCAAAATTAAAATCATGTCCCTCCCCCCAGCAATGAGAGGCGATAGAGGATTTCTGTAATTCTTTTTTCTTTACATAGTTTCTGTGTTCATTGATTCTGTAACGGAGTTTTCGTTTAGTTTGTCCAATGTAGGACAAACCACAATGGCATTGAATGTTGTAAATGCCCCAATAATTATGTGGAGGAATTTGGTCCTTGAGTTGCGAAAAAGATAATTTATTAACCGGCTTAAAAACCACATTAAAATCATAATGTTTTAAGATATTAGCCATCTTAAAGCTAATGCTATTATAAAATGGTAAAATGATAAGGTTGGAAATGGAAACCGCAGTAACAGGAGAATCAAGATTATTAACATATTTATTAAGACTATGAGAAATTAAATTATTGATATAAGATAAACTAAAACCTCGATCAATAGCCACAGATCAAATGTAATTTAATTCTGTAATAAGTGAATTATTATCTGAACAAATTAAGCGAGCTCTATTAATCAAATAATGAAAAGCCGAAGCTTTTTGGGAAGGGGGGTGACATGAATTGAAATGGGGGGGGGGGGGTGACAGCAAAAGGTTTACGGTAAACGCAAGTGTCAAAGGTGTTAGGCTGACGTGTAACCAACACATCCAGAAATGGCAATCTATTATCTATTTCAACTTCATAAGTGTGAAGTTGACACTTTTATGGACATGATTTTAATTTTGACTCAGTTACCATTATCAAGAAATGCATTACTCCTCTGGATTTAGACTTTTTTGAGGCTATTCATATCCATAAATTTAAAGACTCCTTGGTTAATGATTTATCTAGTACACCATACATCTCAACTTTCTGGATGGATTTGTTGTGTCACGACACTTCACTTCCGCATTAATTTTATTGGCTGTTAGAACTTGATGGTCTTTTGGTATTATGTTTTGACATTTGGGTTTTTTCACCGTACATGCAGTTGAGGGGGGGGGGGGGGATATTGTTTTTAAAGTTTTTACACTGAGGATGTGAGTCCTAGTACTCACGAAACGTATACGTATGATCAAATATGCTTGTTTTATTGTGTGTTTAAACGTTGTTTTCAAATAATTTATATTTTCACACAAGTTCTGTACTTATTATTTAATTCATAGTTTGGAAAGGCCAGTTTTTTGCATATTAGGGTAAAGTGCCCATATTTCGTCCCCTCTCCTAATTTCGTCCCCCTTAACTTCTCGGCTTCTGCGAAAGTGGCGCAACTTATGATGCAAGACACAGGGGACGGAAGGTAAAAGGGGTCAGCATTGAAAGTTTCCTTCGCCAAGACGCATACATAAATTAAAAACGCTGAATTTCTTATTTTTAGAAGACCTGAGTTCTTATTACATCGTTTGTAGAACGTTATTTACTGTACTGTAAGTATTTATTTCTTATTCATTGCATGTATTTTACGTAGGTAAGATGCTGACAGTAGCATACAGGGAGTTTTAGGACGCTCAGTTCATTTTACGGGAACTGAAGCTCCGCCATATTGGGAAGTAGCGTTGTCCCAATTCCGTCCCCCTTGCAGTTCTTATTTTCGTCCCGTAGACGAAATTGGGAATGCTTTTTCATGGCAGTTTTTTCAATTTTTCCTCATGATTGGATGGCTAATGTTTCGTTATGTTATTCTTCAACTGATAATTAATATATTTTTTTGTGCCTTACTTTAACGTAAATTAAATTACTTGCTCATTTAAAAATAAATTTCGATTTAGTTATAAGTTAAACCTCGGAGTATTGGATTTTTTGGGGGGACGAAACTGGAACTATATTTTTCTTTTGCATTTTTAAGATACTTTTAAAAAAACAATTTTTCGCATTGTAATTTTTTTTTATGATATTTGTCTATGTTTCTATGTGCGTGGGTAGTTAGTCTATGTAAAATTTAAATTTGGTAGGTTTTCACTGAAGATTATAATATTTAGGTCCTAAAAGTGACTGGGGGCCGAAATATGGGCACTTTACCCTACTGTTGTCAGATTTTAAAAAGCCCATGTAATAATACTTACAAACACAATATATTTACACGTGAATAAAAACAATAAAACTTTAAAATATTTAGCTGTTATGTGCGAAAAGCATTAAATGGAGAAATTACGTCTAATTTAAAACGATATTTTTAAAACGTCATAGTTAAAACAACATATTTAAAACATCGTATTTAAAATATTAATATTCATAGGCAGTACTATACAATGTAAAAAAAGACAGATGTTTCTTAATCTACGAAAATGTACTATAATTACGAACGGAAATATTCGATAACTGCTTCCAAGTCACCCAATATTCCGAAAAGCGTTCCTTTATCTTTACAAACCTCAGAAAACAATTTATTTTCAAAATTAAAAAAAGAAATTCTTATTAGCTGCCCGTCATTTTCGGAAATGTTTTCTAGTAGCTTTTACAATGCATTAATCAGTTCTCTCTACCCGAAAAATCGGTTTTTCGGGTGCTATCAGACATTTTCAGCTGCATAACTGAAATTGTGCATGTAATTGTAACAGAAAAGTGTTAATTTTAATATTAATGTTGTTAATGCTGTTAATTCTGTATTTTTATCAGTTAAACACGTTTGCTGAACATGAAAATATTTACTTAAGACCTCATAGCATCCAAAAAACAGGTTTTCCGGGTCCAGAGAACTGATTAATGCATTGAAAAAGCTACTCAGAAACGTTTTCGAAAATTACGGGCAGCTAATAAAAAATTATTTTTAAAAATTCTTCTTTAAATTTCAAAGGTAAATTCTTTTGTGAGGTTCCTAAAGATAAAGGAATTAAAAATTCAATAGACCATTATGTAATGTAAGTCATTTGTTTGGCCCTGTAAATTGTAATAAGTGCTTTGCACCCCATATTCCACAGAATGCATGTGTTAGTGCATTTCTTAAATGCATATCAATTTCACCATGTTTGAAATTGTGCAACATCATCAAAATGCACATTAACACTAGAACTAACGGAAAATTTGACTCAAGTTTTATAAAAATATTTCACACCAGAATTTTGATTTAAAATAGTTTAACTTTATTATTTAACGTTTTTCTTCTTTGTATCTTTTAAACTTATTTCACAATCAAATTGCTGGTTCGAACCAAAACATATTCATGTGGTAGCCGTCAAAATGAAGGCTCACGGTAGTTCCACAGAGTATGGAGATCTATTTAAAATCTCCTTACTCTGTGGGTAGTTCTAGTGTTACAAATGATTTTTTCCCGACCATAATGCAACGGAATATTTTAGCCTGTCCCTCTAAATGAACTATAAATGGTAACAGTTCTCATTTTCAATAAAGATCATGCTATATTAAATCTCAATAATTATGTATTAAAATTTTAGAGCAAACCGAGTATATTTACGAGGGTTACAGCTCGGACGGACGGACAGACAAACCGAAGTCATAAACACTTTTCAGCTACGTGAGAAAATGTTAAAAAAGGAAGAAATCGTCGTACGGGGAATGTTTAAACGTACAAGGTACAATAAGACTAAAAAACGTACAAATCAAGGGGAGAACGTACAATCTGCAACCCTATATAGATGGTATAAAATAAATCAGTCCACATTGCCTGTTGCGACAGGTACTTAATGACATAGGTTACGCTTTGTTTCTGTGTCAGTACCGCTGTTAAGAGACTGGATCATTTCTGTTGAGAATCACTAATTGGTTAATAGGAGAGATACGAGTCTTGATTGAGCTTTATGGAAGCTAGGTCACGGTGTCACAAAAGCTAGGCCATAAAACGAGCGAATGGTTTTGTTTACTTTCTCGATCGCAACAGAATGCTTGAAATAGTTTACTAGTGCAACAAGCAAATGTGAATTATTCGCACGTAATTTATGATGACGATGTTTTTAACACTTTACAGCACAAGTTGAAAAGTGTTTATGAATTCGGTTTGTCTGGCAGTCTCTGTCTGTCCGCACTCTAACTCTCGTAAATCGAGTCGGATTGCCATGAAATTGATATAATGCTATTGCAGTTTACTATGGTATGTTCGGTATTAGAAATGAAGTGTGTAAATTTACAGGGATACTCAAAAGAATTCCGTTACATCGTTACATTGCTGTCTAAGGAGAAAAATTGTGTGCGGTGTAATTTAATGGTATTTCACTATCTTAAACTTACTGAAATTGATATATACCACTGAGGTATACCGCACGACACTTATTGTAGAATCTAACGTGCATGCAGTACTGGCTTACACTGCAAAAAAAAAGACAGATGTTTCTTAATTTACGAAAATGTATTATAACCACGAACGAAAATATGCAATAACCTCTTCCGAGTCACCCAAGGTTCAAACAAGACACACTTCTTCTATCAAATCATTAATGATTTTCGGTTGGAAACAGCTCCAATCTTTTAATTGTATTGGTGTTTAGGGCACAAACAAAGCATTTATGTCAGCAGCCTGTATGGACAGATTTATCTTTAGTGGTTTCTACACCAGAAGATGAAACTAAATAATTTCGGAATCGAAAAATAAAATTAGAATTATTATCATTGTAACTTAAGGCATATAATATCGTAACATGACATCATAACAAACAATCAATTTTTCATTTTTTTGGTCTAGCTTCTGTGCCCAGGTTGTATAAACCTTAAACAAGACTCTGTTTTCATACTTCTCATTTACTAGTTTAGTACATTCGCAATCTATTTCAAACATTCTATCAAAAAGCAACAAAACAAACACTCATGGCCTAGCATCTATAACTCGAATTTTATAAAGTTCAAACAAGGCTCAATTCTTCTATCAACTCATTAATGACTTTCAGTTGGAAACATTTCAAGTCTTGTGATAGTATTGCTATTTAATTCACAATAACCTTAATGATTTCTACATCAGAAGTAGAAATTAAAGAATTTCAGAATAGAAAAGTAAAATTGAAAATATTATCATTGTAACTTAAGGAACCTAATATTGTAACATGACATCGTAACAAACAATCCATTCTTCATTTTTTTTTTGCTTAGCTTTTGTTCACCTTAAACAAGGATCAATTTTTCAATCTTCCAATTTACTTGTTTGTCGCATTCATAATTAATCTCAAACATTCGTTCAAAAAACAACAAAACAAACACTCATGGCCTAGCATTTACAATCCAAATTTTATAAAGTTCTAACCCTGCTCAATTGTTCTATCAACTCATTAGAGAATTTCAATTGGACGCAGTTTCAGTCTCTTGACAGCATTGATATTTACCTCACAAACAAAGCGGTTTTCGAAGATAGACTGGTTTATTTTCAGTGTTTTCTACATCAGAAGAGGAAATTAAAGAATTCCAGAAAAGAAAAATATATCACCGTAACTTAAGGCACACGAATTGTAACATAACAACATAACAAACAATTCATTTGCATTTTTATGGCCTAGCTCAGGGACGGCAAACCTATGGCACGATGTAGATTATTTTTGGCACGGCATAGATTCAGGTTGTACATCAAAATATAGTAGAATTTCACAAAACTCATTTTTTAATCTAGATGTTGTCTTTGTTTATCTGAATTTGATTAGCTCGGTAGGTCGTCATTACCATAGAGATAGAAGAAACTGGAATATAACTTAATTTATCCTAATCTAGCTCAATTTTGGCTCTCAAAATTTTAAGAATAATGACATGACATTGCGGTGCTTAAGGAGCGTCGACGCGGCGTGCAACGCCGCCGCGCGTAACCTCCAACTAAATATGAAAACGAACTAAAATGAATTTCGAAACAATGCACGGCCTAAAAGTATAATTTGGAAGCTCTGGTGGAGTCCCGAGGGCCATTCCAGAGTTGGAAGTACGAGGTTAAATATAACCTCCAGAAAAAAGGGGCGCATAAGGCATCCAAGAATTTTTTGGTTGCCCTATACTTCGATGCCACTTCACCAACTGGCGTCGGCAAAAAAAGGAAAATGCAAAGACAGTAGGGTACCAACGAGCACAGAAAGCTATAGCATAAGGTAGCCAAGCCTAACTAACCTTTCTAAGAATTTATAAAAAACAAAGGGGGGCCACATAGCTCACTAATTTTGATGTCAAGCCTAGTGCGCATTACAGGTCGCGGGTCTCCCGGCTTTCACACAAACCGTTTAGCCTTTAAAAAGGCTTTGTGTTACTAGACATCGAAAGAACACCGCTAATGCAAATTGCATTTTGGCATTGACAGTGATCGAAAATGGGGACAAGTTAAGATTAAAATTAAATGCTAAAATATAAATAAACAATCAACTTCAAAATTAACTATAAAACTGGGGTATGAATTTCGTGACCGGGATGCCTAAGCACCGCCGGTCGACTGAACCAAAAAAAAGGGGGGGGGATGTATAAATGGCCGGGGTGCAGTGAGCAAACACCCCTAGGCCGGCGGGAAAAAGGTAGGCTGAGCCTGACCTCTCCCTGGTGGAAGTACCGAAGATGCACGAAGGCAAATTAAAATTTTGAGATAACAGGTAACGCCCATTCATAATAAACAGTGAAGAAAAGAGAGTTCCAGAATAAAAAAAATGAAAAGATACTAACAATTAAGTTAGGAAAGTTGAAATGCGCGGCTGTTATCAATAAACAGTGTGCTGCATGACGTCACGGGGAAAGCCAATACTAGATGAAAATTTCTTTCAGTCTAGGGAAAAAATAGAATTTTCCCGGGGAATACTGCGTTTAAGTGACACCAGAAGGATTCCTTCTGGAAGTTTTCGAACATGGGACGAAATCGTCATCCCGAGTGAGAATAGCGAGGGGCCGTTTCCGGTTCCTCCCCACTCTTGCGTCATAACGACGGATGGCATCTAACGCAGGATTCCTCACGGCTGGGATTGACCTGTGAAACTTCAACGTAAGTGTTTTGATTTCTGCAAAGACAGGTTTAATTTTGAGGTCTCGATGAATGACGTCACTTCGGACATAGCGGACCGCCTTGGTAAACCTACGCAGGAGTTTATTTTGAAAAAGTTGAATTCTATTAAGTTGAAATTTTGAAGCACTACCATAGACCGCAGAACCATAAGTAACAATTGATCTAATCATTGATTTGTACAGTAACAATTTATATTTGATTGACAGGGGGCTGTTCCAAGCCAAGAGAGGATTAAGGGAGCCCACGGCGCGGTCAGCACGCCCCAGAATTTCTGTGATGTGCTGGCACCATGTTAATTTGGAATCTAGGTTAATGCCTAGGTATTTATACTCAGTCTTCCAGGGAATGTTTTCGTTATTCAATTTAAAGTTAAGATTAGCACCTGGGGTAAAATGTTGATTGGTGAAGAAGATGGCGGCACTTTTGGCACTGTTCACTTTAATTTTCCATTTCCTTAACCAGACCGAAAGTATATCCAAATAATTTTGAAGTCTAGAGAACACTGTTTGTGCATGTTTATGTTGTTTAAGCATGGCAGTATCGTCGGCAAATATTGCTACGTCGATATCAAGCTCTTTAGGAATATCGTTGACGTAGGTAGGACCGCTGAGGGAGCCTTGCGGCACACAGCTGGCAATAGGTTGAGGGTTAGAGTAAGAACTTCCTACTCTAACTACGAAGGATCTAAGTTGAAAGTAGTCATTATAGATTTTAATTAATTGGCCCGGTACTCCAAGCGCAATAAGTTTAAAGATAAGAGCGATGTGCCAGACCTTGTCAAAGGCCTTCTGCACATCGAGAAAGATTGCTCCTGTCACGCCGCCAGATCTAATGCCATCGTGAAGAAGTTCAGAAACTCTCCACAACTGATGAGTTGTTGAATGACGTGCCCGAAAACCAAATTGCTCCGGTATAAGCACGTCATTAGAATTTAAGAACTCCTTAAGGCGGTTGACAAGAACATACTCATAAACTTTAGATAGACAAGATAATAGAGATATAGGTCGAAAGCTGGCAGGATCATGTTTGTCGGCCGCCCCACTTTTGGGCAGGGGGGCAACAATGACCCTTTTCCAGCAATCAGGAAAAATTTTAAGATTCATCATGCATTTAATTAGAATTACAATATAGAGAATGAAATTATGAGGTAAGTTAATTAACATATTAGTAAAGATGCGGTCCTCACCCGGAGACTTATTCTTTTTTAAGCCTGAGATATACTCCCGAACTTCAGAAGGTGTGGCCGGGGGTAGTGTGTTAGGTGTGTCTGTGTTTAAAAAATTTTGAACTGTGGTCTCCAACACAGTGGCAACCCGTGGGTTGTCCATTCCAGAATTGGGTGTAAACTGACTTCTAAGACTTTCGGCGATAGCTTCAGCCTTTTGCGTGTTAGTATATGCCATGCCATTAGGGCAAGTAGGGCTAGTAATAGCCGGAATGTGTGTTCGTGTCCTACGAATGCGGGAAGCAGCCTTCCAAATTGTGTTGTCTTCTGTTGAAAGTGATTCAACAAAAGTGTTCCAGCATTCACTTCTAAACTTGGAGATAGCAGCCTTGACTCTCCTGTGCAGTTGATTTAAATGGGTCCTAAAATATTGAGAACGCCACATCCTGCGAGCACGATTTCGTTCAGTAATCAATTGTCTGATCTCCAACGGTAGACGGAGAGTGTCAACAGTTGTGGTTCTCGGTTGAGAACACTGTTCATACACATCTCTGAGAACGTCACCGAGTTGACTGATGGCTTCCTCCGCCTCTTCTTTCCTCTCTTGGACGATGGACGGAGTTTCCCGCTGCTCGAGCAGGAAGGTGAAATCCTCTCACCTTGTGCGAAGAAGCCTACCTAAATCTAGGTTGTACGAGTCAACTCGATACCGAAGGATTACTGGCAAATGATCTGAATTTAAATCGTTCAGCGTTTGAATGCTGTAAGGATAAGGAAAATTGCGGGTGATTGCAAGGTCAAGATAATTATTAGATAGTGGATAAGTGGGTGTGGGGGGCGCTATAATTTGCGCAAAATTTTGATCCACCCACCCCCTGAGTTTGCAACCAAACCCATTCGTCGATCTACAGTGCCAAGAGGGATGAGTAGCATTAAAATCGCCCGCAAGAATAAAATTTGGAAAATTGTTAGTCAGCCGGGAGTAGTCTTGCTCCAGCAGGATTCTATCACATAAGGGAGGTACATAAACGGCTGCTATGAGAAGATTTGGAATAGTGGGGAAGTCCAAAACAACAGTAGTAGCTTCGATGGAATTTAGAGGGGGATTATTGATGAGAGTCACATTAAAACCACTTTTAACATAAATAGCAGTGCCGCCCCAACTGTGGCCATTGGTGTCCCTACGAGCCCTGTCCACATTGAATAACTCGTAGTTGGCAACCTTGGTGACATTTCCCTGGGAAAAATGGGTCTCGCTGACCAAATCGATGTCTAAATTGTTACTGTAAACCCAAGCTTGAAATTCAGTTTCCTGTCTTTTTAGCCCATTGGCATTAAATATATTAATGGAGAAAGAGTCCAAATTACTATTAGCTGGGAACATGATGAGGAAAAAGAAAAGATCGAAAAATGGGGAAGCGCACATCTTTTTGATGGCGACACGTAACCAATTTTGGACAAAGTTACAATTTTAGAATATAAGATAAAAATCCGGTCAATCTCCGTGGATGCCATGCGGAGTGCCGGAAGGGATTCAGAAAAGGCCTTGCAGACAATGTCTGCATTGTAATTAGTTTCAAATTGCATAAGATTTTGGATAAATTCGGCAGCCGAAAAGACATCCTTCACTGGGGCCGAAGTTTTAGAATTTTGAGGGTTGGAGGGGGTAGGGGGTAAGGTGACCTTACGTCCGATTGCAGCTTCCCTAAAAGATTGGGAAGATTCAACTTTCCTATTGGAGAAGGTTCTATCAGATTTCACAGTTACTACATTACGTTGGTTACTATTTTTACTTTTAAGATTTTTGCCTTTCGTGGTGGGGGGGGGGGGGGGTTGTTTTAGGAAACTTGGGGCAATTCCGATAGTTAACGGGGTGATTGGATCCGCAGAGGCAACACCGACAGGGTTCATCAAAACTTTTCACACAATCCTTCGTAATATGACCTCCGGAGCACTTGAGGCACACTGGAGGTAGGTTGCATGCGAGGGATGAGTGAAAAAACTCCTGACAGTTGTGACACTGTGATGGCCCCTTTCTCCCCCGATACTTTTCGAAACTAACCTCAGTTTGCAATAATTCGGTAACCTCGAAGACGCTGTCAACACCTTCTTGCTGAGGGATCGAACAGAAAAATAGGGGCATGTATTTCTTATTGCTCACGGGATCCCTATATATTTGGGTCACCGTGATGCCCGGGAAATCAATCTCCAGGATCTCTTGGATTTCCGAGACAGAGGTGTTAACTGGTAGACCCCGAAGAACCACTCTCAGTGGTTTTGCGTCTTCGAGAACGTAACTGTGAAATTGCACATTATGCTTAATAAGAAAAGCTTGAACTGTACGATAGTCATCTACATTATCAAAGGAAAGAATAAGAGAGAATTAGGAGATTATTACAAAAGAAATATTAAAAGGCATTATAAGCAAAAATGCCGATGGTAAAATTATAAAAAAATTTCCAGACACTAAAAGCTGTAGATTCTAGCTCTTGCTATTTTGACAATTTTTTCTGAGAACATTGTTTTCGGAAATAAAACATATAAAAAATTCAAGTATAAACATGTTGTTAAATGAGTACAATTCAACTTGCATTCTCTTAAAAATACTAAATACAAAGCTGATATAAATTATTTGGCATTTAAGAAGAGACAACAGAAATAATATTTTAAAAATAAATTTCTAAACTATGACATGAAATATTATCCATATTTTTTTAATGCTAAAAGCAAAGTTTTAAATAATTTTGATACATTATTATTTGGTCCATTACATTTTTTTTATTGTTGGCATGTCATGGTCGCGTAAAATATATTTTTGAAAAATTTTGGCATGAAGATGTGAAAAGGTTCGCCGTCCCTGTCTAGTTTTAACAAAAATATAACAAGGCACTTTGTTTCTATGAGTTGTAATTTTCCAACTGGGTGAAAAATGTTCGAGCCAGGATTCGAACTAGGGATCTCTTGGCTGAAGCTGCAAATGCTCTGCCAACTGAGCTATCCAGGAAGAATCTGGAGGACTTAATTCACACAGCTAACCTTACTGATCATGGCATCTGGTATGATTTCTGAATCAGCTCATTAGAATAAATCGCACTTTGTTTTTTTCTTCTCGTTTACTTCTTTATTACATTCGCAATCTATTTCAAACATTCTATCCAGTGTTGCAGTCGTAAAATAGCCAGAGAGTATACGCTATGGGCAGAAGGTATATGCTAGAGAACATACGCTACAGTTATATGTGAGAAACAGAGATTGTACGCTGGTTCTTAAAAGAATCTAGAACACTGCATTCCTTATTCTATCAAAAAGCAACAAAGAAACTCTTATGGCCTAACATCTAGAACCGGAATTTTATAAAGTTCAAACAAGGCTAAATTCTGCTATCAACTCAACTCATTAGTGATTTTCAATTGGAAACAGTTCCAGTCTCTTGACAGTACCGATATTTACGGCACAGACAAAGCGTAACCCATACCATTAAAGCACCTTTCGCAAGAAGCAGTGTGGACTGATTTATATGATAACACAGCCAGCGTGAAATGAGCAATTTCATTTATTATTCTTTACTTTCTTTTTTAACTTTTCTTTCACTATCGTCTGCAACAAGGTCGTACGCGAAGAACGCAGCGAAGTGGAAACCCTGCGGGCCTGCCTACAACATGACGACATTTTGAGTCACCTGCGGCTTTGCAGGAAGTGCCCGGAAAAGAGCAAAATATTGGTGAGTGTGGTGAGAGTGTTTTTGTGTCTGTCTCTGTGTTTAGTGGAACATCCGAAACACTCTTTTGGAACCATCCAGAGTTCGGCGACGAATGTTTACAAAACTGGATTACTTTGCTTTTGGATTGCCATTTCAAAGGTATTGTTTCGTTTTAGTTATTTCGAACTTTGTGAGTTTTCTAAATTTGTAAATATTTTTTTTTTATAAAGGCAGTAGGGGGCGTGGCATAACTTGGTTTAGTTACGTCTCCTGCAATTAAAAACTTTCAGTTTCTTGTACCACTAGCGGATCGTCAACATCAGGGAGTTCACAATAGCTTTTCTACCAAAATTTTATAAAATAAAATTTAACCTTATTTAATTGTGAAGAAGTGTTCTACGATTAACCCCTTCGCGCCGAGAGCCTCTTGCTTAATTTTTAATCAATTACCACCGGTTTTTCAAAACAGAAATTTTTTGTAATTGAATCGCGAAAATGCGCTGGTTAAATAAGGTAAACTTTACAATTAAAAATAACTGGTGAGAATAATAAAGGATTCTGAGCACCTTAAGTGGCACGTGCACCGGTTGCACCCGTGATTACACGCGCAGGGTATGACATATACCCATAGTGGGCATTATTACATTTCTCACCTCTAATTTTTGAAAAGTAATCTTGGAATTATTTTATTCTAGAATTTGCGAGCAATGTCAACGATTAAATAATATGACGATTTTTGTTAAAATTTATTGGTTGCAAAGAATAAATCGCATATTTCCTGGATATGAGCGAGCATTTCGAGGTTAAAGAAGGTAAAATTAACTTTACGAAATTACTGGTGGTAAAATTATTGTGAACCCCTGACGATCCGCTAGTACATTATACAGTAACCCTCCTTATTCTTATATCTCGTTTGTCAGAAGAAAAGAGAAAGTGCAATATATCTGAATGTGCTATAAAACCTAGAGAATTAAAAAGTAAAAGGCAACAAGAAAGAAAAAACATAACATTATTTAAACTATCCATTTAGGATTTCTCGACATCTGATAGTATATTAATTGATATTAACCCCTTGCGCTCCGGTGCTGTTAGCGGATGTATGTCACTAGCCACCAATGTTGCCGCATCTGGTAGATTTTTTTTTTTTTTTTTAGAAATTTTGAATTCACACCACAAAAATTTAATTGGTAATTTTGTTTTGTTTTATTTATGGTAAATCAGTTACCTTATTAAGCAAAAATAAAAGTTAAAAGTTTCTGGTGAGAATTCAAATTGTGTAATTAAAAAATCAACCTGTACGTCATTGTAGGATATGACCAAAATAGCATGAGATACCGCTGCGTACGTTACAGATATACATTTTAAAGCTAGAAATGTTTCATTGTTGCAGTTTCACAGATATTTGGCCGATTTTGGGGAGCGATTTTTGGCGCATCACTCATCGTTATTTCAACTTCCATGCAATTGTATGCTTTACAATTGCGTGATTTATTCCCTGCAGTGGGCTAAAAGAAAAATGCCTTAAAATAAATTTATAATTAAATTGTAAAATTATTAAAATGTTGTATTTTCGTCAAAAACTCACCATTGAACTTGATTTGTATAAATGTAGCATATAAGGAAGTATGTTAAATATCCACTGGGCGAACGAGGCGGCTGCTTAGGACACCGCGCCAATTCGAGTTTCGTTAGGCCCCTCCAATCCCTTTACAATTCAAAATAACGTTCGTTCTGTAAAAAATAATAATATTTCTACTCTAGATATTTTTATTTTCTTCTATCTTTACAGGGATGACAGGCCCGGGAACCCAGCTTTCGCTTTAGAGTATAAGTGCAATCCGGGGGGGAGACTTAGACAGACATTTTCTAAAAACCGTCAAATCATGTTCAGGACCTCCTAAAACGTATAAATCCATCGAAAACTGGAAGTCGAAAATTTTCCCGAATCCAATACCTTCCTGAACATGATTTGACGGTTTTTAGAAAACGTCTGTCTGTCACTTTGTCTGTGACTCTTTGAGTCTGTAGCCCCACCAGTGGCCGAGAGGTTCTGCTCTCGAAGCTGGTAGACGGGAGGTGCTGGGTTCGATCCCAATCGCGCCCGTCGGCCTAATCGTTCGGAGTTTTCGTGGTTTTCTTCGAGCCGTGGATCTTCCATGCGTTAATACGGATTAGGTTCCCTTAGAAAGACCCCCACGGAGGGCACTCCCCCCGGGCCTATATCCCTCGTGTAGATAATTGGCCGTCAAAAATCAACCCAACCCTTTGAGTCTGTATGTGACAAAAAAATTGTGGGCGCTCTATCTCAAGAACTAACGCACGGAATTTCACAAAACTTTAGATTCAGTTAGATCTTGATATAAACTGGTTCTGATTACTTTTTGGTGTAAATCGCTCAACAGGTGGCGCTACTAGGCTGCATTTTTCACGATTCCCGAAATGGCTTATATCGCAAGAACTAATGCACGGAATTTCATAAAACTGCACATTCAGTTAATCCCTAATAGAAATTGGTCCTTATTTTTTTGTTTTGGTGAAAATCGCCCAACAGAAGGCGCTGCTATGCTACATTATTCATTATCGCAATAGGTCTCTTTCAAGAACTAATGCACGAATTTTCATCAAACTTCAGATTAAGTTACTCCCTGATATAAATTAGTGCAGTTTACGTTTTGGTGTAAATCTACCAACAGTTGACGCTGCTGTGCTGCCATTTTTTAAGATTTCCGCAATAGCTGTATCTCAAGTACTAATGCATGAATTTTCATCAAGCTTCGGATTCAGTTAGTCTATTGTATAAATGGGTCCTAATTAATTTTTGGTGTAAATCGCCCAACAAGTGGCGCTGCTATGCCAAATTTTTATCCATTTCCGCAACAGCTCTATCTCAAAAGCTAATGCACGGATTTTCATCCAACTTCAGATTGGGTTAGACGTTGATATCAGTTAATAAGTACAGAACTTGTGTGAAAATATAAATTATTTAAAACAACGTTTAAACACACAATAAAACAACATATTTGACCATACGTATATGTTTCGTGAGTACTAAGGACTCACATCCTCAGTGTAAAAACTTTAAAAACTCTAAAAACAATTTTTGGGTTTTTTTTTTTCACCGTACATGCAGTTGGGGGGATATTGTTTTTAGAGTTTTTAAAGTTTTTACACTGAGGATGTGAGTCCTTAGTACTCACGAAACGTATACGTATGGTCAAATATGTTGTTTTATTGTGTGTTTAGACGTTGTTTTAAATAATTTGTTGATATCAGTTGTTGATGATTAGATTTTGGTGTATATCGCCTAACCGGTGGTGCTGATGTGCTGCATTTTTCAGGAAGTAATAACATGTATGAGGGAGAAGAAAGTTTTGGGATTGCCACATCCGACTAGTTTTTATGTTTTTTCGTGAGAAAAAAGTGAGTACTATTAACTTAATTTCTTACAGTCAAAGCTGATATAATTGTCGGAAAATGTGCAGATATGATAATGCTGAAAGTAACCTTGAACGTGAAAAAGAAATATTCAAAATATTGTAAAAGTTATACGATTTTGGGAAATAAAAATAATTATGCAATTTAAATGTGAAAGTAGTGGTATTAATCATACATTTTGTTATCTGTAATATATCCTATTCTATAATATACACAATTACAAAATAAAATTTATTAATCCAGTTTTACAGTATCCGTTGGGCAGCACTAAATGCTTTGCCAGGATTACGCTCGATGTTCCGCCGTATCTTCTTCTATTTTTATTTTCTTCTATTTTTACCAGAAGAAAGTCTTGAATTCGTAAAAAATTTCAACTTCCGGTTTTCGATGAATTTAAACGTTTAGAAAGTCCTGAACACGGTTGGATGATTTTTAGAAAATATGTGTCTGTGAGTCTGTCTGTCACTCTGTCTATCTGTATGTGACGAAAATTGTGTGGGCGCTCTATCTCAAGAACTAATGCACGGAATTTCACAAAACTTTAGATTCAGTTAGACCTTGATATAAACCTTTTCTGATTACTTTTTGGTGTAAAACGCTCAACAGGTGGCGCTGCTGTGCTGCATTTTGTGCGATTTCTCCAATAGCTCTATCTCAAGAACTAATTCGCGGATTTTCATAAAACTTCAGATTCAGTTAGACGTTGATGTAAGCTGTTACTGATTACATTTTGGTTTAAATCGTACAACAGGTGGTGCTGCTATGCTGATTTTTTCACGATTTTCGCAAAACCTATACCTCAAACTAATGCATGCACTTTAATCAAACTTAGTATTCAGTTTAATTTTCCCGTAAATAGATCCTTATTAGACTTGGGTGTATATAACAATGCGTGTTGATTTTATACTCTTTGGGTTGGAAAATTTGGTTGCGGACGTCTAAGAGGGTGGGTTCCGAAATTCAGTGGTTTGTTTGAAACAATGCGATATGTATATCTCCTTGTTGAATGCATCAAATTCAACGAACCTGTATATCTTTACAATCCTCATGATGGGCATAGATTGTCATTTAATTTTGGCACTGCGATAGCGAATTGTGAAGTGTCAACATGTATAAGATAGAAAACGTTTTGGGATTGGCACATCTGACTAGTTTAAATATATAGATTAGGTAATTTAAATCTGAATTTAGTGGTATTTATCATACATTTTGCTATCTGTATTATATCATATTCTATGATATATACATAAAATTTCATGTTCTATGATATATACATAAAATATTATATTTTATGATATGTACATTTAAGTAAAATTTATTAGTCCAGTATTACAGTATACTTTGATCCCCACTAACTGCTTTGCTGGAGCCCCTCTGGACATTGCGCCGGCTACTTCTATTTGTAAGCCTCGATGATTAATTCCTCCAAAACCTGTGCTATCACTGTATGAAAGTTTATTGTAATAAAATTCATAAATATTCATTGTGTCATTGAAAGTATAATTACATGGTTTACATGTTACCAAAGTTATTAATAGACTATTTTAAATATTCGTAAAAAATAGTTGGATAAATAAAGCTTTTTGTAAAGAGAAACAAAAATCGATAGCCGCTGTTTACAAAGCACCTGCTATTCAAAGATCATTGACTTTACTTGGAAAATGGCGAGAGAAAAAAATATTCAATATTTGAGAAAAGTTGCCCGTGCTGTAATGGCGTCAACAGATACTAAAAACTCGCCATCTGGTCGTTTTGACACGCAAGCTAGGTGTAAGTTATTTAAAGTGTTTTTGAGAACATTTTCATTGCAAATTTATTACCGGTGTTTTCTATTTGGATTTATTGAAGAAAACTATAGTAATGCGGACAAAAGAAATTTCCCTTTAATATGCAGTGCATTACACCTTTTTTACTTTCTTCTATCGTTACAAGAAGAAAGTATTGCATTCGTGAAAAATTTCGAATTCCGGTTTTCGACGGATTTACACGTTTTAGGGGTTAGAGAACCCGAAAAACACGTTTTTACAAAATGTCTGTCTGTGAGCCTGTGAGTCTGTCTCTCCGTCTGTCTGTATGTATGTACGTGACACAAATTTTGTGGGCGCTCTATCTCAAGAACCAATGCACGGGATTTAATAAAAATTTATATTCAGTTAATCCCTGAAATAAATGGGTGCTGATTAGCTTTTGGTGTAAATCGCTTAACAAGTGGCGTTGCTATGCAGCATTTTATCTATAAATCTACTATTACAAAACTACTATTTACTACTATTATTTTATCTCAACCGCCGCGGCGAGTGGCCTCTTTCCGTCCGCGGTCCTTTACGCTTTTCTTCTCTTATTCCGACTTAGGTCCCCAACCACGTCCCGAATATAAGAGATTCCAGCGAAATCCAGGTTGGAAAAAAAAATCTTTGATCTCCAAAAATAAGGCATTTGTTTTCATTAAACTTCAGATTCGGTTACTCCTTGACAGGAATTGACATTTTATACATTTTGGTGTAAATCGCTCAACAGGTTGTGCTGCTATGCTACATTTTTTGCGATTTCCACAATAGCTCTATCTCAAGAACTAAAAGCTTGGATTTTCCACAAACTTCAGATTCAGGTATATCTGGATATGAGTTAGTGCTGTTTATGTTTTGGTGTAAATCGCTCAACAGATGGTGCTGCTATGCAGCATTTTTCACGATTTCCACAGTAGTTCAATCTTCAGAACTAATGCACGGGTTTTCATCAAACTTCAGATTCAGTTAGTCCTTGACATGAATTGGCGTTTTATACATTTTGGTGTAAATCGATCAACAGGGGGAGCTGCTGTGCTGCATTTTTCAGAATTTCCGCTATAGCTCTATCTCAAGAACTAATGCACGAATTTTCATCGAACTTCAGATTCAGGTATACCTTGATATCAATTAGTGCTGTTTATATTTTAATGTAAATCGCTCAACAGGTGGCGCTGCTATGCTACATTTTTCACAGTTTCCGCTATAGCTCTATCTCGAGAACTAATGTACGAATTTTCATCAAACTTCAAATTCAGATCTACTTTGATATGAATTGGTGCTAAAACGATGTAATATCTTGTACTATTTAAATTATTTAATTGACGTGATTTATATAGACGAAAGTTTTGTGATGGCCACAACATACTAGTTCTTAAATGGCAAGCCATTGTTATTGCTTTCTTCTATCTTTACAAGAAAAAAGCATTTCATTCATGAAAATTTTCCACTTCTGGAACTCGACGAATTTGCACGTTTTAAGGATCAGAGTTCCCGCAAAACGTGTTTTTACAAAATGTCTGTCTGTGAGTCTGTCAGTCTGTATGTGAAACAAATTTTGTGGCCGCTCTATCCCAAGCACTAACGCACGGAATTTAATAAAAATTTATATTCAGTTAGTCCCTGATATAAATGGGTGCTGATTAGTTTTTGATGTAAATCGGTCAACAGGTGGCGCTGCTATGCTGCATTGTTGACGATTCCCACAATAGCTCTATCTCAAGAGCTATTGCATGGATCTTCATTAAACTTCAGATTCAGTTAGTCCCTGATATGAATTGGTGCTGCTTAGTTTTTGGTGTAAATCGCCCAACAGGTAGCGCTGCTATGTTGCATTGTTCACGATTTCCGTAATAGCTCTATCTCAAGAACTATTGCACGGATTTTCATTAAACTTCAGATTCAAGCATGCCTTGATAAATATTAGAGCTGATTACGTTTTGGTGTAAATCGCCCAACCAGTGGCGCTGCTAGGCTGCATTTTTCAGGATTTACACGATTTTAGTGATAGTCATATTTTAAGAACTAATGCGCGGAATTTCATATCTTTAGAATCTTGATGATGAGCGTAGATTGCCATTTAATTTCGGCACTGTGATAGCGAATTTTGAAGTATTAACATGCATGAAGAAGAAAGTTTTGGGACTGGCACATCCGACTAGTTTCCGGATGGTCTAAAATCATTGTAACAAAAAATTATTGAGCACTCCAGTCATTGGGGATTCTAAAATTTAAATGCATGTATTTGAAGTTTTAGTTGAAACAAGACTTTTTTTTTTTTTTTTTTTTTTTTTATACATAAACTAATCCATGAGCCAAACTTGTCCGTTAGGAAATTAAAAGAAATGTATGAACTTCGATCTCTTATGACATTTTTTGAATCGGGATTTTATTAAATTTTATTTTATAAGATGTATTTGGTACGCCACTTTATGCATCTCGAGATTAGAAAAGGGACAAGGAACCCGATTATAGTAAGAGAATGAAGAAAAATTAGAGATTGGCAATTTAAAACATTAGCAAAAAATAAATTTTGTCTATCAGCAATATTTTTTTTGTTACTTTCTTCTATCTTTATAAGAAGAAAGCATTGGATTCGTGAAAATTTTCGACTTTCGGTTTTCGACGGATTGACACGTTTTAGGGGTCAGAGATTCCGAAAAACATGTTTTTACAAAATGTCTGTCTGTGAGTTTGAGTCTGTCTGTCTGTCTGTATGTGACACAAATTTTGTGGGCGCTCTATCTCAAGAACTAATGCACGGAATTTAATAAAAATTTATATTCAGGTAGTCCCTGATATAAATGGGAGCTAATTAGCTTTTGGTAAAAATCGCTCAACAGGTGGCGCTGCTATGTAGCATTTTTCACGATTTCCACAATAGCTCAATCTCCAGAACTAATGCACGGATTTTCATCAAACTTCAGATTCAGTTAGTCCTTAACATGAATTGATGTTTTAAACATTTTGGTGTAAATCGCTCAACAGATGGCGCTGCTATGCTGCATTTTTTGTAAAATAGCTCTATCTCAAAAACTAATGCTTGGATTTTCAACAAACGTCAGATTCAGGTATACCTGGATATGAATTAGAGCTGTTTAGTTTTTGGTGTAAATCGCTCAACAGGTGGCGCTGCTATGCAGCATTTTTCAGAATTTCCACCATAGCTCTATCTCAATAACTAATGCACGAAATTTTATCAAATTTAAAATTCAGATATAATTTGATATGAATTGATGCTAAATTGATGTAATTTCTTGTACTATTTAAATGATTTAATTGACGTGATTTATATAGAAGAAAGTTTTGTGATGGCCACAACATACTAGTTTCATTTGCCTTCAAAAAAAGAACAACAAAAAACAACAATAACAACAACAAAAAAAGGATTTTTTGTTTTAAATAAAAGAGCTAAATATCCATTATGTAATTAAAAAAAATTATAGTTTACGATTAATTAAAAAATTATAGTTACCAAATTTATTAATAGAATATTTTAAATATTAGTAGAAAATGATTGAATAAATAGAACTTTTTTAAAGATTGTTGACTTCATTTAGAAATTTGATAAGAAAAAAAATTCAATATTTGAGAAAAAACGTCGGTAATGCGCTAACAAATACAAAATGTTTTTACCTGTTCGTTTTGACGCGCAAGAAAGGTGTAAGTTATATAAAGTGATTAGAGAACATTTTCTTTACAAATTTATTGCGGTGAAGAGGGTCCGGGACAGATTTTAAAATAATTTTTATTTACTGAGTTAAAATTTTGAAATTTGTTGTGATTGTTAATCATGTCATTTGTAAACAAAATAGCATTATAAAATTTCTCACAATTTTTTGATTCAAAATATTTAAAATTTAAATTTTTTAAGAAAGTGGGGTAACTTAAAATCGTTATAACTCGAAATATTTTGTATAGAATTTCAATTTTTTTTGCATTTAAATAAATAGAAATATATAAGTTTTAATTTTGATTCAGCATATTTAAAAATATTAATTTAAATAAAAATAAAAAAAAATATTTAAAGTAAAAATTAAAACAAAAATGATGTGACTTTTAAAAAAGAATCATATTTTCAAAAGTAAATATTTTTTTCAAATTTGCTGAATCAAAATTAAAGTAGTAAAACAATTAAAAAAAAAGCATGTTCCAAGTTTGAACCATTTATCTTTAACGCTTCTTGACTTATAACATTTTAAATACGAGAAATGGTGAAAAAATCTATCATGAAGAAAAACACATTTTGACAAGAAGTTGTTTCCCTGACAACCATTGCTTGAAAGCTAGATTTTTGAAAGCAAACAAAAACGAAAAAAAAAAAAAAATATTTCCTGTTCCAATTAAGGTAGAAACATGATTTAAACATTATTTTAAGCAGAAAAAAAATCAGAGTAATTTTTATTACAATATTTTTTTTTCTAGAAAATTTGAAAATTTTTGTGTCTTGGACCCTCTTAAAGAAAGTAAAAAAGATATTGGCAAGAAAAGAATGTCTCCTTATCATGTATTACTAGCCCAACAGTATCACAGTGATCGAAGTTTTAGAACGTGTTTTACCACTGCACTCTTTTAATCCCTTATATCCCAAATTATTAATTTAAAAAACTATCTCCTCGAAACTTTTTTTCCTTGCATTACTATGATACGCCAGAAGATATATGTAATTAAAAATTAAAGATAATTTTTTGTTAACTACGGCTAATTACTTGATGTGGTACTTCAAAGTACCGTTGGGTCATAGCTCTTGAACAAAAATCGAGATATAAAAAAAAACAAACTACAGTGAAACCTCTTTAAGGAGACCACCAATTAGACCATAAAAAATTGGTCTTTCAGAGAGGTGGTCTCTGAATAGAGGTGATTGGTAAAAGCAAAGTTTCATGAAATACATACTACAAAAAAATTATTAATGAATTAGTTTATTATGTTTCATATCTATACAGCTTTAAAGAATTAATTGTAGTTTGCTTTAATTTTAACAATTTTTCATTAACAATTTTTGTTTCTAAACTTTCTTTGATCTCTTTAAACAAATTATTTATTTTGGTATCATCTCTAACAGGTATCCAACTTTCTATCAATCTATTGATTTCAACGTTTCTTGACATGAAATTGAAACTTTAACTGGCGGAAGCTCGTCTTTTGAATCAGAATGAGCTCCTTAAAATAGATTAAAAAAATTTTCGATTGTAGTATCATTCAAATTTATAAATGATTGTAGAATTTTTTTTTTAAAGAGATGATCTTGATTAGAGAAAAGACGTAGCTGAGCGTGTTTTCCGGAGAGAAAGGGAATTTCAAGATTTCACCATGCAAAGGAAAGTAATACTACTCTTCGACTGAAAAGTTTAAAAGTGGTCTTTCAGGGGGGGGGGGGGGAGACGGGAAATAGTGGTCCTTTAATGGAGGAAAATTAACATTGAGCCTATAGCCAAAAATTATAGAACATAAATAAACGGTTTTTATGAGAGGTGATCGCCTTATAGAGGTGGCCTTTCAGGGAGGTTTCACTGTATAGCCAATTTTTTCTTATTATTTTAATGTGAATTGTTACGAATATACACTATATGGCCAAAGGTGACCGGCCCTTGCGATTTTTGACGTTTTCTTAAATATCTAGAAAAATACACGAGGAATTATCCTGAAACTCCAGGTGTGTAAACAGAATAGTACAGGTCATATAGTTCCGTGAAGATTTTTTCCCGAAACCCCATAGGGGACCGTCAACAAATTGAACTAGTATGTTGTGGCCATCACAAAACTTTCTTCTATATAAATCACGTCAATTAAATCATTTAAATAGTAAAAGAAATTACATCAATTTATTCATATAAAAGTATACCTGAATTTGAAGTTTGATGAAAATTCGTGCATTAGTTATTGAGATAGAGCTGTAGAGGAAATTCTGAAAAATGCAGCATAGCAGTGCCACCTGTTGAGCGATTTGCACCAAAACACAAACAGCACTAATTCATATTAAGGTATACCAGAATCTGAAGTTTGATGAAAATCCGTGTATTAGTTCTGGAGCTAGAGCTACTGTGGAAATCACAAAAAATGCAGCACAGCAGCACCAACTGTTGAGCGATTTACACCAAAAGGTACAAAACATCAATTCATGTCAAGAACTAACGGAATCTGAAGTTTCATAAAAATCCGTGCATTAGTTCTGGACATTGAGCTATTGTGGAAATCGAGAAAAATGCTAGATAGCAGCGCCACCTGTTGAGCGATTTACAGCAAAACATAAACAGCAGTAATTCATATCGAGGTATACCTGAATCTGAAGTTTGTTGAAAACCCAAGCATTAGTTCTTGAGATAGAGCTATTGCGGAAATCACAAAAAATGCAGCATAGCAGCGCCACCTGTTGAGCGATTTACACCACCAGGTGCAAAACGTCAACTCATGTCAAGCACTAACAGAATCTGAAGTTTGATGAAAATCCGTGCATTATTTCTTGAGATAGAGCTATTACGAAAACCGTGTAAATGCTGCAAAATGCAGCATAGTAGCGCCATCTGTTGGGCGATTTGCACCAAAACGTTACCAGCACCAAATCATATCAAAGATTAACTGAATCTGAAGTTTGATGAAAATCCGTTCATTAGTTCTTGAGATAGAGCTAGCGCAGAAATCGCGAAAAATGCAGCATAGCAGCGCAACCTTTTGGGCGATTTACACCAAAAACTAATCAGCTCCAATTTATATTAGGGACTACTTGAATATAAGTTTTTATTAAATTCCGTGCATTAGTTCTTGAGATAGAGCGCCCACAAAATTTGTGTCACATACACACACACAGACAGACAGACAGACTCACAGAGTCACAGACAGACATTTTGTAAAAACATGTTTTTTGGAATCTCTGACCTCTAAAACGTGTAAATCCGTCGAAAACCGGAAGTCGAAAATTTTTACGAATCCAATACTTTCTTCTTGTAAAGATAGAAGAAAGTAAAAAGAACGAATATCTTTTGGACAACCCTGTAAAAACTAATGTAGCAAAAGCGTTCAAACTGTAGATTATGATTAAGTGCTTTATTGTAATAAATTGGGTTAATTTTTATGAGGATAGCATGTATATTCGTAGAGAAATTAAAGTTTTTATAAAAAGAGTCCCAAATTTTGCCAAGTTTTTTGCTTATAATTTGTAGAGTTCTTAATGTAAAAAAAAGTTCTTTTCAGAAACTATGACAAACAACATTGTACACAATACCCTGCAATCAGAATTAAAAAATAATAAAAAATTGTATGAAAAATGAGCACGATTACTAAATAATGATTCACTGCGCATGTCCGAATGTAATCAAAGTATTATTTGCATAATGTGTTAGCTAAATGTATAGAGCAACTTTTGTGAAAGTCTCAAAAACATAGTTTGAAAAGTGTGAAAATTATCGTTGATAGAATAAGCTCAAAATCCGTTATTCCCAAAAGGAAGCAAAAAGATGAGGGGCTGTATCCAAATACAGTAGTATGTGCAATATTGTGTATGCTATACTGGCTTCGTGCAGTTAATTGGCCGTCATAAATACAACTAAATACAACCAGCTATACTGGCATGTATGACCTGTACTATTCTGTTTACACACCTGGAGTTTCAGGATAATTCCTCAGGTATCTTTCTAGATATTTAAGAAAGCGTCAAAAATCGCAAGTGACCGGTCACTTTTCGCTATATAGTTAGTGTATCTAGTGCAGGGATGGCGAACCTTTTTGAGTATGCGTGCCAAAAATTTCAAAATCATTATGTGCCAACATTCTAACGTGCCAGAAACGTTTAAACTTGGATAAAATCCAACAATCAATTTTTATAGAAATTTTACTTAAATATTTTTCCACATATACTAAACTTATTTATTATGCTGCATTTACTCAATAATACAGTCATGTCTCATTGAATTTTGTATTAATAATCCATAAATGAGTTTTTCTTTTTTTATATACTTCCGAATGGGATCATTTTTAGCTCTTCAGGTAGAAGCAGGTTCAATAGATACATAATTATTTATACTAACAGTTAAAGTTCAATTTTCAAAGTTTAAACCTAAATGTAATAAAACCTAAAATAACTTAAAACGCTAAACCTAAATAAAATAAAACCTAATCTGAAGTAGAAGCGTGTCAATGTATATTACTATACAAACTGTCTTTTAAAATTCAATTTTCAAAAATAGAAGCTTTGAAATTTGATAGAGAAGCAAAACGATTTGGAAAACACTACAGTGTTAAATGGTTTGGCGATAAAATGATGCTGGTGCTTTCAATAAAATTTATAATGCCTTAATTCATTCAAAAGTAAAAGTAACGGATTATTTTAATGTAAATTATATACCTGTCACACAAAACAATGCTTTAAAAACATAAAATGGATTGTTCTCCATAAACTGAGTATAATCTATAATATTTTACGCATGCCAAGAGAAGTTTTCTTACGTGCCAAGTTCGGCACGCGTGCCATAGGTTCGCCGTCCCTGATCTAGTGTATATATGTCTTTGATGTATATATGACTAGATGATGAGGCTGCTGGTGCATCATCAGTGAGCATTTCACCTTTAGAAGAGTATTCTATAGGTATAACACTATATCGTCCGATAAAAAGCATATATGGGGCATTCCACATCAAATCAGGCAGTAAAATATCAATATGTAACCCACCATCACAGATTTTAATGAAACTGCGTGTGTTTGTTCTTACTATTAAGATATGATCACCAGTAATTTTTTTTGCTCCTTGGTGAAATAGTTTCTGAGAAAAAAATTGTCAAAATTTTGAAAAACTGCCGTCAGTTGGCATTCTTGACGGCTCGGTTTTCAAATGTAGCATGTCATATATATAATCATATTTCAATATCTACTGTACAAATCATCTTCAAATAATTTATGCATAATATTTAGGGTACGCAGCTTATAAAAAACATATATTGTTACGCTTATAACATTTTAAGTATGTGTAAAAAAATATTTAAACTTTGAAGTCGTGATTTTTTTATGAAAAATAATGCATTAACAAAAAAAGCATTATCAACAAAAGGCGGTATTTTTATTAAATTTATTTTTTGTGGGTGATATACTTAAAGGTGTCCTTTACCTGATTCTGAAATAAAAATAGTGGGATTTGGGGTGTTTTTAGTAGTATTTCCTATTTAAACATATTTTGAGGTGCATTTCAAATCAAATCAAGCAGAGTCATTCAATGTCAGTTCCCCTAATCCATTTAATCACTTTCACAAATTTCAATGAAAGTGGGTTTGTTTATAGCTTATTTTAAGACGTAATCACCTTTAATTTTCTTGATCCTAAATAAAATATTTTTTAAGATAAAAAATATCAAAATTTTGAAAAATTGTTTTAAATTATTTTAATGACAGTTCGATATTCAAAGACTGCATTAAAAAAAAAAAAAAAAAAAAAAAAAAAAAAAAGTCATTTTAATATAAAATCACTAAATAGGTTTCAAATAATGTATACAAGACAAATAATGTAGGCAGATTATTATTTCTTGTTTTTTTTGTTATGTTTAAACACTAAGAGTGTCTTTTATCATGTGAATTTTTAAAATCAAGAATTTTGTCAAAAATTATGTGTTAATCAAAAATTTATTATTAACCGAAGGCAGGGTGTTATTGCTTTTTTTAATTGTACGTAAAAATATCTTTTAAATGGTTATAAAATAAAAATAGTGAAAATATGAGAAAAAATTATCAAAGTTTTGGAAAAATGCCACGAATTGTCATTAATGATTGTTCAATTTTCAAAGGCCTCATTTTATATATAAAATCATATTTCAATAACTAATAAAGAAATCTTCTTCGAATAATTTAAGCAAGGTAAATAAAGTATGTAGATTATGAAAAAAATTGCTGTAATGTTAAAAAATATTTAAATGTGTCTAAAAAATTGTATAATCTTTGAATCAAAAATATTTTACAAAAAATAATGAAATTATTAAAAAATCTTTATCAATCAGAGGCGGAGTTTCTATGACTAATTTTTTAATTTTAAATTGTACATAATACTACTATATAACTGGATCTGAAATAAAAATAGTGGGATTTTGGTTGGTTTTAGTAGTATTTAAATCATATTTAAAATTATCAATATTTCCAGATGTAAAATCTATCCAATGTATCATCCCTGGAAATATTTTTATTTATACATTTATTTTATTTTTCAAATTATCTTTTATGTTCGTTTCTTAAGCAAAAAAATAAGCAATATTGTTTTTTAGTAAAACTTCTAGGACGAAGAGCAATTATCCCTTTCTAAAAAAGAGAAAAATAACTAGCTCCTCACCGCCCAATAGAAATTTTCAAAATGACATTCCTAATCTTTAAACTCATATTTGGCTGTTAATATTGAAAAAAATACCAAATTTCACTCTTTTGAATAAAATTTTGACATATTATGCTTTAAATATATGCAAAAAATGCATAATCCATTATATTATATCTTTCAAATAACTATATCTAAAAAAATATTTAAAACTTAATGAGTTGCACTTTTGTAACTTTATTCAGTTTCTAATGATATGTACCGTAATTTCGGGTGTATAGCCCGCGGATCAAACAATTCAGTTTGGACCCAGAAATTTTATTCAGTATTTGAAGACCAATATTTACTGTGATCTAAAAAGTTACATTTTATTTTTAAAAATTTGTCGGTCGAGACACGATTGTTTGATCCGCGGGCTATACACCGGAAATTACGGTAATTTGATTTATTTCATCGCAATATTGCTGAAAGATGGATTTTCAACATATATATGTGTGTATATATATGCCTGTTCTCAAACAAATTATTTAAAATTTATTCATTTATGTTTAATAAAGCATATATATTGTTTATACACTTATAGAAAATACATATAGTAAATTTTATGATATTATGTCAATAATGTCTAAAAGTAAAGAACTTATCTAATAGTATGTAACGAAAAATTTAACATCTGGTGTAATGACAACAAAATTTCATAATTGTTTTACTTAATTTGGATGAATGAAAAAAGCTTACATGTTTATATTTTATTGAAGTACAGGTGAAAATGTCACAAAGACATTCCTATCTCAACAACCACTGAGTATGTCACATTCACACTACAGCTGATTTTTTTTTTCTTTTTGATCTTTCGGGTTTGATTTCAGATGGTAATGAATTAATTAGTTTTGTTAGAAGTGTCATTGCAGTCAGCATATTAGGTTCACTATTTTTTTTTTATTTGTTTTGATGGACTTGATGAACAACAACATTTAAATGGACCATTTCATGAATTTTCAATTAAAAGCTGATTTATAAATTCATTATGTTGTTTAGTTAATGTTATCGTCTTAAGATAATAAGTTGATATTAACATTTTTAAATGTAGTTTATTTATTATTTGAACAGTTGAAAGTATTTTTCAATAAGAGTGTGCTGTTGATTTTAAGTCGGCTGTTGAGCAATGTAGTGTTGGTAAAGGAACTGGTACTATTTAATTTAATCTTTATTGCTGTAAATAATATTTGTTATTTTATTATTGTATGTATTATATTAAAGCAAGAGTAGCAATACACGATATCGTAGTCATTATAGTACATCTTAGCAGGAAAAGCTTCAATATTTATCATTAAACATTCACATTTTATGAAAATTTCGTTAAAATTGCTCATATTTTCACTATTTTTATTTTATAACTATTGAAACGATATTTTTACGTACAAATAAAAAAAGGAATAATAGCCTGCCTTCGGTTAATAATAAATTTTTGATTAACACATTATTTTTCACAAAATTCTTGATTTTAAGAATTCACAAGATTAAACACACTCTTAGCGTTTAAACATGACAAACAACAATAAATAATAATCTGCCTAGATTATTTGTCACATATACATTATTTGAAACTTATTTAGTGATTTTATATTAAAATGACTTTTTTTTTACAGTCTTTGAATATAGATCTGTCATTAAAAACATTTAAAAAAAATAAATAAAAATTTATATATTTCTTTTTATCTTAAAAAATATTTTACTTAGGATCAAGGAAATTAAAGGTGATTACGTCTTAAAATGAGCTATAAACATACCCAGTTTCATTGAAATTTGTGACAGTGAATTAAATGTCTTAGGCGAACTGACATGGAATGACTCTACTTGATTTGATTTGAAATAAGCCTCAAAATATTTTTAAATAGGAAATACTACTAAAAACACCCAAAATCCCACTATTTTTATTTCAGAATCAGGTAAAGGACACCTTTAAGTATATCCCCTACAAAAAATAAATTTAATAAAAATACCGCCTTTTGTTGATAATGCTATTTTAGTTAATGCATTATTTTTCATAAAAAAATCACGACTTCAAAGATTAGACATTTTTTTAGACACACTTAAAATGTTATAAGCGTAACAGTATTTTTTTTTTCATAAACTGCGTACCCTATATATTATGCATAAATTATTTGAAGATGATTTGAAGAATAGATATTGAAATATGATCATATTTATGTCATGCTACATTTGATAATCAAGCAGTCAAGAATGCCAACTGACGGCAGTTTTTCAAAATTTTGACAATTTTTTTCTCAGAAACTATTTGACCAAGGAGTAAAAAAAAAATACTGGGAGTCATATCTTAATAAAAGGAACAAACACACACAGTTTCATCAAAATCTGTGATGGTGGGTTACATGCCTGCCTGAACTGACATGGAATGACCCATATCTGAAATAAATTTCCGAACTTTTAGCTGTAGAAAATTCAAAAGGATTCATAAAAAAATGTTAAAAGATATTTTTAGATTATTTTTTTCTTATTCGTAATTTTTTCCATTTTGTTTTTGTAAAAATACAATATTTTTTCTAAAGATAAAAGTAACATATTTTTTGAAAATTAGAAATATATTACAGTTCATCAGAGATACAAGTAAAAATTACATAAATATACATACAATTAAAAATTCAAACATTTCGGGCTAAGTTTTAGCAGTGCAATAACATTTAAATGATCAGAAAACCATATCTCATGTTTACAGTTGATAATTACTAACAGTTAAAATCAAATAAAGTATAAAGAACCATATCAAAGTAATACTGTGGATTCAGGTGGAACTGCACAGGATTCATTAATCGGCAAGATTTGATTACGAGTGAACACACCTTCAAGAAAAATTCTACGTTTAACGTTAATGCAACTGGATCTGATAACTGTCATATTTGCAAAATCTGGGCTATGGTCGGTATCCAAAGAATGCTGTACAAGTTTAGACTGCAGGCTTCCAGATTTGTAACTGATAATGTCGTTTGTTGGCATCGCTACACTTGTTGCAAGAAAACGTGTTTTACAGGCAATGGCAGCTTATGAAGGATTTCATCTTAAACTTAAAATTACACTGTGTGCAAATTACTTAAAATAGGATAAAATATTTAAAAGGTGTTAAATTACTGTAATATCCTTAGTACTTTCAACTATACACATAGTCTTTGTCAGAGAATACAACAATACAAGCGTCTTATTTTCAAATTTCACGTAGCTGGTGTCGAAAGGAGTGAAAGTGAAAGTCAATTTTTTAGATCCGAAAAACATTGGGAAAATAAAAATATGGATATTGAGGGAAGTGGAATATTACATGTTTTATGATTCTTTAAGCAAACTGAGCCAAATTCTGGGTATGTTGTATGATAAAACGTCATTACAACAGTATTTTCTTTAGTAATAATTTCTATTGATTCACGGATAATTAAATCATCATAATTCTTCAAGGGGCATATAATTTTTGTGTCTTCGAAATTAACGTCAAGGCGTCCCTGCCAAGACTTAACCAGAAGCGGAATATACAAGTTAATTTCGTCACTTTGAATATACAAGTTAACACTAATGCTCGGAATTTCAAAATCCTCACGACGCGGGCACAGATTGACATTTAATTCTGGCACTGTGATAGCGAATTTTCAAGTATTAACGTGTATGAGACAGAGGAAAGTTTTGGGATTGGCACATCCGACTAGTTTTTCTGCTTTTTGAAATACGCCTTGCGGTAACATGAAATTTTATTTTCTATTCTTCGGTGAACTTGCAATCTTCCACTGATGTTAGAGTCTATATCTATCAAATGCTTTTTGAGGAATTCTAATTTCCGAAAAGCTTTTTTAATTATCTTAATGTTATTTTTTATCGCCATTATCTGTAAATTTTATTTTTAAAGATTAGACGTTTTCGTGCTGAAAAAAGGATCCTTATAAATAAAATAATAATAATAGCCCTATCCGTCACAACATTAGACTGTACATGGACTCACAATCATTTTGTTAGCCCCCGGGACGGTATGCTATTTCTTTCTCCCAGCTTATTTTGTCTCCAAAAAATAACGTTACCTTACAAAAGGCAGCAATAAACAAAGCAGATGTATCATTGCGCGATTAAATGTTCTATAGCAATTTTTTTTTTTTTTTTAAGCATCGCACATTTTAAATTTTTATACCGTCGTATTGGAAAAAAAAAGTACTTTTAAATGCAATTTGTTTGAAACCTGTATCTCCATTTATTTTAAAATATTAATTTTTTTGTAGTTTTTAGCACCATTTGTTTGATTTTGGCAACTCAAGTACTCCAAAAGAAAGTAAAAGGAAAATAGTTGAAAAATAGCAATTATATCTTTTTGTTGCCATTTTCTCATAACAACCGAAAGAAAATGTAATTAAAATACGTGCTATTTTGGGAAAATATAAACGAATAATTTCGTTAAAACATGGAGCTATTATAAATTATATTTAATTTTAAGTATCGGTAAACACTTTCAGTGTGACCTCAGTCATGACGTTTTGGTTGGAAACTGACTCCAAACAAACGGTTGCTATGCGTCATTTCTTTTTAAATATAAATTGTGGAAAATGTTACCAGTACATATCAAGCATTAAAACACTTAGATGTGAGATATAGATATAAGATATAGCTGCAACACACAAACAAAATAGAAAATACAACATAGCAAACGTTTGTTTGGAGTTAGTTTCCAACCAAAACGTCATGACTGACGTCACGATTGAAATCGTCTACATTAATGTTACAAACAAATGAATGCCTATGAATCATTAGATAGCCGTTTTTTTTGTCGAGTTTCTTTAATGACGGCATCTTTTTGGTGCATTTGTGTATTATTTTGCGATAGTGACATTCTTATGCATGCTTTACTGTAGATGTGGATCGTAAATTCTTAAGCGATGTGAAATTCTTAAGCGGATGCGAATGACGTCATTTTAGATAAAATAAAAGTGTGTGCTTTAAGTCTTAAAATTGAAATAGGTTTTGTACTATTTATATATACATTTTTTTTTTCATCGGGGGGCGACACTAAATTCTGAAAAAGCAGAATTCCTGTTTTCTAGTTTTATTACTTTCTTCTATCTTTACAAGAAAGTATTGGATTCGAGAAAAATTTCGAATTCTGATTTTCTACGGATTTACACATTTTAGGGGTCAGAGATCCCGAAAAACATGTTTTTAGAAAATGTCTGTCTGTGAGTCTGAATGTCTGTTTGTGTGTCTGTATGTGACACAAATTTTGTGGGCGCTCTATCTCAAGAACTAATGAACGGAGTTTAATAAAACTTTATATTCATTTAGTCCCTGATATAAATAGGTGCTGATTACTGTTTGTTGTAAATCGCCCTGCAAGTGGCGCTGATATGTTGCATTATTCATGATTTACGCAATAGCTGTATCTCAAGAACTAATGCATGAATTTTCATCAAACTTTAGGTTCCGTTAGTCCCTGATATAAATTGATCCTGATAAGTTTTTGTGTAAATTGCCCAACAGGGGCCACTGCTATGTAGAACTTTTTACGATTTCCGCAATAGCTCTATCTCAAAAACTAATGCACGGATTTTCACCAAATTTCAAATTCAATTAGAATTTACTAATTAATAATTGCTATTGTTTCAAACTATTGTTAAAATAGATCAATTAAAACTCATGGAATACTTCAAATTTATACCAGAAACATTTCGTTGAAGTTTATATTGAAAAAAAAAAAAGAACAAGTCGGAAATTGTGCATCAAACGTGTCCGATGAGGTGCGTTCCTACTACACTAGTGTGCAAAACTTAAGCAACAGTCACAAAATGCTAATTTCTGAACACGTGAGTACTCAAAAGAAAATTCTACAAACGTCAAGTGTAGGAAATAGGTACTACCCTAACAGCACAGCCAGTCCATGTGAACTCACCTTGACGTCACTAATGGCCACAGTCACTACACCGAACTGAAATGTGATATCTTTTATTCATCTCATTCTTACTCTCAATTGGTCACAGGTGCCACTGCTATGCAGAACTTACCCTCGCGACTCATCAAAAAACAACAGTCACAGTGACTTCTCAGTGGAGTCATCATATGGCGATTATTTGAGGGTAATAATGAGACGGATGAAAACTCCCACATTTCGTTTCACCACTGAGAAGTCACTATAACTGCTGTTTTATGACGAGTCAACAAGTGACTTTACAATGAAGTCACCTAGTGACTCTCCAGTGACCGTCATTTTGATACTCCATTGTAAAGTCATCATGACAGCTGTTTTGCGACGAGTTCCCAAGTGACAGCAAATGAAATTATCTGGTGACTTTTCAGAAAGGAGCGCAATGGTGGCTTCACAGAAGAGTCTCGCTCATCTGAAAGCCACCACGTGACTTCACTGTGACATTATATGGTAACTCATTATAATGCAATGCTCACGATTACTTCAAAATTGAGTTTTCAAATGTTAGTCACATGAGAATCACAAGGTGACTTCATTGTAATTTTATCTGGCGATTCATCAAAAAACAACAGTCACAGTCACTTCTCAGTGGAGTCATCGTATGGCGATTATTTGAGGGTAATAGTGAGACGGATGAAAACTCCCACATTTTGTTTCACCGTAGTGACTGCGACACTTGTGACCATGTACGGCGTGAAAGATATGTCACATCGACTAGCTGTGCTGTAGGGATAGTTCATATTTGAATTATAATACTTTCTTTTGAGTATTCGCGCGCTCGAAAATTAGCATTTTATGATGGTTGCTTAAGTTTTGCACACCAGTGTATAGTTTTATATATAGTCAGATTTTGGTGCAATAGCTGTTGCAATCTTATGCAAAAAAAGCATGAATACAAAATTTATTACGATTCTATATATATATTAAATTCAGTAATACGGAAATACGCATGATAGGTTTAATAGAATAATCACCATGGCAACCTAGAATCATGACCTATCATGGGATATCATTGAATGAATGACGTATGATAGGATTTAATAGCATTTGAAGAAAACTTTTATTAATATCTTTTTCAGTTTTGATTCGATTTTCATAAAATTTGAAATGACTCGGCACAATTCTTCAAATTCTTCAAAGATTCTACAGATTAAATTTCAAACCATTCGGTTGGGTAGTTTTTGCGCTGTTATACGCGGACAGACGGACAGATAGACAGACAAACCAGACGACGAATATAGGTGATCGTATTTATATAATTACGAACGCACCTAAAAAAGAAACAAGTTGGAAAATGCTCGTCAAACATGGCAAATTAAGTGCGTTCATACTATAACTAGTTTTATAAATATTTTTTGACCGTATAGTGTACTGAATGTATATTTTAGTGCGCTTCATAAGTGCATATCCATTTCATTCTATTCGAAAGGCTGTAACATCATTAAAATGCACTTGAAATATTTTTTTCCCCATTGGCCGTCATGTAACGGAAAACTTTTGACTGTCCCTATAATTAAACTATAGATCCGATTTTCATAAAATTTGAAAGGACTCGACAAAATTTTGCAACAATTATATATTTTAAATTTCAGACCATTCGAAAGGCTGCAATATCATTAAAATGCACTTGCAATAATTTTTTTCCCATTGGCTGTCATGTAATGGAAAACTTTTGACTGTCCCTGTCATTAAACTATACATCCGATTTTCATAAAATTTGAAATGACTCGACAAAATTTTGCAACAATTATATATTTAAAATTTCAGACCATTTGGTCGGGTAGTTTTTTGCTCTGTTACATACGGACAGACGGACTGAACGACGACTATAGGTGCTATGTATTTATATAATTACGAACGCACCTAAAAAGATTTTCGTGATCGTGGATTTTATGAGAGTCTAAACCATATTTCTTATAAATATTAAGAAATATGTTTTAAATCCCACATAATTTTTTTAGCAACAGCAAGACGCATTTTGTAAGAAAAAATTTAAAGTTTTTCTTGAATCATTTTCAAAAAATAATAAAAAAAAATTCGGCATCGTAAATTACTTTTAAGATTTCAAACAATAAAAGAAGATATAGTTTCCGATACACAATTTACATATATATCTGCGAAATATAATACGATACATAAAAAAGTACTTTTAAATATGTATTATGGGAAATCCTTTTGCCTTTTGTTGCTTAAAGCATAAAGATGACACGCGAAAAGGTATTAAAACATTATCAATGATAAAAGAGTATATAAGAACACGGAACAAATGAATTCTCCTTTCGGGCGAGAACAACAGATATTTGTTGCTATGACAACGTCAACAGCGTCCATGTTTTGACAACGATCAAGTATTCACGCATGCGTGGTTTTCTATTAAACAGCTTTGCTAGAGCGCGCTTTTTCTAAAGAATTTTTCAATTGTTTAGAGGTGAAAGTTATTTCCCGGAGACGATTTAGAAGTATAAATAAGAGTTTATAAGACTATCTAGCAGTGAAAAGATCATACTTGTTTCTTTCATAGGATAGCAGTTACTTCTTTAATTCGTGAGTATCCTTGGTTCTTTTTTTTTAAAAGGGAATTACAAATAAATTAATAAATTACTTACAAATAAATAATTATCTTGCAAATAAATAAATAAATAAGTAAATAAATAATAATAAAAAAAGCTTTTATTTTGTATTTTAAATTGTTTGCTTTTTTTAAAAAATATTATTATTTAATTTCTACATTTAATCTTTACATTTTTATTTAATTTGAATTATAAAAATATTCTAAATTCACACCACATGCACACACATACAAAAAGACAAAACCTGCTGAACCAAACGCTTTTTTTTTTAACCAACAATGACCTAATAAAAATATACTTGAGACTACGCAAACTGCGTTTGGCTGAACAAAATTGTCTGGTTAAATATGGTAAAAAGAAAAGAAAAAAAAATCTTATTGAGTCAACAGTATTCTCTCTTTTTGTAATATTTATTTTAATATCTGAAATTCAATAAATGATATATTTAGATCTTTAATTTAAATTAAAAAAAAATATGTCTAAGATACTAATTTTTAAAACTTTAGTTCCGTGAAAAGTGTTAACATTTTAACCGGAAATTCCTAAAATTTTCAAGTCTTCCTTAAAGAAACATATATTATATAACATATATAAAAGTTATATTAAGGGCATAAGTTCAAGTTAATAGTCAATTTTTATAAAAACTTTTTTTTTCTTTTCAATTTCATCCTAACGAATTATGTAAAGAATTCTCTCAAAACATTTATAGTTTTTACAGCACTATTTACTTACAGAGGCAATAATTGTATTTTAAAGGGTTATTTTTAAAAGAATGTTTTTAAAACTTTTACAGTATTGTACATTTCACAAATTTTACTTTGAAACAGCAATTATATTTTAACCTCTTCACGCCCTTGGCCACATATGTGGACGTTTAGTTTTTTTTTTATTACTGTCAATAATAAAAAGAACAAACATTTGATAATAACTTATTCACTACAGAATCCCTCAACAAGAGAAGTAAACTTTAAAACATTCTTATGATTACTTAAAAGGTGACGAAAACACATAAAGATATTATTTAATATAACCCTGAGATCTTTCAAACGCACTACGCGTTCATTTTCAAAGAGAAAGGATGACTGGAAAATGAACGCGTGGTGCGTTTGAAAGATCTCAGGGTTATATTAAATAATATCTTTATGTGTTTTTGTCACCTTTTAAGTAATCATAAGAATGTTTTAAAGTTTATATTAATAAGAAGGTGAAAATTCCTTCACGGCACTAGATTTTTAATACAGTGTTTTGACTCTATTGAAGGGAAGTAAAAATTTTATTGTTCGGCTGCACCGATGTACAGTTAGAGACATAAAAAAAAAAGAGTGAAGTAATTTTTAGGCAGTCAGTGTTGTTGCATTATTTGAAGAAATCGTTAATATTGGATGAAAATAATATAAGATATATTAAATATATTAAGTTTTAATGATTTGTACAAATGTAAGAAATCATTTCACTCATAAATTACCATTAACGGTCAGTGGCTACAAATGTGGACGTTATTTATTTATATATTTTTTGTGATTTTTTATTATTTTTAGGTGCGTTCGTAATTATATAAATACGTAGCACCTAGTCGTCGTTCAATCCGTCTGTATGTCTGCATATAACAGAGCAAAAACTACCCGACCGAATCGTTTGAAATTTAAAATATAATAATTGATGCATAATTTTGTCGAGTTATTTCAAATTTTATGAAAATCGGATGTATAGTTTAATTACAGGGACAGTCAAAAGCTTTCCGTTACATTACAGCCAATGGGAAAAAATTATTTCAAGTGCATTTTAATGATGTTAGATTTTCGAACAGAATGAAATTGATATGGACTTATGAAGTGCACTAAAATATACATTCAGTACAATATGCGGTGCAAAAAATATTTATAAAACTAGTTATAGTACGAACGAACCTCATTTGCCACGTTTGACGAGCAATTTCCAACTTGTTTCCTTTTTTGTTTTGCTTTCTGATTTGTTGTTAATATAATATGAATAAATCGTAAAAAAAAGAAGTCATTTTTTTTTTCTCACTATAAAAAAATCGTCTCTGAAGAGGTTAAGTCAGTAGTTCATCTGTATGCTTCAACATATTTTTACTGAAATATAATATAGTGTAATGCAGTAGACACGATTTAACGACCTTCCCGGGAATTGGGCAAATCGGACGTTAAATCGAATGGTCGTTAAATCAAAAGTTGGTAATATTGTTTTATTTTTATGAAGTTCAATAATACCTAACATTCTAATGTAATAAAAACTATAGATGTATACAAATTAAAAAATATATATTTGCTGTAATTTATCTTAACTAGCCACCCTCTGTGACCAGTTTAGTCTCCTTAAAATTGATGTTTGGGAAAGCATGCTAAGCACTGTATAATGTAACTTTTATTCATAATTTAATTTACTTGGGCTCCCTTAAATATGAATAATATAATCCCTTAAGCTAATATTAGTTTTCGTTGCATTAAAATTAAAATATCTCAATTTGTTGATTTTCTGTAATCATGGGGGGCGGGATATTCTAAAGCTCCGGGGGGGGGGGGGGAAATTACACTTTTCTCCATTAAAACACATAAAATCTCGAACATTTAGGGGAAATATCAGTGTTCCGGGAGAGATTGTCCCTGTTGGGCTACTCCCTTAATTCAACACTATACACAGGGGTGAACAAAAAATAGATATTTTCCCGGCTATTGATAGTAAGTGAAGAAATGGGTTTTCATATGCGTTAGGCATTTTCTAAATCGCTTATTTAAGGGGACGAGGGACCTTAAAAACTTTTAAAATCACTTTTTTATTTTTTGTAAATTTCATTTTAAATATTATTCAAGGGTACATTATATGCATTATAGCACGCATTTATCACAAAAGGAAAAAAAAAAATTATTTTTGAGAGCAAAATGGAGTTCTTAGAAACCTTCGAAATGCCCCCTGCGCGTTACATATCAATGAAAATCCCCAATATTTTTTATAAAAGTTTGGTTTATATATATATATAAATAAAACTGTGCATCGAATTTTATATATTTGAATATAAAGGTTAAAAAAAAAAATTGAAAAATTTTGAAATTTTTTCGAAAAAATTTCAAACAATTTCGAATGTATATATTTTTTATAGCTTTATATTCAAATATATAAAATTCGATTCACAGTTTTATTTATATATATATAAACCAAACTTTTATATATAAAAAAAAAAAAATAGGGATCTTCATTGATATGGAACGCGCAGGGGGCATTTCGAAGATGTCTAAGACGGACGCGTAAAATTCCATTTTTTCCTCAAAAATAATTTATTTTTAAATATTTGTTTGTGATAAATGCACGCCATAATGCACATAATGTACCCTTGAGTAATATTTAAAGTCAAATTTACAAAAAATATATATATATTGAAATTTTTCAATTTTTCAATTTTTTTTTAAACTTTTATATTCAAATATATACAATTCGATGCACAGTTTTATTTATATACATAAACCAAACTTTTATAAAAAAAAATATTGGGGATTTTTTTTGATATGGAACGCGCAGGGGGCATTTCGGTAAAATTCCACTTTTTCCTCAAAAATAACATTTGAAAAAAAAAATGTGATAAATGCATGCCATACTGCATATAATGGTATTTGAGTAATATTTAAAGTGAAATTTACAAAAAATAAAAAATTAATTTTTAAGATCCCTCGTCCCATTGAACATTGTCTTTGACCTTAATAAACTGTGAAGTTTTTTTACGGTATTCTAAATGTATTGGAAAGTGTTTCATAATCTATGCTCGACGCATGATCGTCCGTTCTTGTTTAAAATAAAATTGATCGACCACTTTTGATTTCATATTCTCATTTGTATAACATACCGTGACGATTTTCCAGCTTTATTTGATAATTTAATCATTACTTTTTTAAAAATCTTATTTTTATTAGATTTAAATTATCTATGCACGATTTCCCATTTATTCAAAATTTGGTCAAAATAATTTCGCCAAATCTTTCGGCAACACGTTACGCTCTACTAAGTCTAATTTACCTCATCTCTCTCTATAAAAATAAAAAATAAAAAATATTTTAACTTCCATCATTCAGTTAGACGCTGTCCTATTTTATATAGACCGTGTTGAAATGTTTCAAGCAAGTTTTCTTTTATTTTTGAAGTTAGAATAAAGGCGGTTCATTCATTCCGAACCAAAAATTTAACTGCTTTCCAAATACCGTACAATTTCAATTTTTACACCGTCGAATCGAGGAAAGGGTGTACTTTCAAATGCAATTTGTTTGAAAGCTGTATCACAATTTACTGATTTTTTATTCTTTTAAAAACAATTTTCAAGGATGATTTTTAAAAATCTATATTTATATCTGTCACTCGCAGACATGCGATTACAAAAGATAAATCTGTTTGCACTAAAATTAATATAACTGAAATAGTTCATAATTTGTTTCCGGCTTATAGTCCATAACGAAATTGAAGCTTTATGAATCCATAAATAAAATAATAAAATATAAATAAATTACAAATTTAAGACACGTAATCGAACCACGCTTAAGTCACTGAAATGATCAGACTAAAAAAGGCTAGCGATCTTTTGCGACTTCTTCGACTGTTTACTCCAGGCATGAGGCCAATACGAGAGTATCGCTTTTAATAAATGTCAAAATTTTATTTTAATACATAATTTCTATTTTTCATATAAAAATTATTGTTGGTATTGTTATTCAAACATCACACCCCCCGGGTCAAAGGGAATGAACGGTAATCTGATGACAGAAGATCGTCACCGGTCGTTTTGCGAGTGTAGAACGTAAGAAGCAGACCCCCCCCCCCCCCCCCCCCACACACACACATAGTTTTTAAATTTTAATAAGAAATTTAATCAGAAAAAGAAAAATTCTGATTTTTCCTCTTTTTAAAATCCACCGCAGGAAAAATAATTTGTACAATCATTGATCATTAAAGATCGAAATACCTCGAAGCACACGTGACGTCATTTTCAAAGTAAACGATCTATGTTTCCATAGAATAATGGGCGTTAAATAAAAGCATAGAGTTCGATCTCAATAACTCATAATGATAGAACTAACAACAAGCAGAGTAATTTATTATGCACCACTATATATAAGTATTTGTGTTGTGACGTATTATTTTAATGGATGGGCTGTTTTTCGATTTTTAAAGTTCGCCATCTAGTTGTTGAGTTTTCTGAAAAATGGTTGTTCGTGAGTAAATAATTTATGAAGGCTCATTATAAAAATGTTTACGGAACAAAATAAAAATGAGAAAACGTTTTTAAGCTGGCTTCAAAGAAAGGAGGTTACTGTTTTTTACAATATATGCATATGAGATGAGGATAAGAAAAGAAAACCTTTTTAAAATTTTAAATTGAAATAAAAATTCGAAATATAACTTAAAATTCTCAGATTACTTTTTTTAACGTTAAAATGTGATGCTCAAAACTAATTTGACCCATTTAAGTTTATTTCTCTGCTCAAAATTTATTACTTCTCGACTTCAAACTCTAGAGAACTTTGAGGTAGAAATTGTTGAGGATGAAACGAAACTTCTCATGTGTGTTATAGGGATCAGTCATATTTATCTGTAGAATTCCAGTAGAAAACCTGTAACAAGTCGGGAATTGTACGTCAAACGTGGAAAATGAGGTGCGTTCGAACTACAACTAGTTAAATAAATAGTCAGATCTTGGTGCAATAGCAGTTGCACTCTTATGCACAAATGCATGAACACAAAATTTAATACGATTCTATCGATTAAATTCAGTAATATGAAAATAATAGGACTTTCTCTTAAATAGGGCGTTATCACCATGGCAACCTGTCATGGGATATCATTTTATTAATGACGAATGATAGGATTTAATAGAAGGAAGAAAACTTTTATTAATATCTTTTTAAAGTTTTGATTTGATTTTCATAAAATTTGAAATGACGGGACAAAATCCTGCAATGATTCTATATATTAAATTTCAAACCATTCGATTGGATAGTTTTTGCGCTGTTATAGACGTACAGATGGACGTACGAGGCGACGACGATAGTTACTACCTACGCATTTATATAATTACGAATGCATCTAAAAAATAAAATATTTTTGAGTATTTGGCGCAGAAAGATGCGATTTGACCAAGAACCCCCTTTTCACGCCAAATGAAAGAGATTTAAATGCATTTGAAAATTGCTTTTTAAATGAGAGCTTAAATGCGCAGTACTTAATGAACTTAAATGATGAAAATAAATAAAAATTATTCTAAAATTGCACGGTCTATGAAACACCATCATTCAAAATGCCACTTACTTTCTCATATTATGCACGTTATTATTATTATTTTTTTTTTTTTACTTAGATGTTTATTTTTATTTTAGTAACTATTGAGTCACTCGAGCCATAGTTTTGGTAAGTTAAATGATGCTGCATCGTTAGATACTGAATTTTTGGAAATCATAATATTCAGTATAATCCTCTTATTAAATATGTAGAAAACTATATGCAAGAGAACGACAAATTCACCTTAATACTTTAAATTAAAACATGAATACACTAAATGATTCTCAGCTTTTATTACTAAAATAGGTGCTAAAAAACAATTAAAAGGTTTTAAACATTAAAACCAATATTCAGATGTTAAAATTTCTCGAGCGCTGTCGACCAAGCCCTGGTCATCATCAATGGGGTGAAAAATGTGAAGAAGACCTGCAGAATGCATACAGGTTTAAATAACACAGGGTGATTCCAAAACTGGAAAAAGAGGGGGAGGGGGAGGAAGTTGGATGAGTCCATACAGCGACATCGATCATACGATATGCATTATCATGTCATATACCGAGCATTTGGTTTTAGTCTACTTGGAGTCAATGGAGTATTTGGATTGGAATGATCAATGTCGCTGTATGGACTCATCCGATTTCCTCCCCCTCTTTTTCCAGTTTTGGAATCACCCTGCGTTATTTAAGGCTCCTGTCCCTTCCCGCGAAGACGCTCACGAGCTAATGCTAATCCTATGGGGAGGGATTTTCAGCGGTGAGATTCAAATAATTTAACAACCGGTTTGCTGCCCAAAGGATTTTTCATGTATTAACATGAAAGGAAAATAAAGAATCACACATAGATTATGAAACACTTTCCAATATTATAAGAATATTGTTAAAAAACACTTTGATCTTTTGGTATAGTGAAAGAAAATTCCTGAAACATGTTTCCCTATAAAAGAACGTAATTTGTTTAGTAAATATTCGGCAAGCATGAATCCCTGACCAAAATTTCTATCAAAAAATGAATCAAAATAGTATAATGCAAAAATAGCATAAATATAAGCTTAAGAATTAACCCATGTTCATGATCTAAAATTGTATATAATATATTTAGAAAATATTATCCATGCATATATTATAACAAGTGGGACAAATTTTTCCATGACCAAAACTTCCCGAGTTATGATATTTAGAATTTTGAGAATTTTTGCCATTTCTTGGTACAAAAAAAGACCAGACAATGCTAGACATTTTTAAAATACAAAGTATCATGACTCAGAATGTTTAAACCATATATTTTCTTTTCATTTGTTAGAGACTGGAAAATATTTTTCTAAATAAAACTTACAGGACTCGGGGATATTATAAAAATTTAGAATTTGTTACATTTGCAAAAATAACTACTATGAACTTCAAATTTTTAAATGACTTCTAAGATATGAAGAAAAATATTTTTAAAAAATGCAGTTGGAAGTAGGGTAAGTAAGAGTAAAGAACAGAGAAAGTAAAAGTGAGGGGCAAAATTCTTCAAATCTTCATTTTTATTTAAATTGAATTTGCTCTTAAGGTCTGATGAAGAAAAAATATATTATTTTTGCAAATTAAACATTATTTTATCAAATGAAATAAATCAGAATGCGTCACAGTATTATGCTTAGAAAACAAAAACACTTGTGCAGATAAACATTTAAAGAAAGTAAATTAATGTAAATGCAATTTTCGCATTGTGAAGTATCATTTTAACAACCGGTTCTCCGAACCCATCACAAATTAACAACGGGTTCTACCGAACCGGTTCGAACCGGCTGAATCCCACCACTGGGGATTTTCCACAGATTTCTAATATAAGGATTTTCCTAATATCTCGTTTGTATTTCGACATTTTTAAATAATTTTTTTTAGCTTTGGATAGCCGAGGGCTGTCTCTGGATCGCACCTTTTTTGCTTTTTTGATTTTGGTTGCAGATATTTTTTAGAATGACACTTTCATTTTCAGAACTAGTTTTGAAAGTGAAAGTAACTTTATAAAAAATATGTCCGACCAAAATCGAAAAAGTAAAAAAGATGCGATATAAAGACGGATCTCGGCTATCCAATAAAAAAAAAAAAAAAAAAAAATGTTATTTAAAAATGTCGAAATGCGAACGAGATATTAGAAAAATCCCTCCCCATAGGATTAGCATTAGCTCGTGAGTGTCTCCGCGGGCAGGGGACAGGAGTCTTTTAAACCGGATATGCATTCTGCAGGTGTTCTTCACATTTTTCACCCCATTCATGATGACCAGGGCTTGGTCGAAAGCGCTCGGGAAATTTTAACATCTGAATATTGGTTTTAATGTTTAAAACCTTTTAATTGTTTATTAGCACCTATTTTAGTAATAAAAACTGAGAATCATTTAATGTACTCATGTTTTAATTTAATCCTCTTATAACAGAAATTTGAATGATGGCGTTTCATAGACCGTGCAATTTTAGAATATTTTTATTTATTTGTTTTGAAAATGACTCGGGTAGAGTCGAAACATGTAAACAGATGAATAAACCTATTTTTACTGTTTTAATTTAGGACTTTTAGCAATTAAAATTAGTATATTATTACAAGGTGTTAGTCTGTTTATTTATAAAAGCGTACTTTTTAAAATTTTATTGTGTCGCTAACTAACGTTAAATTGCCAAAAAAAAAAAAAGAAAAGAAAAGAAAAAAGAAAAAAGAAAAGAAAAACATTTATTTTACGGATGTTATATCGAGGTTCCGCAAGAAATCCTTTTATAGGCATATATATACTCGTGACAGGAATATTCTGTATTTTTTTTTTTAAATATTAATATGCACTTATGGATACCTTCCTTGTAAGTGCAATTCTCATTTTCTGTGGGCAGTTTGGTGGAAGTAATTCCTGGTGGCTTGTGCACAAGCTGACTCGGAAATCAATCAAAAACAATTAAACCAGTTAAGTTTCCTACCAAAATGATACTTTTCGCCCCTACTGGAAAAAACAATCAGAAGTACGTGAATAAAAACAGCCTCCTTGACGAAAAAGTGGACGTATTCAGTCAAATGAAATGTTAACTCTTTGCATCACCGTGTTGTATATCTGCTGAAAATTTATCATGTATCCTAACCTTATGAGTTAAATTTCCATTGTTTACCCTAAAATCTTCACGGCTCATGTGAGCCGAGAAATTTTTTGTTATTTTTTCGTAATACATCACCGGTTTGTTTTTAATGGAAATTTCAATGTATTTTTTTCAAGGAAGTGTAAGAAAAGTTATTCCATTTACAATAGCCTCCTTTCCTATAATAAATTTCAACATAAGTCACAGTAAATTCTCTTTCTGAGAACTCGAACACATGATGAAATATACGAATATGAATCAATGATTCGTAACTGAAGCACATCAGGTTAGCCGTGTCTATGTAATTCAGGGAACTCATCGAACCACAGTTTGAATTCAAATGAAAGTATTATAGAATAAGTATAAATGTAAAAGAAGATTTAAAAAAAAAAAAAAAAAAAAAAAAAAAAAAAAAAAAAAACATGCTTTCATTAAAACTGACAAAAATGTAGAAGAAAAAATATTTTTAAAATGTACAAAAAAGTAGAATTGGGAATTTCGCCAAAATAGCCAGATATCGCCAAGTTGGCTTCCTATATGGAAACTTATTTTTGTCGCCAAATATTGTGTCGCTACTATTGTGGTGACCCTGCCATTAGTATTTTTCAACAATTACTCATTGTTGAAGTGATACTGATTTCTCCATAGGAAATTAACCGTTGCCCTTTCCCGTCTCTCCCCTTAGCGATCTAATTTATTGCCCTCCGGAATACACATATAATCAAAGCTCTATGTCAACAGGAAGTGGTTGAAAAATGAGTCACAATATTTGACTGCCACACACAAACATAATTGTAAGTTTAAAGAAAGCATGTAAAAAAAGGGAAAGAAAGAAAGAAAAGAAAAAGAAATTACTTCTCAAGTTTTCAACGGATTGTATGCACATTTGAAATTTGTGAAGTTTTATTTAAAAAAAATATACAGAGTTCATTGTTATTTTTAAAAGACGTTGTAACTCTAGGCATTTTAGGTTTATCGAGTTCCTCCAGTTAACTTTCAGCAAAATATCAGGATATCTCAATTAACAGGACTGCCAGTTTTCTTACACGAGCAGCGTACATATGTTAGTCTTACAAGGGAACTACCTGAAGTGCTACTCGCCGATTTTGATAAGAATGGTATCGTCGGAAAGGTCTTGTCGTGAGAAACAAAAAATCCAGTGGAACTACCGGTCCAAAATGAACACAGCAGGAGCTGCAAGGTAAATTTGGGCTACGAGTGAAAAAACATCTTCAACAGCTGCATTATTCCAACGTCCTACTAACCAGGAGGGAAAACATATCACAATCGTAATTCACATTTTTCTATCACTATTCTTAGTTGAAATCCACTCTTTTTACCACGAACTTTTGACGAAATTCGCATTTTTTACCGCGATCCTTTGGCGAAATTAGTGTTTTCTTTCCGCGATCTTTCGATGAAATTTGCATTTTCTTACTGGTCTTTTGACGAAATTCGCATTTTCTTTCTGCGATATTTTGTCAAAATTCACGTTTTTACCACGATCCTTTGCCGAAATTTATTTTCTTCTGCTACCAATTGACGAAATTGATTTTTTTTACACTGTCATTTGTTGAAATTCGCAGCCTCTCGGCAAAATTTTCGATATCTTTTCGCGACCAATTAACAAAATTCACTACTCGTTTTCGCGACCTTTTGACGAAATTTGCAATATTTTTCCCTCGATAGTTTATCGGAATTCGTAATTTTTTGCGCACTCTTTTGACGAAATTCGCAATTTCTTTCTGAACTCTTAACGAAATTAACGATTTTATTCTGCGACCAACGGAAGATAATCACTATTTTTTTCTGAGATCCTTGACCCGATATTTTTACTCGATCATTTGAAGAAATTCTCATTTTTTTCCGCGATCGATTCAAGGATAAATTTGGTAAAATTCCATATAAGAAAAAAATTCGCGGACTTCCCAGAAATTTCAAAATATACTTACTCGCAAAAGAATCATAGGTCTGTGGAAGAATTTGCAAGGGAAAATATTGCACAGCATTTTTCATTATGCAGGATTTTCCTTTTCCGTGTGCAAATCGTGCGATTTTGCACGCAATTTCAAATCTTGCTCCTCAAAGAACACCCTCCGCACTTCAGAAATTCTTAAAATGGCACCCGTGTTTCTAAGGAAGGGAATTCCTGTATAAATATTTGCAGAAACACGATTAACTCATGGTTAAGATGCATAAAGAGGGTTTTATGTTAAGAAGTTTGTTTTGCAGCCCAAATTTATTCTTCCCATGAGCATTTTTTAATGTCCGAATTTTCGGGCTAATGACCAATATTTTAAAACTTTTGGAAATGAATACTTTGAAATTTCGGAACAGAATCACTCCTGAAAAATATGCTGCGCTTGATAAAAATCGTATCTAGAAACAAAAAATCGTTTGTGTTTTTTGCAAAATATCGTAGTTTAAGGCAGATTTTCGTAGCATCGTAGTTTATAGATCCAAATCGTAGCAACTACGATTTTTTCGTAGCAGTTGGCAGGTCTGATGCTATTTTAAGAGAATTTTCGGGCTATTTACAAATTTGTCTGACATTGACAGTGACGACCTGTTGATAGGGCGCCAATAATTTGCTTTTATTTCAATTTTTGTTTGAGAAAAATTTTATTTTATCTTCTTATTTAGAAATCTAACAGGAAAAGAGCATATTCTTCTGTTTTTAGTCAATCATCATTAGCTTGAAGCTTGTGAATATTTAACCTTGTCTTGTGTATAAGTTATAATCGTTCTTTATATGAAAATAACGTCAGTAATATTTATATGTATTTTTTTTTATATATATATAATGAATTCTGCTCATGCTGAGGCTCTGCTCTGCTCATTCACGAAGTCACTTTCATTCTTAAGTAGATATAATTCATGACATATATTGTTATTCAGATATAAAACAATCGAGCAGTATTTCCTCTTTTCCTATAAAAGCTTTTCTTTCTCTGATTCTACACGGGCTATATTTTATGCGGGTGCCACTACCACTTGTGGTTGGCAGGAACAACAAATGTTTTAAAAGACTTTAAAAACTTTCTGAATTATTTTTTCTATAGAATATTAGGAAATATCGAAGATATTTCAAAATTAATGTTTGGAAATTAATGGTGACAGTCTTTGTTTCAACATTGGCATTTTTTGTTAGTGCCATTACCACCAGAGAGGTGGTAGACCGTTAGACAAGAAGTTTGAATTTGACATGATGGTCAGTTTTAAGATGTACTAAGATCGGCTTCTAAAAACGTCAAATGGATACTGAAATGAGTGTATGGAAATGAGCATAAAAGCTTCAAAATATTATCTAAATTATCATTTATTTAGAATTAGTTTTAGTTCTTCTTATTAAGTTAAGTCTCATTTCTGCCTAATGAAGTATAATGATGAAGTTTAGTCAAACTGTGGTTTAATTAGTAATTTTTGAATTATTTCTAAAAATATAATTTCTTCTAATAAAAATTAGACGTACAAATAGGGGAGACCGGGGGAATGGCGACACCTTAAGGGGTCTCAGGACTCTTAAAGCTTTAACATTTTCAAAATTTTAATTTTTTTAGATGTTAAACTCCTATCTTTTCTGAACATTTTGATATAATTGTTTCCTTGAAATTCCTATTAGAACTGAAGTTATGGCTTTTCCATTTATACACGTTCAATAGTTGAAGCGTCGTTTCGGAAACTTTGAAGCCATTTTTCTCCAAATGACGTTTTTGGGCATAACGCGCACGATATCTCAAAAACTTATGAATATTTTTTCATGAAATTTTCAAAACATATGTTTCATGTTAGTCTGTATAAACGGAACCTAAAATTTCCTTTTTATTGTTCAAAACAATATTTTTTTAGGTGATTATACTGTTGAAATTTTCTTAATTTTGCATTAGCTAAATACAACTTTGTATTAAAAATATAAAAAAGCTTTAAATACAAATTTATTTAGGTTCAGGGTAATTATTATAATCTGAAGTGTAAGTAGCCACCATAATTTTCATTCTAGTTGCAATACTTATTTTGTAATTGTGCGCGTAAGCTGTTATGCCGATTTTTTGCTCGTCAAATGTCTGACAGTTTGGAGCCCCCTGTAAATGCTAATTCTGCATCTTATAATTTTTTAAATACATGAAATGAAAGAAAATACTTATATATTTTATTCCAATTAAAATTGTGTCTAAAAATCAAATACATTTTAAGATATTAAATGTTGAAAATGGCCATTTTTTTTCATATTTTCCAATTTTAAGAGTCCTGAGACTCCTTAAGGGAATTTAAATTTTTTTCTCCTCGAAAAAATGTTTATTTTTTAATAGTAAAAATTCTAAAGCTGAATCATGATCTTTAGTATCTGTATAAATTTAACCGTAATCATAACTGTAAAGTAAGCATACATAAAAAAATATATATATATATATATTTTAAACCTCTGCACAGTGGCGGGATTACCCAGGACACTGGGGTAATGCCGCCACTGTACCGGGGTAATGCCGCCACTCTTTAATGACCTAGTACATGCATCAACTGGATACTAGGAAACACACAACCTACTGAAAATAGTTAGAAAGCAATGTAATTGTGCAGAATAATGGTTAAGCTTGCAATTTACTTCATATTGGAAAAGTCACTCTGCTGAATCGGCTCCACTACATTAAAATGAGTCCATTTCTCACCCGATTAACATGGCGGCGGCACTACCCCGAGAGGACAATATGCCGGAAATCCCAGAACAAAGCCGAAAGAAGAACCGAACTTGTTCAACACACTGTATCAAAATGTCGGCGAATGCATGTAGATTACGGGTCATATTATCTTAAATACCTAATGTTACAATAAAAGGTGCTTATCTCTACTCATTTGAAGCTCCAAAATAATAAGCAACTAGATGAAAACTACATTTTTCACTAGAACAAACGAACGACGTACAGCAAAGTCACTCTCACTTTAGGCACTGTTTATATTGTTGGCCGCTATAGTGCAGGCACATTCACTATCTCAAACTGCCCTTAGTTTTTAAACTAAGGTGGGGTGGCGGCATAACCCGGGTTGGCGGCATTCCCCCGGTCTCCCCTATCACTTGGAATATTTCAACTATTACGAGCAAAGCCGCGGTTTTTGCTAGTGCCTAATAAAGTCGGTACAGACGTAAACGCATAGTTATTTTTATTTACGAAGTTATTTAAAATTTAGATATTGCGTTTAAAACAAATTTTAAACATTACAATTTTTTTTTTATTTTATATTTTCGATATAGCGGGCGGGTCAGCTACGGCTCCGAAAAAAAAAAGAGCCCTTACTCATGCCCGGACAGACAGACGAAACGAAATAAAAGGCTTTTCAACTGTATTGGAAATTATTAAAAAGCTTCGTATTACGTTACAATGAAATACAGTAAATTTATTATGTAAAACCTTTGGTCCCGTTGTTCTAATTTACTGCTTGGCCGTGAAATGAAATTTTATATATGGCTGCCCAAGCTTGAAGAAACCCATCAAGGGTGACAGTTACAGAGATATGTGTTATGTAATGTTAAATGTAACGATGCTGATAATCAGTCTAAGCAATAATTGAATGTAATTTTATGTTTGTTTTATGATAATATTTTCTATTACATTATAATGTTATGCACATATCTTTATTATTCGTAAGCTTTTGTTTGTTCGCATGCATAAAATACTCAAATTGATTATCCAAAGCTGTCTTTATGTTTTGACAATGCATATTGACGATATGAAAGCTTCATCATTGTGAAATCACGTAATACAGTACATATCAATGAATGAATTATGAATAGCAATATATTTGCTAAAGATAATTCATACTCATCCATTAAAAATGTTATAAAAATGTGACAGAAACATACAAATAAGTAATTAAAATTTTTTTAAACTTTTATTTTAAAAAAAAGTTTAAAATTAATCGAAAAATTGCTGTTTTCTCAAAACTATTTAAAATTTATAATCTTTGTCCCATCGGTTGGGGTAAAAGTACGCAGTGCGTAATATTTCCCCATTACTGTGGGGTTTTGTCCCATTTCCAATAAAACGAATGAGTTATGCAAAAGCATTAGTAAATTTCACTAGTATTTATAGTTAAACTGAAAATTGTAACTTAAACCATGAAAAATAAAAGGAAAAAAACAGCGATCTGTGAGATCGCAAATATCAGTTAACATCTAACTACTGTGACAAAAATTGTTCCATAAATACTGTGAGCAGTCCCAAAGACCCCTTGATCGTAGAATGAATAAAAGGGTTGACTGACTCATAAGATACTGTTTTTGCGCTAAACTTTATGCAAAGGCCTATTATAATAAAAATTCTCCTCATTTAGAAGTCTTCAGCGGTACTACTACGTTCTCCAAACGAATCAAAATTAAACTAACATCAATAGCTAAATGGAAAATTACAAGTTAAGTATGAAAACTGAATATAGCAGCGGTCTGTGAGACCGTTAACAGGAGTTAAGGGCTAAGACTTAAAACAAAATCGTTTTATGAAACAAGAATATTGATTTTTAAAAGTAGGTAGGTAGATACCTACGTTCTATATTGAGCAAAACTTAACTAGAAAAAGGAAAAAATAGTTAACTAGCTTATATTAGTTAAGTAGCTATTATATTTTATACAATATAAAAAAATAAAACTTTCCGCAACGTAATTCTGAAAAGTTTTGCATCTAACTAAAACGATAGGACAAAGCCCCGAATCTTAAACTTGTGCGTATCTTTCCCCCAAGACGGATGCGTATTTTTACCCCATTCTGAAGTATTTTACTTAACCGGCTACTGACAAGTTTAAACAAATGCGATCGAGGTAAACTATACGGCATTTAGAAGCTATAGAGTTTTCCGTTTTCCACTGAATTTTTGGATTTGTAAAAAATTCGAAGTATTGTCAATTAAACAATAAAGTGAAAAATTAAAAATATTAGATCAAAATGCGAAAATTTAAACTTACCTCATTTTCTTGGCAAGGAGTGCTACTTTTTTCATAAGGTTTGAACATACAACTATTATACTTGAGACCAAACTACTACCTAGCGGTCATGATTGTAGAAATGTTTCTTCATATTAAATCAGCCAGTGCGTATCTCTGCCCCGTACGTATCTTTACCCCCACCTACTCTACATAATAATGTTATGCAGGAACTGGAGCATTTTTAGAACAATAACATGAATATTTTTAAAGTTATAGGGATAGAAAGACAAACAACACTGAAAATAGTTGAAAAAAATTTATAATTTATAAATTAAGACTGTGCAACTCCTAAACTTTTCAATCAGCATAAGAATAATCTACTTCTTTTGAATAGATGTTTAAAAAATTTGTTATAATTGAAAAAATATTTATTGAGTTATGACAATTTTTTCAACACAATTTTCCAAAAAAAAAAAAAAAAAAAAAAAAAAAAAAAAACAAGAAAAGAAAAGAAAATATTTGAAACTTTATATTAATTTAAAAAACAGAAAATTTAAATTTTGATCAAAATTAACGTTTTAAAGGCATACAAACCTTAAGGGGAGAGAGGATGGGGGTGGGGGTGCAAAATCATGACGTGTCCATAAATCTGTATCAGGTACCCATTATTGACATTATTGCATAGTATCAGCGATCTTTTTTGTCGTTAAGGAGACAGTTTACCTCAAAATTGATCAAAAAATCGATTTTTGTTTTTAAATACAATTAAATGAAAGCCTGTTTAATTCTGAATATTTTGGCGCCTGAATTTTACCTATGCGGCAGTTATATCGCGAGATATCTTAAACTTTGTTAATACACCCAGCGCAATTACATAGACAAGTTAAAACTTTAAACGACTTTTTCTCCATGTTCATATTTTCTTCACAGACATGTTTTTAAAATGCTATGTTTTTTTTTTTTTTTTTTTTTTTTTTTTTTGTATTTGAGATAGAGATTTAAACTTTTTGGTACATGTTCTTTATTTTATATGATAAGTCTGCTCATGGATTTAGACTTAAGGTTTTTTGTTATTTAAAAAAATAAAAGTATATGAAGATGTGTTAGATTTCAACATTTTACACTATATATATATCAGTAAAAAAATTATATTAAATGTAATATTAGATGTATCTAAAAAATACATGCACAGTCTTGTGTAATAACATTTGAAAATCTAAAAAAGGGGGCAAAAATATTAATATTTAAAAAAAGTAGTAGGTATTTTAAAAAATTCAAATTTTTGTTAACTTTTTAAAAATTTTAATTAAATATGCAGTTATTATTATTATTTTTTTCAAAATGTACTTTTAGTTGAACACTGAAATGCAGCGAGTTCACCATTTGCACCATATTTTAAAAAATAATGAAATTTGTTGAAAATGTAAACTGTCCCCTTAAAAGTCCAAGCATACCTTTTAGAATTGCATTATAAAATTCATCATCATAACATTTTGTTTATTTTGATTTCCATATTACTATTTTATCAAAAGAAAAACTCGCATCAAACCCAATAGCACGCATCAAACCCAATAGCAAAATGAATCGATAAAAAAAGCATATTTCCGTATAAACGCTTCTGAAAACGAAAATTTATATTAATTCCCATTTTTCCTTCGTCCATTGACATTTTGTTTTTGTAACTAGATTGTCAATAAAACGACGCGGGTAAATATAGGCACGATGCAAAATTGTGAATTCATATTGTATGTGCCTTACTTGGTAGATAGTCTCAGAGTTCAGTCACCTTCGCTTACAAATCCAGCGTAGCTGACACGGAAGGCCCTTGCGCCATTGTTATGCAGGTCACGTAAGTAAGGTAAGCATTTTCAGGACGGACAAAATAAGGAATAAAAAGTAAATGAAATATTTATTTTTATTTATTTTTTATTTTTTGTGGGTATTAAACACAGTCACAGGGTTGGTTAGGCGAGGCATTGACCTTAAGTTATTAAAGGCCGCCGAAAAAAAAATAGTAACTGTTTCATAAAACGGTCCTTAAATTAAGGTAGATTTTATGAATAACAATTAGGTTTTATCTGATTTATTGCAAGGATTATACTTAAAATATATTAGCCCTTTGCACTCGAAGTTTTCTCTCATTCGTATTACCAGCAACTCGAAGCGATTTTTTTTTATTTTTTTAATTCTTTATGAATACAAATGTTATGATATATAAAAAAAAACAAAAAATTATAAAATTATTACATTTTGTAATCGTCCAAAGTGTGATACCTCTCGAAGCAATTGCCAATATGTAATCTTGGCTTTTCTAGACAGGTATCACAAAATTATTTGCATTGTCTCCGTAGCGGAGCCCTGGAGTTTGAAGACAAATTTTAAACGGCTCCGCTCAGGAGCCCTCGAGTGCAAAGGATTAAAAAAGAAAACAGTGATAAAAAAATGGATAGATGTATATTTTGATGAATACTAGCTAACCTGCCCGACTATACCCGGGTCCTTGATAACAACTTTAAATATACCTGAAATCAGTGTGGATTTTTTTTTTTTTTTTGGTAAATGAAAATCTGTCCTAAAGAACTTAGAGTTTTCAGGCATCACCAAGCTCCGATATTTTTTTATCTTATATCTTTGAACGAAAGACCGACGAAGCCGGGGACGGTGATAATAACCTTAAATATACCTAAAATTAGTGTTGACTTCTTTTATATATTTAAATGAAAATATTTCCGGGCTTGAAAGAAATGTTTTTGTCTCACTTTTGTTTTCCACATCGGGTCATAATATTAAAAAAAAGGTAGTTTTTATCGTCCGAAATCTTTGAATTTTTTATGAGTTATAAATACTAGGGAATCGTACCCGGGCTTCCCGGGTTAAAAAATATAGGTGAAAACATTTTTTTTAAATTGAAAACTAACAATTTTTTTTTATGCAATAAATTTTTTAGATTGACCACTTACATTAAAAAAGCATTTTTCATATGGAAAATACGAATTACACAATCAAATACATTTTTGAAATTTATCAAAAGCGATATTTTCTTATTAGCCGCATGCTAAGAGTTATTTGCCAAGATTTTACTACTTGTGGCATCCTTTTATATTCTGATAATTTCAGAGCTCATACATGCCTGGTAAATTTGTGTTTCATTTATTCATATTTATTTATTCATAGGGAAGTTTTTTTTAATGGTAATTAGCCGTAAGAAAATGATGAACTCTTTATTTTGTTTTAAGGGCAAACGGATTAATCTTTCGTAATCGAGCTCCGCGCGATATAGATAGATTAAAAAATATTTCATGCTTTAAAATTGTTTTAAAACCATAGACAATCAGTAAACTGAGATGAACTTTGCAAACAAATTCCATTTGAAAAAAAAAAATCCTATTTGGTGATCTAAAAATTTAAATTGTACGATTACAAATATGTTAGATTTCTGTTTTTTCAATATTATTCTTTTATTTGTTTATAAAATAAGTATTAATTTCGTTAATTTGTCTTTCACAAATATGTTAGTTTGGTGTGTTTTTTTTAATATTATTCTTTTATTTGCTTATAAAGGAAGTATTAATTTCATTATGCAAAAATAGTCAGAAACAAATGCTGAAAAATGTTTGTTGCTTTATGTGCAAATTGTTTATTATTTTATGTAATTGAAACCGGCACGTGATAAGATGAACTTTAAAAAAAAATCGTGCTTAAAAATTATTTTAGAAAATATAATACATCAGTCAATAAATACAGTTTTTAAACAAATTGCATTTGAAAGTACATTTATTTCCCTATGCGACAAAAATTGAAAATGTATGATGGTCAGAAGATTGAAAAAATGCAGTAGCGAAAATTTCAAGGCCAAAATTTGATCGTGAAGTATTGCCATTCGCAAAATGACGTCAGCGTTACGCACAGATACGTTTGTTCTTTATAATATAGAAACATAATCAATAAAATATAATAAAGATCAGTTATTAGAATGTGGTTATCAATTGAGGCTCTTATGCTTGGATTTCCGGAACGAAAAACAGCAATTTTCACCTTCTCAAAATTTGCGTACGCACTTCTCAGATCCATATTCATCATTTTAAAAAAATTGTATTTTGTTTGATCATTTAAAAATCATTTTAACTCAAAACTTGAAGTCAAGATTGCCAGCAACATCTTTTATGTGAACAGACGCACTCTTTATTTGAGATTCTAATCTCAATTTTGGAGAGTAAAAATTTCCGTAATTTATGGTTTTTAGACGCATTTGTGTTAAAAGGCTTAGTTTTATCTAAGAAAATGATCGTTTTCTTTTGATTATGACTTCATTTTCACTTAAATAGCATTTCGCCTAGTGTCTGAAACTTAGTATTAGTATACATGCAGAAGGAAAATCACTATAGAAAAATTATGAGGAAAAATGCGTGTTTTCAAAAGCAGCATGTCTTTTTCCGTTATTATGCCCCTAATATAATATACTGCTCCTAATGGGATTTTGCGCCACTAAACCCTATACAACAATTTTTATCAACAATTTTGAATTTTTATCAGATAATAGCATGAATAAAGTTTAAAATACCTCATTATTTCTCTCTTGTCTGCAGCAATGAAAGCTATCTAATTTTCATCATTTTGAAGAAATTTTATAAAATGCTTTTAAAATTAAAATATAAAAGTGGGGATATTAAAAAAAAAAAAAAAAAAAAAAAAAAAAAAAAAAAAAAAAAAAACAGATAGTGCGACCACATCTACAAAGGAAGAGCTTTCAGTTAAAAAAATATATATATTAGTAAAATTGGTTCAGCAGAAAGATCAGGGCAGATGACTAAAAAACAAACTTGTGTTTTAAATATATAGATTATATAAAATTAGGAAAAATTAAATTAAGCAAATTATGTTATTTTGATAAAATTATAGTAGAATGTCCTAAAGAATAGCATTAAAATTTTATTATTCGAGAGAATTTTTGACAAAGACTTCAGGAACACGATATTATTTTAAACCACGAATTATTTGTTTGCTTGTCTAACTCGGCAAAGCCAATCCATCCAGGCGAGAATCATCAATTTCTGTAATATAAATCGCTATTATTTGCATGCCACCTCTCTTTTATAAAGACACTCTACATTTTTGTAAAACATTGCGTTTATCAGTGTGTGCTTTCGGTTACATTATTTTCAAAAATGAAGCATTTTCACCTGTGAAGAGTTTCAAAGCAGCTGGGCTGTGAAAATGACGCACTTCTACAAAACATAATTCAGGTTTAAGAATTAAAATACACGCTTTTTTTTAAAAGGACGTCATTTGCATCCGCTAAAGCAATCTACTTTTACAACAAAGTCTTAAACTTCGTGTATAGAAAAGTGTGCATATGACGTCATTATCACGGAATAACTGACAGTTTTCTTGACATAGTCCATGTTTTATATTCAACTATTTTTTCAGGTTTTATGAGAAATGGCAACAGAAAGATACAGTATCTCCTATTTTCAACTATTTTCCGTTTACTTTCAATGACTTTCAATAGAAATGAGGTACCTTTGTTGCCACGATAAGAAAAATGGTATTAAAAACTGCAAAAAAATTAATATCTCAAAAATTAATTGAGATACAGCTTTCAAACAGATTGCATTTAAAAGAGCATTTTTTTCCTTATACGATGGTGTAAAAATTTAAAATGTGCGATGTTTAGAAGTTTAAAAATTTGCAGTAGAGGAAATTGCAAAACCAAAATTTCATTTCAAATTTCAAAGTGTTGCCATTCGCAAAATGACGTATGCGTTACGCACAGATATGTTTGTCCTTTATAATATAGATAGCATTTTTGAAACCTGAGTATAATTTTCGTGCAAAATTATCTATAAAACACGAGCAAAAGCACCTCGAATATTCGAGTTCTGAGCGAAATTTTCGCAGATTTTATTATTTTTTTAATTCTTCTAATCGTCCGAACATTTCAAGATTTTTATATAATCAAGTGTAACGTAAAAAGATTGTGCAAGAGTACTAACATTTAGCTACTTTTAGTTAAGGAAAAAGAAAGTCGCAAAAATTCGCAATTGACAATAAAAAAGTACAAAGGAACTGATATCATAGGTCAACTACACTTTATTAACTGACTTAATGAAGACCAAAACAAGAATCTGAAAAGATACGTAAACATATCAGATTGGACTGAACATACTGTGAGCACTTTCATTACTAGTCGAATGTCTTAAACACTGAACAAGATATTTCACAAGTGTTTTTCTCCAAAAGTGTAGAAAAGAAGACGTGCGAATGAATACAGAAATGACTTGTCACGCACTTATGGTGAAATTTTCATAGAATGGCAAAATAATATAGTCCCATTTTTGAATCGAATTAAATGAAAAATAAGAGTTATCCTAAAAAACCTTAAGACTTTATTTCCTTCATCTAAAACTGATTAATATTATATATTAATCAAAAAAATCGCCCGTTCCATTTTGGAGGGAAAAAAAATTACGAACTTTCATATACATATTTACTTAAAAAATGGGTATCGAGATATCAAAATATACTGCATGTAGAGTTGCAGAAATTTCAGAATAGGATTACACAGCAGATATAAGACTATTTAAAAAAATCAGAATGATGTGTGATATATTTTCTGAGATACACTGGAAAAAAAACTCTGTATTTTACAACAAAATGTTGTAAAATTTACAAGCTGCTGTCTTTAAGAATCCTTCTATATATACAAAAGTAACGATTTGGAAATGAGCCAAAATATTTGGAAATGGACCAATGAAAATTTACGTAGATACCGCGAAATGCATCTGATTGGCAAGAGCTTTCTGACTTTTCTTAGTGAGAATTGTGCTTGGCGAAAACCATGAAAATAGAGAATTTAGATAAAACGGATAGGGAAAGGGAAGAATTCTGCATTTCGATAGACTTCTGTTTTTTGGTTTTTTTTTAGGGGTCAATGTCAAAAGTCTTTTTTACAGAAATAAGATAATTTCCATTGACTAATAAGAAAGGGAAGGGGGTCATCTGTGTTTGGAATCTAAAAATTGAATGCATAGAAAATAAGGGATCGCGAAGCGATCCAGAATGGAAAAGCGTATCAATTACGTCTGGGGTTGGATAGAAAATAGGGATTGTTTTGAGATACCGAACGGAATCACGAAGCGATTACGCGGGGTGGTTGGTAAGCGTAGCGAGCAAAGGCGCCAAGTCCCCTTAGTTCTGTAAATTTTTATCAAACCTTGAAAAAGTCAAGTTGTTAGTGGTTACGTGGTGCATGTGGCAGAAATAATTCAATTTTTACTTGAATTGTAGCTTGAATTCGCTTTCACAGCATCGGTGCTTGAAAAATGACAAGATAAAATTCAGGAAAAAATACTGTATTTTACAACGAAAGGTGTTGGCACCCTGGCTCCCAACACAGTTGTTGTAAAATTTACAAGCTGCGTTCTTAAGAGTGCTGTAAAATTCCTAAAGCCTGGGGAAAATCGCGTTGCTATCGGTTGCGTGGTGCATGTGACAGAAAAAAATTATTTTTACTTCATTTGTTGCTTGAATTTAATTTCACAGCATCGGTGCTTGAATTCGATTTCACGCCATCGGTGCTTGGAAAATGATAACATTAAGTGCAGGATAAATCACACCATTTTTTTTACAGTGTATTAAATGTCGGCATTTGTATTTTCTTTGATCTCGAGTTAGCTGTATATATTAAATGACGGTATTCTACGATTTTGGCCTTAAGCTGCGTCACTAGAGATACTATCGTCTCCCATGACACACGTATATATTATATATATATATATATATATATATATATATATATATATATCTGTTTTTCTGTTTTGCTGTTATAAATATTTTCCTTAGTTTGGTTTTAAAGTTTGGTTTTAAGTATTAATGTTTATGTTGGTTGTTTTAATATTTTTGATGTAGAGTTTCAGTTTAAATATGGTGAGTGATGAAGTTTGATATTTGTTTGTGGTTTTAAATATATTTTGTCTCGAGTATTCGGTGGCCAGTCTACGTTTACATCGGGTCAATCTTGTAATTTATTCTTCGGTGTTTATGAGCTGCATGGATTAGTTAAATGGACTACTGTAGGCTTGGGTCAGGTAGGTCTTTTATGCTTTTTAATAAAAATTCGGTATATGATTATGCTTGCCATAATGTATCTATTTGCTGAGTGGGTGGATGGAGTTGATGAAAATTGGTTGGATTACGTTGATTTGTTTGGATTCATTAGTTTTATGATTGATTTTTTGGATAGTTAGTTGATAGATTTACGATTGTTTATTTTAGGAGTTTTATTAGTTCTAAACGAGTTTATGTTATATTGTTATACGTTTATTTAACTTTATTTTACTTTGTTACAGTTGTACACTTTTTTAGTACACTTTTAAAATATTTTGAATTGCTTATATTGCATATACATTGAATAATTAAACATTTAATATGAATAGACAAAAATATATTGTAAAAGGTACCGGCAAGATACGGAATTGTTATAAATTTCGTAGTGCTCGGTCGGCTCCTGAAACCATGGTGGGGAGCGGATCGTCAAAAAGTTACCATGGGCCAAATGTATTTAAAAAAATGGATGTATTGGAGAGTAAAGATTATGGTTGTGATTATAGTGAGATTAGTGAGAAGAGGGGGAAAGGTCATGCATGCAACTTTTATAACATGCAGAGTTATATAGATGATAGTATAGTAATGAAGAAAAATTGTGAATCGTTTTATAAGTTACATGAGGAAAAGGGTGTTTACAGAGATACAGAGGTTGTAAAATATTGAACAAGATATGTTTATAATACAAATTTATTGAATAAATATAAGAAAAACACAGATTGTATTGATGTAGTAAAAAGGTATAAAACAAGATGGTTTTATAATAGGGGTATAAAATATGGACAAGATATTAATGGAATAAACTTAATAAAATGCAATGACAAAAGATGTAGAGTATGCATTTGTGTCGATATAGATAATGGTGACAAAGCGATTGAAGAAAAATCTTTAAAATTTTGTAAGGCATATAACTGTGTGTATTGTTTAAAATGTAACGTGTGCAATCAAATGTATATAGGAGAGACCTCTACTCCTTTAAATAAGAGATTCAACAATCACAAATCAGACATTAGAAATATTAATTATAAAAAAGAGGATCAAGAAATAGAAATTTCACATTTTTCAGAACATGGCATAGATAACATAAGGATTTCTATATTGTGTATTATACCTAATAAAATGGAAAGAAAGATTCCTGAAAAGGATATGATTATAAAGTTTGGTACGGTATATCCATATGGACTTAATGTTATATTTAACCATCGTAATATAACTAAAAACTTTAAAACTAAAAATTTAGATGATACAATTTACGACAAAATTAATCATGACTTTGGAAATGTGTTGATTAGAAATAGTAATCACTGTACTAAGATGAATCATTTGAAAAAATTAAAAACTTGTACAGACATAGTAAATGCAGTAATTAATTATAAAGGTGAGCGAAAAGTTAATGCTGTTAAAGGCTTGATTTTCAACATTAAAAATAAATTAATTCCTGTAACTCTAAGAACTTTACAGTCTAGGGTAGAAAATGGGAATGTTGACTTAGGTTTAGATTTATTGAGGTATAGAATCAAGATAAAAAATTACAAATGTATTGTAACATTGATTGTGGCCAAGTAAGTGCAGTAAATAAAATCTATTTTATAATGGATTATTTGGGTGATAGCCATAGGGGAGAAAATTACAATAAAATCCTGAACAAATACAATGAATTACTACCTGTCGAAAAACTAAAAATAGTTAAGGCTTTTAAATATGATAAGCCTTTGGGGAGAACTATTTTTAATTATAATGCTTTTGCTAAAGATCTTAAGAGAAATATGGCAGGGAGTATCTGCCATTGCAATGATTCTGAATTTGTTAATTATATAGACAAGTATCATGGACATGTTATTACTGGAGATCTAGAGATAGTAAAGGATGAGGAGTTGAGGAGGTTAATGGAGTACGGTACAAAATATCATGTGAAACGTACTGTAACTAAAAGTGTTGCAATTAAAGTTTTACAATTAACATAGATATATTTATAAATAAACTAATGTATAGATATAATTTGCCTTCCAGTGTTTTTGACGAGTGGAAGTACTATATATTAAGAGATTTCAAACGAGAATTTTCCAGAGATCTTGACGGAGTTAATAAGGAGAAATACAACAAACTTACACATTCAATTAAAGAAATTCAGGAAAATTTTATAATCACCTACGTGGATAAAGCAAATACAAGTTACGCTCTGATATGTAAGGTACTTTATGGTAAACTTTTGAGTGATTGCTACAATAATAAAAATAACTATTTACCTTTAAATTCGAAAGTTGCAGTAATAGAAAATAGGATTAAAGCCTTCTACAAAAAAGTTAAGCTGAAACAAATGAGTCAAAGTTTCGCTTATCTCATATTAGTGCCTAAATTCCATAAAACCCCTATCAAATTCAGAAGTGTGACTTGTGGTTTTGGAGCATATATTGGTGTTGCTAGCAAAGCATTGCTGGGGGTATTGGAAGGAGTGTTTGACGGAGTGATGGGGGGAGAGACGTCTTTTATTATCAAAAATAGCTATACACTATTAGATAATCTGAATAAATTAGAAAATATTACTAGTTTATACGCTTATGATTTTACAGACCTCTATAACACAATTGATTTGACAGATTTAAAAGAAAAAAAAGTCGATTTTTATAATACAAACTAGGGGGCTCTGCCCCCTGCAAGCTACGTTCGCCAACCCCCGTTCAGACACCGCAGAATCTGAAAATCTAAAAATCTAATGGGTTTTAAAAATATTAGAGAAGATTAAATTATACTGAAAAAGCTGTGCAGATCTCCCTGTAAACGGGTTTCCATTCAATTCCCTTTGATTGCAAAATTTTAACGGAGAATCAGTTGCTGTTAACACATCCAATGGTTGTTTTCGTTTTTGATTAAAGACGATCGGTTAAACATTTGAAAAGAAGCTAAAATAAAATGAATTAAGCATTCAGAGTCTTTGTCAACCGATATTTTAAAACAACCTCTATAACAATAGCCTAAATCATGTGACTATCATCAACAGTTCTGGGCGGAACACTTTGCTTTTTATACTCTAGGTGCAATTTTGATACTTTAATGTTATCCAGGCACAGGTGATAAGTCGCCAAATATTATTCTATCCCCATCATTTCATCTATATTATAATAGTTAGAGTCATCAAATGCCATAAACAAATACGATCTGATCCCTTCGCCTTTCAATTGAAAGTTTGGAACAAATGTTATATACGCCCCATATTGGCGCGATTTTTTTCCAACGCCAATTTGGGGAACGTATCAACAGCATAAACAACAACATCCGGCTTACCATATCAAGCAAAATAACGGTACTTTGGCGCCAGTTAAGTACCCGTTGCGTATATGACATTGGCGTCAGAGAAAAAAATCGCGCCAATATATGGCCGTATATGACATCTGTGCCGAAAGAAAAAAAAGCCGGGTGCAAATCTCACCAGTATCTTTTTTTCAACTCGCCAGTTAGAATTTTTTTTTATTGTTCAAGTGGTAAATTAAAACATTGATTTGAAGTTGAAATTAAATGTCATGGTTTGTTACATAATTTAATATTTCGCCAGATGTCATATACGCACCGGATGTTTGGCATGATTTTTTTTTTTAACGGAAATTTGGCGAAAGCCTCGTTTTCGAATACCAGTTACATATGTATTTTTGGTACTACTTAGTTATCCCGTCGACAAAAAATCTATCGCGAACTATAAGATTAAATGTCAATAATGCTTGATCGTAAATGTCACATTCACTTGACTTTTAGCAAGTTACACGTGTTTACGTCATCAAGTGATTTTTATTTTGACGTTTTATTTTCATATTTATTAATGTTATACTAATTTATTTGTTCTTTCGTTATTTAAAATAAAAATTTTGTCAATCTGTACAATTTGGCGAGTGATTTGGCGATTTATATAATTTGCGAAATTGGGTGACGGAATAACTACTACATTGTACCGTATTTTTAAATTATTTTCTATTATTTTCAAAAGGAAATAGCAAAAAAATAATTAATTACTATAGAACAAAGTAATTTACATAAATTTAAAAAAGAAATAAAAGTAAACATACATTTATTATTAAATAAACAACAATAGCCGGGTTACCATGTCTATCAAAATAATGCCATTTGTGCGCCAATTAGGTACCCCGGTGCGTATATGACATCTGTGTCTAATATTTTTCTTTTCGTTTTTAAAAAAAAAAAAAAAAAAAAAAAAAAAAAAAAAAAAAAGAAGTGAAAGCCATCAATTTAAATGTTTCATTTTTAAATGAAAGTTTTGTATTTAATAAAATGATAACGAAATACAAAAAAAGCATTGTTCTTAGCATAGATTTAAAGGAGGCCCAACTGTCGCCAAATTAATTTAAAATAGTAACCTTTTCTGAATTATGAAAAAAAAAAATCTGTTGTGATTAAAATTTGAGTTGCCATCATTAGAAAAAATGTATTTAAAATTAGAAAAAAATTAATATTTCGAAAACTAATTCGAATTTAAAAATTCTAATACCAGTTTTGAGATCTGTGGATCAACACGGATTTTTGGTGTTAATTTCATCGCAAAGTATTCCATATTTTAAGAGAAATCGCCGTGAAACAAAATCAGTTGTTTAATCGGTCGATTCAAAGAATCGATACATTTCAGGCGTTTCATATATTCGTTTCATAAATTCGTTTCATTAGGATTTTATATATACTAGGGGATCGTACCCGGGCTTCCCGGGTTAAAGAATATAGGTGAAAATATTTTTTTAAAATTGAAAACTAATAATATTTTTATATGCAATATTTTTTTTTAGATTGCCCACTTACATTAAAAAAGCATTTTTCATATGGAAAATACGAATTATACAATCAAATAAATTTTTGAAATTTATCAAAAGCGATATTTTCTTATTAGCCGTATGCTAAGAGTTATTTGACCAAGATTTTGCTACTTACGGCATCCTTTTATATTCTGATAATTTCAGAGCTTATACATGTTTGTTAAATTTGTGTTTTATTTATATTATTTTATTTATTTATTCAAAGGGAATTTTTTTTAATGGATATTAGCCGTAAGAAAATGATGAACTCCTTATTTTGTTTTAAGGGCAAACGGATTAATCTTTCGTAACTGAGCTCCGCCCGATATAGATAAATATAAAAAATATTTCACGATTTAAAATTATTTTTAAAACCATAGACAATCAGTAAACTGAGATAAACTTTGCAAACAAATTCCATTTGAAAAACAAAAATCCTATTTGGTGATCTAAAAATTTAAATTGTACGATTACAAATATGTTAGATATGTGTTTTTCAATATTATTTTTTTATTTGTTTGTAAAAGAAGTATTAATTTCGTTAATTTGTCTTTCACAAATATGTTAGATTGGTGGATTTTTTTAATATTATTCTTTTATTTGTTTATAAAGTAGGTATTAATTTCGTTATGCAAAATTAGTCAGAAACAAATGCTGGAAAATGTTTATTGTTTTATGTGCAAAATGTTTATTATTATTATGTATTGAAACCGGCACGTGATAAGATAAACTTTTAAAAAAAATCATGCTTAAAAATTATTTTAGAAAATATAATACATCAGTCAATTAAGATACAGTTTTTAAACAAATTGCGCTTGAAAGTAAATTTTTTCCCTATGCGACGAAAATTCAAAATGTACGATTGTCAGACGATTAAAAAATTGCAATAGAGAAAATTTCAAGACCGAAATTTTATCGTGAAGTGTTGCCATTCGCAAAATGGCGTCAGCGTTACGAACAGATACGCTTGTTCTTTATAATATAGATACTTAATCAGTAAAATGTAATAAAGATCAGTTATTAGGATGCGGTTATCAATTGAGGCTCTTATCCTTGGTATTCCGGAACGAAAAACAGCAATTTTCACCTTCTCAAAATTTGCGTACGCACTTCTCATATCCACATTAATCATTAAAAAAAAATTGTATTTTGTTCGATCAGTTAAAAATCATTTTAACTCAAAACTTGAAGTCACGATTGTGACATATGACGACAGTAACATATTTTATGTGAACAGGCGCACTCTTTACTTGAGATTCTAATCTGAATTCCGGAAATTAAAAATTTCCGTAGTTTATGTTTTTTAAACGCATTTGTGTTAAAATGTTTAGTTTTATCTAAGAAAATGATCGTTTTCTTTTAAATATGACTTCATTTTCACTTAAATAAGCATTTCGCCTAGTGTCTGAAACTTAGTATCAGTACACATGCAGAAGGAAAAACAATATAGAAAATTTATGAGGAAAAATGCGTGTTTTCAAAAGCAGTATGTCATTTTCCGTTATTATGCCACTAATATAATATTCTGCTCCTAATGGGATTTTGCGCCAATAAACCCTATACAACAATTTTGCATTTTTATCAGAAAATAGCATGAATAAAGATAAAAATACCTCATTGTTTTTCTCTTGTGTGCAATAATGAAAGCTATCTAATTTTCACCATTTTGAAGAAATTTTATAAAATGCTTTTTAAATTAAAATATAAGTGTTGATATTAAAAAAAAAAAAAACAGATAGTGTGATCACATCTACAAATAAAGAACTTTTAGTGAAAAAAAAAATTAGTAAAATTGGTTCAGCAGAAATATCAGGGCAGATGACTAAAAAACACACTTGTGTTTTAAATATATAGATTATATAAAATTAGGAAAAATTAAATTAAGCAAATTATGTTATTTTAATAAAATTATAGTAGAATGTCCTAAAGAATAGCATTTTATTATTCGAGAGAATTTTGGACAAAAACTTCATGAACATGATATTATTTTAAACCACGAATTATTTGTTTGTTTGTAAACTCGCGAAGCAAATCCATCCAGGTGAGAATCGTCAATTTCTGTAATATAAATCGCTATTATTTTCATGTCACCTCTCTTTTATAAAGACACTCTAAATTTTTGTAAAACATAGCGTTTTATCACTGTGTGATTCCGATTACATTATTTTCAAAAGTGAAGCATTTTCACCTGTGAAGAATTTCAAAGCAGCTGGGCTGTGAAAATGACTCACTTCTACAAAACATAATTCAGGTTCAAGAATTAAAATACACGATTTTTTATAAAATGACATCATTTGCATCCGCTAAAGCAATCCACTTTTACAATACAGTCTTAAACTTCGTCTATAGAAAAGTATGCATATGACGTCATTATCACGGAATAACAGACAATTATTCTTGACATAGTCCATATTTTAATTTCAACTTTTTTTTCAGGTTTTATGAGAAAATGGCAACAAAAAGATACAGTATCTCCTATTTTCGACTATTTTCCGTTTACTTTCAACGACTTTCAATAGATATGGGGTACTTTTGTTGCCACGATAAGAAAAATGGTATTAAAAACTACAAAAAATTTAATATCTCAAAAATAAATTGAGATACAGCTTTCAAACAAATTGCATTTAAAAGAACATTTTTTTCCTCATACGACGGTGTAAAAATTTAAAATGTGCGATGTTTAGAAGTTTAAAAATTTGTAGTATAGAAAATTGCGAAACCAAAATTTTATTTCAAATTTCAAAGTGTTGCCATTCGCAAAATGACGTATGCGTTACGCACAGATATGTTTGTCCTTTATAATATAGACTAGGGGATCATACCCGGGCTGCCCGGGTTACAGAATATAGGTGAAAACATTTTTTTAAATTGAAAACTAATAATTTGTTTATATGCAATAATTTTTTTAGATTGCCCACTTACATTAAAAAAGCATTTTTCATGTGAAAAATACGAATTATACAATCAAATAAATTTTTGAAATTTATCAAAAGCGATATTTTCTTATTATCCGTATGCTAAGAGTCATTTGACCAAGATTTTGCTACTTACGGCATCCTTTTATATTCTAAAAATTTCAGAGCTTATACATGTTTGTTAAATTTGTGTTTTATTTATATTATTTTATTTATTTATTTATAGGGAAGTTTTTTTTAATGGATATTAGCCGTAAGAAAATGAATTCTATTTTTTTGTTGTTTGTTTGTTTTAAGGGCAAACGGATTAATCTTTCGTAATCGAGCTCTGCGCGATATAGATAAATTAAAAAAATATTTCATGCTTTAAAATTGTTTTTAAAACCATAGATAATCAATAAACTGAGATGAACTTTGCAAACAAATTTCATTTGAAAAAAAAAAATGTATTTGCTTATCTAAAAATTTAAATTGTACGACTATAAATATGTTATATTTGTGTTTTTTCATTATTATTCTTTTATTTGTTTATAAAAGAAGTATTAATTTCGTTTATTTGTCTTTCACAAATATGCTAGATTGTTTTTTTTTTTTTAAATATTATTCTTTTACATGTTTATAAAGGGAGTATTAATTTCGTTATGCAAAATTAGTCAGAAACAAATGCTGAACAATGTTTGTTGCTTTATGTGCAAAATGTTTATTATTATGTATTGAAACCGGCACGTGATAAGATAAACTTAAAAAAAAAAAAAATCATACTTAAAAATTATTTTAGAAAACATAATACATAAGTCAATTAAGATACAGTATTTAAACAAATTGCATTTGAAAGTAATTTTTTTTTCAATATGTGATGAAAATTGAAAATGTATGATGGTAAGAATATTAAAAAATTGCAGTAGCGAAAATTTCAAAACCGAAATTTGATCGTGAAGTGTTGCCATTAGCAAAATGACGTCATCGTTATGCACATATACGTTTGTTCTTTATAATATAGATATTTAATCAGTAAAATATAATAAAGATTAGTTATTAGGGTGTGGTTATCAATTGAGACTCTTATGCTTGGTATTCCGGAACGAAAAACAGCAGTTTTCACCTTCTTAAAATTTGCATACGCACTTCTTATATCCATATTCAACATTTTTTTAAAAATTGTATTTTGTTTGGTCATTTTAAAATCATTTTAACTCAAAACTTGAAGTCACGATTGTCAGCAACATTTTTTATGTGAACAGACGCACTCTTTACTTGAGATTCTAAACTCAATTCCGGAGAGCAAAAGTTTCCGTGATTTGTTTTTTAGACACATTTGTGTTAAAATGTTTAATTTTATCTCAGAAAATGATCGTTTTTAAACATGGCTTCATTTTCACTTAAATAAACATTTTGCCTAGTGGCTGAAACTTAGTACACATGCAGAAGGAAGAACAATATAGAATATTTATGAGGAAAAATGCGTGTTTTCAGAAGCAGTATGTCATTTTCTGTTATTATGCTCCTAATGGGATTTTGCGCCACTAAACCCTATACAACAATTTTTATGAACAATTTTGAATTTTTTTATCAGAAAATGGCATGAATAAAGATAAAAATACCTTATTATTTCTCTCTTGTGTGCAATAATGAAAGCTATCAATTTTCACCATTTTGAAGAAATTTCATAAAATGCTTTTAAAATTAAAATATAAAGGTGGGGATATTTAAAAAACAAACATATAGTGCGATCACATCTACAAATGAACAGCTTTCAGTTTAAAAAATATATATATTAGTGAAATTGGTTCAGCAGAAAGATCAGGGCAGTTGACTAAAAAACACACTTGTGTTTTTAATATACAGATTATATAAAATTACGAAAAATTAAATTAAGCAAATTATGTTATTTTGATAAAATTATATTAGAATGTCCTAAAGAATAGCATTAAAATTTTATTATTCGAGAGAATTTTGGACAAAAACTTTAGAAACATGACATTATTTTAAACCTCGAGTTATTTGTTTCCTTGTCTAACTCGGCGAAGCAAATCCATCCAGGCGAGAATCACCAATTTCTGTTATATAAATCGCTATTATTTGCATGTCACCTATCTTTTATAAAGACACTCTAAATTTTTGTAAAACATTTCGTTTTATCAGTGTGTGCTTTCGATTACATTATTTTCAAAAGTGAAGTATTTTCACCTGTGAAGAATTTCAAAGCAGCTGGGCTGTGAAAGTGACGCACTTCTGCGAAACATAATTCAGTTTTAAGAATTAAAATACACGCTTTTTATAAAATGACGTTATTTGCATCCGCTAAAGCAATCCACTTTTTCAATCCAGTCTTTAACTTCGCCTATAGAAAAGTATGCACATGACATCATTATCACGGAATATCAGACAATACCCTTGACATAGTCAGTAATTTAATTTCAACTTTTTTTTTTCAGGTTTTATGAGAAAATGGCAACAAAAAGATACAGTAATCTCCTATTTTCCGTTTACTTTCAATAGAAATGGGCTGCCTTTGTTGCCACGATTAGAAAAATGGTATTAAAAGCTACAAAAAAATTAATATCTCAAAAATAAATTGAGATAGAGTTTAGAAACAAATTGCATTTAAAAGAGCATTTTTTTTCCCTTATACGACGGTGTAAAAATTTAAAATATCCGTTGTTTAGAAGTTTAAAAATTTGCAGTAGAGAAAATTGTAAAACCAAAATTTTATTTGAATTTCAAAGTGTTGCCATTCGCAAAATGACGTATGCGTTACGCACAGATATGTTTGTCCTTTATAATATAGATAATTTAATTTCCACTTTTTTTTTTCAGGTTTTATGAGAAAATGGCAACAAAAAGATACAGTAATCTTCTATTTTCCATTTACTTTCAATAGAAATGGGCTGCTTTTGTTGCCACGATTAGAAAAATGGTATTAAAAGTTACAAAAAAATTAATATCTCAAAAATAAATTGAGAAACAGTTTTCAAACAAATTGCATTTAAAAGAGCATTTGTTTTCTTATACGACGGTGTAAAAATTTAAAATATGCGTTGTTTAGAAGTTTAAAAAATTTGCAGTAGAGAAAATTGTAAAACCAAAATTTTATTTAAATTTTCCATTTACTTTCAATAGAAATGGGCTGCTTTTGTTGCCACGATTAGAAAAATGGTATTAAAAGTTACAAAAAAATTAATATCTCAAAAATAAATTGAGATACAGTTTTCAAACAAATTGCATTTAAAAGAGCATTTGTTTTCTTATACGACGGTGTAAAAATTTAAAATATGCGTTGTTTAGAAGTTTAAAAAATTTGCAGTAGAGAAAATTGTAAAACCAAAATTTTATTTAAATTTCAAAGTGTTGCCATTCGCAAAATGACGTATGCGTTACGCACAGATATGTGTGTCCTTTATAATATAGATAGGGTAGATAGTACTTTGGATGTTCATAGTGATTTTTTCCTGAATTTATTTCAGTTGGTAGTACAAGAAAACTACCTCTACGAAGGAAATACAATATTTAAACAGATTCGGGGTATTCCAATGGGGGGGGGGGGAGTTGCAGTTCCATTTTGGCAGACATCTATTTACATATATATGAAAGAAATAATAATTTAAACAGTAATACATTAACCTACAGATATATAGATGATGTTTTGATAGTCAAATTAAATAATGATATTGAAAAAATTGATTTTACATATTATCCTACGTCTCTGAGTGTGGAACCCTCCTCCCAGAATTGTAAAAATGTTAATTTTCTAGATGTGAACTTAAACATACACTGTCAAAAATATTGTGAAAAATTACCTCTGTTTTTAAAGGCTATCTGTATTCTGACCAATGAGAACGCTTCATAGGCGTTTATGTAGCGTTCTCATTGGCCAGAAAATAGAGAACCTTTAAGAACAGAGGTAATTTTTCACGATATTTTTAACAGTGTAGAAAGTGAAAATTTGATATCTAAGCTATTTGACAAGCGAAATGAATTTGATTTTAATACCTTAAAGTTGATATATTTTGATTCAAATGTTCATGTATCGGTTAAAAGAAATGTTCTAAGAAACGGCTTAATACGAATCCAAAGACTGAGTACTAGAGATAAGGATATGATTAATGGCATTTTGGACTGGTGTCGTCAAGGATTCAAACAGGGTTATCCTCGCAATTTCATCAGGAGAATAACTAGTGAATTTATTAAGAGTAGCAGTTACGGAACTGAACTGAATTCAGTGATGGATGAGAATGGTGGTTTTGATGCGTTGATTGATCTAATGAGATAGAAAGATATTTTGTTGGATTTGGTAGATCAGTTTAGTTTTTCATGGTTTTTCATTTTTGGTCTTGGCGAGTGAAGGGGGACGTAGCATGCGTAAAATCTGACTTAACCCTGCAAGTGCATGTCGTTAGCCATGCCGCTCGCCTTCTGTTCTGTTTTTCTGTTTTGCTGTTATAAATATTTTCCTTAGTTTGGTTTTAAAGTTTGGTTTTAAGTATTAATGTTTATGTTGGTTGTTTTAATATTTTTGATGTAGAGTTTCAGTTTAAATATGGTGAGTGATGAAGTTTGATATTTGTTTGTGGTTTTAAATATATATATATATATATATATATATATATATACCTCTTGGGCGATTTGCATCAAAACCCAATCAATATCCACTTATGTCAACATCTAACTGAATCTGAAGTTTGATGAAAATCCGTGCATTAGTTCTTCAGACAGAGATATTACGGAAATCGTGAAAAATGCAGCATAGGAGCGCTACCTGTTTTGCGATTTGCATGAAAAACTAATCAGCATCAGTTTATATCAAGGTCAAACTAAATATGAAGTTTTATTAAATCTCGTGTATTAGTTCTTGAGATGATCGCCGACAAAACTTTTGTCACATACAGACAGAGAGACAAACTCACAGGCAGACAATTCCTAAAAACAGTCATATCGTGTTTAGGACCTTCTAAAACTTATAAATCCGTCGAAAACCGGAAGTCGAAAATTTTCACGAATCCAATACTTTTTTTTAAGATTTTAAAGTAAACAACATTTGAAATCTAAGAAAGGATCAGCCTTAAGAAGTACAAAAAAAAAAAAATACCAAGTCAATACACACTAGAAAAGCTTAAAAAGATATTAATAATAAATCTAGTAGTTTTCTTACATTAATTATTTATATGTTCAAAAGAAATCTTAAAATTTTCCTAAAAAAATTGTTTTGTTAAGTTCCATTTTAAATAGCTCACCTACTTGAAATAAGTTAAGAGAAAATATGGGTCATTCTCTAATTTCTCCATTTATTTTTCTTTTCTTTAAATTGTTTTCACGCTTGCAGCCTGTTTTTGGGTTTTGGATTTCAATAAATTATAGCGTGTTAAAGTTGTTAGTAAGTCTTGCTCTTTAAAATGAAGCAGGTAGCTTCACACTATCGGGAAAAAGCAAAACACGGAAGGTACATTCAGTATTATTTACAACGGAATTACTTTTCTGTTAAAGAAAATGTTGTTTTATTCATCTTTTGTTTACGAAAAGATACATGTAAGTATGTCATGGTTCTTATATAGGGTGTCAACGTTTTTAATCAGTTGATTTAAATCAGCGCTTAAATCGTGATTTTAATCAACTGATTTTTAAGGTATCTGACTACATTGAACATGCAATTTTCGACCAAAACTGTCATATTTATTTTATTTTATTTTATTAAAGACCAACTTTTTACCTTTCCAAAACTGTATTTGTTTTTATTGTACGATAAATAGATCCGGAGTTATAGCGGTTTTTAAACTACTCAATAGCTGTCACTCAAACCGAAAGCGCTGTTTAAAGGGCCGTATATTTGGAAAAATTTTGCGGTTTTGGAAGTTTTTTTTTTTTTTATAAGAAATGTAAATAATATACTCCATGAAATTTAGATGTATATTACTGTAAATTCTTGTAGTAAAACATAAATCTAAACTTTTTGCTTTTTTTGGAAAATGTAATTTTCGGTGAAAATTCCATACGCAAAACATTATTTCTCAAAAAGTTACTGGAATATCACTATGAAATTTAAAATGTATGTTGTTTACACTATTGTGAAAGCAGTGAACTAAAGGTTTAAATTTAGAATAAGTATTTTTTGTTTTATGGATGTTTTTGTGGGATAACATCGAAAAATATGGCGTAGAAAGTGATCGCGTGCAAAATCGGCACCGACTAACCTAGATACAGAAGACGAGCTCTATTTTTTTCATAATTTACCTGTAAAATTGTATAATATTGGTTTATACATGAAGTTAAAAGGTATTGAATAAACCACAAGCAATCCAAGTCACTTAAAACTGAAGAATGTAGTGTTTTCGATAACTGATCATCTTCGATGCGAAACGTAATCTTTTGCTTTGTGAAAAACTGGGGGGTGGGGGGGGGGATATGACCTTTTAGGGATAAAGAAAGGGTCAGTACTTTAAAAATAAGTATGGTTTATAAAAAAGGGAAATTTAGATATATACTACAGTAAATTCTTGTAGTAAAACATAAATCTAAATTTTAAATGCATTTTCTGGAAAATACAATTTTCGGTGAAAATTCCGTACGCAAAACATGATTTCTCAAAAAGTTATTGGAATATCACTATGAAATTTAAAATAAATGTTATTTACACTATTGTGAAGGCAATGAACTAAAAATTTAAATTTAGAATAAATATATTTTGTTTTATGGGTGTTTTTGTGGAATGACATCGATGAATTTCATGAAAATTAGCATGTAAACAGGTGCGATATGCTATAATTTTTGAAATACTTAAAGAATCTCTTAGATTTTAGTTCTTTGCCTTCACCAATGTCATAAATATGAAGTGTAAAAAGGAAATTAAGATACATACAGTAGAATTTTCTTTAGGGCGTTTTGCGTTTCGGGCCAAATTTCACTAAATTTTACTATAAATTCCTCCATTTACCAAAATGTTATCAATGAATGAAATATATTTCGCTTTTTTTCACATTTTCTAGTCATAATCTTAGTAAAAATAAGTTAAAAAAATAATTAAATAACTTTTTTGGAAAAAAAAATTGCTCCGTACGTAGTCTGGCACCTTTTAAAAAAAAATCATTGATTAAAATCATAAATTTTCTAAATGTTTAAAATGACATAAAAAAGTACTAAAATCTAAGATTAACATAATTTGGAAAGTTTGTACAGGTACTTTGACTTATGAATAGAGTAATTCCGGGATTTATGCCGCACATTTTTTTGAATTTGTTTATAAAGACCCATGGTGGACATAAAAAAAATCATGCTGTGCTATTTAATGTTAAATATACAACGGGTGTACTGCGACAAAAAAATGTAAAACAAATAATTAATATTTTTAACAGTTTTTTCTAAAACATTACACTGCGGCGCGTCACCCGTACATTCAGGCTGAGACGCCGCAGTTGTGCGGTAGTTATGCCGCTCTTGTAATAAGAACAGAATGAAATTATAAATAAAAATGTTCAAAAAAATATTCATATCTGGACTATAATTAACGATGTAATAACAAAATGAAACTAAATGAGTACAATAAAATGTATTAGTAGATTCAAATTAATAATTGTTTGCCTACTTTCACTATTAAAATTATCGACTTATTTTTTTTTACATTAAATTTTAATTGTTATTTCAGCAACACCTTAACATCAATGTATTAGAGATGGAAAAGAAAGGAAGTAAAATTGTGTTTACATAATTTATTTGTTAACCCTTTCGGGACCGGTGGCTTTTACACAAATTTTATTCGGATGGCAACACTTTTTTAAAAGAAGTTACCTTTACTTAAATAATCATGAAAATGCTCTAATTAAAGAAAGCAAATATTATTCTTTTTTACTGGTGCCAGAAACAAATTTTGTATGCTTTTTTTGAAGGTGCTTATATGCACCTATGGTCCCGAATAGGTTAAAATACCTGTTTTTTCGACTACAATCTACAGAAAAAGTGTCGAAAAAGTACAATCTTTATGTAACTACATTTGACACATGATGCAATGAAGCCAATTACACTTCCTCTTTTTGGGGGTAGTTTTCTAAACATTCCTTGCAAAGAACGTCTGCGTTACGCGTAATCCAATTTTTCATTATTATCATCTTGACTTTCATCATTCTTGCCCTTCTTACTTTTTATTTTTCCGTTTTTCTCCTTTGGTTTAGTAAACTTGATAACGTGCCTAACATGGTTAGTCTGTGCAAAAAGAAAAGGAAAAGTTAATAACATTTAATCATCCCGTACAAAAGAAACTGCGGCATGTATACCGGAAATACTGTGCGGCATGTATCCCATTTTGCATGGTGTAGACATCGGCCATCACAGTTACCTGTCATCGCTAAGGGGAATGGCGTAACCATACGCACAGTACTCCATACAAACGCTACATTTAGATTTGACTTCGAAATCATGCATGCATTTAGTAATTAGTGTATGAAAAGTATCTAAACATAACGTGTTTAAAAGTTTGGACAGTGAAATCATGCACTTACGTCAAAATAAGGATTGTACTTCTACAAGAAAACATCGAAATGGGATTCACGCTATATACTGGTTAAAGTATTCTCATTGCGCACCTATTCTGTGCGTTTGACGACCATCTATCGATAATTACAAGAAATACAAGGGGAGTGGCATCTATCCCGGATGCGGCGACTCACCCAGAGTTACCCTACACAAAAAAAGCTTTAAATAGTTGTTTCTAAGCTTAATTCCTGACTGTTGTAAAAATTTTAAGTACAATAAGTTTGTGAAAAGCCTAGTTTTAATCTAAAATAATATAAAGAGGATTTCATTTAAAAATTATAAGTAGTAGGAAATGGAGAGTTCACCTGCAACAGGATCGATCATTGCGCAATCAATGCGCAATCAGTGTGCAATCGATGATCATACTCATCTTTCTCTCAATCATGACAATTATTAATATTATGTTGCTGCTCCGTTTAACACTTTCTCATTTTATTGTTTTCTCTGATAAATTCTTAAAAAGATGCGTGTACATGAATACGTTTTTTAATAAATATACATGTTTTCCAGGTTATTTAAAATAAGTGTTAGAAAATATGCGTGTCTTAGTAAGTATATATGTTAGTAAGCATATATATATATCTCTCTCTATATATATATGTTTGAACGAATCTAAACATATGTATATGTTTAAACAATTTATGTATTAGTATAAAAATGTTTAAGTAAAAGCACACATCCATATCTACATATCTCTAAAAATATAAAAGTTAAATGTTTATAAAAGGGTTCTTGTGTAATATATATATATATATATATATATATATATGTATAAAGTTTATTAGTTTAAAAAAAATTACAAAAGTTTTACACAGATAATAAAAAGGTTTACAAAGGTTTAACAAAGTTAAAAAATAATAATAAAAAAAGTTTAAAAAATGTTTTACAAAAAAAAATTACAAAAAAGTTTTAACAAATTTAAAAATTATAGGAAATTTACAAAGATGATAAAAAGTTTTACAAAGTTTTAACAAAAGTTAAAAAAAAAATAAAAAAAAGTTTTAACAAAAAATGTTTTAACAAAAGTAAAAAAGTTTTAAGAAAAAAAAAGTTTTACAAAAAAGTTTCAACAAATTAAAAAAAAAAAAGTTTTACAAAAAATTTTAAATATGTTTTTTAAAAAATTCTGAAAGAATAAAAAAGTTTTACAAAATTAAAAAAAAAGTTTTAAATATGTTTTTAAAAAATTCTGGAAGATTAGAAAAACTATACATTAAGCAAAATTATTTACAATGAGCATAGCTATATACATATATATATATATATATATTGTATATGTGTGTATATGTATATCTGTGTATATGTTTGAATATACGTGTTACACATATCTAACAATATGTTACGAAGGTTTGTGTAGAAGTTATAGATAAGCACTCATATAAAAAAAATCAATATTTTTTTATTTTAACAAAGCAATTTACAGAAAGTATATTTACAAAAAGATATATTTGCATAAAAACATTTTCTTGATAATTCTACATCATATTAACAATTTTCATCACTGATACAATCTTGATTAATTTTATAATGTCCATAGGCAAAACTTGATATTCCATCATCTAGCAAGTAACGCTTATCATCAAAAGGATTTAAGCTAATTTTATTCTGTATTAATGTATATAGGTGATGGTTATCTTGAGCGATCCTTGTCTGCTTCTCCATGCTAGTTTTCACCTGTTATAGGCATTCTAAATAATCTTGATGCTTGATTTTCAGTCGAACAACATGTGTAGACACACCCTTCGCCCGCTTCTTTTCTTCACTCAAAGATTTCAGGGAGTACATTTTGGATTTTAGACCAACGAACTCAAGGGCTAAATCGCCATTGAGCTCATCCTTGAACTTGCCAATCACCTTCTTATTGATATCTGAGTAGAGTGAATGATGCTTTGGATAGTCTGAGAAATCAAACAGCCTTGCATTATGTTCCATAACATCAAAAATATTTTTTGTTTTAATATGGTAGCACAGTGAGTCCGTATCTGCGAATAATAGCTTTGCATCATCTTTAAATGTTTTCTTTATAAAATTATAGTGAAAATCATACATTAAGAGCTTTGAAAGCTCCAAAATGCAGAAGCCAACATAAATCGGCCGATTCATCAAAATAGTAGTTTTAAGCCTTTCTACGGCACTCAGGTCTTCGTTATATGTTTTGAATGCCTTAAATGTGGGTGAGGCTACCAATTTCTTTGCTCTTTTTTCATTATTGCAAAGCACAATATTCCGCCTCTTTCTTAAATTTTCCATGGTTTTTCCGAATACAGAGTTGTTCATTAATTTAAAAAACTCTTTTTCAGAAGAGGATTTTGCTTTCTTTCTTTTCTCTGTATTAAAATTAATATAGCTCTGTAACCAGGATGCCTGTTTGAATTGAAGAGCTTTATACACAGCTGTCAGTTTTAATCCAAGTTGCAAATAATATTTCAAATTTCGGTAATGAGTGACATAATTCTGCTTATCTCGAAGATTTGGGATAAGTTTGGGAGTGCCTTTAAATTTTTTATTTCCAAGCATCCTCTTCGCAGTAGGTGACAACATCTCTTCATTCACAGTCAGGCGTTCCGGGGCCAGTGGATATTCGTTATGAAATTTGTGAAGCTTCTTAGGATATTTAAGGTCCACCTCGAAAATATATCCAATTTCAGAATCATCAGATAGAGAAAGAATCCACTCTTCTGTAATATGACTTGTCACACACCATTGAAACCCTCCGTATGGTAGATATTGGGACATAGCCCATCCATAAAGATTGTTCGCATCCCAATCCATGATGAAGCTGGGTGCTTCATTTTCCCTAAAATCGGGCGTATTGGGGATGTTCGCTAAGGCGTGTCTATGACTAATCATACTGATACCACCACGTATTCCATTTTCAATCATTAACAACATATCAATATCCGTTAACAATTCAGAGGTGTTTCAGACATTTTCAAGGATGCTTGCCATGCGAGCGAAGGTCCTGTATATAAATGGCAAGGATCGATATCATAATACTGTTGGCACAGTTTACGAAAATTTTGGAAAACATCAGCTAGTAATAAAATATCTGTTTTTACATACAGATCATGATATTCACCCAGATTCAGAATATTAAAGGATTTCCACACGTTCAAGGCATGTTGGTAGTCTTCATCTTTAATAGCTTCATCTGTGAGACTGTTATAAAATGCTGCAGATGGGGGTAGTTCCTTTTCATCGAATTTTTCAAAAGAGGTGAAGTAGTCGTAAGGGTATACCCCTTTTCTTGTAAGCATATGCAAATTAGTATTTTCAGGGAAATTTTCTTCAAGTATGGTGAATTGCTCAGGATTAAGGTTTTTAACAAGTTTTTCTAGGGAGTGAGTCAAAAACTGGAATGAATCTAAAAAGATCATCTGTATAGGACTTGTCGGCTTTCTTAACTTGAAGGTTATATAATTTTCCATAAAGGAAGCAATCACATCAATTTCATGACCTTTAAATTTACCAATCTTACTCATTAGAGTTACATCATAGTTTTTTAGATTATGGAGCAGGAATTGTTTAACTGGGAATTGTTTAATTGGGAAGGAATTGTTTAATTGTTAACAGGAATTGTTTTACATTGCTTGTAGTTTAGATTACAGCTTGCATGGGCAGCTCCTCTGTATGCACCCGTCACGTGGTCATGGTCACGAACACGTTTTTCACATAATGGTTGCTCGCAAATAAAACAAAATTTCGCTTCTTGAAAAGCTTTTTCTTGTGCAGGTGAAAGCTTCATAGGTTCGATATTTAATAACTTTCGTCCTAATACATCTTCAATCTTCAGCATCTGTTTTAAAAAATGGTCTACACAGTCTTTGCCACGATAGACTTTCGCTTTCCGCACACATCTCCCATTAGGTCCGACAACAACATAAGCATACCCACATGGAAAATGATAAGTTGTTTTTTCAGTATAGGATGGTGTGGTAGAGGGTGAAGCCGGCGCAATAGGTATAAGAAGACTCTCAAAGTCAGCATACACAACATATGGTATGGGATGCTGTAGATGGATTCCAGTAAAAGATAATATATTATCGCCTTCTTCTGGTAACAGTATCCTTTGTGCAGCATGTTGAGAACAATATTTGATATGCTTATCAAATAGGTCTTGACTTGAAAACCGATGTAAGCATCGATAGCAGTAAAAAACAACCCCATTATGATGTGTCAGATCCCCTAAAAGTCTTGAGAAGCTTCTAATTAAGCAATAATGTTGCTTTTCGCCATCACTAACTAATAATAAGTTGATGACATCGAGATTTTGTTTCTCTGATATATACAGTGGACAAACTTCATCCTCTTCATATCCAAACACATTAATCCGTAAATTGTTGAGCTGTTCGATAATAGGGACCTTCTGAAGGGCAACAGGGCATTCAACATTACCAAGCTGAATATCACTCTCATAAGGGATATAATGAGAAACACGTTCAGGATTTTTTTAACAATGTAAGTTCAGCTTAAATGCCAAAAGACACCACACTAAGCACTTGTTATCTTAGTTTTGAATATTCAACACTGCTTTTTTATCATTCAATTTCTTAGGTAAAGCAATATATGAACTTGCAGCAAGAGGATGATATTTAGCTATCTTGAGTTCTAAATGCTGAATGTTTCTAAGCTTCCACCCGGAACCTCTTTGCACAAATTCTTCAAAGGATTTTAATATTTTGGAGAATCTTTCTTCAATGTGTTGCGTAATAGTTTCTTCAGTAAGTTCTGTAAAACATTGACATCGAAAATACGATTGAATCTCTTCCATCTCCTCATTATCACTCGTACGTTCAAGTGTTATTTTTTCCACCATATACCATTTAATGGCACCTTTAGTCTGAACTTCATCTGTTAAACGTTCTTGAATTTCAGCTTGTAAGTGAGTATGAAACACAGTTAAATCTCTTTCTTCACGTTCATCAGGATAAAGGATGAAAGTTTCAAACACATTAAGCACATCAGATTGATTCTGCTTCAGTTTTTTAGACTTTACATTAGATGAAATTCTTTTTCGTTTCACACTCACAAGATGTACACGGGAGTGTTGGGTGCGTATATGCTGTTTCAACTCATAATTTCGTCCAAACATTTTATCACATTCATGGCAAGAGAATTTCGAACTTTCATGTGATCTTATATGTTGTGTCAAATTGTCCTTTCGCGTAAAAACTTGATCACATTTGTTACACTTAAATGTAGGTCTTTCATTGTGAATTTTCAAATGTCTTCGCAGGTTAGATCTAAATCTAAATGACTTCTGACACAAATCACACCTATGCACCTTGTCATTAAAGTGTATCTTCATATGTTGAAACAAGTCGTAGGAGGTTGAAAACATCTCATCACAAGTTGAACATGCAAACATCTTCTTGTCGACAGTTAAAGTCTTGAAAGGTTCTTCAGATGTTATATCAACATCCAGAGAATTCAACGATTGATTGTTCTTCGATGAAAAAGCTTGAGAATGCTCATCACGCTTAAAAGTTGTTGCTTCATCATTGATATGAGTCTTAGAATGTCTTCTCAAATCGGATCTACGGCTAAAAGACTTCTGCCATACTTCACATTTGAAAAACTTTCCACCTGAATGTATCTTCAAATGCTGATTCAGGTTAGAAATAGTTGAAAATTTCTTATTACAACGAAGGCAAGTAAAATTCTTCTTCGCAGGCACAGAACTTTCCAAAGGCATGGCTTCATCCAAAGGCATAACAGCATCCATAATAGATTAATAAGAAGAACGATTTAACTCCTAACGGAAAACGATCTCCACGAATAAATTACTGGAAAAGCAGAGAGCATTGAAATACACGTCTGATCGCTAGTAGAACAAATCATCAAATGATGCAGATCAAAAATTTCACCGCTATTTATACTCCTCAGATGCTCACCCCAAGGCAGCCTAAACCTGCCGACACTTTCCACATCAACAAACACAAATTGTTTTACCATCAAATCGGTTCTAAGAGTCGTGATTCGTTCGAAACATCGTACCTGGTTTGCAACCACCGATCGCTCAATGATTTCCGAAACCAATCGAGGTTCTTAACATCGACCAGTGATTGGTTCTTGAACCCATTCATTAAAGCTAAATTAAAATCAAGGTTCTAAAAGACAATCATCAACCAGTCATTGCTTCTCAAACTCAAGTATCATCACAGTAGCAAGACAAGACTGATTATCATGGAATCTACAAATTAAAAAATTATTTTAATTCAGGAAATCTATTTCATTAAAAAATTATCTTCATTTAACAACAGATTTGTTCTAATTTCCTCTCACGGCTTGGCGAGAACCAGATGAAAGATTGAGAAGGACGCCAACTGGACAAAAGAAACTTAACGACAACAAACATTTAAATACGCAACCTTCATAAAAACATTTAAAAAAAGACTAATTTTATAAATTATCATGTACAACTACTCGCTAAAAATATTATTATTAAAAAAGTCTCTATCAAAATCATGTTTGTATAATTAAAAACGAGCGATTTAAAAGAAAATGTTCAATTCCCTTCAGAAGATTACTTTCAAAATCATCGAGCTCAAATACATTCTAGCAAGTTCCAACAACTTCATACAAGCAACAAAACTGCTGACTAAGCTCACTAATAACAAATCACATGACTGCTAACCGCCAATCACAGATCAGAATGATAACATCTTGTGACAATACCTCAGCATAATATCCTCCCCCTGAGAACAGGGAGCATGCCGAAGCATGTACCGTCTTGCTGGCGCCAGATGATTGACAGGTGGGTGGGGGAATGCAAGGAATGCAGACACAGTGGTGCCCACCTGCTCCTGACACAGGTCATGTGATCTGCTCAGCCAATCAAAAGCGTGTAGGGGGCGCTCCCGTCGCCTTCGTGCATGGCGTCATAACCGGTTTTATACTGAATCATACACCATTTCTTCGAAGGTTGTGGATGGGAACGGACGTACAAAGACGATGCTCTGCGGTAAGTAGTTTTAAATGTCTAGGTTAAGGATTGTTTCAAGAAACTTTGCTTTTGCATGTTATTTCAAACTACATTTTCAAATAACAAGTGTCTTTAATCACTTTCGAAGAATAAGTTTAAGTTTCTCATAAAAATACTACCACAAAACTTTTAAGGAATGTCTTTTAAAGACTATCTTGTTAATTCAAGTTCAAATTCAATAAAAATTTGAAAAATAATGATTATATCCTAATATATGAACTAATCTCTAATTAAAAAATCTCTCTTCCACAAAAAAAAAAAAAAATCTACTTTAAATTTTAAAGTCTAGTTAACTTCAAATTTTAAAGTCTAGTTAACCTCAATTTTAAAGTCTAGTTAAAAAAATACAATCATCACGTTAAAGAACTCGGTGAAAATTATATAAAACTTAAAACAAGCTCTATTTGAAATATAATATTAATTATTGTTAACTCAAAAATCCTATATCAACAAAAATGAACCATTATAAAATTAATAAATCAATCTTTCACTTTAAAATAGCTACTTCAATTTTTTAAGTTTATTTTAGAAAATATAATCATCTTGCAAAAACACGTTGTGAATTAAATACAACTGTTTAAACAGACTCATCAGGAAATAAAATATTAATTGTTATTAACTCATTTAAAAACCAAATCTTATGTCAACGAAAGAAATCTAATAATTAATTATTCTCTAATTAATATAAATAATTTAATCTCTAACATAAAAGTATCAACAATTTCAAAAATTATCTTAAAAAATATATAATCATCTTGTTAAAGTACACGCCAAAAATTAAATAAAACTGTTAAAACAAAATCATTAAAAATATATATATACATAAATTAATTGTTATTTACTCATTAATAAAATTAATCTTACATCAACAAAATCTAAAAATTAACCATTCTACAATTAATAAGATTAACTCAATCATCCACATTGAAAATACCTACTTCAAATTAAAAAGTCTATCTAAAAAATACATTTATCTTGGTTAAAACACAGACATTACACTTGAACTTCAAACAAACAAAGTGCGCAAAAACTCACCACTTCACCCTCAACTCAAGCAAGTCTAAGTCCCATCTCGTATAGTGGCTAGCACGCTAGAGTCCGGTCCAGAAGATAGCAGGATCGAACCCCGTCGTGGGAGAGTCGAAAATGCTTCTTTTTAACCCAAAGTCAGCAAAAATCTCGATAGATGGCGCCTCTGAAAGAAAAAAAAACCGAAGCAAAATAATATTTAAAGCTTTAAAAATAAAATGGGGGGAAAATAGGGGGTATGCATTAGTAGAAGGAAAATGGAGGAAATTGGATATATTTTCGAGGTGGACCTTAAATATCCTAAGAAACTTCACAAATTTCATAACGAATATACACTGGCCACGGAACGCCTGACTGTGAATGAAGAGATGTTGTCACCTACTGCGAAGAGGATGCTTGGAAATAAAAAATTTAAAGGCACTCCCAAACTTATCCCAAATCTTCGAGATAAGCAGAATTATGTCACTCATTACCGAAATCTGAAATATTATTTGCAACTTGGATTAAAACTGACAGCTGTGTATAAAGCTCTTCAATTCAAACAGGCACCCTGGTTGCAGAACTATATTAATTTTAATACAGAGAAAAGAAAGAAAGCAAAATCCTCTTCTGAAAAAAAGTTTTTTAAATTAATGAACAACTCTGTATTCGGAAAAACCATGGAAAATTTAAGCCTCACCCACATTTAAGGCATTCAAAACATATAACGAAGACCTGAGTGCCGTAGAAGAGCTTAAAACTACTATTTTGATGAATCGGCCGATTTATGTTGGCTTCTGCATTTTGGAGCTTTCAAAACTCTTAATGTATGATTTTCACTATAATTTTATAAAGAAAACATTTAAAGATGATGCAAAGCTATTATTCACAGATACGGACTCACTTTGCTATCATATTAAAACAAAAAATATTTTTGATGTTATGGAACGTAATGCAGGGCTATTTGATTTCTCAGACTATCCAAAGCATCATTCACTCTACTCAGATATCAATAAGAAGGTGATTGGCAAGTTCAAGGATGAGCTCAATGGAGATTTAGCCCTTGAGTTCGTTGGTCTAAAATCCAAAATGTACTCCCTGAAATCTTCGAGTGAAGAAAAGAAGCGGGCGAAGGGTGTGTCTACACATGTTGTTCGACTGAAAATCAAGCATCAAGATTATTTAGAATGCCTACAACAGGTGAAAACTAGCATGGAGAAGCAGACAAGGATCGCTCAAGATAACCATCACCTATATACATTAATACAGAATAAAATTAGCTTAAATCCTTTTGATGATAAGCGTTACTTGCTAGATGATGGAATATCAAGTTTTGCCTATGGACATTATAAAATTAATCAAGATTGTATCAGTGATGAAAATTGTTAATATGATGTAGAATTATCAAGAAAATGTTTTTATGTAAATATATCTTTTTGTAAATATACTTTCTGTAAATTGCTTTGTTAAATAAAAAATATTGATTTTTTATATGAGTGCTTATTTATAACTTCTACACAAACCTTCCTAACATATTGTTAGATATGTGTAACACGTATATTCAAACATAAACACAGATATACATATACACACATATACAATATATATATATATATATATATATGTATATAGCTATGCTCATTGTAAATAATTTTGCTTAATGTATAGTTTTTCTAATCTTCCAGAATTTTTTAAAAACATATTTAAAACTTTTTTTTAATTTTGTAAAACTTTTTTATTCTTTCAGAATTTTTTAAAAAACATATTTAAAATTTTTTGTAAAACTTTTTTTTTTTTTAATTTGTTGAAACTTTTTTGTAAAACTTTTTTTTCTTAAAACTTTTTTTACTTTTGTTAAAACATTTTTTGTTAAAACTTTTTTTTAATTTTTTTTTTTAACTTTTGTTAAAACTTTGTAAAACTTTTTATCATCTTTGTAAATTTCCTATAATTTTTAAATTTGTTAAAACTTTTTTGTAATTTTTTTTGTAAAACATTTTTTAAACTTGTTTTTATTATTATTTTTTAACTTTGTTAAACCTTTGTAAACCTTTTTATTATCTGTGTAAAACTTTTGTAATTTTTTTTAAACTAATAAACTTTATACATATATATATATATATATTACACAAGAACCCTTTTATAAACATTTAACTTTTATATTTTTAGAGATATGTAGATATGGATGTGTGCTTTTACTTAAACATTTTTATACTAATACATAAATTTTTTAAACATATACATATGTTTAGATTCGTTCAAACATATATATATATATAGAGAGAGAGATATATATATATGCTTACTAACATATATACTTACTAAGACACGCATATTTTCTAACACTTATTTTAAATAACCTGGAAAACATGTATATTTATTAAAAAAACGTATTCATGTACACACGTCTTTTTAAGAATTTATCAGAGAAAATAATAAAATGAGAAAGTGTTAAACGGAGCAGCAACATAATATTAATAATTGTCATGATTGAGAGAAAGATGAGTATGATCATCGATTGCACACTGATTGCGCATTGATTGCGCAATGATCGATCCTGTTGCATGTGAACTCTCCATTTCCTACTACTATTATATTTAAATCCAATATATTTGCAATGTCATAATTTCCTTTTGGTAATCAAATTATTCATCCTTTAATATAAAATAAGCTTAACAAGTATAATAAATTTTTGTAAGTAAAAGAATAAAATAGCCAGAATCTTATTTTCTCATTTTACTTTTGCAATTATAAATTTATAGTACGTACTGGAGATAAGAATTAAAGAAGGGTATCGATTGAACCGCTATTGTAAAAGAGTGTATAAGAGAAAAAGAACCAATTGGTATAAAATGTTAAGCACAGCAAGAGCTTCTTCAGTAAAGGCTGAGTAAGTTATTTTTTAAATTTTTTATTTCATATACACCAAATAAAAATTGTTAGGGATCAAAAAGGCGGCAAAAACATTTGAAACACTGAATGCTGAGGATCCCGTCTGAGTACTGATAATGCTGCTATTTAATGTTTTGAGGATTTCAGATATAACTGGCTATTGATCATATTTACTCTGTATGTGTGCATGAATGGGTTAAAACATTTTAATTTTTTTTTTTAATCATTTGGAAAAATGGTTATTGTCCTCCTCAGGGTAGGAAATCAAAAGCATATCTGAAGGTTTTTTATTGGTTTAACTGCAATTTATTCATTTTCTGATTGCTCTATACAGTAATATGTATTTCCCTTTACTTTCAACAGAGATGGACAACAGAGTGTTGCCACTATGACAAAAAAGTAATATAAACTACAAAAAAAAATTAATAACTCAGAAACAAATTGAGATACAGCTTTCAAACAAATTGCATTTAAAAGTACATTTTTTTTCTCTATACGACGATATAAAAAGTAATATTGTGGGATGTTTAGAAGCTTAAGAATGAAATTATTCATTTAAAATTGGCCGTCAGATTTCTTGGAAATCTGACGATGGAAAAGCCTTTTCCCGAACAGCCAATGAAATGCTTGGATAATAGTTAAATTTCAGGTGGATAATATGTACGAATCGCAGGTGATTTCTGTCGCAGGCGATTTCTGTCGCTTGCAACTTTTACGTGTTATAACAATATTAATGTTTAATTCATGGCGTACGTAATGTATGATCAACTCCGTGCTATTTTTTTATGTCTTACATTTTAGTCTTTGAAAAAATCATTTTCCAAATGATCGTTGTAATTTGTTAAATTGCATTTTTTTTTTTTTTTTTTTGAGTTTATATGCATACATGTGTGTAAGTTTAGATTTAGGCTATTAACGGTACAAATGCAAAATGAGCTGCAAATAATATTTGTTAGTTTTGTTATTTGTTGTACTAACTAATGAAATTACTTATTTGCAGTTTTTATTAATTCTGTAATTACTTACCGGGGCTTGAAATTCAATTTGGGGAGTCTCCCTACCAACATTTATAAATGGAGGGGAGTTGCGCTATTTGGGAGGGAGAAAAAAATCTTTAAAACCTACCGTTATTTTACGTGCTATTTAAAGAATTACATTAATACAGACATGACAAAATACGATTGAAGCAATTTAAATCAACAACTCAGAATAATTATGTAAAATGTTTTTTATTTAAAAAAGGAAGAAAGTCGAGCTTTTATACTGTCTATTTTTCAACTTTCAACCAAATGCTATAGGTCTGCAATAATGGGGGTTTTTTAATGACATTCTCAATTTAGATTTTAATTCGATTTTGGGCCCTGAATCCTCTTTCACAAGGTAAAACTTGTGACAGACAGCACAAGCACAACATTTATAACTTTGGAAATTATTGGAAACATATGGTTACGTTCTCTTATTTTCTGAAAACTTTGAAAACGTGCCTTCATTTTCAACTACTTGCATGAACAATGTATATTCGGTAATGGCATCATCAATATCCATTTCTGAACTAATTCTTATATATATATATATATATATATAGATATATATTACAGCAGGGGATTGAAAGGGATTGGGAAATCCTCTCCCGGCGCTAATTATTTTTTTGTTGCAAGTCGAGTAAACTTTTTTTTTTGTTGTTCGTTTTGATTTTAGGCTGAGTGTAGATTCCTGCAAGTTGGGTTCCGGTTAAACCCACTTTTCAAAAGTTAATTCAGTATATTATTTCAGATTAACAACTATACGTATAATAATAAACATAAATATTTCTGTGCTGTTTTTTCTAGGGACTGTCGCATTTTTCCCCCGCGATCCTTTAACAAAATTCATATTTTTTCCGCGATACTTTGACGAAATTCGCGTTTTTACCGCGATTCTTTGACTTAATTCGCGTTTTTTCCGCGATCCTTTGCCGAATTTCGCGTTTTCCCCTGCGATCCTTTGACGAAATTCGTGTTTTTTCGCGATCCTATTGCGAAATTCGTGTTTCTCAGCGATCCTATGGCGAATTTTGCGTTTTTTCCGCGATCCTCTGATAAAATTTGCAGGTGTTTTTGCGAATTTTAGATCAAATTTGAGGAGGGGGGGGGGGGGGTTGCAATCTTTAGATAAAATTTACGTTTTTTCAATCTTTTGATAAAATTCGCGTTTTTTCCAGCGGCTCTTTGACTAAATTCGCGTTTATTCCGCGATCCTTTGAAGAAATGCGTTTTTTTCGCGATCCTTTGACGAAATTTGCTTTTTTCCGCGATCCTTTGCGAAACTCTCGTTTTTTCCCGCGATCTTTTGCTGAAATTTGCGTCTTTTCGCGATCTTTTGATGAATTTCGCGTTTTTTCCCGCGATCTTTTACCAAAATTTGCGTCTTTTCGTAATCTTTTGATGAATTTTGTATTTTATTCACGATCATTTGACGAAATTCGCATTTTTCCGCGATCCTTTGCAACGAAATTGGCAATTTTTTCTGCGAACAATTGACGAAATTTATTTTTTCGGCGATCATTTGTCGAAATTCGCGATATTTTTCTGTTATATTTTTTATGTCCGAATTGATGACCAATTTTTCATGATTTTCGGAACTGATTACTTTAAATTTTCGGAAAATTCGCAACAGAATCACCTCTGAAATCGCCAATCGCTCGCGGAAAATAACGCGTAACTTGTCAACCGATCTCGGAAAAAAAAAAAAATGTGAAATTTGTCTATCGGTCGTGGAGAAAATCGTGAATTTGAACGATCTTTCGCTGTAAAAAACTCGCAAAATCTGTCAATCGGTCGCGCAAAAATATCACGAAATTCGCAAGGCGTTTGCAGGAGTTGATCGTAGTTTCAAAATGGAAAATTTTCCAGAAAAGGGTGAATTTTTGGATTCGAAAATTTTCGGTGCGAATCCCGCCATCTAGCCCTGAAATTCAAGCCCTGACTTAGTGTTTTCTCTGGGTACTTTTTTTAGGGCGCCACAATCTGCCCCTTTTGAAATTGGCCTTAAAAAAATAATGAATTTCACCTGTAGTTTTAGACAGAGATTTCTTGTAAAAAAAAAAAAAAAAAAAAAAAAAAAACTCCCAAATTTCACAGTATTTCTTAATCTATGTGCATAAGACCTTGCAAAAATGATAGAAGTTTATTTCTTTAGAAAAAAATTAAAACATGTTGTTATTTCATTGTATTGTTCAATTTGTAATTCAGAAAATTATTAAAATTAATGACACTTTATTTATCATACAAGAAAATATATACCTTTTTTAGGTGCGTTCGTAATTATATAAATACGTAGCACCTATAGTCGTCGTTCAGTCCGTCCGTCTGTCCGTCCGTCTGTCCATCTGTCCGTCTGTCCGTCTGTCCGCATGTAACAGAGCAAAATCTACCCAACCGAATGGTCTGAAATTTCAAATATACGATTGTTGCAAAATTTTGTCGAGCCATTTCAAATTTTATGAAAATCGGATGTATAGTTTAATTACAGGGATAGTCAAAAGTTTTTCTTTACATTACGGCCAATGGGAAAAATTATTGCAAGTGCATTTTAATGATATTACAGCCTTCCGAATGATCTGAAATTTTAAAGATATAACTGTTGCAAAATTTTGTCGAGCCCTTTCAAATTTTAGGAAAATCGGATGTATAGTTTAATTACAGGGACAGTCAAAAGTTTTTCCTTACATTACGGCCAATGGGAAAAATTATTGCAAGTGCATTTTAATGATATTAGAGCCTTCCGAATGATCTGAAATTTTAAAGATATAACTGTTGCAAAATTTTGTCGAGCCCTTTCAAATTTTAGGAAAATCGGATGTATAGTTTAATTACAGGGACAGTCAAAAGTTTTTCTTTACATTACGGCCAATGGGAAAAATTATTGCAAGTGCATTTTAATGATATGAGAGCCTTCCGAATGATCTGAAATTTTAAAGATATAACTGTTGCAAAATTTTGTCGAGCCCTTTCAAATTTTAGAAAAATCGGATGTATAGTTTAATTACAGGGACAGTCAAAAGTTTTTCTTTACATTACGGCCAATGGGAAAAATTATTGCAAGTGGATTTTAATGATATTAGAGCCTTCCGAATGATCTGAAATTTTAAAGATATAACTGTTGCAAAATTTTGTCGAGCCCTTTCAAATTTTAGGAAAATCGGATGCATAGTTTAATTACAGGGACAGTCAAAAGTTTTTCTTTACATTACGGCCAATGGGAAAAATTATTGCAAGTGGATTTTAATGATATTAGAGCCTTCCGAATGATCTGAAATTTTAAAGATATAACTGTTGCAAAATTTTGTCGAGCCCTTTCAAATTTTAGGAAAATCGGATGCATAGTTTAATTACAGGGACAGTCAAAAGTTTTTCTTTACATTACGGCCAATGGGAAAAATTATTGCAAGTGCATTTTAATGATATTACAGCCTTCCGAATGGTCTGAAATTTTAAAGATATAATTGTTGCAAAATTTTGTTGAGCTATTTATAATTTTAGGAAAATCGGATGTATAGTTTAATTACAGGGACAGTTAAAAGTGTTCCGTTACATTACGGGGAATGGGAAAAAAATATTGGAAGTGCATTTTAATGATGTATCAGACTATGCGCTTTATGAAGTGCAAAAAATTATACATTCAGTACAATATGGGGTGCAAAAAATAATTATAAAACTAGTTATAGTACGAACGCACCTCATTTGCCACGTTTGACGAGCAATTTCCAACTTTTTTGGAACTAGCAACCTCCCATTTTTTTCTTTCTATAATGAATGCAAAATTATTAATTATTAAGTAGTGTTAACAATTTAATATTAAATGCAGTTATTAATAATTTTAATTAATGTAAATATCACTAGTATTTATTATAGTTTTGCATAATTATTACAAAATATTAATGCAGATAACGCTATTGATGCTACTAATGAAACTACTAATTCGCAGTTTTTATAATTTCTGTAATTACTAATAATTATAATTCTATTAAGTAAAGTGTAAAAATATAGGTTATGTTAGCAATGAGAGGTTTAATTGTTTGGAAACCTAAATCTCTTGGTAACAATTCAGTATTTGAAAGCTGGGGGGAAAAATCATAAAAATCCAATTTACATAAAAAATTCTGATTTAAATTTTAAAAAATCGATTTTTTTATTTAAAAAAAATCATGATTTTTTTACACCCTAATATTGAGTTTTAGCAGTGTTGTAGTCGTAATAAAACCAGGGTGTCTATGCTGTAGGTTTAGGCAAAGTCGCCTCAAGTCTTGAGGCGGCTTTGGTTTAGGGCACACACCAGAGAACATACGCTATAGCTACGGGTGGTATACGGAGTTATTATAAAGGCGTAAACTACCATATACCCTCCGCTACATGATTGATTATAAGCCGCTGTTTTCTCATTTTCCAACATAGGTGAAAAGTGTTTATGATTTCGGTTTGTCTGTCCGTATGGCCGAATGACTGTCTGTCCAAGCTCTAATTCTAAAAAATATGCTCGGATTGCCCTAGTTAGGTGCGTTCGTAATTATATAAATACGTAGCACCTATAGTCGTCGTTCAGTCCGTCTGTCTGTCCGTCCGTCCGTCCGCATATAACAGAGCAAAAACTACCCAACCGAATGGTCTGAAATTTTAAATATATGATTGTTGTAAAATTTTGTCGAGCCATTTCAAATTTTATGAAAATCGGTTGCATAGTTTAATTACAGGGACAGTCAAAAGTTTTTCTTTACATTACGGCCAATGGAGAAAATTATTGCAAGTGCATTTTAATGATGTTACAACCGTCCGAATGGCCTGAAATTTTAAATATATAATTATTGCACAATTTTGTCGAGCCATTTCAAATTTTATGAAAATCGGATTTATAGTTTAATTACAGAGACAGTTAAAAGTGTTCCGTTACATTACGGGGAATGGGGAAAAAATTATTGCAAGTACATTTTAATGATGTTACAGACTATGCACTTATGAAGTGCAAAAAAATATACATTCAGTACAACATGGGGTGCAAAAAATAATTATAAAACTAGTTATAGTACGAACGCACCTCATTTGCCACGTTTGACGAGCAATTTCCAACTTGTTGTATGCTGTTGATGTTTACTATGACACGAAACATGTGTATTGAAAATGAAGTGTGTAGCAATTTTAGTTCATTTACTGGAACTGTCAAAAGTTTTCCGTTACATTACGGTCTGTGGGAAAAAATCATTTCAAGTTCATTTTAATGATGTTAGACAATTTCAAACATAATGAAATTTATAAGCATTTATGTAGTGCACTGAATAATGCATTTTGAAGAATATGGGAGTAGATACGGTGTATATCTACTATTCATTTACAGGGCCACGCAAAAGAGTTCCGTTACATAATGTTCTACGGGGATGTGTTTGCAGCGTATTTTAGTTCTGTTAAACTATTTTAAATAGACTGAAAATGATGAACATTACTACAAGATACTTGTTGTATAACATGATGTGCATAGCAGTTTTCGTTTATTTATAAGGACACACAAAAATTGGTACAGAGTACTGTATCTGAAATACACCGTCTATTAGCTATGTAAGTACTGGAAACGCGATTTCATATATGGTATGCATATTTAACTAAATTTTTGTTTAGTATGTGGTGTGTATAAACGATATAGATCATTATACAGGGCTTCCCAAAAGAATTCGCAAGCATTGCGGATTATCAGCGTAAATCGTTTAAAGACAGCTTTTAATTAAGTTATGCACTTTCAAGTTGAATTGTATTTAGTATACTAAGAAATATTTATATAATGTAAATAAAATTATATACAGGGTCACGCAAAGAACTGGATACATGACCTCCTAAGGGGGATAGTGTTTGGAAGCGTGATTTGAATATTTTTAATTGTGTTTCAACCTGAATTAAAATTTAACTTAATATGTAACGCCTATAAAAATATGTTGGTAATATACAGGGCTGTACAAAAGAATTCAAGTGTGTTTCCGTATATTGATAGAAACTGCTGAAGGTGAATTTTCAACTTATTAACACTAGAAAGACGGTGAGCGGTCATTTTGACCGCTACCAAATAAATACATTTCGGTACGAACCAGAAATATGTTTATAAAACTAGTTTAAAAGGTAATAAGGAAAAAAAACTAGTTAAATAAGTAAGTTAATAATTTAAAACAAAAATTCTGGTGCGAAATATTTTTTATAAAATTTGAGTAAAATTCCCCGTTTTCCTAGTGTTAAGCATTTTCTTACTAAACTAAGATTTAGCGTATTTTGTAACATATGTACAAATTGTTGATTAAATACAGAGCTGCACAAAATAATTGGACTTCTTTCCGCTATGGACGGTAATTGCTGAAATCTGATTTTCAAATGTGTTATGAGTTTTCTAAAATGTTTACTTATTTTTTTTTTTACCTTGTTGGAAAGTGTTTCATAATTTATGCTTGAGGCACGATTTTTCTTTCTTGTTTCTTTTCCCTTTCAACTTCTACCAATTCAAAAACTTTTGATGGAACTGGGCAAAAAATTTTCACGGCACAACTGAGGTTTTCGTATAGCACACCATCCAGCACCACTGCACATCAGTGCCACGGGATCAAGAAGAGACGTGCTTGTTTAAGGAAATTTTTCGAATTTGTGGGCGGTGTGCACTTCTAGGCCATCATCAAACACAAAATTTCAGATCTTCTAGACAGATAATTTAATGTTCCATGTGTGGAAATACTAAATACTCCTCCTGGGTTAACCTCCTGAATTCATTACTGGTAACAAGGAATATATCTAAATGTATTCAATATCTAAAAAAAAAAAAAAAAAAAAAAAAAAAAAAAAAAACAAATATTTGTAACTTGAACTTCAGATTTTTTTAAAAATACAAATTATTTTCCATGTTGCCGATCATTATCAGAGAAACGGCAGTAAGGGGTAAAAAGATAGCGATTTTTATTTTTAAAAATTCGTAGTATTTTCCTTACTTCATGACGTAAATCCGGCCAATGAATTCCTGAAACCGATACTCAACAATTTTATGAATATTAACTTTTGTTTGTCGGCCATGGCAACAGTTTCTGTTTTTCACCTTCGACAATGCAAGGCCGTTTTTGTTTCCTCTTATAATAACTAAAGTCTCAACAGCTTAAAAGCTCAGCAAACAATTTTATTGCGTCAATGTCAATAGCACGAATGCAATCTGCCCATCTGTTTCAGCCAATATTTTAGCATAAGTGCTTCTCGGAAAAATGCTTGTCTTCGGAACGTAATGGATGCGTGCAAAGTACTGAAAATAAAAGGTTCCCGTTAAGGTGAGATGTTTTAGATTATTCTTAAACACTGATTATTCAAAATCAATTAACATTTTAGAAATATTTTAGTATAAGTACTTTTTAGAGCATGCAAAACGCCGAAATTGCTTGCAGTAAGATGAAACGCTTTAGAAATTTTAAAGTGTAATAGTTTTTTTAAAATCTGCTATTATTTTTTTGTTTCCGCATCTGAAAAGGGACAGTTCGGAAATTGTATGTCAAACTTGGCAAATGAGGTGCGTTCGTACTATAACTCGTTTTATAAATATTCAGATCTCGGTGCAATAGCTGTTGCACTCTTATGCAAAAATACATGAATACAAAATTTATGACGATTACATATATATTAAACTCAGTAATAATGGGACTCAATTTTAAATAGGACGTCATCACCATGGCAACCTAGAATCATGACCTATCATCGGGTATCATTGAATGACATTTTTTGGAACTACATGAATTGCATTCATGAAATTAGATGCAATTTTTAACACTTTCCAACAAAGTTCAAAGTGTTTATGAATTCGGTTTGTCTGGTCTATCTGTCTGTCCGTCCATGCTCTAACTCGCATAAGTAGAGTCCGATTGCCCTGAAATTTATAGATGTTATCAGATTATGGCATGTTCGATATTGAAGATGAAGTGTGTAGCATTTACGGTTCATTTACAGAGACACCCAAAAGAATTCCGTTACATGACGGTCTATGGGGAAAAATCGTTCGCGGTGTTTTTTAACGATGTTACACTATTTCAACCATACTGAAATTTATATATATCGCCGAGGTAAACTACAAGACGCTTACTGTAGAATAGGGTGTGAATAGAATACAGTAGAACCCCTCTAATCCGAAATTCCGGTTAATTCGAACCGGTTTTATTTTCGAAGATTATACTTGAACAGATTAACTGAAAAGATTGAAATATTGTACCAAAACAAAAAAAAGTACTTTTTTTTTTACGAAATTTTCCGGATTACAGGATGAATGTTGAAGAAAACGTGTAAAAGTTAGAATTAAACAAAAAATGGTAGTAAAGCATGTTTTTTATTCTTCAAACAGTTTGAATAGAATAAAAAAATACTCAATAATGTAAAAGTACAACATATGTACACAAACATAAAATGAAAACATGCACTATAGGCCTACTTGTAGAAGCCATCTTAAAAAAATCTCGAATATCAGTTTCTTTGGCAGTCACTATAACATTCTTTTCTGAAATACAAAAAGTATTTAATTCAGATGATAAAAATTTATTTTTCCTTTCAACAATTTGATTTCGCAAATTATCTACAGAAATGTCTTTTTTCCCCCTCTAGTCGACGTGGTGACTGGGCTATTTATAGATTCATGATTTTGAACAGTTTGTAATGTATTATTACATAATTTTTCATTCTGAAGTTCCATTGGATTATTATAAATAGCAGGAGTGATTAAACAAGGAATATAAATTTTTCCGAAAGTCGTACCGGATTAGCCACTACGCCAGACCTTAGGATGCCGGATTAGAGGATGTTTACTGTACTACTGAGTACTTATAACTTACTTTTTTTTTAGCACGCATTTTTAGGTAGCTTTCTTTACAAAAAGCTACCTATTGCAGCCGTTCGGAGGAAAGCGATTTCAAAAAATTTTGGTATATTTTCATCGATCATGACCCCCAGACCCCGAAACCACCCTCCGTTCAAAATTGATATATATATATATATATATATATATATATATATCAATATATATATAATAATAAAGCCAATACACTTCTCTTAAAAATTCTTAATCAATTATATGTACTTACTACAAACAATGATAATACACATTGTATAAAAAATAGCTATCAACTTGTCAATATTTTAAAAAATCTTCATTGTGTTTATAATATAACGACATATGACTTCAAAGATCTTTTTAATAATATAGACCTATTAGATTTACATAAAATTATAAATGCATTATTTAAAAAGTATTATAAAAAACTGGAATTACCATCTAATATAGATATTGCATATTTTAAATCTTTAACTAACTTCATTATCTATAATAATTATATATTGCAAGATAATACTTTATATTTACAGCATGTCGGTATACCACAAGGCGGTTGTACTTCCAGTTTACTCTCACACTTATACTTATATCATTATGAACGTAATTTTACTAATAATAATCTACATTTATATCGTTATATTGATGACATCATTTTAATTGATACTGATCAATCTGCAATTACTCGATTTCCAGCTGATTATCCCACTAATTTGGAATTAACGGAAAACCTTTTATCTAACAATACAATTAACTTCTTAGATCTTAAAATTACAATAAAAGACAACAAAACAATCACAGATTTATATGACAGACGTAAAGAATTTAAATTCACAGTTAATACATTTACAAATTTTAAATCTTGTCTACATCATTCTGTATTTCGGAATATAATACTTAATCATTTATATAGAATAAAATGTTTATGTTCTTCTCCTCTAATTAACAATAATATTAAAAAACTAATTTATGATGCATTAAATCATGGTTTTCCAAAAAAATTCATATATTCATTAATATACAATTAGTACTTTTCTTACATGATCTTTTAAAACAAATTAACACATGCGTAAAAAAAATTACAAAAAAATTATAAAATAAAAAAATATCTATAAAAAATTAAAAATTGTAAAATAATATAAAAAAATTATTATAGGTTGGTTGGGTGGGTAGATGTTAGAGTACGGAGGAGGGTGGTGTTGTCTGGATAATACGCAATGGTTAATTATATAAAAAAAAAATGGGGGCTTTTGTATTATTACTATATTTTTGATACGTATTTTATATGGATGTTGATTTGATATTTTATATGTAATTGGAGAATTTCATTAATATTATAATTAGCTTAATTATTGATTAATCTAATTTACAATTATTTGTTATTAAATTTTAATTTACTAAGGACAATATCATATTAATTACTAATAGTATGCCATTCTTATAGTGATTAATATACATATAAGTATGTTTAATATAAATATAGTTATAATGTATGCATTAAAATTGGGTAATTATTTTTATTATTATTCCTCTATTCTTTTTAATATTTATTATAGGTTTAATGTTTTTGAATGTCCCACATTCATACTTTTTGGATTTTTATGGATGTCTGAAAGTAATCCACACTCTATATTTGTGCTTTTTAAGTAATGGGAATTTAAGTATCATTTAACCTTATATATACTTCCACATGTTTCTTTATTTCCTGTTCATTTTATAAATATCTTATATATAATTGATTAAAAAATAATTTTTATATTATTTTTAATAATTATTTATATTAATTATTACTGAATTTATTTTGTTTTATAGCATATAGCTATATGCTATATATTATCAAAGTTCTAGAATTATTTAAATTCTTAGTTTAGTTTAAATAAGTTAGCTAATAGAATATATTGTATGCTTTTAAATTTTATTAACAATAGTTTTTTTAAATACATTGTGTGGTTTATATTAGGTTTATAATTCTCTCTATATAAGGATATGTTTGGTTTTGCTGTTTAAACAGTTATTTACATTCAAATGCTTACAAATATTTATCTTGCGACAGTTGATTAATAAAAGTAATACTAGTTGGCAGCACCAAATTTTGTCTCTTTAAGATAGCTCTAAATTTTAATTTTTCTAGCTCCATTTCAGTTATAATTTAATACACCAGGGGGTATTTTTAGCTAAATTTTGACGATATTGTTAAACAGTTATTAATTAATTTAATAGTGCATTTTAAATAATGTAATTACCATCTATTTATTTTATATTATATTAAATGTGTTTAACATGGTATTTCAAATTTTATTTCAAAATGTATTAACTGCATTCTTTGGTATCATTTACTGTGATTTCTTAACTGTTTTATTCACCTTAATCTTTATGATATTCTGGTAGCCATCTGCGCGTGGATATTTGTAAAATACTGAAATATTAATCGGTATGGTGTTTATTATTTATATTTTATATCCTATAAATATTTAAATACGTTTTATTGATTCTTCCATTTCATATTATTTGTTTCTATTCTGCTTTCATTTTTAATCAATTCACTTGATTTTAATGGTTGTTTGGGCACAGGGGAAAATAATTTTTAGCTTTAGCTTATTTTTCCCACAGAAAACAACCATTTTGCTTATATCATTGAATTCTGTGCCCTTGATAACGTAATTCAATATATAAGCTTTTCAATTTTTGTCGGTGTCCACTTTTTTCTTTTTCTTCCATAATAATTCTTATAATATTTTTTTTTTTTTTTTTTTTTTTTTTTTTTTTTATACTTACAGCTTTAATTCATAATAATTGACGGTGGTAGGTTATGTTTAATTAATGGTTATATATATATATAAATGACCTATGTCACACTGTAACTCTCGTATTTATGAACCGATTTGGATGTAATTCGGTGTGTACATAGTACATACCAATGTCTCGATCGAGTTCGTTGGCCAGCTTCATCCGCCATTTTGTTTCAAAATGGCGGCCATTTAAAAATTTAAAAAAAAATTTAAATCTGAAATGTGGTACCAAAAAATTGAAAATGGAAAAACATTTTTTTCTTATGTATTTGACCTTTATACAAAGACTCCGCAGCAGTTTTTGTTTCGTCTATATCTTAAAAAATGGCTGAGTTATAGCATTTTGAATTTCTAGCGAAGCTAACATTTTGAAACGTCCTGAAATTTGTCACGCGATAAAAGGCGTATTTATGAACCGATTTGGATGTAACTTCGTTTATACATAGTACAGACCAATGTCTCGACCGAGTTCGTTGGCCAGCTTCATCCGCCATTTTGTTTAAAAATGGCGGCCATTTAAAATTTTAAGAAAAATTTAAATTTGAAATGTGGTACCAAAATATTGAAAATTGAAAAAATATTTTTTTCTTATGTGTTTGATCTCAATAAAAAGATTCGGGAGCAGTTTTTGTTTCGTCTATACCTTAAACTAGTCGGATGTACCAATCCCAAAACTTTCTTCTATCTCATACATGTTAATACTTCAAAATTCGCTATCACACTGCCAAAATTAAATGGCAATTTATGCATCTCATGAGGATTCTAAAGATATGAAATTCCGTGCATTAGTTCTTGAGATATGACTATCGGTGAAATCGTCTAAATCCAGCAAAATGCTGCCTAGCAGCGCCACCTATTGGGTGATTTATACCAAATCCTAATCAGCAACAATTTATGTCAACGCCTGACTGAATCTGAAGTTTGGAGAAAATCCGTGCATTAGTTTTTGAGATAGAGCTATAGCGAAAATCGAGAAAATTCCTGCATAGCAGCGCCACCTATTGGGTGATTAACACCAAAACCTAATTAACAGCAACTTGTGTCAACATACAACTAAATCTGAAGTTAGATGAAAATTCGTCCATTAGTTCTATAGATAGCTCTATTGAGGCAATCGTGAAAAAGGCAGCACAGAAGCGCCACCTGTTGGGCGATTTACACCAACACATAATCAGTAGCAAGTCATATCAAGGACTAACAGAATCTGAAGTTTGATGAAAATCCGTGAGTTAGTTCTTAAGATAGAGCTATTGGGGGAAATCATGTAAATACTGCAAAATTCATCATAACAACGCCACCTTTTGGGCGATTTGCACCAAAACGTAATCAGCATCAAATCATATCAAGGACTAACTAAATCTGATGTTTGAACAAAATCCGTGCATTAGTTCGTGAGATACAGCTATTGCGAAAATCGTGAAAAATGCAGCATAGCAGCGCCACCTGTGGAGCGATTTACGCCAAAACCTAATCAGCATCAATTTGTATTAGGGACTAACTGAATATCAATTTTTATTAAATTCCGTGCATTAGTTCTTGAGATAGAGCGCCCACAAAATTTGTGTCACATACACACAGACAGACAGACAGACAGACAGACAGACTCACAGAGTCACAGACAGACATTTTGTAAAAACATGTTTTTTGGAATCTCTGACCCCTAAAACGTGTAAATCCGTCGAAAACCGGAATTCGAAAATTTTCATGAATCCAATACTTTCTTCTTGTAAAGATAGAAGAAAGTAAAAATGGCTGAGTTATAGCATTTTGAATTTCTAGTGTGGCTGACATTTTGAAACGCCCTGATTTTTGTCACGTGATAACAGACGTATTTATGAACCGATTTGGATGTACCTTGGTGTGTACATAGTACATACAAATAACTCAACCGAGTTCGTTGGCCAGCTTCATCCGCCATCTTGTTTCAAAATGGCGGCCATTTAAAAAAATTTAAAAAAAAATTAAATTTAAAATGAGATACCAAAAAATTGGAAAATGAAAAAGAGTTTTTTCGTATGTGTTTGACCTTAATACAAAGATTCCGGAACAGGTTTTGTTTCGTCTATATCTAAAAAAATGGTTGAGTTATAACATTTAGGTAGCTTTCTTTACAAAAAGCTACCTATTGCAGCCGTTCGGAGGAAAGCGATTTCAAAAAATTTTGGTATATTTTCATCGATCATGACCCCTAGACCCCGAAACCACCCTCCGTTCAAAATTGATATATATATATATATATATATATATATTTATATCTGACCTATGTCACACTGTAACTCTCGTATTTATGAACCGATTTGGATGTAATTCGGTGTGTACATAGTACATACCAATGTCTCGACCGAGTTCGTTGGCCAGCTTCATCCGCCATTTTGTTTCAAAATGGCGGCCATTTAAAAATTAAAAAAAAATTTTAAATTTGAAATGTGGTACCAAAAAATTGAAAATGGAAAAAATATTTTTTTCTTATGTATCTGACCTTTATACAAAGACTCCGTAGCAGTTTTTGTTTCGTCTATATCTTAAATTAGTCGGATGTACCAATCCCAAAACTTTCTTCTATCTCATACATGTTAATACTTCAAAATTCGCTATCACACTGCCAAAATTAAATGGCAATCTATGCATCTCATGCGGATTCTAACGATATGAAATTCCGTGCATTAGTTCTTGAGATATGACTATCGCTGAAATCGTCTAAATTCAGCAAAATGCTGCCTAGCAGCGCCACCTATTGGGTGATTTATACCAAATCCTAATCAGCAACAATTTATGTCAACGTCTGACTGAATCTGAAGTTTGGAGAAAATCCGTACATTAGTTTTTGAGATAGAGCAATAGCGAAAATCGTGAAAATTTCTGCATAGCAGCGCCACCTATTGGGTGATTAACACCAAAACCTAATTAACAACAACTTGTGTCAACATACAACTAAATCTGAAGTTAGATGAAAATTGGTCCATTAGTTCTATTGATAGAGCTATTGAGGTAATCGTGGAAAAGGCAGCAGAGAAGCGCCACCTGTTGGGCGATTTACACCAACACCTAATCAGTAGCAAATCATATCAAGGACCAACTTAATCTGAAGTTTGATGAAAATCCGTGCGTTAGTTCTTAAGATAGAGCTATTGGGGAAATCGTGTAAACCTTGCAAAATTCATCATAACAGCGCCACCTGTTGGGAGATTCACACCAAAACGTAATCATCAGCAATTCATATCAAGGACTAACTAAATCTGAATTTTGATCAAAATCCGTGCATTATTTCTTGAGATAGCGCTATTGCGAAAATCGTGAAAAATGCAGCATTGCAGCGCCACCTGTTGAGCGATTTACACCAAAAACTAATCAGCATCAATTTGTATTAGACACTAACTGAATATCAATTTTTATTAAATTCCGTGCATTAGTTCTTGAGATAGAGCGCCCACAAAATTTGTGTCACATACACACAGACAGACAGACAGACAGACAGACAGACTCACAGAGTCACAGACAGACATTTTGTAAAAACATGTTTTTTGGAATCTCTGACCCTTAAGACGTGTAAATCCGTCGAAAACCGGAATTCGAAAATTTTCATGAATCCAATACTTTCTTCTTGTAAAGATAGAAGAAAGTAAAAATGGCTGAGTTATAGCATTTTGAATTTCTAGCGAAGCTGACATTTTGAAACGTCCTGAATTTTGTCACGCGATAAAAGGCGTATTTATGAACCGATTTGGATGTAACTTCTTTTATACATAGTACAGACCAATGTCTCGACCGAGTTCGTTAACCAGCTTCATCCGCCATTTTGTTTAAAAATGGCGGCCATTTAAAATTTTAAGAAAAATTTAAATTTGAAATGTAGTACCAAAAAATTGAAAATTGAAAAAATATTTTTTTCTTATGTGTTTGACCTTGATAAAAAGATTCCGGAACAGGTTTTGTTTCGTCTATATCTAAAAAAATGGCTGAGTTATAACATTTTGAATTTCTATTGTGGCTGACATTTTAAAACGACCTGATTTTTGTCTCGCGATAACAGGCGTATTTATGAACCGATTTGAATGCAATTTGGTCTGTACATAGTATATACCAATGTCTCGACCGAGTTCCTTGGCCAGCTTCATTCGCCATCTCGTTTCAAAAGGGTTGCCATTTTTAAAAAAGAAATGTAATTTAAAATTTAAAATGAGGTATTTAAAAATTGGAAAATGAAAAAGATTTTTTTTTTTATGTGTTTGGCCTTGATACAAAGATTCTGGAGCAGTTTTTGTTTCTGAAAATTTGTTCTTTTGTTTATATCTTAAAAAGTGGTTGAATTATAGCACTTTGAATTTCTATCGTGGCTAACACTTTGAAACGATCTTGTATTTGTCACGCGATACCACACGTATTCGCCTATTTCGATGGAAGAAGGCATGTGGATAGTATACATTAATATCTCGACCAAGTTCACTGGCCAGCTTCATCAGCCATCTTGTTTCAAAATGGCGGCCATTAAATTAAAAAAAATTATATTTAAAGTGAGGTGCCAAAAATTTAGAAATTGAAAAAGGTTTCTTTCTTAAGTATTTGACCTTGATATAAGGATTCAGGAGCATTTTTTGTTTGTCTTTATCTTAAAAAATGGCTCAGATACAGCAGTTTAAATTTCTAACGTGGGTGACATTTTGAAAAATCTGATTTTTTGCCTGCGACAGCACTCGTATATATCTACCGATTTCGATGTGAGTGAGCATGTGCCAGGGGCGTCGCCATGGGGGGGTATGGGGGGGGAGCCTCCCCCCCCAATATATGTGAAGTTGGGAAATTTGAGCTTAGAGTTGGGAAATTTTAGATTTTTGTGACAATTTCTTTGTTTAAAAGTAATAGTAAAAAAATTACGAAATTTTTATTGTTTTGGTGATTATGTTTCTGAGTACTGTAACAGTAAACAAGTTAAATTATCAAAAGAAATCATCCGCACTCAATTTATCATTGTGTTTTTCGCTTATACAAAAATATTATACATCTACCAGACCTAAATTTCTCTACTCCTGTCCATCAATAGCTGACTTTCCAGTTCCTTTATTTCCTCCAAAACTTTGCTCCTTTCTCAAAAATTCCAACCTACCTCACCTTCTCCTCCTAAAACAGAATCCAGCTATTTTAATCCAAAGGGGTTGCATCTTCTTTTGAAAATTGGAGATCACTTGTATCATAACAGAAAGGAATGTAGTCACCTACTTGAAACACAGCTGGGCAAGAAGATTTGATGAGTTTTCACAAATTGCAATAATTTTTTAACTAATTTGCCGATTTTTGGACAATATTTTACTCATTCTCGTGAATTTTTGCCACAAAAATTAGTTAACCCTTCGCAGTAAAGAGAAGAGCGTTATATGAGCAAATGTGAATGTAAGAAGTCGTTGGTTCTGAAAAATTTGTCACATTTTACTTTTACTTGTGTGTGTGCGAAATATACATTAGTCCTGTTCGTTTATATTTATGGGTGTTTGTGAAATTTTAAACCAAAAGTCCAGTTTTGTGTGTTTAAAGCTGTTCTAAAAAATGACTATAAATACCAGAACGAAAGAACCCTTCATAATAGGAAAAGAGTTTTCGTGGAAGATTTTGGAACATCTAAAAATCCATTCGAAGATGATAAAGGTAAAAAAAGGACGATTTGAATTTGGAAAGAAAAATGATTATGAAAGCTGTCCATCATCTGAAGAAAAAATCGACATGCACGGTAACGCTGACACGTTGCACTTGAATAAAATTTTGAAGGAATAAAGATTTCTTTATAGACAAGTTCACAAACAATTATGAATATTATGATATGACTGAAGAAGCTAACTTCCGAAAGCGCGGTAGAAAAACGGTTTCACCAAGGAGAATAGATATAAATAATAGCACAGCAATGAACATTGATACACATAACTTTTACAGGAAATAATTATAAGAAATACAAGAAAATTTTGGCAATTTAGTAATGAGCTTAAATGACAATGTTCCCTATGTCAGGAGAATATTGCACCAATACATTTCATATTTAAATTTCAATTATGCAAGGCAAATTTGAGTATCACTAACTTAGAAAAGTTAATAATGTTTCCACCTATATATGAGAAACGGATGTACATGACTTGCAGAGTCAAACAGAAATAAACCAAATCCTAACTGACTAGCTGCTATCCGATTCACCAACTTTTCAGCCGATTTTAAACCCAACTTTTTCCCGTTCAAAGGGAGAAAAAGGTTGTCGTTGCTCAAGTTGGAGGAAAACCAGTACTACTAGTGCCAGTCGTTAATATTTATCGCCTATTCGTATCAATCGCTTATCTCTGATTGGCTAAAATGTAGAAAGTTGGGGGGGGGGGGGAGCGCGGCTAGCGCATACTCTTTTAGAGCTGTGGATAAAAAGTTGGGGATATTGCTGTTTGCTATCACACTGGGTGTTGAGACAATATTTCACGAAAAGTTGGAGGAAATCAAGAGTTGGCTCAAAAATTGCTCGAAAAGTTGGTGAATCTGATAGCAGCTTTAAACAAACCTTTTACTCATGCCATGAAATTCAAAGACTATTTGGGTCATGACGTCAAACTATATACTCATATCTTAACATTCACAGAAGCTTATCTTTATGGTGTTGCATCTAATGAAAGAATCTTTAGTCAAATAAAAATTTAAAAATATATATATTACAAACTACAATGAGGGCTTGATGAGGGCTACAATGAGGGCTACAATTAGGCTTGACAGCCTAATGCTTTTTAAAATGTGAAAATCAAATAGTCGATTTTATTAAACTGGATGATGTTATCATCAGGTTGGCTTCTTTGAAGACAAGAAGAATTAATGTTAAATGAAAACAATTCAGATGTGCCAGTCCCAAAACTTTATTCTATCCCATATATGTTAATACCTCAAAATTTGCAACCACAATGCTAAAATTAAATAATAATTCTATGCCCATAATAATGAATTTTAAAGGTATAGATTCGTTTAATTGTGTTCATTTAAAAAGGAGATAGAAGTCTCGCATGTTTCAAACAAATCATTGAATTTCGGCACACACCCTGTTAGATGCAACCAAAATTCCAAACCCAAAGAACACAAAAGTGATACCTTTGGACAGTAAACAACCAAGCTCAATAAGGAAGTGCAACCGAATATGAAGTTTGACTAAATTCCGTGCATTAGTTTTTCAGATATAGCTAACGCGAAAATCGTGAAAAATACTGCAAAGCAGTGTCACCTGTTATATAATATACTCAAAATCCTAATAAGCACCAAATTATGTCAAGGTTTAACAGAATATGAAGTTTGATCAAATTCCGTGCAACAGTTTTTGAGCGATAACTATCGCTAAAATCATGTAAATCGTGAAAAATGCAGCTTAGCAGCGCCACCTTTCGGGCGATTTACACCAAAAACTTATCAGCATTAATTCTTATCAAGATATAACTGAATCAAAAGTTTTATTAAATTCCGCACATTAGTTCTTGAGATAGAGCAACCACAAAATTTGTGTCAGATACACACAGACAGACATTTTCTAAAAACAGTCAAATCGTGTTCTGGACTTGCATGTTTGTTTTTTATTAAACAAACCAATAATTAGAATTTTTATGTTTCCAGTTTAAAATTTTTTCTTTGGAAAGGAATTTTTTATGCATCATTTTCATTATCATTATTATACACATTGTGGTACATGTATTATACACACTTTAGTTGGAAAGTTGGAAGAATTTGTTTCAAGTTGGGAAATTTTTGAATTCTCCCCCCCGAAAAAATATCTGTAGCTACGCCCCTGGCATGTGCACAGCAATTACTAAGGTGTCGACCAAGTTCACTGGTTAGCCTCATCCACCATGTTGTCTTAAAATGGCAGGCACTTTAAGAAATCGCCGAATTTGGCAGCCAAATATAAGTTACTTTAAATAAAAGCAGCTTAGATAAAGCTGACAAATTTCGCGAAATTCTCATTCATAATGATTTAGTATTGATAAAAATTAGTATTGAATCTCCTACATTCGGTTTCCACTTAATTGAGCTTCGTGTGTTTGAATAATATAAGTTGGCTTTTTTAAAATAAGGAATACGAAAGCTACCTCTTCCTCCCGGCACTGGCCGGAAGGATTTTTTTCTTTTCTGTTTTTATCGGAATTTCGGATAATCCGGATTTTTTGTAAATCCGAACAAGCACCGGTCCCAATTTGTTCGGATTAGTGGGGTTCTGTTGTATATCGTTTATGTACAGGGGCACACAAAAGAATATGGCTACAAAAGAAATTGAACTATTGAAGCCCATGTACAATAATTGCTGGAAATGCGTTTTCAGTTCTGGTAGGCGTTTTTAAGCTAAACTATTTTTAAAAATATTACTTGGTGTGGATAAATTCTACAGATCCTATACAGGGCCGCACAAAATTTCTCAAACATACACTTCCGTTTATTGACGGAAATGGCTGAATGAAAATTTTCAACTGTTTTCGTTGAACTAACTTTTAGCATATATACAAACTATGTAGTATATATACAAACTCGAAGATCATATACATCAGGTCTGCACAAAGAATGGTTGTTTTTCCGACTATTGACTGTAATAGCAGAAATTGTATTTTAAAATAAGTTATGGGTTTTTCAAATTGTTTATTTGAATCGGTCATTTCAAAAACCACATAATTCACAGAATCAGAATTTTTCAGGAAAAAAAAAAAAAAAACTGTATTATTCACAAGTAAACGAATTTTTTCTGTCTTGGTTTTAGAGCACGGACTCCAAAGTTTGTAAATATTGAATAATTTTTATATTTTATGAATAATAAAAAGAAAAATAACAGAAAAACAATTACTGACTTATGTTGTTTTAGCAAGAAACGAGGATATGTGGTATTTAATTTGAACAAAACAGTCATATTAAACATATTTTTAACCAAAATTAATGAAGATAACATTTATGCAGGAAATTTTTTTTGTTTTAATATCATTTTGGTGCGTAATCATATTCTTCATTATTCTCAATTGGATTTTCTTGAACATTGGCAGGTCAGCTAAATATGCTTTGATAAAATGGCATATATCCTCTTCAAGAATGCTATCGTGAACTCGTTTTAAATCGTTTAATTTTTTACTATTTAATGACACTTTATGCATAGGCTTTGGCTGATGAAAGTGACACAGCGGTTGAAAGTTTTTTCGTTAACATAAATAAATCTTTAACCCATAAATAAATTCTTCAGCTATGATAATGCCTTTTTTATCAGAATCATAGTGGAAACTCTTGTATATCGAAGGAGCAAATATTTTTCTTTTGTTCTTTTGGAACAGTTTTCCGTACTTCTGTTGACAAAATGTTTTTTATATAAAATTGGTCACCATTTCTTAAAGTCCAAAACATCTTCAGTTTTCAGCTATTTGACTGTAAAAGTTGAACTGGAGTTAGAAACCAAATTTATGTATTGTTCTAGAAGGCAGAAAAGATCATGATTTCACACATTTTTTTTTTTTTTATGACTCCAAAATCGAGGTTATTTGTTTAAAATGAATGACCATGTACAGGAAAATACTGATTATTTGTTTCAAATCGTCTGAAGTCAGTCAAAGTCAATGAAAATCTCAATATCGTGTTGATTTTGCCCACGGCAAGCATCGGAAACCAGATATAAATGATTAATATGTGGTTCAATATTATTTTCAATATTATGCAACAACATAGAACAAATCGCATTTGCTCCCTTGTTAGCAATGACTTCCTGATACATGTAAAATATGTTTACCTGTTTTAAGATCCTTTATACCAAAACAATGAGCCCATAGTTGCCGAAAATAAAAAATGTTTTGTATTAGGGAGATTTCGTATGAAATACTACCTATTACATTCTCTCCTATGTTGTAATTTCTGAAAAAGTTTTGCAGATCTACACCGATCATGACCCCTAGAGCCCAAAACCACCCTCAGTAAAAAACTTTATCTCTCTCTCTCTCTCTCTCTATATATATATATATATCACTTTCTTCTGGACACGATAACTTCCATAATTTTGCACAAATCTCTTCCAAACTGATACATAAAATCAAGGGGCATAAAATCTCGGTCAAGTTCGTTGATGGGCAAAGTCGGACCAAGAGGATGGAAATAGGGAAGGGTTTTGTGAAAAGTGAAAAAACCCCGTAACTTCTTAATTTTTGTACATATCAAATCAGTTTAAAGTTTTTATTACTTCTAAAAATAGGGCCAAAAATTTATGTATCACAGATTTTTGATCAAATTAAAAATGGGCTCAAGGGGCGCAAAAAATAGGGTTTTGGGGAGAAAAAAATTCATAACTTCGTCGATTCTCAAGCTATCAAATCCAATTAATTTTATTATAAATCTCCTTAATAGTATCTACAACTTTTATATTCACAAATTTTTGATAGGACCAATTGGTACCGCAAAAAAAAATTAAAAACGAAAACAAAAGGGGGGGGGGGGGTTCAAGAAGAAAAAATCCATAACTCCGTCAATTTACAAGATATAAAATTCCCATGAATTTATCATATATCTTCTTAATATTGTCTACAACATTTATATAGATAAGTTTTTGATAGGACCAATTCTTACAGCAAAAACAAATTGAAAATACATAGCAGTTGAAGAAAAAAATCATCTTATTAAGGGTGTATTCAAATCCAAACTGCTTATTTTCTGACTCATTTTTAAATTCATTTTTTCTCTCAAACGCACCCAATTGGTAGATTCTCTTATTCAGAAACTATATAATGTGCCGTAATGGTCGATTTTTTGATGGATGCAGAATGTATTTTAAAAAATGGTGTCAAAGTGGGCATTTTGAACAGAAATTTCCCGAAGCGATTGTGTTAGAAACGAAAAATATTATCCTACTGAGAAAATAATTGATCATAAATCAAGTTTTAATTAATTGAACGAAAAATAAAAACAGAGGTTTTTTTATAAATCTTTTCAAAAATCACGTCAGCAAGTTATTTTTTCTATTGAAAATGAATCTGAAAATGTGCCAAAAAATTTCGAGTTGTTGAGCATGGAAAAATATATTTCTGATTACCTCCTTAACATGATTCTGATAAAACCAGCTATTCTATAAAAATGAAATAAAAACTTGTCAAAAGCAGCCAGATAAAATTGTTAAAGTGGATAAATCTCTAATCATGATTTAGTTTTTATTGGTGAAATTAGCATACTTAAATTCGAAATCTACCTCCGTCTGTAGCCCGGGCCGGGAGGGATTTTTGGTATGTGTGGTAGTGGTAGATTTTGCATAAAATCGAATGTTATGGCTGCAACGTCATCTGGTATTGCATGCAAAAAACACTTAAGGCTGTTCTTAACTGCTCTGCTCATCAAGCGTAAAATGTTTTGACACATTTACGTTCATTTTAATTCATTTTTTAATGGAAAGATATAAAATTAGAAAGCCCGATCATGGAATCGATTTGGAATTGAGCTGTGTTTTCCATTTTTTGATCAATCAATTACCTATTGAGTTATAAGTGAATTTGATCACGTGACAAACACGTTTCTCACGCATTCTTGAGCGCTTATTCGTTTTTCGCGCGGAAATGCGGTTCAAAATGCCCACTTTGACACTATTTTTTGAAAGATCTATTGCGTTTGCAAAAAAAAAAAAAAAACGGAAAAACAGCTTGATTACATAGTTTCTGGACAGCAACACTTGCTAGTTTCATGCATTTCCGAACAAAAATACATTAAAACTTATATCATAAAGTTGCCCTTTTTGATTTGAGAACAGCCTTAAGTCGCTGACTTATGTCGTTTAAGTAATGAACCAAAATTGGTTTTTTTCTTAAAGAGGAAGGAATGCACTGTCTTACGTGGTTATTACCAATATCAAGGCTTTACCTTTAAGGAAGCATTTTCGACAAAAAAAGTATATTTGAAAAAAAAACTTGGCATGTGGTTTTTGAAATGACCGATTCATTTATACATCATATTTCACCTAAATAAACTGTAAAGTTTTGTTACAGTATTCTGAATGTGTTGGAAAGTGTTACATAATCTATCCTGGACGCATGATTTTTCTTTTTGCAAGGTATGCATTGAATGCCCATAAAATTTTATTATTATTATTTTTTTTTTTCAAAAGCAATCCAAGAAAAATGTTTGCACATTGAAAAGCTTCTTAAAAAATTGTCACTTGATAAATAACGAATGTATGTAAAGTATTGAAATCAAATATTACGCTTTGATGAGATTTTTAAAAATCCAATGACAAAATACAAATTCAGCTCATTTCAATTCAAATTTTCAATGACAATGAATAAATTTAAACTTCATTATTCCCAGAAAAAAATTTACATACAATATAAATACTTCTTGAAAAGTTTCCCTTTTCAAATAATGTATGCATGCAAACATTAAAAATTCAAGAACTGAATTCAGAAATGCAACGTTTTCTCTGCTGCTGTAGTATTATAATAAAATAGCAGCCTTCGCCCGCTACTCTGGTCGGTTTCTCTAAAAGAATCTTGAATCAAGCGAAATATATCTAGCAAAGATGAAAAAAAAAAAAAAAAAAAAAAAAAAACTTGTTCTTAATACATAATCAAATATCCATAATAGTTGTCTTATTCGTATAATCTTACATCATCCAGTTCAAAGTCGATGTTGGCAACATAATAGACAAAATTGCTCTAAAATCACTGAATTACCTGTGTTTAGCTATATTTTTAGTAGGTTTGTTATCTAGAATTTCCCACTTCTACCTAAAACTGCTGTTGAAGTATGGCGAAAAGCCCTAAAATTTTCGAACACCCCCCCCCCCCCCCCTTAATTTTCCAACTGAGTGAAAAAGTGACCAGCCCCGGATTTGAACCAGTGACCTTCTTGGCTTAAGCAACCAACGCTCGGCAAACTAAGCTATCCTGATAAAATTTGACAAATATAAGACAGCCTTGCTGATTTATCCTAATGACTTGTGTCTACCAGATTTGTCTAGGATAGCTTTGTTGGCACATCGTTGGCAGTTTAAGCCAAAAAGTTTCCCTGGTTCAAATCCGGCCTGGTCACTTTTTCACTCAGTTGGAAAATTACAACTCGTGTGATTTATCTACAAATGGACCCTATTCTTCCTCCCGGTCCGATGTTATAAGAAAACAGCTGTTTTGGAAAACATTACGGTCTTATTCCTTTATCTTTATTTTCTTCTATCCTACATTTACAAAGTATTGGATTCGTGAAAATTTTCGACTTCCGGTTTTCAACGGATTTACACGTTTTAGGGGTCAGAGATACCAAAAAACATGTTTTTACAAAATGTCTGTCTGTTTGTTTGTATGTGACATAAATTTTGTGGGCGCTCTATCTCAAGAGCTAATGCACGGAATTTAAGAAAAATTTATATTCAGGTAGTCCCTGATATAAATTGATGCTCATTAGTTTGGTGTAAATCGCTCAACAGGTGGCGCTGCTATGCTGCATTTGTCATGACTTCCGAAATAGCTCTATCTCAAGAACTAATGCACCCCCCCCCCCCCCAAAATTCATATTGTGTTAGACGTTGGCATAAGTTGATGATGATTAGGTTCTGGTGTAAATCACCCAATAAGTGGCGCTGCTATGCTGCATTTTACTGGATTGACACGATTTCAGCGATAGTCCTATCTCAAGAACTAATGCACGGAATTTCATCTTTTTAAAATCCTCATAATGAGCATAGATTGCCACTTAATTTTGGCACTGTGATAATTTTGTGCGAATTTTGAAGTATTGACATGCATGAGATAGAAGAAAGTTTTGGGATTGGTACAACTGACAAGTATATTCTGCTACTGAAGGGATTAAATGTGTGTAATAGATCTGAATAATATAACAATATTCATTTAAGGGGACAGTTTACCTTTTCAATAATTTTGTTTACTGTAAAAAATGTGGTTCAAATGGTGAACTCACTGCATTTCAATGTTCAACGAAAAGTACATTTTTCAAAAAAAAAAAAAATTAAACTGCATATTTAATTAAAATTTTTAAAATGTTTAAAAAATTAATTTTTTAAAATCCCTACTGTATACTTTTTAAAATAATGATATTGTTGTCCTTTTTTTTACGATTTTCAAATGTGTATTATACAAGACTACGCATGGATTTTTAGATACATGTAGTATTACATATTTTTTTTACTTATATATATAGTGTAAAACTATATATATAGTCTATAAATTATAGTATATAGTCTAACACATCTTCATATACTTTTATTTAAAAAAAAAACCTGAAGGTTAATTCCATACGCAGATTTATCACATATATAATAAGGAACATGTACAAAAAACTTTAAATCTCTATCTCAAATACAAAAAAAGCCTTAGCATTTTGAAAACAGGAAAGTGAAGAAAATATGAACATGGAGAAAAAGCCATTTAAAATTTTAATTTGTGTGGGTGATTGCGCTGGGTGTATTAACAAAATTTACAATATCTCGTGACATAATTGCCGTATAGGTAAAAATGAGGTGTCAAAATATTCACAATTAAACAGGGTTTCATTTAATATTCTTAAAAAAGATAAAATCGATTTTTTGACCAATTTTGAGGTAAACTGTCCCCCTTAATTTCAGATTAATTTTGTGCCAATTATCGAATGTATTAGAAATATAACGTTAAACTAAATTATGTTATAGCCAATGTTTATATAAATTAGTGAAATTTCAAGTGTTTAAATTGAGGTTTATTTATAAATTTTGTAAATTAAACTTATTTTACTTAAATATGCTTTTACGTCACGATTTCAATGTTAATTTTGAGAGTTTAGAAACTTTTCCATTTAAATCCTGCAAATCGTGCTTTTGTCAAATTTTTCATTATTTAATAATCAAGTAGTGAAAGAATATGTTTAATATTTTCATTAATTTGGTTTTTGAGCTCATAAATGTGTCAATAAAATAACGTTGAAAAGAGAAATAGCGAACAAGAGACTTGGTGAATGAACTTGGTGAAAATAATAATTTTGGAAGTGGAATTGTATAAATGTTTAAGAAAAAAAGATGCCCTTTACACCCGGACTGTAAATCTCTCATTCAGAAACCATAAAATTAGAGAATAATTAAGTAATGAAAATTAGAAGAGGCGAAGCTGCCAGACAAGCGAACAAAAAGAAAAAGGAAAGCGAAAGTTGCTCCCCACCTTGACCGGTATTTTCCTCTTTCAGTTCATTTCTCAATCTTCTAATATGTCATGATCAACAGGTGAGGTAACATCGAAGACCTTTTTTTAAATGAAAGTAATTACCTAAACCTGTAATTCCCAAAGGTTACACTGACTACTTGTTAAATGACCGATCTCATTTAATTTTTAAATTGTTGAGCCAGTCAAAGTGAAAGTATTTTATGTTTTTACACTCGTTTATTTAACTGAACCTGGTTTTTGTAGATAAAAAGGGAGTTTTGCAATCGATTTTTAATAAACTTTCTCTGAGGCTAGAATCATACAAATTATGGAGAAATGTGTGTTTTCAATGACCATACAATATTTTAATATTTTTACTACTTCTTTATACATTAATACGTTAAGGGGTTTCAGGACTCCTAAAATTGGAAAAAATGAAAAGAAAAATGTATTTTATTTTAAGACAAAATTTTAATTGGAATGAAAGATATATGTTCTTTCTTTCAAATATTTAAAGAATTGCAAGATGCAGAATTAGCATTTACAGGGGCTCCAAACTGTCAAACATTTGAAGAGCAGAAAATTGGTATAACAGCTTACGCGCATGATTACAAAATAAATTTTGCAATTAGAATGAAAGTTTTTGAGCCTAATTATACTTCAAAGTGTAATAATTACCCTGAACCTAAATAAATGAGTATTTAAGGCATTTTTATATTTTTAATACAAAGTTGTATTGAGCAAATACAAAATTTTGAAAATTCCAACAGTATAATCACCTAAAAAAAATTTTTTTAAACAATAAAAATGAAATTTTAAGTTCAATTTATGCAGACTAAAATAAAACATATGTTTTGAAAATTTCATGAAAAAATAAATATTCAGAAGTTTTTGAGATATTCTGCGCGTTATACCCGAAAATATCATTTGGAGAAAAATGACTTTAAAGTCTCGGAAACGCCGCTTCAGCTATTGCGTTGTTATCATTCTAATAGCCATAACTTCTGTTCTAATAGGAATTTCAAGGAAATAATCATATCAAAATTTTCAAAAAATATAGAAGTTTAACATGTAAAAAAAAAAATAAATGTTCGAAAATTTTGAAGCTTTAACCCTCTTGCTGCGCAACCCGAGATTTTCTCGGGCATGCATTTTTTCGTCTAATTAATCCTCCTTGATTATTCCCACTAGTTATTTTTTTTTTTTGTAAATTTTGCCTTATTTAATCGGAGCATTTTCCCGATTAAATTAGACAAAAATTTTTGTTTAGAAAAACCGGTGGCAAAAGAAGTTATTTAATTATTTTGAAGCTATTTTAATAAAACAATTACGCAGCGAGAGGGTTAAGAGTCTTGAGACCTCTTAATATTAAGGCATTTTTCAATTAGACCGCTGCAGGTGATTCATAGCCCAATATTCTCTGTAGCGCTTACAATTGTATGGGAGTTGAAAAAAACAAAACAAATAAAGGATTTAAAGATGTGCCCATCATAAATGCTCGCCAAAACTGCCCAAAGCGCTTCGAAACTGGAACAAAGTATTTGAAAGACTTATAATTAAAAAATAAATAAAAAATAACAAAATGAAGATTGTAATATTTAAAGAAAAAATAAAATTTTATCAATTAATAGTTTTCTTCAAAAAAGCAGAGAAGCTATTCTGTAAATTTATTGCAGACTGTGTATATTTACATGTATAAAAATACCCAAGACCCTGTAAACTTACATATATAAGAACAAAAGATGGTTGTGGTTTTGTTGTTCATAACGTGAGCAAATTATACTTGATTACATGCGTATGGTTCGTACCGACATATTATGATAGAAAGAAGCAATTTTACAAAAAATATGCAAAGAATTTAATGCTGTAAAATGTCAAAATATATCGAAAGTCGCCGAACTATAACTGTAAATTGGGATGAGTTGGACTAATTTATAACCTGTTACTAATAATAATAATAATAATAATAATAATAATAATAAAACAAGAATGAAAAATAATGCATCACGGCATATAAAATGAAAACTTTCCAACAGTATAAACTGTTGTTAAGAAATTTTTGTTCATACAATGAAATATCATACAATGAATGTAATCAAAACAAAAGAAGTAAAATTTTATTTTCAGCAGTATATAGCAATATTATAGCCCACAGTCGGAAAGAGTGCGAATTCATTTGAGCAGCCCTGTATGTGAGCTTCAAAACTCATAATATACCAAAAATTAGTTAAAATTTAAAATCTATATCACATCTGAAAATGCGCATCCAGCAGTTATGGCTCATAGCCAGCCCTGTAATCAAATTCTTTTGCGTATATCTGTATATAAAGGAGAAATTCAAGATGCTCAGTAACCTATAGAAAATATGCTTTAGTGAAACTAAGAAAAGCATATCAAACTATAATATCACTAAAATACAATACGAATGATTTTCCTCTTTAGATCATAATGTAATGGAAGTGTTTTGTACGTCCCTGTAAACGAACTGTGATTGCTACTTACTCTATACTTTATACTTCTATAGATAACATTTAGCCATGCATCCCAGTGATGCACATCAATTTGATTATATTTGAAATAGTGTAACATCATTTAACGCGCTAAAAACAATTTTTCCCCATTGACCGCAATGTAATGGAATATTTTTGAGTGTTCCTGTAAACTAACGATAAATGATATACACACTTAATATTCAATAATACAGAACATACCATGGTAAATCTCAATAACATATATACACTTCTTAACTAGGTTGAAAAATATTAAAAACGTATAAACTAATGAACAAGAATCTTGATATAATATTTTTAACCGAGAACTAGGGAGAAAAATTACCGATAATCTCTTTTCTTGCAATGTTTAAAAAAAATGTATGCTTCTTTAAATGCGAAACTGAACTTTACAGTCAATTTTTCATGTAGTAGCAACAAGTGGGGTTGAGCTGAGCTAACGTCACCGAATTACAAACTCCGTGATGGCCGAAAGGTCAGCTTCATTTTACTAAACTCGGCCTTGTCCCTATTAATAGGCCACTGTGAAAGTTTTACATCAGTTTGATCACTTTAAGAACTAAAAGAAAACTTGTATGCAGTTAGTGTGGTTGAGAAATGTTTTATCTGCGAAGAATACCGACACATCCCTGAGGTTTTATGTTGTCAAGTATTTATCTGGTTGTATAAATCTTCAGTTGACAACAGAGATGTGTGTTTTATGCTGATATTGTATGGATTACTGAAATTGGTTTATCTATCATGTGTGCAAGGATCATAAAAGAATGATTAGAATTTCAGATAGCTGACAGGTAATTTAATGATGTCAGAATGTGTGTCTAAGCGATGAAAGTATTTAGCACATAACCAAAAAGTGCTATATTCTACTTTTATATGCAGTAATTAGCTGGAAGGTAACTAACCGACTGGTGGATTTCTTCTTTTTGTGAACTTTTAAACAGCTGCTTTTAATATATTTTCATACGCATTACTTTTATCGTAAAATATACCAATAAGTAAATCATCTTGATATCAACTTTATCTGTGAATAGCTTGGAATATATCGCATTCCTATTTATAGTGTCACATACATTGCTTTCATCATAAAGTATAGCGATAAGTGGATCATTAAACCGTTTGATTATACCTTGATATAATTATTAGACCTTCTCTGTGAATAGTTTTCAAAATCAGCGTATTTATACTGTCGTACGAATTGCTTTCACCAAAAAAATTATTTAAAAAGACGAGCAATCGTTGAAAATATCTTGATATTGACCTTCTCTGTGAATAGCATTGTAAATCAATTTTCTGACACTTTAGCATACAGTTGCTTTCATCATAAAACATTTTTATAAATGCCTCAAAAAGCATTCAATATATTTTGACATAATTAGTAGAATTTCTTTGCGAATAGCTATTAAAAATAAACTTTATGACACCTTCGCACGTACTGCTCTCATCATAAAACGTTTTGAAAAGCATCTCTGTGGATATATTTCATATCATTAGTGAATAGCTTTGAAAATCAAATTTTAATGCGGTTTCATTAAGAGATATTTCGATAAGAATATAAGCAATCGTTGGATACTTTTGTGATATAATTAGCAGAACGTCTCTTTGTGAATAGCTTTTGAAAATCAACTTTATGGCATTTGCACACGCATCGCTTTCATCATAAAATCTTGGATTAACAGTTGAGCAATCATTGGATGTATTTTGGTATAATTGGTAGAACTTGTCAGTGAAGAATTGTGAAAATCAATTTTTAATGGATATATTTCTTTCATTAAGAAATTTTTTTTTTTTAGAAAAGACCAAAAAATCATTGGATATTGACATATTGATATAATTATCAAGAATTTATCTATGAATAGCTTTAAAAATCACTTTTATAAGATTTTCGCACGCAGTTGGTTTTTATCATAGACCGCTTTTATAAAGGATTCAGAAATCAATGGACGTATTTTGGTATAATTAGTATAACCTGTCAGTAAATAATTTTGAAAATCAACCTATTATTTTTATCACACGTATTGTTTTCATGAAAAAAAATGAAGACTTACAAGTCATTGGATATATTTTAATGTAACTGGTAGACCATCTTACCGAATAAATTTGAAAAAAAAAAAAAAAAAAAAAACTTTATGACATTTTTGCATGCAGCGCTTTCATGACAAAACGTTTTAATAAATGGTTCAGAAATTTTATATAATAAATAGAACTTATAAAGAATTTTGAAAGATAAAATTTTAAAGCAGTTTCATAAGTAAGATAAATCTATTTATTAAGAAAATTGTTTGGGGTACTTTTAAATAATTAGCATTTGTATTTGAAAATCTTCGGTCTCCAATTATGCTGTTCACTTCCCTTGATATTTTGCATGAAAAAGTGCCAGTTATAGAATTATTAAACAAATGTTGAATAGATTTTAATAAATTGAAAGAAATTTACTGTTTAAATTGTTATAACAGTTATGCAACAAGTTTTCTATTTTATATAAATTATGAATTATTATTAGATAAGAAAGTCATTGCTGAATGTTTAGTTGTTTGATTTTGAAAGCCGAATTTTCAAAACTGCATTAGAACTATTAGAATTTATGTAATGTTTGTTTTTGAAGAAGAATAAGAAATAAACGATGGCAAAATGTATCAACAAAAGCTAAGCAATCAATACAATTTTGTTACTGTATGAAAGTAAAATTCATATACTATATTGCAAAAGTTATAAAATATTACAGTCTTTACTATTCTGAAAAAGATAACTCTTAAAACACTTAATTATTAAACTACTGAATAAAAAGAATTTAAGATTTACAGAAGAAGGTAGTTTTATTTGTCCCATATTTTGTACAAAACGAAAAGAATTCTTGATACTATTTCCTCGCGAATATTATTAAAGAGTAACACCAGCTATCTGAATTATTCGTTCGCCAGAAACTCTAGAAGAAAAATCAGGAGTAGACATTTCTTAAAAAAATATATTCTATTGATAACACTTGATAAAGCAAATCTTGTTAATTATTAAATTAGAGAATAAAAACAATTTAAGATTTGCAGAAAAGGATAGTTTTATTTGTACCGAATTTTTTACAAAACGAAAAGAAGTCTTGATAATATTTCTTCACAAATATTATTAAATAGTAACACAGCGAGCTACAAGAAGAATCAGTTCGGAGTAGACACTTCTAAAAAAAAAGATACATCTTATTGATATGGCTTCTACGTCCGGCACAAACGGCCACAGTGCATCCTTTAGAGGTCCATTACCAGGAGAGTCCAAACCTCACAAGAAAAAAAAATCTTACAAGGTAAATTGCATTTTTATTAACACTTTCCAACATAGTTGAAAAGGATCTGTCTGTCTGCCGTCTGTCCAGGCTCTGACTCTCGTAAATACAGTCAGATTGCCGCGAAATAATGTTTGTTATTTGGGTTTACTATGGCTTGTTCGTTATTGAAAATAGGCGCAAAAAGAAGATGTGCTATCATTTCGAACTCAGGAGCAAGTTCTCATCAGTCTTGTTTCTGAATTTTTGCTTCTGCCTTGAATCACATTGAGTTATGCCCCTGGCTTGGAGATTGTCATACTCAAAGCGAAAGGCAACAAATACAGTAAAACCTCCCTAAAGCGACCACGTTCCGTTTCAATAAAAATGGGTCGCTCCGAGAGATGGTCTCTTAATGGAGGTCATGTTTAAATCTAGATTTTAATTGTTCAAAAAAGGTAATAATTAACGTTACTAAAATTTATTTTTCACATTAGGAAAAATATAAAAAATTAAGTATCAAAACAAAAGTTAATTGCATAAGTTAATTACTACAGAGTTTAAAAAATGAATATATTGACGTTTGCTTTGATTTTACGGTTTTATCTTTTATAATTTTTATTTACAAGTGCTTTCGAAGTTCAGTAAGTAAATGCAATTTTTTTTTTGGACGAAAACAAATAATGACGATTTCGTTAATTTATCTATTTATTTGAGTTTCCTAACAGAATAGGGCAGGGGAGTTCATTGACTGTCATTCTTAATTTCTCATCAGAGTCAATTTGCCGTTCATTGCCTAAAATGGCACAAAGGATTTTAAACACTTAAATAGTTACACTTTAATAGTTACACTTTAAAAGTTACCGGAATAATAATAAAAAAAAAAATCTAAACTTAGTTTAGAAGTTTGAGGAATAATGCTCTCTGGAATTATTTTTCTAATAAAATCTTCTTCAAGCGACCCGGAAAAAACAGAATTGGTTTCATTTTCTTCAAAGAAATGGGTCGCTCATGGAGGAAGTTAAGCTGGTATGGTCTCTGAATGGAGGTAAAATTGGTATTGCGCCTATGGGAATAAATTTCGTTCCATGAAAAAATGGTCGTTCAGGGAGGTGGTCGCTTAATGGAGGTGGTCACACAGGGAGGTTTCACTGTAATAATATTTTACTAAATTTAAACCGCTTTTAATGCTTATTTTGCTCACTGAGTCCATTTCTTGAAATAATATTTATTTTCAAATGACTATTGAATTTATACATTTGCAGTCATTTTTTCCGTCTTTTAATGTGCGTTCGTAATTATTTAAATACCTAGCACCTTCAGTCGTCGGCTGGTCCGTCTGTCTCTCCGCATAGAACAGCGCAAAAACCACCCAACCGAATGGTTTGAAATTTAATATATAGAATCGTAGCAGAATTGCGACGTGTCATTTCAAATTCTTGGAAAATCGAATCAAAACTTAAAGTGACATTAAAAAGAGTTTTCTTCATTCTATTCAATCCTATCATGCGTCATTCATTCAATGATATACCATGATAAGTCATGATTCTAGGTTGCCATGGTGATGACGTCCTATTGAAGAGGGATTCCTATTATTTCCGCATGACTGAATTTAATCTATAGTAGGGGTGCACAACCTTTTTAAGAGAAGGGCCACTTACAAAAGTTTCTGAGTTGTCCAGGGCCACATCAGTAACACGGAGAGAATTCTATTTCGGGGAAGTGATCTGTGGCCTATAATCAGATTAAAAAAATATGGTTTCAGAGGAGGTGGGGAGGAGCTTTACTCCTCTAGGTTCCCCTATCCAATCAACATATCCAATTCAGTTGGCAAGGATAAATCAGCAGTTTTAATTTGTATATATGACAGACAGATAGCAAGGATTACTTAGAAGAAGTGATAATATTCCTTGACTTATTTGGGGGGGGGGAGGGGGGTAAATTTTGTTTTATTAAAAGTGCTAAAAAACAAACACAAACATGAAAGTGGCTCAGTGCCGCAAAAAAGTAAACTTTGCGAACGGAGGAGGGGAGGGGAGGGGGGGAGGAGACGATCAACGAAATTTGCGATTTTTCCTCGCCTGATTGAAAATTCGAAATTTTTCTGAAGACGGTTGACAAAATTCGCGATTTTTTTAAGATTGGTCGACAAAATTCGCTATTTTCCGCCCCTGATCGACGAAATTTGCGATTTCTCCGTACTTGATCTACGAAATTCGTTGTCTTTCCGCCTCTGATCGACGAAATTCGCGATTTTTCCGCGTCCGATCAACGAAATTCGCGATTCTTAACCGACTCTGGCGAAATTGGCAATTTTTTCCCACAGCAAATTGATGAAATTCGCGATTTTTTCTGGCAATAAACTGGTGAAACTCGCGATTTTTCCACAGCCGATCAACGAAATTTTCAATTTTCCAAGCATCATCGAGAAAATTCGCGATTTTTTCGAACTTCATCAACAAAATTTACAATTTTTCCGCGCCTGATCGACAAAATTCGCAATTTTTCCGAAGACGGTCGACAAAATTCGCGATTTTTCCGCACCTGATTGACGAAATTCACTATCTTTCCGCAAGCCATGGACGAAATTTGCGATTTTTTAGCTCTTGATGCAAGACATTTGCGATTTTTTGTACCCGACCAACGGAATTCGCAGTTTTTCGGAACCTGATCGACCAAACTCACGGTTTTTCCGTTCCCGATCGACGAAATTTGCAAATTTTACGCCCCTGACCTACGAAATTTGCGATTTTTTCCGCGTCCAATCTACGAAATTCGCGATTCTTAACTGATTCTGACGAAATTTGCCTTTTTTCCGCGTCAAATTGACGAAATTAGCGATTTTTTTTCTCGTTATAAATTGACGAAACTTGCGATTTTTCCACGGCCGATGAAATTTTAAATTTCTCCGCAGTTCACACCATTGAGAAAATTCGCGATTTCTCCGTGCGGATCAACGAAATTTGCAATTTTTTTCTCGCTTAATTGATAAAATTCGCGGTTTTTTCGTGCCCAACCAACAAATTTCCCGATTTTTCGGAGCCCGATCGACACCACTCGTGATTTTTCCGTGCCCGACCAACAAAATTTGCGATTTTTCCGAGCTCGATGTAAAAAACTCGCGATTTTTCCTTGCCTGATCGGCAAAATTTGCAATTTTTTCCGCGCCTCATCGGCAAAACTCGCGATTTTTCCGTGCTTGGTGAGGAAATTTGCAATTTTTCCGCTATTGATCGACAAAATTCGCGATTTTGCAGCACCCGATCATCGAAATTTACGATTCTTGACTGGCAGACGAAATTTTCTAATTTTCGCGCGACAAATTGACGAAATTCGTGAATTTTTCCTGCGACCTATACTCAAAAATTTTAATTTTTTCCATTTATAAATTGACGATATTCGCGGGCCACACGTTAACCCATGGCGGGCCACAAGTTGTGCATCCCTAATCTATAGGATCGTAATAAATTTTGTATTCATGGCTTTTTGATTAAGAGTACAGCAGCTATGGCATCAAGATCGGAATATTAATAAAACTCAGTCACAGTACAAACGCACCTCACTTGCCACGTTTGACGTACAATATTCCGACTTGTTTTTAAAAAAAGCAAATTAGCCTGTTTTTCTAGACCACGGCAATTGACCGGGGGCTGGCGAGTGTAGCTTATAGGGGTAGAGCCCTCTAGGTCATAAAACAAAAATGAGCTTCTTATAAATTATTATGCAGAGCAAGATGGCGGATCAGAGTAAAGACGCGTTTTTTGGAGCTCTTAATTTATGTTATGATAAAGTGGAATTAGCCATTGATTCGAAGTGCAACATGAACTCGAAGGTGCGTGAGGATGCCAGGAATGCAATGAGTGAGTTGAAATCACTGATAATAAAGAATTTTTCGAGTATTAAAACAACTATTTGCCGGGAAGGTTGTGGGAAAGATGACCTTTCGGTGAATCAACTGAAAGATGTGGTGCCATCTATTGGAGATAACGTGAGTGATCTTTCATTTACTCGCAATATGGAAGTTATGCTTAATGATTTAAAGGCTGAATTTACTTCGTTTCGGATGGATATTTGTAAAAAAGTGGAGAGTATTTCTGAACATGTTTGCCCAATGGTTGATAAGATTTTTGGGGAAAAATTAACTGAACGGTCTGGTGTTAATCGGGTGTCGGCCTCTCCCTCTCCTGAACAAGATAATGAAAACAAATATCCTAATAAGAACGAAGACACCAATCAAAATAGCCTTAATTATGCTTCAGCTGCTCGGACTGCCCCATCTTTACCGTCTGGAGAGAGGCGGAGTGGAAATATCCCCTTGGTTAATGTGAAAAAAGTAAACCTAAATTAGTTGTCAATGGAGTTATGAAAAATTCAAACTTAAAGATTGTGAATAGATTGCCAAGAAAAAGGGCAATTTTTCTGTCTAGATTAAGTCCAGATACATCTGTGAAAGATGTTACTGACTTTTTAAGCCCTCTGAACTTGAATTATGTTCTATGCCGTAAGCTCAGAACAAAATTTCAAACTTACTCTTCCTTTCATGTTGAGGTGAATGAGGGTGATGTTAATCATTTAATGGATGCATCTATATGGCCTGAGGGGTGTCTTGTTTCTGAGTTTTTTGGCAGACTGAAAAAGGATCAAATTTCACTGGATAATACTGAGTACTCCGGTGATGCAGACAATTCCTTGAAACAAAATATTGAGACTGTGAAATGACTTTCTATGTTTTATCAGAATGTTCGTGTCTTGCGGACTAAAACTTCTGATATATACTGCTCTATTGCTTCTGAGAACTTTGATATAATTTTATTAACTGAAACTTGGCTATGTAATGATATTGATTCTTCTGAATTATTTGATAATAGGTATATTATATTTCGTAAGGATCGTAATAACGCAACTAGTTCTTTTAAGCGTGGTGGTGGTGTGGCAATCGCAATTAAAAATTGTTTTACAGCCTTCCAGATTGACGTTCCTGATTTGGAACTTGAATGTCTTTGGGTTTCCTTGAATTTGAGATGTCGGGGTAAACTGCTTTTGTGTTTAATTTATTTCCCCCCTAATACTAGTATTGATACATATGTAAAGTTTTTTGATGTGTTTGTAAGATTTACTTCTTATAAAAATATCCTTGTTTGCGGAGATTTTAACCTATCTATTATTGGTGAGTTGTGTAGGGATAATATTTTAGATCCTACTATTAGAGAGCTTTTTAACTTTGTACAGCTCTATAATTTGAACCAATTTAATGTTGTATCTAATTGTAATAACAAGTACTTAGATTTGATTTTATCTGATATTAATGATTTTAACATTAACGTTAAACGCAGTGATAGACCATTGGTCTCTGAGGATAAATATCACCCAGCTTTGTCTATTGTTATCAGTCTTATTCCTATACGTTCTGGTAATCACAATGCCAAATTTGCGAAATATGATTTTAAAAGAGCTGATTTCTTAACTATGTGGTATTTGATTTCTGAAATTGACTGGAATTTTCTGAATACTTATGACAATGCTAATTTAGCAGTTAATGATTTCTATAGATATTTGGTTGACGTTTTTAACCAAACAATTCCTGTGAGGTCTTTTAATAATAAGTTCCCGTTTTGGTACTCTACTGAAACTATCAAATTGATTAAATATAAAAATAAAGTTCGTAAGTTGGCGTTATATAGTGGGAATCCGATTGTTTTCGATGAATTCAGATATTTGAGATCTTCTGTTAAGCTCAGTATTAGTAAAGATTATGCTTCATATTTACAGACTACAGAAAATAATCTGATTTCTGACCCTAAAAAATTTTGGTCCTACTTTAATAAGTATAACTCATTGCCTAATAGTATCTACTACGATAATAAATCTTATGATGGTGATGATAATATTGCTAATGCTTTTGCGTCCTATTTTAGTTCTGTTTATAAATCTAGCACAGATTATGACAGAAATATTGGTAACCTTGACAGCTGTTTGGGCGACATTATTAAAATTGAAAATGTTACTTATATGGATGTGGTTTTAGCAATTAAGAAATTGAAATCTACTTTGACAGTTGGGGTGGATAATGTCCCTTCGTTTATAGTTAAAGGTTGCGCTGATGCGTTGATTTATCCTCTTCTTATTTTATTTAATCTTTCTTTGAAAACTGGTGTATTTCCTGATGTTTGGAAGCAAACTAAAATTATTCCGGTTTTTAAAAAGGGTGATTCTAATGATTGTAAAAATTATCGTCCCATTGCTATCTTGAGTCCTTTTTCAAAAGTATTTGAAATTATAATCCATAATAAGATTTTTCAGCAAGTAAAACATTTAATCTCATCAGCTCAACATGGTTTTATTCCCAAACGATCTACGCTTACCAATTTATTTTGCTTAACTAATAACATTATGTCATCGTTTGAATATGGGTATCAGCTTGATGTCATATATACTGATTTTTCAAAGGCTTTTGACTCAATTGATTTTGGTATTCTTTTGAACAAGTTAATAGGTATGGGTTTTCATATTAATCTTATTGACTGGCTTTTTTCTTATTTAAATAATAGAATTCTTTATGTTTATTTCAATGGTGCTGTGTCTCATAAATTTACCAATACATCTGGTGTTCCACAAGGTTCTAATTTAGGACCCTTGCTTTTCATTTTATTTATCAATGATCTGTGTTCTAATTTGAAATTTTCTTATTATCTTTTGTTTGCTGATGATGTAAAGTTATATAGGCAAATACGTTCTGTTACTGACGCTGCACTTTTGCAGAGGGATCTTAATAGCTTATATAATTGGTGCATTCAAAATAAATTATTCCTTAATATTAATAAATGTAATGTTTTAAGTTATTCTCGTAGAACTGATACGTTAAATTATTCTTATCAAATTAATAACCTGGCCTTATGTCGTCCTAGCACAGTAAAGGACTTGGGTATTGTTTTTGATGCTAAACTTGATTTTTCACTCCATATTGATAATATTGTTTCTAACGCGTATAAAAAACTAGGGTTCCTTAAGCGTAAAACTAAAGATTTCTCCAATCAACATGCATTAAAAGTTTTATATTTTGCTTTGGTACGTCCTAATCTTGAATACTGCAGTCTCATTTGGGATCCTTACTACAATAATAAAATTAAAATTCTCGAGCAAGTACAGTCTAAATTCACACGTTATTTATTGTTCAAGAGTAATCATATATATTCTTACGATATTTCTTCTTCCTATCTACGTCGTATTTTTGACATTCCCAGTTTGAAATCTAGACGGGATCTTGTTTGTGTTTTATTTTTTTACAAAGTTATTAATAACATGATTGATTGTAGTGTTATACTTAATTCTATTAATTTTAATGTTCCGAGCAGATCCCTCAGGTGTACTCAAATTTTTATATTACCTTTTCTTAAATATAATTATGTTAGTAATTTTTCCTTATATAAATTTTACAAAATTTTTAATGAATTTTCTGTGCAACTTGATATTTTTGATATGTCCTTTACTGCTTTTAAAGATAAATGTTCTGAACTTTTAATCTCTTAATTTGTGTTTGTATTCGTGTTGTATGTGTTTATTTCTATATGTTTATATATATGTATGTTTTCATTATTTTTTATGATGTTCTTGCAACACTGTAAATGGATTCGTCTGTAGTGTGCATTTCTATAAATAATTAAATAATTAATTAATTAAATAAAAAATGTTTATGAAATTTTAGATACCTTTGAAAATTTTAATTATAACAGACATTAATAATTATGGTAATACATGTTACCAGCAGACTTGTGTGATGCTTTCGCACTGCCATCTTTGAGTTCGTTTTCTGATGCATTTTTCATTAATTTATAATTAACTGCAATTTGTTTAATAGTTCAGCGGTTAGGGAGTTGAATTCGGAAATAATTAGGAGAAGGCTGGAAATTGTTTTAATCCCTTCAATTTATGTCTAGAATGAAATATGCTACGTTTTCCCCTCATACGGTGTGAGCGTTAGGATTTATATATTGATTTATAGTCAAAAAACATGTTTTTTTTTTTTTTTAAATACCATAACACTAAAATATACCATAACACTAAAATATAACACTTTCAAAAACATTGTCAATACAAATGTTGTAGAGCTTAAACTTATGAATAAAATGAGTACCTACACTTAATACTTTTGTTGAATATTAAGGTCGCAATTGTACTTTAAAATTTTAGCACCGTGGTCAGAGGGTTGAACTCAGAATTAATTAGGGAAAAACTGCAAATCATTTTAATCCCTTCAGATTAGGTCTAAAATGAATATTCTATGTTTTCCCCCCGCGTACCAAGTGAGCGTTCGGAAATATGTACGTATTTACATTCGAAAAACATGTTTTTCCTTAATATTTTTAACAATATCTCAAAATAGTTAATTCCATCAAAAATATTGTCAATGCAAATGTTGTAGAGCATAAAATTCTGAATAAAATGAGTACCCACATTAATATTTTTGTTCAAAATTAAGATCGCAATTCCATTTCAAAATTTTGCCTTAATCACTAATCAAGAACTTCAAGATAGGAGAGACCATTTACCTTAACAATATCTCAAAACAGCTAAATATATCAAAAAAATTGCCAATACAGATGTGGTAGAGCTTAAAATTTTGAATAAAATGAATACTCACATTAATATTTTTGTTCAAAATTAAGGTCGCAATTTCAGATATAGTTAAAAATATTAAAGAAAAACGTGTTTTTCGAATGTAAATGTGTATATATTTCCTAACGCTCACTTAGTACGAAGGAGAAAACAGAGTATTCATTTTAGACCTAATCTGAAGGGATTAAAACGATTTCCAGTTTTCCCCTAATTAATTCTGAATTCAACCCTCTGACCACGGGGCTAAAACTTTAAAGTAGAATTGTGACCTTTATATTCAACAAAAGTATTAAGTGTAGATACTCATTTTATTCAGAATTTTAAGCTCTACAATATTTGTATTGACAATGTTTTGAAAAAGTTAGTGATTTCGAGATAGTGTTACAGTATTTAAAAAAAAAAACGTGTTTTTTGACTATAAATCAATGTATAATTCCTAACACTCACACAGTACGAGGGGGGAAACGTAGCATATTCATTCTAGACATAAACTGAAGAGATTAAAACAATTTCCAGTTTTCCTCTAATTATTTTCGAATTGGGCCTTTTTTTGCTCCCCTACCACTGGGCTATAAAGGGGCTCATAACTCTTAAAATTGGAAAAAAAGAAGAAAAAAAAGACCATTTTCAAAATTTAATATCTTAATATGTATATAATTTTAAAACACAATTTTTATTGGGATGAAAGGTATAAGTGTGTTCTTTCATTTCATGTATTTAAAACTTGCAAGATGCAGAATTAGCATTTATAGGGGGGGGGGGGTCCAAACTATCGGACATTTGACGAGCAGAAAATTGGTATAACAGCTTATGCGCAGGATTACAAGAAAAATTTTGCAACTAGAATGATTTTTTTTTTTGCCTAATTATACTTCAGATTGTAATAATGACCCTGAACCTAAATAAATTTGTATTTATATTTTTAATACAAAGATGTATTTAGCTAATACAAAATTTTGAAAATTTCAACTTCATAAATCCCTAAAATAAATATTTTTTGAACAATAAAAATGAAAATTAACGTTCAGTTTATACAGATTAACATGAAACATAAGTTTTAAAATTTTCATGAGAAAATATTCAGAAATTTTTGTGATATCTTGCGCGTTATACCCAAAAACGTCATTTGGAGAAAAATGACTTCAAAGTTTCGGAAACTTCGCTTTAGCTATTGAGCGGGTATAATTCCAATAACCATAACTTCTGTTCTCGTGGGAATTTCAAGGAAACTATCATACCAAAATGTTCAGAAAAAAATAAAAGTTTAACCCCTTAACCTACAATGACGGGCATAGCCCGCGTACGATGATTGGGCCAAATGTAAATTCTTCTTATCACTAAAATTTCACAGTAAATATAGTTTAATTTAATCGTCTGAACAGGTAATCAGCATTGAGGGGTTTCCTACCTGTTATCAGCTTAACACCCAGACTAGGAAATTAGAATGTCTTATGTTTTAATGAGCCATTGGGATAAAGTTAAACTGTAGCAATGCTACTGTAAGAGTAAAAGAAGTTAATAAGAGAAAAATAAGAAATTTAAGAAAAAAAAAAGAAATAAAATTAAATTTAAGTAAAATCTTAAGAAGAAAAAAAAAATTAACAATAAATCTTAAAAAATACATGAGTCTTAAAGTAAGTAAAGTCAAACTGTAGTTGTAAAACTACTATAAGGAATTTAGAAAGTTAAAGTTAGTACTGTTCAGTGAAACACTCACCAAGCAAGGGCAAGAAAAGCTAGGGTGGCAAGACCACAACATCCAACCAAAAAAGGGACAATTCAGGGCCATACATTTTATTTTTTAAGTTTTTCAATTTTTATGGTCTCTATGTATATAGAGAATTTTTTTTTTTTTTTTTTAAGAAAAATATATAAAAAGGAAAGAAAAATAAGAGAAGGCAATAATAGCGTGGAGAACTCAGATGTTACTGAGTGTCCATAATTATGGAAAACCTGGGCCGTTTCCGATGGTGGGGTTCAAAAGCGTCATAATCCGGTAGCTCCGCTACAATTTCATTAGGGAGGTCAAAAGTTTTATCATAAAATTTTTTGGCTAAGTCGTTTATGCGCTTACGTAAGGTAGTAGTTTTTAGGTCTCTTCGGATCGTGGAGTTACGAAGGTAACGAGATGCGTTACGGACAGTACGCAGGTTGGAATTGTGCAAGCGACTAAGGTTGTCCATAGTGGTCTTACAAGTGAAGCCCCAGACCGGACTGGCATAGGTTATGATGGGAAGGATGCATGAGTTATAGAGGATTAATTTATTGTGAACAGACAAGGTTTTACTGTTAAGGAGAGGTTTTATAGAGTTAAAGGCTCCAGCGACTTTACCTCTGATGGAGAAAGTGTGCTTTTTCCAGGTTAAGCGGCGGTCCAGAATGACCCCAAGATACTTAGCTTGGTCTGACCAAGGGATAACAGTGTTGTTAATAATGATTCTGTTAGGGAAAATTATTTTGCGAGAGAAATATACTGCAGTAGTTTTAGTTTCATTTATGACAACGCGCCAAAGCATACACCAGTTCATGAAGTCATCAACATGAGTCTGTAGGTACCTGTAAAGAGTATACGGGTGGTGTGCCGAAGCGTAAATACAGGTGTCGTCCGCATAAAGAGCGAGGTGAGTGTGCAAGGAGCATGGGATATCGTTAAAGAAAATGTTAAATAAAAATGGCCCCAACACGCTCCCCTGAAGGATGCTCGCTAGGATAAGGAGAATAATAGAAAGAATGTTGTTTATGCGGACTTGAAAAGAGCGGTCGCAAAGGTACGAATAAATTAAATGTATAAGTCTGGGATGAAAACCGAGCTGAATTAATTTGTAAATGAGGCCCATATGCCAGACCTTGTCAAATGCCTTTGCGACATCAAGAAAGATGGCAGCTGCGGGAATTTTTGCATTGAGTTTCTCGCTGAGAAACTCAACAACCCTAAGAAGCTGGTGTTGTGTTGAGTGTTTTGGGCGAAAGCCGAACTGCTCGGGCATGAGAATGTTGTGCTGTTGAATGAACTCCTGCAACTGGGCACGAATGACACGTTCCACCACTTTAGTGATAGAAGGTAGCAAGGAGATAGGTCTGTAATTAGTGGGGTCTGACAGGTTAGTTCCAGGTTTTGGAATAGGAGAGATTATAGAAAGTTTCCAAGGTTTAGGGAAGTAGTTATGTTTTAAGATAGCATTAGTGAGGTCAGTGATATAGATTATGCAATTAGGAGGAAGGTTTCTAAGAGCAGAGTTAGTAATTTTATCGTATCCTGGGGTTTTACGCTTTTTGAGTTTTTTGATAATATTGTGGATAACAATAGGTTGAATTTTAGGGGGGGGGGGTAGCCAAAAAGTTCCGAACTGTCTCGTTAACATGATCAAGGTGAGCTTGATTTGCAAGGGTAGGATTAGGAGAAAATTGGGTGGCATAAGAATTAGCAAGCATGTTAGCTTTTTCTTGGTCAGTATAAGCGGTAACATTATTAGATGTGAGGGGGGGGAATGGAAGTGTAATGTTTATTCAGTTTGCGTTTAAGAATCCAAAGAGAGTTGTCCTCGTATGATAAAGTTTTGAGAAAGTTGTTCCAACTTTTCTGTTTTTCTTTATAAAGACTGTTTTTGATTTTATTGTTTAACCTATTGAGAAGAGGTTTAATGGAGGGGTCTCTTGAACTTTGAAATTGTCGCCGGAGCCGATTACGCTGTTTGATAAGGTTGTAAATATAACGGGGTGGGACAAAGGCAAAATTATTTTTGAAGGTGTTAAATGTAGAAAAATTTTGAGCATTAGTGATATGAGAGTTGAGATGTTCAACAGCCGCATCAATGTCATCGGTATTATTAATATCGGGGAAGATGATGTCCTGAGAGTTAAGGTAATTAGTAAATTTATTCCAGTCAATAGCCACGGAAGGGGGGGGGGGAGAAAGAGGATTAATAATATCTATTTTAAAGCAGACAGGCAGGTGATCAGAGGAGAGATCATTAATAACTGTAGAGTAGATAGGGTAAGGAAGATTTTTGGAAAGAGCAAGATCAATGATAGAGTCCCGGGCACCAGGCAATTTGGAAATGTGTGTTGGTCTGGGTGGTGCATGAAGATTTAATTTTAAGTTTTGGACTAAGTTGTGAAGAGAGGTACCCCGCCGAGAATTGCCATGGCAATTCCAGCGTCTGCTTTTGGCATTGTAATCGCCAACGAAAAAGCAGTGGTGATGTTGTGAAAAAAGCTGTGTAAGACTATTAACAGGTAAGTTACCAGTGGGTGGAGCATAAATAGAAGCTAATTTAATATTGATATGAGGAAGTTTAAGATTGATACTGGTATACTCAAGATCATTAAAGGTGTGGTTGTGCGATTGGTAGTGTGGAAGATGGTTCTTGATGTAAATAGCGGTACCTCCTCTGTGCGTACCATCCGCACGAGGTGTATGGAATAGCCTGTACCCAGGGATGTTAATGTTGAAAGTGGGGTTGAAAGTCTCTTGTAAGAAAATAACATCAATTTGGGGATGTTCGTGCATAAAGAGTTTAAGTTCGTTAAATTTATTCTGCAAGGAGTTACAGTTCCAGGAAAGAAAAAATAGCGAGGAAAGGGTAGAAGAGGAATTACTCATCATTAAATGTGTTAAATTCCGTGGCTAAAGTTTCTATAGCACTCATAAGGATGAGTATTTTTTCTATTGGATCTTGTATATTTTTAGTTTGGTTAGCAATATTTTTGAAACATTGGATGAATTTGTTAAATTTTAGGAGTTCTTTCATCTCCTTGAAGGTCTTGAATATTTCTTTTAAGTCATTAGCATAATTAGAACTACTGGGTTGTTCTGGTGTTGCTTTTTGAGTGACATTTGGCTTATTTGGTGTAGTGTTTTCGGGGTTAGGGTCTTGGGAGGGAGAAGGGAGCAGAGCCGGGGCTTCAGTAGGTTTTTCTTCTGGTTTTTTGGCCTCTGGCTTACGGACATAATTATATGTTGATAAAAGTTCCGCCATAGCGTTCGGAATGATTTTAGGGTTTTCTTTTCGGACGGTTTTGGGGTCCTGCTGTTTTTTATGGAACTGGGGGGTTTTGGGGCAACCACGGTAAGTAGCCACGTGCTCACCATAACAATTTGAACATTTGGGGATGATCTTTCCAATTTTATCGCACTGGGGAGTTAAATGCTCTTCCGAGCATTTGGCGCATTTTGGCGGCAGGCGGCAAATCTCGCTGGAATGTCCAAATTTCTGGCAACGGTAGCATTGCTTTACGATGTTGGTGCCTTTAAATCGCTCAATATCTACTTTAATGTAGCAAATTTCGTGAATTTGGTAGATTTATTCGAATTTTTCACGTGGGAGAACATTGACGACGTAGAGGGGCATTGGTCGACCGGTCTTTCTACTTTTCATCATTGAGGCTCTATTGGCCACGAAATTATGTTCTTTAAGAGCTTCAATTATGACCTGGGGGTCGGTATATGGGGGAATTCCCCTAATGACGACTTTCCTGGGGCGCTGTTCCGCGGGGCTCAGGGTTGTGTAAGGAATTGTTTTAGAATCAAGATAGTCCTGTGTTTTTCGGAAATCTGCATCAGTTTTACAGTGGATTTTGAGTAATTCACCGTCTAGTTTAATCAAGGGATTGCTGTCGTTGAGTTTTTTAATCTCACTTGCAAGTTCCGTCCACTTGCCTTGAAACTCAATATAGAAGGGGTGGATTTTTGGTTTTTTAGGGACTACTTCAGTAGTGGAGCTACCGGCTGACTCTCCTTGGGAGGGCTCAGAAGAATCCATGTTATTATCGTCAAGGTATTTTTCAGATATATTGGCATATTTATTCTCTAAGGGAATATTAGATTTGAGATCATTTCTCCTACGTTTTAGTGTATTAGCAGGGGTGAAGCCGTCATCTGAGTTCACCGCAATTGCCTTGAGTTTTGTTAAGATGTCAATTAGATCATAGTCATGATCATAGATAAAAGTTTTAAACTCTCTTAGTTGACTTAATTTTAGGGGGTCAAATGGCTCATTGAACAAAAACATAAGATTATTGAGAAGATTACTCACGCTAGTCTTGTGTTGAGGATTCGTCAGGTAGTCATCTTTACTTAAAAGTCTCATTATGTAGTTATCACAATCTTGCAGGAATTGCTGTACAATCAGTCTTTGTACTTCATCCGCTACTCCGGGAAATTCCATCCACGCAGCAGCTAAATCAGATTTCTCCTCTCCATTCAGGATGCGGAGTGCATTGTCAGAAAATTTAAATGGGTCCTCAGTACCCATTATTGTCGTCGGTGAACCCTCTATATATTACTACTATGATGCATCAAGTTCAGGAAACAGTCACCTATTCGTACGAACTAGTTTCTATTAAGTGTCACTATCAGCACCACAACTCATTCGAAGATACTTGCAAAAGATCCCGCAAGTTCTAAAAACATTGAACTGCGATTACGATCTCTTGAGAATAAAACGAACAGCAAACAGAAAACACGTCTGTTCTCTCCAAGAGGTACCAACCAACTCGTCTCATTTAATCGTCGAAATTCCATGATTAAACAAGGCGAAAATCTCTATTAAATTTTAGTGGTAGCTATGGATTTGCCAGACCGTGGAGCTGTTGATTTTAAATCGTAAGTTAAGGGCTTAACATCTAAAAAAATTAAAATTATTAATAACAATTTATAACATTGTTAGATAATATTGGAGTATATTATATTAATAAATTGTAAGTTCTCTGATTATTACTCTAAAAATGTATGTTATTAAAAAAAACTCATATTAGTGGTCGGCGGTATCCAAAATATGAATTTAATGGTCCGTAAAGCTTGCAATGTTGGTAACTGCTACTCTAGAAAAATATGTGACAATTACTTTTCAAAAAGATCGAAGTCGAATGATTGTCAATTGGTGAAGTTAGAACAGCCGCTTAATCTTTAAATTTTGTTATCAGAAAATGCAGTAAAAATTTTTTAGTTGCTGTTTACCTACTGTGGAGCACTCTACTTCTATAGTTTAAAAATTGTCCTTTCACTTTCGATATCGATTTACAACTAATAAAATATGATTTCCGTGTGTATAAAGAATACTTTAAATGATTTTTTTTTTCAAAATTTTGATCAGATGAAAGTGTATTACTATTAAACTAGCTTTTATCAGAGTCTCCATTCCAGTAGAATTAAGTATTGCTTATCGAAATGTTAATTTTACACATAATTTTTTATTATTTTTTTTCTTTTGCTAACTATTAGTGCAATTCCCATCAAAATCCGTTCAGTAAACCTTTTTAAAAATGCTAATCTTTCACAATCGAGTTTATCTAATTAGAGACTTTTCTCTTATGACTCTGCAACTAAGCAATCTAGAATGATGTTTTAAACACTGAAACCTGCACCCCTCCAAATTATCTAATTGAGAATCTAAGTCTCATAAAAATCGGCTTAGCAAAACCTGAGATATAAGCGTCTAGAATGAAATTTCCATTTGCAATCTATATATACTGTAGCAGTTAGAACTTCCGCCTATAGCTGTGTAATTGAGCAACGTATAACAATGTGTTACATCCTTAAACACTTATAATTATTGTTATAGTAAAAGTTGGTCTGATACAATACGATCCAAAAGAACTTATTAAAATACATTAAAAATATAGAAATGCGCAAGGTCTTTCAAAAGAACTTAGACTTTCTTCATCATGTTCAAAGAACACGTGCTTCTACTTTGAAGTACGTGTTCTTGCGCGAGCTTTTTGTCTTGCCCCTGCTTTCAAAGTAGAAGCACGTGTTCTTTGAAAATGATGAAGAAAGTCTAAGTTCTTTTGAAAGACCTTGCGCATTTCTATATTTTTAATGGTATTTTAAGAAGTTCTTTTGGATCTTACTTAAACCCTTACCTAAGAATTACCTAACTGACAATGTTAAGTTCCATAAAGATCCTTTTAGAAGAACTTGAGTTATAAGAGTTCGAAATGAAATCCTCTTCCATAATGGGTTTGACCGAATTGTGGACCTTTCTCCGATAGCTCTATAACTAAAGCAACGTAGTACGATATGTTATACACTGAAACCTCTGATATTCCATTCCCATTTGCATTTTATCTACAAGCAGTTCCAACCCGGGATTCTCGGGTTACAAAAAACAGGTGATGCACATATATATATATATGTTTTTTAAATTGAAAACTAAAATGGATTTCTTACATTTAATATATATTTTTTAGATTTTTCACTTACAATACCAGCAATCATTTGTATATGTTAGTAATTATGAATTAAAATAAAATTCTAAAATTTATTAAAAGCAACGCTTTCGTATTGGCCTTATTCCAGGAATTAACAGTCGAAGAAATCGCCAAAGATGGCTAGTCTTTTTATTCAAATAATTTCAGTGGCTTAAGAGTAGTTCGTTTAGATCTCTTAAATTTGTGTTTTATTTATATATTTTTTTTATTTATGGATTGATAAAGTTTAAATTTCATTATGGAATATAAGCCGGAAGCAAATACTGGACTATTTTATTTATATTAAGTGCAAACCTATTTATTTTTTGTAATCGTCTGTCTGCAAGTGACAGAAATAGATTTAAAAAATCATGCTTTAAAATTATTTAAAAAATAATAAAAATTGAGTAAATTGTAATACAGTTTTCAAGCAAACTGTGACATAGTTTTCAAACAAATTGCATTTGAAAGTACATTTTTTCTCTATTCGATGGTGTAAAAATTTAAAATGTGCGATATTTAGAAATTAAAAAAAATGTCAATGAAAGTTTTAAAAAAAAGTTAAATTTGATCGTCTGCTGTTGCCATTCGCAAAATGACGTCAGCGTTATGCACAGATACGTTTGCCCTTTATAATATAGATAGATAAATTTCTTCAGCCTTGGTAATTGTGATTTTTTTCCCTTATAGCTTCCAAGAATGGTGGAAGGATTTGCAAAGGTTGTGAAGTATGCACTTTTTCTCGCTAACATCATCATTTTGGTGAGTACTTTACATTTTTGGCATAATAGTTTTCTTTCGTTGGCTCTTTTACATAAAACTGCTAATTACACTAATCTACAAATTGAAAATTAATTTTTGGAACAGAAACCGCAATAATTGAATATTATGCTTTGGTTGACAATGGAACAGGAAATGAATTCGTTTTTCTTGCAAAGTGAGCGACATAAAATTCTGATACAAAACACTATTCCAAATCTTGATTAACCCTTTCAGGCACAAGGTATTTCTGGTACTAAAATTTTGAAATAATTGAATGACACTAGGATTTACGAACAAATTTATTTGGAAATTATGGAAATAAATAAAAGATTTTCTTCCCGTACATTATAAAAAGCAAAATTCTGGTGTCATTGTAGTATTTGGATATTAAAATTAGGAGCGACAGAATTTAATCCACCATGCCGGAAAGGGTTATTAGTTAACGTACTTTACTAATCTAACTAAACTTGCGTAACTGGAGAAGACACAGGACACTTACTGAACAGTCAAAATTTAACACACATTGCCACATATATAACCGTACCATCCAATGGCTTTAGCTGCACTGATAGATTGCGTGATTTGAAACAGGTTCAGTGTTTATGACTCATTGTTGGTGCTTGTTGGTGGTGTGTGGATGACTCTTTATTTACTATGTTATTAACACAGTGTTACTAAGATTTAATTTGTGAAAAATTACACTGTAATTTATCGAGCCATTGACAAGTCGTGTTTCATTGACTGGATACCTTGAAAGATTTGACTGGATACATTGGAAAATTTTACTGAATTTATCGGAAGATTTGACTAGATTTATCTGGAAACTTGACTAGATTTATCTAGAGACTTGACTGGGTAAATAGAACGCTTCGCTCACCTTCGGCTCGCGAAAAATTCATGTACCACGCTTTTTATTACTCAGTTTCCTTGTTTTAATTATTGTTGTATCTCTCATACAGTTAAAAAAATATTGTTGCTGTATTTTAGCCAGCGTGGTTTGGTGCAAAATTAATTACACTGTTGTAGCCATTGTTGTTACTTTATTGTTGCTATCACCACTCTTGTTTGAGTTGTTTATGTAATTTTTTACACCTGATCGAAGAGTGGGTTTAATTTGTGTAGAAAATCGCTTCAACGGAAGTCGATTAAAAATTAATTGCAAGATTTGACCCAGACAGGCTTAGAATTTTTTTTAAATAATTCGAGATAAACTGCGAAAATGCATTTTTCATGTAACTTGAGGGTTATCAGTAAATTTCGAGGAACAGAAGTTTTAGATGCATAGGTTTCGATACAGAAAGATATGACTGTGTAACTTTTGATAATGCATCCCTAATATTCTAAGAGCTAGCAATGTTTTCGTCGCTTGATTTTAGCCAGGCATTAATTTATCAACCAAATTTCCGTCTAGCAAATTACTTATAAGTTGCTTGTTAGTCAAAGAATAACATTTTAAAATTTCTTTTATGCTAAAATAACGTGAAGATGACATATTTTTTTACATGTAAATAAGGATCTGGCAGGCTCTTAACAACGTCGGAATCGTCTGGCAACGATGGATTAATATCACGAACAGTTATCAAAAACAGATTTTATAAATAAAAGTCATGCTATTAAGACGTAATTTTCAAATTTTTTCTCCTGCATAACCCCTACTCTCGCAGATAAGCGCAACGTCTCCCGCCAGCCAGATCGTCCGCATACGTACCAAAAGATAAAAAGGAAGGGCATATAGAAGATTGAGCCTTGCTAAAGTCGTGTTTTCTGACATTACTACCTCTTAGAATATAATACATAACAGTTATTACTTACAATGTAATACGTCTTTCTTTCGTTTTTTTTTTTTTCAGATATGCGGCATATCGGTGTTCGCCGTGGGGGTATGGACGCTGGCGGACAAGGCCTTCATGGAGCGTCTCCTGGGGAGCGAGCTCTACGTCAGCTCCGCGTCCATCCTGATAGCGACGGGAGTCATTGTGACGCTCATCTCCTTCCTCGGCTGCTTCGGGGCCATCAAAGAGATCAAGTGCATGCTGCTCACGGTGAGTGCGAAAAGGCCTTTTTTTTCCAAAGGACAATCATAAATTTTTAGTGGATATTTTGGAGTGAAAGCTACTGAAGGGACTAGGGGAAACATCGTCATAGGCAGATTATCATCTCTGGTAGAGGACGAAAGGAAGTTTTATTATGTTGCTTAGATACTCCATGTTAAAAATTTTATACAGCGCCAAAGTAGCACCAGGCCAAAGTTTTCGAGCAGAGTGATCAGACACAGGAAAAGTATGCCAAGCATATAAGTTTGGCGAAATTTAATTTGGACGAAATGGAAGAAGACCACATGCGCTTGACCAGGTCGTGACCTGTCATCAGTACTGCTTCTTCCACTACGAAAATCCCTACACTATCGGATCTGCGTGACATACACTCCGTGCCATACACATTTCGCATTCGACGATAGATTTCACTAGCACTCCCATTTTCCACTGTTAAAAATTGCACGATCGCGCGTTGACACCGTTTGGAGGCATCCATGCTGCGAACGATGCCTTTTAACGTGCTCCCACGCTAGCACACGCATACCTTGCTGTATCTGCTGATATCGCATGCATTCCCAGCCCTCTGCGCCCTCTATATGAGCATGCGCAGTCATCTATCTCGCCAAATGGCGGAGTTATTACAGCAGTGCCACTTTCATTTGGGCGACTCATATAATAAACTTTCGGAACCGCTTTTGGAACTTGATCTAAAGTTATTATTTTTTTTAATAACATTGGTTAGCAAAGTTGCACCAGAAATCTTGGGAAGAGTGGGACAACTTGGTCAACCTAGAATTTCGTCATTTCCCTAGATTCTTTCATATTTTTTCTTCAAATCGGAGATTTTTCAATTATTAATTAATTTTTTTTTTCTTTTGCGCGTTTTTTCCATGCATGACGCATCTCAATCAGAATTGGAGCAAGGTGTAATACCAGAGGAAGAAGCATAACAGGAACAAGATGTAGAACCCGAGCAACCTCAAGAAACCAGTGAAGAATTAATGCAGGACATTTCTCCTCAAGGGGATAATCAATCATCAATGACTGAAGACATCAAGTTAGCCCAAGTTGGTAAGAACTTCATACAATTGAAGTTTGGAATGATCGTGAACACTAATTTCTTGGTGAAAAAAAGTGTGAAACAATATGCTCCAAAAATCACATTATTACGGACATGGAGAGTTTGAGGTGTCATACCTTAGATTGAAAGACAATGGGTGGCGTCCCGCCAACGTAGCCGATGCTGTGTACATTGTTGAACTTAAAAATATAAAACATATAAAGGAAAAGCGTAAAATGTTTGCTTTAGTAACAATTTTGAACTTTGGATTTTAACTACAGACTTGAGTGCTTAGAAATTTGTGTAAAATATGAAAAAATGGTTGACAAACCCATCCTGCATAGTTTTTAAAAATTTGGATTTTGTGAAACATGTTATGATGTACATAGTACAGAAGAAAAGGATTTCTATCAACATATATACGTAGACACTTGGCTTATATATAATAAGTTAATTAATGGAAAGTGTTAAATAAGCACCAGAATATAAACTTGGAAATTTGAAACCACACGATTATTTAGCCACAACTGTTACCCCCCACCCCCTTTTTTAAAACATTTTTTATTTAACTTTTGAGAAATTGTATTTTGTAGATTATTACTATTGTTATTATTGTTGTAGTATTTGAATACATTGTGATATTTTTCTCTTTTTCAGTTTTTCATCATCCTCTTCATGATATTTATCGTCATGTTAGTCGGAGGAATTCTGGGATATGTATTTAGAAATGAGGTAAGATAGTTTTCTGCCATAGTAGTTAAAGTGACAAATTTTGTAAATTAGCGATAAGAACCTACACCAGTCACACGAAGACATTCGTAAGCTAATGTTAAATTAATGGCAGCGTTCTTTACAAATTTCTCTCGTTTGCATTTCAGTTATTTTAATTTTCTTTTCATGGCATAGCTGAGGTCTATCTCTAACCTGTTCCTTTTTTAAATTTTCAATTTTAGTTGCTTTTTTTTTTTTTGAAGTCTTTTGTTTTTTTGGAACCGGTTCCGAAAGTTGAAGCACCCTTATAAGAGGAAAACATCAACAACAACGGAAAAAAAAAAAAAAAAAAAAGAAAAGAAAAAAAAAAAAAAAAGAAAAATCGTGTATCACGGCTAGATAATGAAACTATCCAACACAATGCGAATATTGATAAGAAATTTTGTTTGCAATAAAATGAAACATCTTATAATAATAATAAAAATTAATTTTCAGCTATTTGTGTGTCCATAGCTAGCAATGTTTGCAAATTCCTTCGTGCATCCCTCTATATGATCTACGTAATACTCAAGAATTTAGTTCAGTTTTAAAATGCATATCACGACTGAAAGCGTTCAGCCAGCAGTTATGGCTTATAGTCAGTCTTCTACACGAATTCTTTTCAGTGTCTGTAAATAAACGATAAATTCTACGTACTCAATATTCTATTGTAAACATACTGTCACGAACCTTAGTAATGTATATCATAGCGATTCCATTGAAATAGTGTAACATCTTTAAAATACACTATAAGCGGTTTTCCCCCCGCAGATGTAAAGGAATTATTTTGTGTAACCCTGTAAAAGAACTATAATTGTTGCTGTACACTATACTCTATAGAAAACATATTGCCCTCCATATCAGTGATGCATATTAATTTCATTATGTTTGAAACAGCGTAACATCATTAAAATACACCGAAAATGGTTTTTTACCATTACCGTAATGTAACGGAAACGTCAGAAAATCTCGCCAATTTACACTAAATTATTCCTCATTTTTCAACAAATAATGTCCGTTCTCGTAGAAAACATGTTTTATCCGTGAACGCTTCCAAAATATCTGAAAAAGAGAAAGAAATTCTTTTCATTCATAGCACGCATGCGCTCTATTAATACTAAAATCCGAATTTATTTAAAAAATGAAAAAACAAAAATTTTATGCATTAAGATTTCTAATTTAATTAAAAAGGAAAGAAGTTTTCGAATTTAAAATTGAATAACAATTAGTTTTCTCATTCATTCAAAAATTCTCACAATTTATTTTTTTAAGTTGAATAAATTTAAATAAAGTTGAATTTATAAAGTTAATTATTAAAGGTACACATATATTAAGACAGACTATAAATACAATTAAATACCATAAGCCGAACTGGAATGAAAAATTAGCCGGGGCCAGGGCTCGAACTTGGGTCGCCAGCGTCACGTGCCGTTGCCCTACCGTTAAGCTAGCCTAACCGATGTCCTAGCTTAGAAAATTCTCACTAATAAACCAAGTTAAGGAATGTGCTAATTTTTGTGCTTTAATTTATAAAGTTGTTTATAAAAAATATTCGTATTTAAAATATATTTTTAATAAACACATTTAAAAGATATTTTAATTTAAATATTAAATGGAAAAAAAACGAGTTTACTCCAAAAAAAAAAAAAAAATTCTTTTCGAATAAAAAATATAATATTCATGCTTTACATCTAGCAGACTACTAGAAATCTATGATTCATATTTTTATTATATACTAATTCTAAAGTATTAAAAAATTCCATCCACAATCTCATTAAAGATGAAATCATTAACTTCATTAACTTCATCAACTCATTCATTCTACTCATTAACTTCAAAATTAAAAGCTCATAAAAGCCATACCCGTCTGAAGCAAACATATTTACTTCAAAGTGTTTCACTAATGTGCAAATGTAGCCCAATAGTTACTGTACTCGTGTCGTAACACTAAGATAGCTGATTCGATTCCAGAAAAACTTTTATTTTTTTCCCCACTTTCTTCAATTCACGTATACAGTGAAACTTCCTTTAAAGACCACCCCTATTCAAGAGCCACCTCTATTAAGGGCAAATATTTTTAGAAACGAAAAACTTTTCCCCATAGACATAATGTTAAATTTACTCCTATTAGGGGCCACACCTACCCCTCATGAAGGCCTTTTTTTCACATGTGCCTTAAATCCTAAACATCTGTATTGAATTCCTGAACCAAAAGATAAGAGTTCAGCAAACAATTGCAGTTGCAACAAAGAAGGCAAGGGGAGATGGAGGAGGGTTTAGTAACACAATGAAGGACCACAGACTTTTCCACAAGTGAGACAAACAGGTGTTCCTCACACTTTGTTTGACCTTTGAACCTGTAGGGGTTGGGTTGGAGGGGAAACTTGGCCCTTTGTTGTGGGCACACAAAGGATAGTACGTTAAAACTGATTCTACATTTACTAAAACTGTAAGAGCATATTAAAGCACAATTTTTACACCTGTCACGAAACGCTAACAGAAATAAATAAAATAATGTCTCATTCTAAGGCATTAATAAATGATGCAAATTTAAGTAATTTATTCCACAAAGTAAAAAAATCATTAAAAACCAAAATTGTCTGAGAAAAAATTATGAAAAATAAACAAATTTCAATAGAAAAATTTTTCAATCATGTATCGAGTTTGAAAATGTTAATAAATAATTTTTTTACCTATATAGGTTTTGATTTCCTTATTTTAGTTGGGTTTTTTTATCACCCCTATTCAAGGGCCACCCTTGATAAGGGCCAATTTTCCATAGAATGGCAGGTGGCCCTTACAGAGAGGTTTCACTGTATTTTACCTCCTGTAGCGGAGAAAAAATAAACGGATATTCGTCAGTTAACCTGAAAATCCTAGCAGCCAAGAGGTTTTCTGTGAATTGAAGAAAGTATTTCTAAGAGTGCACTTTTGAGTGTCTCTGTAAACTAAACATAAATGGAACACATTTAATTTTCAATAACGGTCATGCCATGATAAACCTCACTAACATACATCAATTATATTGCAATCCGAGTATATTTGCGCGTGTTACACCACGGACAGACAGACATACCCAATTCATAAACATTTTTCAACTATGTGGTAAAAAACAACTGAAATCCAAAAAGTAAAAAAGGAATTGGTTAGAGATTGACCTTAGCTATCCTATAAAATAATAATAAATAAATAAAAAATATATAAATTATTGAAATACAAACAAGAAATTTCAAAAGAACACCCCATAAGTTTAACATTAACTTGCGAGTTCTGCGGTGCCTAATTTATTCACGTGACGAAATTTGCAAGCTAAAGTTAAACCAAAGGAAGTATATTCTTTGCAAATTTCTTATTTGCACTTAAATATTTTTAAATGATTCTTTTCTCATGGGATATCTAATATTTAAGTCTAACATTCTACTTTAGTAGGGTTTTTTTTTTTTTCGTTTGAAGTTTAGTCAAGCGAAGACATTCGCATGCTTTGCTAATGTTAGTCGAATGGCAGTATTCTTTCCAAATTTCTTGTTTGCAGGTCAATAATTTTAATTTACCTCCTTACCATTCTTTAGTTGAAGTCGATCTCTAATCGGGTCCTTTCTTATTTTTTATTTATTTATTTTTCTTTGGGTGAATTTTTTTTAGGTGAGTTCGTAATTATATAATACGTAGCAGCTATAGTCGTCCGTCTGGCTGGCTGTCCGTCTATCGGCATAGAACAGCGCAAAAACGATATCACCAGAATTTTTATTTAAAGCTTTTTAACATACATTTAACTTATTTTTGTGTGATATGTATATCTAACTCTTTTTTATAGAAATTTCTGGTTCAAATCGAATTCTACACATTTGGTAGCAGTCAAATTGACTGCTCTTGGCGCTTCTAGTGTTAAAATAAAATGGAACAAGGGGACTTAGAATGTATTCATTTTTTTAAAATATCTCATCAAGAAATTAACATTTTTAAACTTCTTTTTTTGTCTGCACTTCTTAAGGGATGTCTTTTTTCTTTTCTTTTTTTAGTTGAGAAAGTACAAAATATTTCGGAATAGTTGGTAAAATACAAATAGAAAAGAAAGACATGATGCCAAATGCATTTTTTACTTAAATTGCTTAGTGCTGCCATCTACTGTAAGAAATAATAGTATTAAATAACAATCTTCAAAGTTTTGGTGCTGCCATCTTGAATCTATTTTTGTAACTATTTTGATATTTTATTGGAATTTATGAGTTACTGAAATTTTTGACTTACGAGGAAGCAAAAGGTAAAACCTTTTTACTGACATAATCAGTATAATATGATCAATATAAGCATTCAAACATTTATTAATTGAATATTATAATTTTTCTACTTATTAAATTGAAGTTAGAAATTGAACTAGAGATAAATTTCTAATAATTTGAAATTAAATAATTAATAAATAAAAATATTTATATTAATGTTTAATAATTAAAAATTAATTAGTATTTACACTTCTTTACTTCATTGGAAATCATGTTTCTGCGTTACTAGCGCTTTAATTATATTAGAGCAGTCCGTGAATTTTTCCCTGAAGAAAAATCCTTTCGACTTTTCTGTTTGTGTTTAATTATTTCAAATCACTTGAAAAGAATAATTTTTTTTTTCAAAAATCATTTAGGACAAATAAAATTTATTTAATTAACTTTTGAAATCGAGGAAGGAGCAAAATAAATTAAGCACCCTAAAAAATATAAAATGGTTGATGTAAAATCATAAGAAGAAAACATTCCGAATTTTTAGAGTTATATTTAAATGCATTTATATTATATCAATATAAACGAAGAAACTTACAATATATGTTTTCTAACAAACTTTATATTCCTTATCAGTTTACATGAAAAGTTCTACTCGTCCTCATTTATATTTTCGTGAGTCATTTTCTTCCCCACTGTCGCTTTCATGTATTTTATCCCCAGTGTCGCTTCCATCTAGCCATAATAGGCATCCCCGGTACCGTTAAGTTCATTTGATATTCCACGTTTTTAAGATGATTTAACAATTATTTCGAGTCTGATTTCATTCCATAATTCATTCACACATTTGCGTTAAAGACGCATGCCACATATTTCCTCCTTTCGAATTTTTTTCTCCTTCTAGCATCCATGTGTTCCACTGCCGCCAACAACTTTCTTTGAAAGATTTGTTTATTGAAAGATCTAATGGTTGAACTAACGAAGTCAGTTCACCATACTGCCAAATCTGTACTAGATTCCTTTTTTTTTTTTTTTTTTTTTTAAATTCAGTCTGTTCTATGTGATCTAAACATATCCCAAATTAAGAGACTTTCTGGTTTTCTTAAATCTCCTGAGCGCTTTTCCCAAAAGATCTGTGCTTTTTCGCAGATGAGGAAGACGGAAATTTGAGCGCATAATAGACAGGACCTGTTTCAAACCAGATTTTTGGGGGACGGGTTGTTTAGATTCCAAAGGATAGGAATCGAGAAGACCGGAAACGATCACATTTGCATGTCGCAAAGAAAAGACACATTATCTGAAGTGGGGGAAAGTTAGTATTTTACGTTTCTTTTCGTGGGGAAACTTGATGTGTGTTATACAGCAGTATATGCTTGAAATAAAAATGTATACCCTCAAATTATTGATGCGTGTTATACGTCGGGATATACGGTATATTAAATATTTAAACTTTCATTCTTGCCCTTTTTATTCCTTAATCAGAAAAAAAAAATAAATAGTAAAAAATGTTGAGGGTAAAATGAAATATTTCTATCACTTGTTTCGACGTGAAGGAAAGCTTTTTAAAACTTTTAATTTTTTTTATGTTATAGATAAAAGTGTATATTTTAAATATAGAAACTTTTATACTTGCTTTCAGTTTATTTTTGCCTGAAGAAGATTTTTAATTAAAGTATACAAAAAAAAAAAAAAAATTAACACCTAAATCCAGATACAGAAAATAGATGGCAGCACTAAATTTTTTCACTTTGAAATCGTGCAATATTTTAAGAAACGCGCGTAATTCAAAGCAAAATGGCTCATGGAATGTAGTTAATATTACCTTTTTTAACACATTTTTGCTATGTTAGGAATCAAAAGGAAATGTTGAATTTTTTTAAGCATATCATGGACTTACTGATCTTTATGTCTGTGCAATATTGTTAATGTCGGACCTTTCCTTTATTTATATTTTTGCTCATACATAAGAGGAAAAATTATGATTTTGTAAATTTTTTACAGTTTCTAAGTTTTTTTGAAGATGAAGGAAATAAATCGCAACTTTCAAACTTGGGGAACTTGATCTTCATATGTAATACTACATCAGGCATCAATTTCACAGATGTTTTTTAATTCCTTTGATTTTTATAACATTTCTAATTTTCTCAAAATTCGCAAATTTTCAATTTTTACAACCAATTAAAGATTTATCATGGTGTTACCGGATTATTATTACTCAATAAATAAGAAGATAATTTTTCAGAGGTTACATTATTATAAAAAAAAATTCATTTCAGTTAAATAGTTTTCAAGATACAGAACTTCAAAGTTGCAACTTTGGACGATTGCACACATGCCATTCTTTATCACAAGTTTTTTAAATGTCCAAAACTGCTAAAATATTGGGTGAGTGCAAAAGTTCTACCCGTTTTTTAGTGAAAATAGAAAGGTGGAGAACACAAAAAGTTAAGCACCTAGGAATTTACGCAAGCACCATCATTATGTATGGCATCTTGCCATTTGTCTGGCAGTAAATGAATCCCACGCCGATAAAACTGCTCTGTTTTAGAATCAAAATAGTGATGTAACGCCGTTTTTACAGTATCCACATCATAGAAGGTTCGGAGAGCGAAGGCGTTATGTATCGATAAAAAAGGGGATAAATCGAAGGCGCAAGATCGGGGCTATACGCTTAGTGAGATAAAACTTTCCAACCAAGGTCCAGGGAATTTTGCCGAGTCCTTAAAGCAACATAAGGCCTGGCTTTATCGTGATGAAAGAGAACCCCTCTGCGTTTGATGAGTGCTGGCCACTTAGACGTGGGTTTTGCTCACAGTTTGTCCAATTGTTGGCAGTAGAGGTCTGCATTGATCGTTTGGTTCGGTGCGAGGACCTCCTAGTTGATTATTACCTTGGCATACCACCATACACTGAACAAAACATTTCCGGATGGTTAGGTCGATGGAATCCGCTCTGCATCATCGGCACACGGTCCTTTGACGCTTCACATTACGGTGCAGCATCCACTTCTCATCATCCGCTACAATTTGGTTCAAAAATGGTTCTTTACTGTTACCGCAAAACAAAGAAACACAGGTGCTGATCCTCTCTTCACGTTGCCTTACTGTAAGCTGGTGTGGTACCCACTGATCGTGCTCGTTAATGAAGTCAAGTACATGCATCAGACTTTCTACTGTTGTTCTGTGTTCCGAGAGCGGTTCCGCTAATTTTCCGTCTGTTGGATGTGGGGAATATGTTATGGCTCTGTCCAGATCCTCATCAGAAACCATTGATGAGCGTCCAGAATGGGATTGGTTTTTACAGATCCTGTCTCCGTCCGGGAATTTCCTAAACCAACGGCAACAAGTGCTTCCATCCATGGCACGCTCGGCATACACTTGACAAATGCTGCGGCAAGCTGCGGTTGCTGTAACGGCTTTATCATACTCTCACGGTAAACAATGTCCGATGTGGTCTTTCTTGCTTGCCATGTTGTTTCTCGTTCGGCATGAGTTCTTCTGAAAAACGTTATGTCTATGCATACTCTACTGCTCTACGCGTTATGGTCCACTTTCCTGTCCTCGAAACATCAGCTGTAACGTCCGTACTCCACTTGACATTTACATATTTTCAAAACGGGTAGAACTTTTGCACTCACCCAATAATTTATTTTTTGTGAAGATATTTTACAGAGCTCTATTTGAATGTGAATTGAACCTGTATATCAAACTTTATTAAAATCGGTTACTTGGCCACGACTTTTTTTTTTTAATTTTTGCTCATTTTATGTGGAATGACCCTTAACCCCTTGGGGACGAGCAACCGGTATATGTGCCGCGTATGGTGCTCAGAATCCGTGATTATTCTCACCAGTAAATTTTTATTGTAAATTTTGCCTTATTCAAATCCGAGCATTTTCCTGATTCAATCAGGCAAAATTTTCCGTTTTGAGAAACCGGTGAAAAAAGATTTAAAATTCTGCAAAAGACGCTCGTCCCGAAGGGGTTAATAATATAATGTATCGTTTCATCCCCTAGAAAACTATAGACTAAAATTTCTTCATTATTTCGTCTATATTTCTAGTTTAGGGATTTATAAAATGATAACTATTCGTCCTAGATGAAGCCGGTATATATATATATATATATTTTTTTTTTTCCTCAGTGTACTTTTAATGATACATACAATATTCATGCACTATTCCCAAGATTTGGTATAGTATACTAGGAATAACCTAAACCCTTCCATTTCAGTTGATGGCTCCTCCTCAGTGGCCGAGAGGTTCTGCTCTCGAAGCTGTTAGACGGGAGGTGCTGGTTTCGATCCCAATCGCCCCCGTCGGCCTAATCGTTCGGAGTTTTCGTGGTTTTCTTCGAACCTTGGTTTTCCAAGCGTAAATACGGGTTAGGTTCTCTCAGAAAGACCCCCATCTAGAGAATTCGTCGAGCCTAAACAACTTAAATTCAGGCCAGAGCAGAGTAAACGCAGTGTAGGCAGTCATTAACAGCTGATTACATATTGAAGACACGTCGAACTTTTTATAGTTTTATTTAAAATCACATCATTACTTAGATGTCGAAAAACTTAAGACATTAAATATTTAAAAACAATGTAACTAAGATGAACATACTCTTAAACGGCTTAAACTTACATAATCTTTTTAAAAGAAAAGAATGAACAGAGCCGCCTCTTATATCACAACCACACAATATATACATTTAGTTAAACCGTTACGTCACACCACACACTTGTCAAAAAATTTGCATAAAGCAAGATGCTGGAAATAATCAGTAACAGAAGAAAAACTCCTCGCATTCAGCCGTACGCGAAGACTGCATAGAATGCGAAGTGACTGAAAGAGTGGAGAAACCGGCAATGTGTGGATGCAAACGATTTTTGCTCGTAGCTCGGGACGAGGTATTGGCAGGAGGATTAAAATATGTTAAACACACTTAACTTGCGAAAAACTCGCATACCTGCCTGTCAAGGGTCTATATCCCTCGTACCGATAATTGGCCGTCATAAACCCAACCAACCATTTCAGCTGAAATTTAGAACAGTCGGACACTATAACACAAACACACACACCTCGTTTTTTACACTTTGAAGTTTGGAACAGCCCATCTAGTATAAAAGAACTGAACCTCTGGCTTTTAATGTTTTAACCCTCATGATGAGCATGCACAGCTCGAAAGTACTTGGTTTTAGATTATTTTATTGTGAATAAAAACGCCTTTAGTAATTTAAAATAGTATTTTGTTCACAAAATACACAATAAAAAGCTCACCTTTTAACTTAAAAGGTGACAAAGATAATAATAATATGTATGTTAAAAGTTAAAAATATACATTTTATTTAAATTTCCTAGTACTTTCGGCCTGCAATCCCACGGTCATCGTCAGGGAATATTTTTATTAATTGCTTTTCCATTCATTCAAATACGTCACTTCATTTGAAATGGCAGAGTCTGTAATTATTAGGGTAGCTGGAAGTAGAAGTAGCAGTGTCTTGGATTGAACTTATGTCCAGAAAAATATTTAATTGCCGCTGAAGAAAATTTCAAAGACAGTCGAACATCAACTCAAAGAAGGAGGTGCTTTCTGGATTCTTTTCTTTAAATATTTAATGACTATTTACAGATCATGATTATATACATATATACAGCAAGAATTATCAAATACTTGTACTGGTTTTTCGAAATAAGGGAGGCTTAGCCTCATCAACAAACTGTAAAAATTTACAGCGATCATGCTTTTTTAAATCACAACATTGCTTCGTATCGTTCCAGCCACAACAATCGAAGTCGCATTCTAAGGTCGGATGCGCGCGCATCGCGCGTCCCTCGTTGCTATGGGAGCAGAGAAAAAGTTTCTCTTCACACTCCCCACCTGAACTCGTAAAGAGTTCACAAATCAAAATTCCATCATAAAATCATAAAAATTCAATTTTTCGTATCAGTGGTTCAGTAATCTAATACAATTTTTAAAAATTCGAATACAAAATACTAAATGTAAGAATTCAAACAATATCTAATTAATCACTTAATTAGTCAAATTCAAAATATCAATAAATTCTAAATAAAACACTTTAAATTACACAGTAAAAATAATGACTGTTAAATAACACACACATTTTTTTTTTTTTTTTTTTTTTTTTTTTTTTTTTTTTTTTTTTTGCAGTTAAATCATATACTTACTTATACCAAAATTCAAAAAGATTCTATATATAAATAACACTAAAAATTAAAAAAGAGAAAGAAAATATTTAGAGTCCTAAATGCAGAAAAAACAAACTAAATAAATGTCTATAAAAGTTTATGAATGTTTATAAAAAGTCTGCAAAAAGTCACTTGTTAGTCGTTTTGTATTTCAAAGGGATACAAGTGCTGAATGGATCTTTTTAAGATTCCACTCGCTGTTTTTATTTCGTATGAACGAATATTGCCATCTCTTCCAGGAATGACAGTCTGAATCTTACCAAGTTTCCAAAGAAACTTATTTTTTGCGTCATCTTGAATCAAAACAATATCGCCCACTTTCAGTGGCGTATGGGCATTAGGATTTTTCAAGGAATGGGCTGTTTTCAAATCCATCAAATATTGTTTTTTCCATTTGGTCCACAATTGTTTCAATAGTAAAGATTGATATTTTTTTCTTTTCAGGAGTGTTGATCTCTTCGAACAATCTTCAATTATTTCAAAAAAATTAATAGGAAATGAAAGTTCTTTTCCAAAATTTAAAAAGTGCATTGGAGTAAGAGGTTCTGGTTCATTGCTGTCGCTATATACATACGTCAATGGTCGCGTATTCAAAACTGCTTCCACTTCTGTCAACAGAGTCGCTAATTCATCATAACTTAAGAGTGCTCTACCAATTACTTTTCTCAAACAGTCTTTGACTGACTGTAGAGAATTTGAAGAAAGAAATCCTTGAAATTTTCTTATTTTTATTGCACAACACAAAAACAAATCTTGACATTCACGAAAACTTAACACACAATGAAACATACAGTTCTGGTTTCAGAATCAATTTTCTCTAGTTAAAATTAACACTCTAATTAGTATGCTTTCATCACATGAAAGCCTTAAATTACATTATAAAATTATATCCCCTGCCTAAACTGGGTGCAGATAATTAAATAGAATAAAGAAAGACAATAATGCAGCAGGAGCAACATTCTCCATACCACACTCTCAGGAAAACCAAACATCAACTCACTGATGATGTCATAATTAAGATTTCACAACAGCACAGAATGCATAGTGCTGCCATCTGTCAACAAACAGAATAACTAAACCTTAAATTTGATTTCTAATCAGTTTAGCACTGAACATACTCCCACCCATCAAGAAACTATTCTTGATGCAAAGGAAGTAAACAAAGTTTTACAATAGGTCTTTTAAAAATACCCCTAGCGGTTTTAACAGTTACTACACGGACTATACCATCCTTACCTGGATGAATTTCAATAATTTCGCCTAATGGCCAAACAGAAGGAGGAACATTATCCTCTTTCAAAATTACTACATCATTTACTTTAAAATTTTCAGTATTTACTCTCCATTTTTTTCTATTTTGCAGAGTACTCAAATAATCAATACTCCACCTTTTCCAAAAACATAATTTCAATTTTTGTACAATATCCCAACGAGATCGTAAAGACAAATTTTCCTCATTTAAAGGTTCAGCTGGGGAAGTTATGACATCACCAGTTAATAAATGAGATGGAGTCAATATATTTATACCTTCTGAATTGTTATCACTATCAATTGCCACTAATGGTCTAGAATTCAAGATGGCTTCAATTTGAGTTAAAAATGTATAAAGTTCCTCAAAAGTTAAATTAGTATTTCCAATTACACGTTTGATATGAAATTTTACAGAACGAACAGCGGCTTCCCACAGTCCACCAAAATGCGGACTCACTGGAGGAATCATATGCCACTCAATGTTTCTTTGAGACAAAAAATAACAAATTTTTTCATTTCTTCCAATTGAACAAATAAATTTATATAAATCTGAGAGTTGCCTTTTAGCACCTACAAATGTTGTGGCATTATCACTATACACATGTTGAGGAGCTCCTCTTCGAGAGCAAAATCTGTTTAATGAAGCAATAAATGCCTCGGAGGTTAAATCACTCACCAACTCTAAATGTAGAGCTTTAGTTGCAAAACAAACAAATAGAACAATATAGCATTTAGTAGTTTTCGCTCCTCTACCTCGATATTTCAAAATATTAATAGGCCCTGCATAATCGATTCCACATGCAGAAAATGGCCTGTTAGGAGTGACTCTGTTAAGAGGAAGATCTCCCATTAACTGTTTCGAAGAAGCTGCTCTATATCTAGAGCAGGTAACACATTTATGAATACAATTTTTAATTATCTTCTTGGCACATACAATCCAATAACTCTGTCTAATGATACCCATTAACAAATTTAACCCAGCATGAAAATGCATAACATGAAAATATTTAACAATTAACACACTTAATTTATGTTGAGTTGGCAAAATGACAGGATGTTTTGCATTGTACTGGAGGGGTGAATTTCTCAGCCTACCTCCCACCCTAAGTAAACCATCACTATCAATAAAAGGACAAAGTGAAAAAAGAGAACTTTTTTTAGAAACTGGTCTGTTTGATCTAATACAACTAATTTCATCTGCGAAATATAGCTGCTGAATATAAGAAATAATCAAATTACCTGAATGTCTTCTTTCGTTTGTCGATAAAGGAAGAAATTTACCTTTACTCAAAGGACTGGTGTTCATTTTGTCAACTTTCTGTTTGCAATTTCTCACAAACCTAATACAAAAAGCTAAAACAACAACAATTTTAGTAAAAGAAGAATATTTTTCAAAAAGTAAATCAATCAAAGAATTATTCACAGTTACTGGAAAACAAAATTTAGAGTTCTTTTTCTCTTTATTTACAGTGTCTAAATTAGTTTTTATTTGAGGTTGTTCAGGCCAATGTTCTTGACTTAAAGAAAGCCACTTTGGGCCCTCCCACCAAAGGGAACAATCGGGAAGATCCTTAGGAGATAAACCTCTAGAAGCAATGTCAGCTGGATTTTCCTTGCCTGGAACATACCTCCAACAGTCAGATGGAACAGAGTCTAGAATTTCTGAGGTTCTATTGGCCACATAAGGTTTCCAACACCTAGGATGAGATGACAGCCATGATAGAACTACTTGCGAGTCAGTCCATGCAAAAAACTTAATAACGAAGGTATTCAAAATAGTCACTAATGCAGAATATAGTCTTGAAAGTAGTAAAGCACCATTGAGCTCAAGCCTTGGAATGGAAACTGATTTAAGGGGTGCTACCTTGCTTTTAGCAACTAAAATGGTCACCTTTGACTTCACTTCACCAGGTTGAACCACATATATGATAGCGGCATATGCTGATTCTGATGCATCGCTAAATCCATGTAAAATGAGCTCTTTACTGGAAACTTGGATCCATCGGGGAATTCTAATAGAGCAAACTTGTTCAAATTCCTCTTGGAATTTCTTCCAATTTGCTTGGAAATTTTCAGGAAGAGCAGTATCCCAGTCTAACTTCATCAACCACAATTGCTGGTAAAACATTTTTATAGAGACAGTACATGGAGCCAAAAATCCTAATGGATCAAATAATTTGGCAGATTGTGAAAGAAATTTTCTTTTAGTTATGTTATCATCAAATTGTAAATTAACTTTAAAGACAAAAACATCATTTGAAGAATCCCAAATAAGCCCTAAGGCTTTGGAACAGTCATCAGGATGAATTTCTAAATTTGTTGACTCAAGAGAATTTGAAGATAAATGATTCACTACATCAGAAGAATTAGATCTCCACTTCCGTAAATGAAAACCTCTATTTTCTAAAGCCAGTGAAAGTTTTTCAATAACTCTAATAGACTCTTCACTTGAGATTGAACCGGACATACAATCATCAATGTAGAAACTATCTTTAATTATTGAGGCTGTTACAGGATCATCCCTTTCAATATCTTTTCCAATTTGAAATAGGCAACGAGTAGCTAAAAATGGAGCTGATGATGTACCATATGTAATAGTTCGTAGCCTGTATTCCTTTATAGCTGAGTATGCTGAGTCACGCCAAACAATACGCTGTAAATCTTGATCTTCTGGAGCAATCAAAACTTGTCTATACATCTGCTGAATATCAGCAGTAAAAGCAATAGGATTTGCTCTAAATCTTATCAAAATGGTAAAAAGATTTGGTTGTGGAATTTGTCCAACAGCTAAAATACAATTTAATGAATTAGCATTAGGAGGTTTGCATGAACCATCAAACACCACACGTAACTTTGTTGAAATAGAGTCGCTTTTTATAACAGAATGATGCGGAAGATAATATACTTTGTTGCTTGCAGGATTTGAGTTTTTGTCGATAAGTGTCATATGACCAAGGTCTTCATATTGCTTCATAAAATTTCTATACTCATTTTCAAAATTTTTATCAAATTGAAATTTTCTCTCCATAGCAAACAAACGTGACACTGCCATGGATTTAGAATCGCCTAATGACATCACATCTTTATAAACTGGCAATTTAACTTCAAATCTACCTTCTGGTGTTACCTTGTAAGTTGAACAAAAATGTTGTTCACAAAATTCTTCTTCCTCAGACAAATGGGGTTTATTAACATCTATTTCTTCTGCTTGCCAAAATTTTTGTAATAATAGATCAACATTGGATTCGTTTTCAACACTAAGAAAATGAGATTGAATACTAGAAGAATATTTACATTTAGGTTCCAATTTTCCGGCTACCACCCAACCAAACATAGTGTTTTGGGCAATTGGCTCATTCTCGGTACTAACAATTCTACCATATCTTAAAATAGTAAAGAAACAGTCAGATCCCAAAATAATATCACATTCTTGTGGTTTCATGAAATCTTCATCTGCTAACGTAATATTTTTAAGATACTCTATATTTTTCGTATCAAGTAATTCTGCAGGTAATTGAGATGTCACTTTAGGCAGGATGTATGCCTGAACCTTTAAGGACTCAGTAGAAAGCTTTGAACCTACTGTAAGAGTTACTGAACCACGAGTTTGTCCAGCCAATACTCCAGCAATTCCATTTAATCGGATTCTGTCATTCTTTCTTTTTAACCCTAAAGTTCTTATGACATTTTCACTAACAAAAGAACATTCCGAACCAGAATCGAGTAGAGCTCTAAAAGAGTAAGGTTTATTTTCATTATTATATAAGAGAACTTTAGCAGTAGGTAGGAAAGAAACACATTTTGAATTATTGAAAGAAGCACTAGAATTAATTTGTAATTCGTGAGATGTTGACTCCTGTACAAATTCTTTATTTGACTGGTGGTTTTTATTCTCAGATGAATTTGGAAAAACTTTATTTTCAAACTTAGCAGTGCAAGCATTATTACTTTTATTCTCTTCATGTAAGAGTGTATTATGTTTACTTTCACATTTAAAGCATTTCAAATGAGAATTTGGACATTCCTTAACTTTATGAGAGTTTAAACATAAAAAACAACAGTTATTACGCTTAATAAAGTTCTTTCGAGCAACAACATCCATGGATTTAAATTTAATACATTTATAGAGCGGATGTATTCCTTGACACTTTAAGCACACCTTTGATTGCTTATCATTAGAACTGTACTTGGAACCAACAAAATTTGAACTTTTGGAATGTTTCATATCACTTTCATTGTTAGAGATGAGCTCTAAAGAAGAACATCTTACACTTAAGAAATCAAAAAATTCTTTCAAAGTGGGAAATTCATTTTCTGTACTTTCAATGGACCAAAGTCTTCGACTTTCCGGATCAAGTTTTTGAAATAACAAATATATTAACCATGGGTCTCTATTTGTAGCTTCATCACCAACAGCTCTCAAACCCCTAATAACTTCATCACTAGTATTCAGCAAATTTCTTATATTTATGCTATTAGGATGCATAACTGATTTTTGTTCTAAAAATAATTTAATCAAAGAATTAACAATTTGTTTCTTTTTATCATATCGATTTAACAACTTTTCCCAAGCTTCTTGATAAGATTCATTAGCAAGGGGAATATGCTTAATTAATGTAGCTGGTTCTTCAGAAAGTAACCCTTTAAGATACTGGAATTTCTGAATGTTACTTAAACCTAGTTGTGAATGGACAGTGGAAACAAACATATCCTTAAAATTTGTCCATTCTGAAAACTTTCCAGAAAATACTGGAATATTCAATTTGGTAGTCTAATATTACATTGATTAGGAATAGTAACAGAAGAACCTTGCACAGAATTGTGTGTTGCAACATTGACAACTTCTGAAGGATTCAAAGAATCTAGTTTGTTTTGATATTTAGTTTTCAACTGAAAATACCTGTCTTCAAATTCTGCTAATTCAGAATCATCATCATTTAAACAAGAATCTAATCTTAAGAACTCTTTAAGTAAATCATCTAATCTTTGTAATCTAATCAAAATTTCATTTTTAGTGTTCACATTATCAAAACTATTCTCTAATCTAGTTACAGAGCCTTTCACCCTACCTCTCTCAATTTTAATTTGAGCAGATTTTTTTTCATAATCCTCCATTTTACACAATAACTTATAAGCAGAATAATTTCCAAAATAAAATTAATCAGATAACTTGAAAACAAAACTAATCAAAATTACTTCAAAATCAAAAGTAATCAGAATTGCTTCAAAACAAAACTAATCAAATTAAGTTCAAAAACAGAAGTAACTGAATTAAATTCAAAAACAGAACAAATCAAAGTCAAAAACAGAACTACTATAAAATGTTCATAATTATTCTTTCATACAAACAATAGAATTTTCTGTTCTCAAATGTGCATAAAATTAAAAATCTTCAAAATTCTTCAATCTAAAATAATAATTCACCATAATTAAATATTCAAATATTTCAAGCAAATAAATCATAATGTTCTTGAGAACAACAAGTAAATAAATCATAATAATCTTGAGAACAATTTTCTTTTTCAAGAACTATCAAAATATAATATTGTAGAATACTATTTTTTCTTATTTTATCAATTCAATAAAGAAGATACTAAATTGTTCTCATATTCTAAAATATCTTGCTAAATGCAACTTCAGTAGAAAAATTAAGCTTTAGCATCAAAGAACAATTTCACAACAAAGCAAGTACTCACATATCTCGCCGGTGCCTCCATTTTTCTTTATGTAGAGAATTTGAAGAAAGAAATCCTTGAAATTTTCTTATTTTTATTGCACAACACAAAAACAAATCTTGACATTCACGAAAACTTAACACACAATGAAACATACAGTTCTGGTTTCAGAATCAATTTTCTCTAGTTAAAATTAACACTCTAATTAGTATGCTTTCATCACATGAAAGCCTTAAATTACATTATAAAATTATATCCCCTGCCTAAACTGGGTGCAGATAATTAAATAGAATAAAGAAAGACAATAATGCAGCAGGAGCAACATTCTCCATACCACACTCTCAGGAAAACCAAACATCAACTCACTGATGATGTCATAATTAAGATTTCACAACAGCACAGAATGCATAGTGCTGCCATCTGTCAACAAACAGAATAACTAAACCTTAAATTTGATTTCTAATCAGTTTAGCACTGAACATAAGAGGTTCTGGTTCATTGCTGTCGCTATATACATACGTCAATGGTCGCGTATTCAAAACTGCTTCCACTTCTGTCAACAGAGTCGCTAATTCATCATAACTTAAGAGTGCTCTACCAATTACTTTTCTCAAACAGTCTTTGACTGACTTTACTAGTCGCTCATAGAAGCCTCCCCACCATGCAGCTCTTTCTATTGGTAATGGTGCGGTGATCTGGTCTGCTGGTTTGGAGAAATATTTTTTACATATTATACAATTCTTGATAACACTCTTGACCAACTGACGACCTTTAGGTATCCAAAAACGAGATCTAATTTTTGCCAAAGTACTGGCTGTCCCTCCATGCATAATTTTGTCGTGTTCTTGACGAACTATTAAAGTAGTTAACCAAGAATGTTTGGGGAGAATTATTGGGTTTTTCTCTTCTGCGGACAGGTTAGAAAATTCGAGCCTTCCGCCCAACCTCATCAACCCGTTTTTGTCAATAAAGGGCATGAAATTTGATAAGGATGACGTCTTATCCACTGATTTACTATTTTTTAGAGATTCTATTTCTTCCTTATAAAATTGTTTTTGTTCAGATTGTATCAAAAAAATTTCAGCTTCGAGTAATTCTTCGGTTGTTACTACGTCTTGCACTTCAGTTGATTTTTTCAGCTTCATAATGAATTTCTTTACCCAAACGGTAATTCTCAAAAGTTTCTCTAAATTACTATATTTTGAAATGTTTATGGGATTTTCGAGTTTTTTGACTAAGCACTCGCTCTGAAAAACATCGTTAGGATTTTTTTTTTGTATTCTAATTCATCTGAGTAAGCAATTTCTTTGTTTTCTGATATTGGCCAACACTCAGGAGGTAAACTTAGCCATTCTGGTCCCTGTAACCAAGTTGTATCATTGATTATCCTAGCGATTTTTGATCCTCGAGAAACTATATCAGCTGGATTGGCAGTACCAGGACAATGATACCAGTTATCAGGTGAGGTCAATTTATGGATCTCTTCAATTCTGTTTCTGACAAAGGGTTTAAACTTTTTAGGGGATCCTTTTATCCAAAAATAGGATATTTTTGAATCTGTCCAGTAATAAGTCGGTACATTCAATTTTAAAGCTTTCAAAATGTTACTACTTAGCTTGGCCGACAACAATGCGGCCATCAATTCAAGCCTTGGCAAGGTAAGCGCTTTCAGTGGAGCAACCCTGTTTTTCGAAGCAACAAAAACTGTTCGAACATTTTCGGTGGTTGTTGCTACACGTAAATAAGCAACCGTACCATAAGCCTTCATGCTCGAATCGGCAAAAATATGTAATTGTAGGTCATAATCATGCCAATCGGTGATGTCAGAAAAATAGTGTCTGGGTACTGAAAAGTTTTTCAAATGAGGGAGTTCGTTACACCAGCTACTCCAAACTATACGTAAATCTTCGGGTAAGGTGTCATCCCAATCTAGACCCAAATTCCAAATTTGTTGAATTATACATTTTAGTCTTAATGTAAATGGTCCTAGGAATCCAAGTGGATCAAAAATCCTGCCTAAAACTTGTAGAATAAATCTTTTGGTGTCTATTCTTCTTGAAACGAAATCAACTAAACCTCGAACATCAAAATAAAGTAAATCTTTGGAATTATTCCAAGCGATTCCTAAAACTTTATAAGGGAGATTTTGTTCTCCAAAAGCTTCAGAATTAACTTCTGAAGTTATGCCATTTTCTTTCCATAGTTCACTAAGTGGTAAAGAGTTCGTATGCCATTTGTGTAAATGCATACTTGCATTTTCAAATATATCAATACATTGTAAACCAGTGGATAGGGCTTGATCAATATTTTCATGACTTCCTATAACGTCATCGACATATATATTTTCATTTAAAAATTTTACTGTGTCTGGATATTTTTCGGTGTATTTTTTCAAGTGGTGTTTAATTGTTGCAACCAATAAAAAGGGGCTGCTACTAATTCCAAATAACACTCTGGTGAATCTATAAATTTCAAAGGGTTTAGAATTATCAAACAAATCTTGTGAAAATAAAAATCTTGTTACATCACGATCTTTTTCATCTATAATTATTTGTAGAAATGCTTGTTTTATATCAGTTGTAAAAGCTATGGGATTAAATCTAAACCGTAACAAAACATCAAATATTTCAGGATACAAATTTGGACCTACATGCAGGCAATTATTCAAAGACAGTGAGCCTGTGTCATGAGCAGAGGCATCGAAAACTATGCGTAATCTGCTCGTTGTCCTATCAGTTCTAATTATTTCTCGATGAGGTAAATAAAAAGTTACATTTTGTTTTTCTTCAGGCTCTGTAACTAACTCAATAATACCTTGTTTCAAATAATCTGCTAACACCTCCTTATACACAAAAAATAATTCAGGGTTTTTAATCAATCTTTGTTTGAGTTTAAAAAATCTATATTCTGCAATTTTCCGATTGTCTTTTAAACATTCCCTTTCAAGCTTCCACGGAAATCGAACTGTATATCGCTTATCATTGTATTTAATTTCTGACTCAAACTGCTTCATAACATTGTTTTCCGAAAAATCTGAATCCTGTTTAGTATTAAAAAAGCCAGATGATTCGATATTCCAGAATTTTTCAATCTGTTAAGAAATAAAATTTTGTTCTACTATTACATTAAATGCTAAGGGCGTATAACTGTCAGTTGTTTTTCCCTGTAGACACCAACCAAAAATGGTGTCGACAGCTACTAATTTTTTATTCAAATGTTTTATATTTCCAGTAACAATCTCATAATAATAGTCAGCCCCTATAAGTAATGTAATGGGTTCTTTGGATGTGGGTGTGTCCGCAAGGGTTAAATTTTCAAATTGTTTACTTTTCATCAAATCATTGATTTCAGGTGGGGGAATTTCAGTAGCTGATATTTGATTGGTGACTAGCGCTTCTATATCTAATTTTGAATTAGGTACATTTTTATTTTCAATAGTTAGTTTAACTACTTGAAAGGTTTTTTCAATGGGGTTCATACTTCCAAATGTAAAAACCGACAATTTTTCTTTTCTTATTGCCTGTAAATTCAATTTATTTGCTATTTCTTCAGATATAAAGGTTCGCATGCTCCCACAATCTAAAAGTAACCTAATTAGAGATTGTTTTCCGTTTGATTTTATTTTTACACAACAAGTTTGTAGAAGAATTTTATTATTTTCTGTAGAGGAAATAGCTGAAATTACTTTTTCACTAGCTTCATTTTCATTACCTTTTAATTCGGGTGTAGTTACTTCTTTTATTAATTTAGATTTTAGGCATATCGTTTGATTATGTCTGCCTGAACAGTTCTTGCAACTAGTTTTAGAGTTACAATTTTTGATAACGTGTTTCCTGCCTAAGCAAAGGTAACATCTTCCTTGAGATTTCAACAAATTTCTTATAGTGTTTACATCAACAGCCTTACACAAATCAGATGAATGTTTACTATCGTTGCAAAAAATGCAATGAGCCAACTGCCTATCTGGAGTCGATTTATCATTCGAAATGTTCATAAATTCACAAGTAGATTTAAATTCAGATTTTGTTGTTTGACTCTTGATTTTTGTTTTATTATTTTCAAATGCTTTCATTCTCGAAAAAAATGTGTGTTCTCTGCTTTTTATTTCAGCGTGCAGAAAATCTAATAATTTATGTATATCTGAATGTGTTAAATTATCTACATTTTGTCTATTATATTCCAAAGCTAATTCTGCCGGTATTAATTTTAAAATTACGGCGATAAGCATGGAGCCATAATTTTCTGGTTCGACACCTAATGTGGACAAACATCGAACATTTATTTCTATATCACTGTGCAATTTTTTCAATTTTTGAATTTCGTTAGCCTTATAAACAGGGGATAAATTAAGAAGCTTGTTCAGGTGATGATTAATTATCACGTCTTTTTGACCATAACGCGATTCTAAAACTTTCAGTGCTGCGTCATAATTAGCTTCTGATATTTCAAAACCTTCTACAGCATTTGCCGCAGCTCCAGATAAATAACTCTTCAAATAATGAAATTTTTCAATTTTCGAAAGCGATTTATTTTCGTGAATTGTATTTTTAAAAGTATTAAAAAATGAAATAAATTGCGTACAGTCGCCATAGAATTTTTGTATATTGAGTTTTGGCAATTTAACAACTGAGTTTTCATAATTAATCACATTCGATTTTAAATCTTGACTATTATTTAAATCAACATTAACAATTTGTTTGTTTTCGGTTAATTTTTTCTTCACCCGGAATTTTGCAACTGATATTTTATCCACGTAATCATAAACAGAATTGATTTCAGTTTCATAGTCGTCTAACCCTAAAAGGGGCTCAATTTTCTCGTCAACTGACTTCAATAATTCTGCTTTAGTATCTAACTGAATAAATAATTCTTCTAAATTATCAAAATTTATTGGACTATCCTTCATAACATTTTCTATATTATTAATCAGCTTTTTTACTGCTGTTCTCAAAACTGTACGGTTCTTTTTCAACTTTTCTAAATCAGACATTTCGAAATAAATATGAAAAACTTAATCTTACCTTTGCCGTCTTCTTATCACTTACTATGCTCTATTTCCTTATTTGTGTTTTGAAGACATTAATAGGGTAACGAATACTTTTTTTTTCTTTCTTTCCGGCGTGATGCACCATGAAGAAAATTTCAAAGACAGTCGAACATCAACTCAAAGAAGGAGGTGCTTTCTGGATTCTTTTCTTTAAATATTTAATGACTATTTACAGATCATGATTATATACATATATACAGCAAGATTTATCAAATACTTGTACTGGTTTTTCGAAATAAGGGAGGCTTAGCCTCATCAACAAACTGTAAAAATTTACAGCGATCATACTTTTTTAAATCACAACATTGCTTCGTATCGTTCCAGCCACAACAATCGAAGTCGCATTCTAAGGTCGGATGCGCGCGCATCGCGCGTCCCTCGTTGCTATGGGAGCAGAGAAAAAGTTTCTCTTCAGCCGCTCCATTTATTTTAATATGTCACTTTCATTTTAAATGCTTAGCTAGACAGTACTAGGAGTGGCATTTCAGATTAAACTTGCGTAGAGGAAAATACGCACGGTACGGCAGTTAAATATTTTCTTCTACGCAAGTTTAATCCGAAACACTGCTACTTGCGCATTTGAAATGAAAGTGACGTATGAGAACAAAGTGACGTATTAAAATAAATGGAACGGCAGTTAAATATTTTTCTCTACATACACTATATGGCCAAAGGTGACCGGTCACATGCGATTTTAGACGCTTTCTTAAATATCTAGAAAAATACATGAGGAATTATCTTGAAACTCCACGTCTGTAAACAGAATAGTACAGGTCATATATTTCCGTGAAGATTTTTTCTCGAAACTCCATAGGGGGCCCTCAACAAATTGAAAAAAAACGAACATCTTTTGGATAACCCTGTAAAAACTAACGTAACAAAAGCGTTCAACACAGTAGATTAAGTAACTTATTGCAATAAACTGTGTTCATTTTTATGAGAATAGCATGTATATTCGTAGAGAAATTAAAGTTTTTATAAAAAGAGTCCCAAATTTTGCGAAGTTTTTTGCTTATAATTTATAGAGTTCTTAATATAAAAAAAAGTTCTTTTCAGTAAATATGACAAACAATCAATAAATATGACAACAAAATGGTTGTATCCATATATCCATTAATTAGTGCCAATATAGCATACACAATATTGCACGAACTACTGTATTTGGATATAGCCCCTCATCTTTTTGCTTCATTTTGGGAACAACGGATTTCGAGCTTATTCTATCAACGATAATTTTCAGAATTTTCAAGCTATGTTTTTGAGACTTTCATAAAAGTTGCTCTATACACTTAGCTAACACATTATGCAAATAATACTTTGATTACATTTGGACATGCGCAGTGAATCATTATTTAGTAATCGTGCTCATTTTTCATACAATTTTTTTATTATTTTTTAATTCTGATTGCAGGGTATTGTGTACAATGTTGTTTGTCATATTTTCTGAAAAGAACTTTTTGTTATATTAAGAACTCTATAAATTATAAGCAAAAAACTTGGCAAAATTTGGGACTCTTTTTATAAAAACTTTAATTTCTCTACGAATATACATGCTATTCTGATAAAAGTGAACACAGTTTATTGCAATAAGGCACTTAATGATAATCTACTGTGTTGAATGCTTTTGCTACGTTAGTTTTTACAGGGTTATCCAAAAGATATTTGTTCTTTTTCAATTTGCTAACGGTCCCCTACAGGGTTTCGAGAAAAAAAATCTTCACGGAAGTATATGACCTGTACTATTCTGTTTACACACCTGGAGTTTCAAGATAATTCCTCATGTATTTTTCTAGATATTTAAGAAAACGTCTAAAATCGCAAGTGACCGGTCACCTTTGGCCATATAGTGTATGTTCGATCCCAGGCACTTCTACTTTTACTTCCAGCTACCCTAACAATTACAGACTCTCCCATTGCAAACGAAGTAACGTGTTTGAATGAATGGAAAAACAATTAATAAAAATATTCCCTGATGATGGCCGCGGAATTGCAGGTCGAAAGTACTAGAAAATTTAAATAAAATGTATATTTTTAACTTGTAACATCTATATTATTATTATCTTTGTTGCATTGTAAGTAAACTGGTGAGCGTGTTAAAGTTTATATTGTGTATTTTGTGATTGAATCAAGGAGGAATATTGCATTTCGTCAAGATTTTGTTTTTATAAAATTTTTAAACAACTTTTTATACAAGCTTAAACAGGTTAACATACAGAATACTTAAATAAGTTATTCTTATTTTAATTCTATTCATTTTTAATACATTTAGTGGGACATTTCGCATGCAGATGATATCGCTAAATTTTCCCTTTGAAAAATGATTATAATATTTTCTCTTTTCAGGTAGAAGAACAAATGCATAAAGAAATGCAGGTTAGTATACCAAAATATGGCGAAGAAACGGCCGTAACAGATGCCTGGGATGCAGCTCAGGAACATGTACGTATCACTAAACTTTTCATTTCTGGAAATGTCTTATCATGATAGTCCGGGAACCAGTGACATTGAAAGCCTCATTACCGCGGAATGAAATTTTTTTATTATGTAAATCGATAGTAAATGAGCAAAAATATGTTTACTAAAATTATCATTGTTAAAAAGCTAAGCTATAATGTTTTACCGTTATCACGGCTATTGATCACTCTTAGAGCATTGTATAGAAAATTTTGAGCTCTTTCAGAAAAAGGTGGTGTGACAAACTTTATTCTGCCTGTCATACCTATTTTACATAATGTCATACCGGGTGTTTCAATAGTTCAGTGCGAAAATAAAACGCAATAAAGAAAGATCTATGGTTCAGAGAGACATGCGGTTTGCAGATAAATATTCAGCGTGGTACGGAATTTTGTATGACACCAACAAAAAATTAGTTCAAAATTTCGACAATAGAGGGCGCCACTGAAAATAATTCCATATTGGTCACACAACGCAAGATTTGGATACAAAAAAGTGTACATGTAGTGTTTTTGTATCCAAATCCTGCTTTGTATGAGCAATATGGAATTATCTGCAATAGAGCCCTCTCTTGTTAAGATTTTGAACTAATTTTTTGTTGGTGTTATACAAAATCCCGTACCACGCTGAATATTTATTTGGAAACCGCATGTCTCTCCGGCCCATAGATCTTTTTTTTTTTTTTTTTTTTTTTTTTTTTAATTTCAATTTACTTTAGCAATGAATTTTTGAAACACACGGTACCTATCATACCTATTTTACATATTTATAATTGTGGACGAAAAAGCAATTCTTTAAAGCATTGTTTCTGGTTGGCTGATGAGTAATATCAATGCATGATTCAACTTAATATCAAATCAGCGTAATTTCCAAGGTCCAAGGTTACATTATGCAATGGAGTTTTTGAAAATTAAGAAGTGTCATATTTTGGTGCTTTTCATTATTTTACTCATTATATTGGTTCAAAGATGAACGGAAATATTTTAAATTGTATAATGCCAGGCTTTCACTCTTGTCAACGAGTGAAATATTTCACTCTCGACAAAGGAGTGAAATATTTCACTTCTTTCTAGGGAGTGGAAAATTCCATTCTGCAGCAAATGAAACTTTGTTTTTGTACATGCTTCTTCAAATCGCGATATGTAATGGTTTGTAAAGATAAAAAACACTTTTCGCGGAACTCGGATAAGGTTATTGTATGTTTTCGTTGGTGATTATACTATATTTTCTTTGATTAAACAGGGATATTTCCGACTTTTTGCATATCAGTATAATCTTAGAGAAAATGTTATTCTGTAAAGGGGTGTCAGGACTCTTAAAGCTTCAAAATTTTCAAAAATTTAATTTTTTTTAGATGTTAAACTTCTATCTTTTCTGAACATTTTGATGTGATTATCTCCTTGAAATTCTCATTCGAACAGAAGTTATGGCTATTAGAATTATAACCACTCAATAGCTGAAGCAGTGTTTCCGAAACTTTGAAGTCATTTTTCTCCAAATGACGTTTTTGGGCATAACGCGCAGGATATCTCAAAAACTTCTGAATATTTTTCATGAAATTTTCAAAACATACGTTTCATGTTAGCCTGTATAAACTGAACCGAAAATTTCCTTTTTATTGTCCAAAAAAATATTTTTTTTAGGTGATTATACTGTTGAAATTTTCTAAATTTTGTATTAGCTCAATACAACTTTGTATTAAAAGTATAAAAATGCTTTAAATACAAATTTATTTAGGTTCGGGCTAAGTATTGCAATCTGAAGTATAATTAGGCACCCAAAATTTCATTCTAGTTGAGAAATTTATTTTGTAATCCTGCGCGTAAGCTATTATACTAATTTCCTTCTCGGCAAATGCCTGACAGTTTGCAGCCCCCTATAAATACTAATTCCGCATCTTGAAATTTTTTAAGTACATGAAATGAAAGAACATACTTATATCTTTCATCCCAATAAAAATTGTGTTTTAAAGTCGTATACATTTTAATATATTAAATGTTGAAAATGGTCTTTTTTCCCCCCAATTTTAAGAGTTTTGAGATCTCTTAAGGATTGTATTTTTATAAAATTAACTCCGCCCCACCAGTGCTGAAAGGTTCTGCTCTCGAAACTGGTAGACGGGAGGTGCTGGGTTCGAACCCAATCGCGCCTGTCGGTCTAATCGTTCAGAGTTTTCGTGGTTTTCTTCGAGCCATGGGTTTCCATGCGTAAATACGGATTAGGTTCCCTTAGAAAGACCCCCTCGGGCCTATGTCCCTAGTGTAGATAATCGGCCGTCAAAAATCAACCGACTAACCATAAAATTAACTCCAAAAAGAATGAAAGCATCTTTCACTCTTTCAAAAAGTGAACTTTTTACTCCTCCCAGTTTTAGAGTGTAGCAACCAATTTCCTTATTAAAGCAACTTTTCATTCGCTCTATATTTTCATTATATGGTTATTATAATGTCATGTAAACCTAATATGTAATTGAATTTTTTCTTCGTTTCAGTTCAAATGTTGCGGTATTTCAATTGATTACCAGCCCAGCTACTCCATCTGGAGGAGAAAAAATAAGTACCTTGAGACCCAGGGTAAAACGGTGCCGGACTCTTGCTGTACGTCCAAAGAGGAAGAAAGCATAAGGGTCTGCCAGGGTGATGCGGCTAACCAGGCATATAAAGAGGTAACAGTCTCTTTCATTTAGTCACATATTTGCTTTCTACATTCTTTTCTATAAATAAGAAAATAAAAAAGAAAAGTGCCCGGTTAAATTGATGGCATTGCGAGCTCTCAGGCTATCCACACTAATTGTATATGTTATTGTATGTTATGTATTGTATATGTATATGACTCTTATTTCAAAGAATAATGCTCCTCGAAAAATAAAGAAATCGACAAAAGAAAAAAAAACATTTAACTAAATTAAAGGGGGATTACCCCCCCCCCATTTCCCCCTTTATACTTGACCAAAGAACCTCCAAATCTAGAATCCTCCAAACTAGTAAGGGAAGCGCCTTATTAGGAAAAACTTATTTACTAAATTTGAAGCAAATCGGATAATTCTGCTTGAAAAACACATTTATCTAAATTAAGGGGATTAGCCCCCGCCCCCCCTTTTATGTTTAACCAATGGACCCCCAAAACTAATCAGGCAATCGCCTTATCAAAATTAGCCTATTTACAAAATTTAAAGCAAATCGGATAATTCTACAAGAAAAAAACCATTTATCTAAATTAAGGGAGGGGGGAGGGGTAACTCCACCATTTCCCCCCTTTATACTTAACCAATGAACCTCCAAAACTGATTAGTGGAGCGCCTTATCAGAATGAACCTATTTAAAAAATTTGAAACAATTTGGATAATTCTGCATGAAAAACCCATTTATCTAAATTGAGGGGGATTTGATCCCCGTTCCCCCCTTTATACTTAACCAATGAACCCCCAAAACTAATCAGAGAAGCGCCTTATCAGAAAGAACCTATTTGCAAAGTTTGAAGCAAATCGAATATTTCCAGCAAGAGTTATCGCGTTACGTGCATACATACTTACGTACATACAGAAATTGTATCATCTGAAAGTGTGCATAGAATTGAAACAAACTACATATATATGTCTGTCCTATGTCCTATTCAGAACCCAGTTGAAAATGGAGATATTCCCCCAGAAGGGAGTGTTTTAATAACAATTTTAGTGCATTTTTCTCGATTTTTCGTAATTCTGTTGTACATCGGCTGCTCGTGCAGCGACGGGCACTTCGCATCCGCTAACCCGACGATTCGCAAGCTTCTGACGTACAACAGAATAACGAAAATTGTGAATTTATTAAACTTCATGATCCAGATTAACTCGTTTTGTCTCCGATTATTAAAATGAAGCAGAAATTTAAGAAGAAAATCAAAGTTTATGTTGTACTTAACTATTAGCATTGAGGTATCAATTTACGTAAATTTTTTTTTGAAATATTAACATGTATGAGAAAATAGAAAGTTTCGGGATTAGCACATCCGACCAGTTTGTTTTACTGTAATTTTTCTAAAGACAAATGAAATAAGTAAACAAAATTAAATATTCCAATTTTTGTTATTATAATTATATTTCACTCAAAGAAAATCAACTTTTTCAACCCATCATTGCTTTTCATACGGAGACAAGCTCACTGGCATATACAGAAACCATGATTTTTTTCAACTTACACAGATAATCCTTATTGCATATTAAGGGATCTCACAAGACTCTTAAGTTTCTCGGGTAAGTAAAAGTAGTAAAATTTGCGCAACCCGAGATTTCATCGAGGATGCATTTTTCCGTCTAATTAACCCTCCTTGATCATTCTCACCAATTATTTTTTTATCGTAAATTTTGCCTTATCTAATCGGAGCATTTTCCCGATTAAATCAGACGAAAATTTTTGTTTTGAAAAACTGGTGGCAAAAGAATAAAAATTCTTAAATGACGCTCGTCGCGAAGGAGTTAAATACGCAATTTTTGAGGCGATTTTGGTAAAACAATTACGCAGCGAGAGGGTTAAAGCTTCAAAATTTTCGAAATTTAAATTTTTTTAGAGGTTAAACTTCTATCTTTTCTGAACATGTTGATATAATTGTTTCCTTGAAATTCCCATTAGAACAGAAGTTGTGGCTTTTAGAATTACACTCACGCAATAGCTGAAGCGGCATTTCCCAAACTTTGACGTTTCTTTTCTGCAAAGGACGTGTTTGGGCATAACGCGCACGATATTTCAAAAACTTCTAAATATTTTTTTTTTTATGAAAATCTTAAAACGTATGTTTCATGTTAGTTTGTATAAACTGAACCTAAAATTTCCTTTTTAGTGTTCAAAAAAATAATTTTTAGGAGATTATACTGTCGAAATTTTTCAAATTTTGCATTAGTTAAATAAAACTTTGTATTAAAAATATAAAAATGCTTTAAATACAAATTTATTTAGGTTCAGAGTAATTTTTATAATCTGGAGTATAAGTAGGCACCAAACTTTTCATTCTAGTTGCAAAACTTATTTTGTAATCCTGCGCGTAACCTGTTATACCAATTTTCTGCTCGTCAAATGTCGGACAGTTTGTAGCCATCTATATATGCTAATTCTGGATCTTGCAATTTTTTAAATACATGAAATGAAAGAACATACTTATATCTTCCATCCTAATTAAAATTGTGTTTTAAAATCATATACATTTAAAGATATTAAATGTTGAAAATGGTCTTTTTTTCATATTTTCCAATATTAAGAGTCCTGAGACCCCTTAAATTGACATGAACTTAGATCACAGATAATATAAAATAAGTTTAGTACTGCTTACGAATATTTTTTAACCCATTCAGTATCTAGCAGTAATATAAAATGGACTTGTACCACTTTCAAAATCAATGACTCATATAATTCAAACAGAAAATTATACCGGGTGTCCTAAAATGAACCGAGTGTTTTTAAAATTCAATAACTAGCAAATGGTGAGCGCTATTAAAAAATTTCTTGCAGGAGGGTTATGTAAGATGTCAGGAGTATTCCCGGTTTTAGTTCCAAATAGCAGCGATAAATGGCGATGCAAGCAGTAGGCTCTCAATCGAGGCCTATACTGAAATCATGCAGCATGGATGCGAAGGAAGGAGGTGAAATTTATGGAGTGGGTCTTATTCGCCTCTACAATCTTGCTCTTAGGGGCACATTTCATATATTTAATCTCTTTCTGCATCAGTAATGGGTGATTTCGGTTTTGGCTCCATTGAACGCCTACTACTTGCAGCGCTATCTATCACTGCTACTTGGAACTAAAACGGGGAATCGTAGTTTAAAAAAAAAACCTGATATCTTACTTAACGCTCCTGCGAGAATTTTTTTTAATAACTCTCACCATTTACAAGTTATTGAATTTAAAAAAAGTTTTAGGCAACCAGTTAAAGGGACCGCCGCACTGAAACTCCCCGATCGCAAAATCCCATGTTAGCCTATGGGAAAAATTTGAAGCGCGATGACTCATTACCTAATAAAATTAATAAAATACCGTTTTCACCATCAGAAAATAGACGTCAGATATCGTTGATGTGCGTTTTTAAAAATTGTCTAGATAAATTTGAAGTTTTTAAAAGAAGATGATAAAATGTAACCAAATGGAAATTTAAAAGTTTATAGGGATTTTTTATGAACTTTGAATTTACGGAGACAGATTTTAAAAACCCCCGTCATCGGCATCTGACGTCTACTTTCTGATGGTGAAAACGGTATTTTAATAATTATATTAGGTAATCAGTCATCGTGCTTCGAAATTTTCCCATAGGTTAACATGGGATTTCACGATCAGGAAGTTTCAGTGAGCGGAGCCTTAAGGCTCCTGTTCGTGCTGGCGAAGACACTCACGAGCTAATGCTAATCCTATGGGGGAAGGGGGGGTATTTATTTAATATCTCGTTTGCACTTCGACATTTTAAAATATTTTTTTTCCATTGGATAGACGAGGTCCGTCTTTACATCGCACGTTTTTTACTTTTTCGATTTTGGTCGAAGATAATTTTTATAAAGTTACTTTCGCTTTCAAAACCGGTTCTGAAAATGAAAGTGCCATTCTAAAAAATATCTGCAACCAAAATCGAAAAAGTAAAAAAGGTGCGATGTAGAGACGGATATCGGCTATCCAATGCAAAAAAAAAAAAAAAAAAAAAAAAAAAAAAAAAAAAAAAGGAAAAAGATATTTAAAAATGTAGAAATGCAAACGAGATATTAGAAAAATCCCTCCCCATAGGATTAGCATTAGTTCGCCGGCAGGAACAGGAGCCTTAAGAGGCTACTTCACTCACGCGAAAACACCCTATCGGTAGCTTAATCGTATGAAAGAAATTTCTAAAAATATCTCGTTCAACATTTTTAAATGATTTCTTATTTTTACTTTCTTCTATCTTTACAAGAAGAAAGTATTGGATTCGTGAAAATTTTCGACTTTCGGTTTTCGACTGATTTATACGTTTTAGAATGCCCAGAACACGATTTGATGGTTTTTAGAAAATGTCTGTCTGTGAGTCTGTCTGTCACTCTGTCACTCTGTCTGTGAGTCTGTATGTGACAAAAATTTTGTGGGCGCTCTATCTCAAGAACTAATGCACGGAATTTCACAAAACTTCATATTTAGTTAGACCTTGATTTAAACTGGACCTGATTAGTTTTTGGTGAAAATCGCCCAACAGGTGGCGCTGCTATGCGGCATTTTTCACGATTTCTGCAATAGCTATATCTCAAGAACTACTGCACGGATTTTCATAAAACTTCAGATTCAGTTAGTCAAGATATAGTTTGGTGCTGATTACTTTTTTGTGAAAATCGCCCAATAGGTGGCGCTGGTATGCTGCATTGTTTATAATTATCGCAATAGCTCTAACTCAAGAAAAAATGCACGAATTTTCATCAATCTTCAGATTCAGTTAGTCCCTGATATAAATTAGAGTTGTTTAATTTTTGGTGTAAATCGCCAACAGGTGGCGCTGCTGTGCTGCCTTTTTCACGATTTCCACAAGAGCTGTATCTCAAGAACTATTGCCCGGATTTTCACCAAACTTCAGATTTAGTTAGTCCTCGACATGAATTGACGTATAAATTAGTGCTGTTTAATTTTTGGTGTAAATCGCTCAACAGGTGGCGCTGCTATGCTGTGTTTTTTGCGATTTCCGCAATAGCTTTATCTCAAGAACTAATGCTTGGATTTACAAAAAATTTCAGATTCAGGTATACCTTGATATCGTTTAGTGCTGTTTACTTTTGGTGTAAATCGCTCAACAGGTGGCGCTGCTATGCTACATTTTTTCAGAATTTCCGCTATAGCTCTGTCTCAAGAACTAATGCACGAATTTTCATCCAACTTCAAATACAGATATACTTTGATATGAATTGGTGCTAAATCGTTTTTATTTCTTGTACTTTTTAAATGATTTAATTGCCGTGATTTATATAGAAGAAAGTTTTGTGATGGCCACAACATACTAGTTTTCTTTTGTTTTCTATTAAGTAACTGAGGTCAATATCTACAAAGACCCATTTTAGGTGCGTTCGTAATTATATAAATACGTTTGTCGTTCAGTCCGTCCGTCTGTCCGTCTGTTCGCATATAACAGAGCAAAAACTACCCGACCGAATGGTCAGAAATTTTAAATATATAACTGTTGCAAAATTTTGTCGAGTCATTTCAAATTTTATGAAAATCGGATGTATAGTTTAATGACAGTTACAGTCAAAATTTCTCCGTTTACATGACGGCCAATGGGAAAAAATATTTCATGTGCATTTTAATGATATTACAGCCTTTCGAACAGAATGAAATGGATATGGATATGCACTTATTGAAGTGCACTAAAATATACATTCAGTACAATATGCGATAAAAAATATTTATAAAAATAGTTATAGTACGAACGCATCTCATTTGCCACGTTTGACGAGCAATTTCCAGCTTGTTCATTTCAGATTTTGTTTAGAGATTTTTTTTACTAGGCTACTATGATTTTCGGAACAAAGTATCTCTCTATTCTAAAAAAAAGTAACTACCGCTGTCACCGCCGCCGGTTTTGAATTTTTTGTGACCGGAGGTCTTTCTTCGTTAATATTAAGAAAAATAATGCATACAAAAATAGGAAAATCGGTAGTATTATACAGAAATGCTTGATAAACACGCTGATGCAGACAGTTTTCAAATCGAAAAATTATTTTAAGAAATATTTAATGCTAAAGTTGGACAAAATCGTTCCACTAAAAAAGTTTTATAGGAGCAAAAACTGTTCATGGGAATTTAATCATTTTTAGATCATTTTATACGTTTGAAGTTCCCGGTGTGCAGATCGTATTTCTTTTTTTAATTTGGCTAATTTTTTTAGGTTTTATTACTATTTTAAATTCAAATTTTCAGCATTTCTAGAGATATTTTTTACAGATTTTAGAAATTGATATTAATTTAAACTGTTGCCAACTGTATAAACAGCGGAAACAATAATGTTTGCTTCAAAAAAAAAAAAAAAAAAAAAAAAAAAAAAAAATATATATATATATATATAACCAATAATTAAACATAACCTACCACCATCAAAAACCGTAATATTATGAATTAAAGCTGTAAGTATATATAAAAAAAAAAGATTAAATTATTTATAAGAATTATTATGGAAGAAAAATAAGAAAGTGGACACCGACAAATAATGGAAATGCTTATATATTGAATTACGTTTTCAAGGGCACAGAATTCAATGATATAAGCAAAATGGTTGTTTTCTGTGGGAAAAATAAGCTAAAGCTAAAAGTTATTTTCCCCTGTGCCCTAACAACCATTAAAATCAAGTGAATTGATTAAAAATGAAAACAGAATAGAAACAAATAATATGAATTGGAAAAAACAATAAAACCTATTTAAATATTTATAGGATATAAAATGAAATAATAAACACCATACCGATTAATATTTTAGAATAAATCCACGCTCACATGGCACCCATATCGTAAAGATTAAGGTTAATAAAACAGTTAAGAAATCACAGTAATTGATACCATAGGATGCAGTTAATACATATTGAAATAAATGTTAAATAACTTTTAATATAATATAAAATAATATAAATAGAAAGTAATTACATAATTAAAATGCACTATTAAATTAATTAAAAACCGTTAAACAATATCGTCAAAATTTAGCTAAAAATTCCCCCTGGTGTAGTAAATTATAACTGAAATGTAGCTGGAAGAAGTAAATCTAGAACTTATCGAAAAAAAAAACACAAATTGTGGTGCTGCCATCTAGTAATACATTTATGATTTAATTGTCAAAAGACTTGCTTCAGTTGTAAGCAATTGAATGTAACAATTGTTTTATTAACAGCAAAACCAAAAATATCCTTATATATAGATAATTATAAACAGAATATAAACCACACAATGTATTTAAAAAAAAAAAAAAAAACTATTGTTAATAAAATTTAAAAAGCATACAAAATATTCTATTAGCAAATTTATTTAAACTACACTAAGAATTTAAATAATTCTAGAACATCGATAAAATATAGCATATAGCTATATGCTATAAAACAGAATAAATTCATTAATAATTAATATAAATAATTATTAAAAATATAAAAATCTTTAATAAAAACTATTATATATAAGATAATTATAAAATGAACAGGAAATAAAAAACATATGGTAGTATAAAGAAGGTGAACTGATACTTAAATTCCAATTACCAAAAAAGCACAAATATAGTGTGTGGATTATTTTATACATCCATAAAAATCCTAAAATTATGAATGTGGGACATTCAAAAACAATAAACCGATAATAAATTATATAACACTAGGTGAAAATAAATAAATATTAAAATATTAATAAGAATAGAGGAATAATAATAAATATAATTACCCAATTTTAATCCATACAGTATAACTTATTTATATTAAATATACTTATATGTATATTAATCACTATAAAAATGGCATACTATTAGTAATTAATATGATATTGTCCTTATTAAATTAAAATTTATAACAAATGATTGTAAATAAGATTAAACAATAATAAAGCTAATAATTAATGAAATTCACCAATTACATATAAAATATCAAATCAACATCCTTATAAAATACGTATTAAAAATATAGTAATAATACAAAAGCCCCATTTTTTTTTTTTTTTTTAATATATATATATAAATTAACCATTGCGTATTATCCAGACAACACCACCCTCCTCCGTACTCTAACATCTACCCACCCATCCATCCTATAATAATTTTTTTATGTTATTTTACAATTTTTATTTTTTATAGAGATTTTTTTTTATTTTATAATTTTTTTGTAATTTTGTTTACGCATGTGTTAATTTGTTTTAAAAGATCATGTAAGAAAAATACTAATTGTATATTAATGAATATATGAATTTTTTTGGAAAACCATGATTTAATGCATCATAAATTAGTTTTTTAATATTATTGTTAATTAGAGGAGAAGAACATAAACATTTTATTCTATATAAATGATTAAGTATTATATTTCGAAATACAGAATGATGTAGACAAGATTTAAAATTTGTAAATGTATTAACTTTGAATTTAAATTCTTTACGTTTGTCATATAAATCTGTGATTGTTTTGTTGTCTTTTATTGTAATTTTAAGATCTAAGAAGTTAATTGTATTGTTAGATAAAAGGTTTTCCGTTAATTCCAAATTAGTGGGATAATCTACTGGAAATGGAGTAATTGCAGAATGATCAGTATCAATTAAAATTATGTCATCAATATAACGATATAAATGTAGATTATTATTAGTAAAATTACGTTCATAATGATATAAGTATAAGTCTGAGAGTAAACTGGATGTACAACTGCCTTGTGGTATACCGACATGCTGTAAATATAAAGTGTTATCTTGCAAGATATAATTATTATAGATAATGAAGTTAGTTAAAGATTTAAAATATGCAATATCAATATTAGATGGTAATTCCAGTTTTTTATAATACTTTTTAAATAATGCATTTATAATTTTATGTAAATCTAATAGGTCTATATTATTAAAAAGATCTTTGAAGTCATATATTGTTATATTATATACACAATGAAGATTTTTTAAAATATTGACAAGTTGATAGCTATTTTTTATACAATGTGTATTATCATTGTTTGTAGTAAGTACATATAATTGATTAAGAATTTTTAAGAGAAGTTTATTGGCTTTATTATTATATGTATTGCAACCAATAGTTACAGTCCTAAATTTAATTGGAGTTTTATGAAATTTGGGAATAAGAACTAAATATGGATAATTAAAGTTAGTAGATAAAATATTTAATAGTTTATAATAACTTCGAATTTTACGATTATTTACAATTACATTTTCATTAGTTTTTTTAAATGACTTATTAGAAGAAATACAATTTGTAAGAAGTTGGTGATAATAAGATTTACAAATAATAGCATAATTATTAGGAGATTTGTCTACATATGTAATAACGTAGTTTTTTTGTAATTTAGTAATTTGTTGGAAAATATGCTGTGTATTAATAGAAACCAAATCAGCCATATTATTTTTTAAAGCCATAGTTAATTTTTCAATTACTAATATTTTCCACTGATTAAAATATTCAATAGGCTTATTATAAGAGATAGAAATTTTATAAATAAAAATATCAATATCATGTGTAAACTGTTTGATAATAGATTTAACATTAAATTTAGATGGAAGTCTATATTTAGTACCATAACCCATTAGTTGTTTCAATTTAAAATCATTAACAATATCAAGATTTCCAGTGATTATATGTCCATGATCATTGTTTATGTATTTTTTTAGAGTGGGGTCATTGCATTTACACGGAAAATTACTTGCAGCAGATGTATTTTTTGAAAATGTATTGTAGTTAAAAATCTTTCTACCAATTGTATTAGGATATTTAAAGGTTTTTGAGATATGAAGATTATTAATAGGAAAAAAACAATTTTTATCATTAATTATAGAATTGATATTAATTTTATTAAATATGTGATTTGAAAAAGTAATTAACATTTGAGTATTCATGTTTTGAATTTTATGTTTTTTTGTAAATTAATATTTAAAAGATTAACCCTAGACATAATGAGGTCAAAATAAATATCTGAGAAATGTTTAGAGAAAGATTTACTTAGAAATACATTTAAATGTTGTACAATCTGTTTCTTTTTAATAGCAAAGATGTGTTTTCGAATTAACAACCAGTTATAATTCTCTAAATATTTTCTTTGAAGATCATTTATATGTTTAGTGATAGATTTTTTGGAAACTACAACTGATGATGAACCCTTTCCTCGTTTATTACGTGTTGTTTTACTATTTAAATTATGATTAAGAGTAGGATAAATTGGAGAATAATCAATATTGTTATTTATAGATGTGAAGACTTTGACAGGTCTGTTAAATACTTCACTGTTAAGTCCATAAGGATAAATTGTGTTGTAATATTTCATAAATGATGATTCCATATAAAGACGTTCTGATTTATTTTTTAGAATTTGAAGAATTTCAATTGTCGTATTTTTAAATTGATGTATATGAAAATGTTGAATTTCAGCTGTAGATTGTATATTTTTTGCTTTGTTATTATTAGAGTCTGAACGATGATGATTGATACGTTTATGAATTGGACCTGATGTTTCACCAATATATTTCATATTACATAAGTTGCACTTTATACTATAAATCACATTAAATGCTTTACAAAAGCTTGAATAATTAGGATCTGAGATAATTTGTGTCTGAGAAGCGTATGGACATGTCTTGCACCGAGCATCATAACACTTACGAAAAAATAAAGGACGAGGGGGAGAGTATAAATGGTTGCTGGATGACGATCCAGGAACAACCCAATTATTGTTCCTGTACCGGGCACTACACTGCATAGATGCTAAGTGTATCCTGCCAGGATCGAGATGTTTACTAAGAACTGCCATATAAAAATAATGTTTGGAAAATGCAATAATTGCCATAAAAAAAGAAAATATAATAATATAAAAATTAATTATTTAATTAAATTAGTCTTGAATAAATAATAAATCTTGAGTAAGAATAATATATACAATATTTACAATAATAGAAGCAGAACATAAAAACAATCTTCAAATTTACCATAACCAAATAATGATAACCCTTATTTCGTAGACTAAAAAAGCAAGATACCACTGGACCCATTGATAACAAGTAAGGCAAAAAAAAAGATTCGCATCTAACATCAAATCCCAGAACAACATTAACCTTGCAAAGACATCCAAAACGCATTCCCAATTAATTTCTCAGATCAAAGTAATATGAATTTAAACTTCTAAAGCATATTAACATTAAATCTATGAACAGAAATAATTATTACTACCATATTGATGTAAAGATATAAAATGATCTCTCTTCAGAATTATGTAAAGCTATAGCATAAATAGAGAATATATAGAGAGAATATATAGGACAATATCGTATACTAACCACAAGAAAATACAGATAAAATCATAACTAGAAAATTAAATAACATTAAATAAAGCAATGCAATGATAGGAATGAAAAAATTAATGGAATCCTTAAAAAAGGTATCAGATAACTACATAGTAGAAATCATATTGATAATACACATAGACAGTGCGCTATTGCAGCAATTATCTAAGCGTATAATATTTAAAAGATTGCTAAATCATTTAGCGACCTGGGAATATATATGAATATATATAAGATACCAAAAGGAAAAAATACTTCAAAATGAATTATTGACATTCAAAATGAAAAGATATTTAAAAACATCGTAAAAAGCATACATTCATAATTACTTGCGCAAATGCATCATAGTAATTTGAATGCTAATATATAACCAATAATTAAACATAACCTACCACCATCAAAAACCGTAATATTATGAATTAAAGCTGTAAGTATATAAAAAAAAAAGATTAAATTATTTATAAGAATTATTATGGAAGAAAAATAAGAAAGTGGACACCGACAAATAATGGAAATGCTTATATATTGAATTACGTTTTCAAGGGCACAGAATTCAATGATATAAGCAAAATGGTTGCTTTCTGTGGGAAAAATAAGCTAAAGCTAAAAGTTATTTTCCCCTGTGCCCTAACAACCATTAAAATCAAGTGAATTGATTAAAAATGAAAACAGTATATTTATAAGTGTAATAAATTAAAAATTTATTTACACGTGACTATTATAAACAGAAAAAAACATTTGGAATTAGAATTAAATAATTATGTACAAAAAGCAGGAACTTATTAAAAATTACGTCATAAAAACTATATTTGCACGTGAATTTTAAGAGAGAAAGGAATTTGTAAAATAATAAATTTATTAACATGCGTTAGAAGTCTTAAATAGGAGAAATTACGTCATATTTACGTCACATTACAGTTATTACATAAAATGAGCACAAAATAATATTGCAAAACGGTTTAAATTTAGAAATTGTGCTAGACATTTATTTGATATTTTGATAGGATACTTTTCAACTATTTTTGTTAGGAAAACGCAAATAATATTTCATTTCTAACACAAGTATTTTCACGTGAATATTAAAAAGAGAAAGAATAGTTTGGTCAAAATTACGTCAGATTAAAAACGATTAATTTAAAATGTCTTATTTAAAAGAACTTTATTTTCGCTTTGTTAAAAAATACCGGTAGACAAAGATTCTGCTTACTTAATTCCTTTTATATTAGCTTAGTTTGAAATGTTTATCTTATTTTACTTAATCAAAGAAGAAAACAGCGATTGACACATGTATTTTTGGTACTACTTAGTTATCCCGTCGACCAAAAATCTATCATTCGCCAAACTGTAAGATTAAATGCCAATAATGGTTGATTGTAAATGTCACATTAACTTGACTTTAAGCACGTTACACGTGTTGAATGAACAATACACATTTTGAAATGTTGTTACACGTGTATACGTCATCAAGTTATTTTTATTTCGACGTTTAATTTGTATTTTTATTAATGTTGCACTAATTTATTTGTTCTTTCGTTATTTAAAATAAAAATTATGTCAATTTGTATAATTTGGCGAGTGCTTTGGCGATTTATATAATTTGGCGAAATTGGTCGACGGGTTAATCAACTAGTTTCGCAGCGGATTTGGCCTTAAAATTCCCCAGTCAACGAGAAATGAATAGAAATCCGTTTATAGGTAGATCGCCATTGTTTTTTAAATTATAATTCAATCTTCCGAAATCTTTTTAAAGCTGATCAAATTAGCGTACTTTTAGAGTCTGCGGTGTCTGAACGGGGGTTGACGAGTAGCTCGTAGATGGCAGAGCCCCCTTGTCATTAAAAAAAAACCTATGTAGACAAAATCGAAAATGTATAAAAGGATCTTTGTAGAAATATATTATCGAATGCAATAAAAAAAAAAAATTAAAAGTATTGAAATGCGAACGAGATATTTAATTTTTTTTTTTAATTTTCAGTTTAACTTTAGCGAGGGGGGGGGGGGGTTCTCGTGAGTGAAGTAGCCCCTTAAAGAAAGCAGTTAGAAATGGGGGGAAAAAAGCTTTTGTTTTACTACTCTAGAAAAAGACTAAGGATTGAAAATGATCCATAGCTGGTACGCAGTCCATTACTAATACACTTATCACAATTTATTTTAATCCAGTTATTTAGGATAATATATACTTCTTTATCTCCCTCTGTATATCAATGAAACATGATGTAACTGATTGACTTCTCTTTTTGCTGCAGGACTGTTACATACAAATGAAAGATTTCGTCAAAGACCATGCTATGATACTGGGCGGAATTGGAATTGGAATATCGTGCGTTTTAGTAAGTTTTTTTTCTTTGCTTTTTTGAACACGCTTTTTTCCTACAAAATACATGCAAGGCAATTTGTTAAAACCATAACGAATGACACTATCTACTACAAATCATATACTAATATGATTTTGATTCGTACGAATAATTTGCGTTTCATTAAGTAAATAATGATAGAGGAGAAGTTGCAAATGATATTATTAATACTGAAGACAATGATTTATTCTGTTCAGTAGCAGAAACTGAAAGGTTTGTATGTAGTTATAGTAAGTAAAATAGGATGATTTAAATATTCATGGTTTTATTACTGAAGTAGTAAATGAAGATTACCAAAGTGCTTAGAGCTATGAAAAGCAAAAGGAATTCTCGAGTTTGAATATGATGACTACATGGCACAAAAAGTCCAATTTTGACTGACTTTAATGCTCACAGATTGATAAACTCTCGAGGAATTTTACAACTCTAATTAATTTTATAATTTTTTACATTCTTGTGTTATTTTAAACTTTAACCATCATTAAAAGCTATTTTGTATGAAAAAATAAATTTGTTAAAACACATGTTAATGGTATCACAATATTAAAATATTTATTTGCTTAAAAGACGTTATAAAAACACACTAAAAGTAAATTAAAAATCTATATTTACATGTTTCAACTCTTTTACTGAGTCGTCATTAGAATGTATAACAGAAAATTACAAATGCATATGAAAAATGGAAAAATCATCGAATATAAACAAGTAATCATATAAGGCGCCCTACATTTTCGCGATGGCTCGCGATGGCTCTATGTCGCGACGCCGCGCCGTAAGTTGTCCAATCATTCAACCCATAAATTCGGGATACGAAAAGATATTGTATCGTTACAAACTCCTGAACCTCTTAAATAAATTTCAATGGACTCTCTTATAAATAATTGTAAATAAAAATTAGACCTGTAGGTTATTTTACTCTCGTTAAAAAGTATGTTAATGTCCTCTATTTGATTTAGCCGGGATAAAGCAGTATTACCTCTATTATATTTTATGCCCGGTATATGTTCTTTACATCTGATATTGAATTTTCGTTGGGTTATACCTATATAATGATTTTTGATTCCTCCCTCCCTAATAAATGGAATCATATAATTTCCTGAGAGGTCGTCTCTATTAATAGGATCAATTTTAGTATTTAAAAGCATCTTTAATTTCGGAGGCGGCTTCGCGATCAAACATAAACCAAAATTTCTTAAATGATTTTTTATATGTTCAAAGAAACCCGGGAAATAATTTGCTACAACCCTTTTTGTGACGGTAATAAAAGGATTGATTGATCGTTAAGTGGTTAAAGTACATATTGCGAAGTTCTTTTAATAAAACTATTGATCGTTAAAGAAATAATAAAAAAGGCTGGAATAATCTTACTTAATATGTAGACAGTGAAGAGACAACTTGATGAAATAAGTAAAATTCTTTATTTTTAGCTGTTAGTAATAGAAGATTAGGAAATTCTTGCTTCTGGTCACCATTTCGAGATAAAATAACTTAAAGATGAGAAAATAACAGCAAACAAGGACTTATTCCATGGGATTCCTTTTGATGAGAGCAGCACATCTTTAAAAATTAAATATTGAGAAAGAACATATCCACATAACTAAAATATGACCCATAGTTCGGCATACTTATTCGGCCAAAAAGCGGCACGGCATTCGAACGGCAGGCGAAGCCCGCGCTCCGATAAAACTACGTTAAGGGTGTATTCCGATCCAAACTGCTTATTTTCTGATTCATTTTAAAATTCATTTTTGCTCTCAAACGCATCAAACTGGGAAATTCTCTTATTTAGAAACTATATAATGTGCCGTGCTTCTTAATTTTTTGATAAATGCAGAAAATACTGTAAAAAACGCTGTCAAAGTTGGCGTTTTGAACCGAATTTTCCGAAGCGGGCGATCTGGGAATGAAAAAAATGGTCATACTCAGAAAATAATTGTTTAAAAATCAAATTCTAATTAATTGAGCTGAAAATGAAATCACACGGCATGTTAAACATGTCTTCAGAAATTACCCCAGCAATTTTCCTATTTTTACTTTTAAAAATGAGTCTGAAAATGTCTCAGAAAATTTCGAGCTGTTGAGGGTGGAAAAATATTTTTTCGAATACACCCTTAAAGGACTACATCTCTTTCAGACAACATCAAGCCCAATTCTGATTTAAAAATTAATGAGTTTTAGTATTTAAATGATGACTACGGGGTTGACAAAGGTAATTAAAAGGCAGAATTTAAATTGATTAGCTAAATTGAAATTTACGGGGAATTAATGAAAATCGAATTACAAGCTGCAGAATTGAAAATGTTTTCACTGATTGGAAAAACGAAACCAAAATATCCTCTTGTCGGCCATCGGGGCAACGAATACGTCAAAAGAGGGCGGCGCATCATTTCAATGACGTCATCATAATGCAAGTTGACTCCGTCGATGCGAGAGCTCCAGACGCGAAATTTGACTTTCCATAAGACTTTTAGCATTAGTGTGAAATCCTGCAATTTCATTGGTCGACGCTTCCCCGATAGCCAATGAAACTGAACGGAACTTCTTTCCCTGAAAGGACAAGTACAAGAGTAAAATACTGTGTAAAGCCGGCACATGGTATTTTGGTATCTCAAATATATGAATGATCTAGCCCAGTGGTCAAGACTACTGCTGGTTAAGATTTTACATTTGTAATACTAAAGTTGTGTGTTCTGTCCTCTCGCTGGCGTTTTCACTTTTTTAGAGTTTTTGTTTTGATTTTTATTAAGTCAGTTAGTTAAAATCAGTCGATCTTTATTGCCAGCTCTTTTGTAAATTTTTTTAGCAATTAGATTTTTTAAAATAAATTAAATAATTAAATTAAAAAAATCAGTTAATCTATTTTTTAATAATTAAAGTAAACATTTATTAAAATGCAATAATAAATCTCCCAGGCTTACATTAAAAGTATTTTCATGTTATAACGTAATAAAGTTCTGATCATTTTAAATTTATCTGTTACTTAGGTTGCTTTGAAATTTTTTTATCGTAAATATTATACAGATAATTAAATTTCTAAATTCATATGACTTATAGGGTATTTTTCTAATACATAAATTTCTTTAATAATTAAAGAGTAATAATAATATTTTCTTAAGTTAGTTAGTTAAAATCAGTTGATCTTTATTGCGAGTTCCGTTGTAATTTTTTTTGTCAATTAGATTTTTTTAAATAAATTTAAATAATTAAATTAAAAAATTCATTTAATCTATTTTTTAATAATTAAAGTAAACATTTATTAAAATGCAATAATAAATCTCCTAGGCTTACATTAAAAGTATTTTCATGTTAGATTTTTATAAAGTTCTGATCATTTTAAATTTATCTGTTATTTAGATTACTATTTTTTTAAATTGTAAATGTTATACAGATAATTGAATTAAATTTTAAAATTTATATGACTTATACGGTATTTTTCTAATAAATAAATTTCTTTAATAATTAAAGAGTAATAATAATATTTTCTTAAGGCTTAAGGAAAATATTATAAGTAATAATAATATTTTCTTAACTGCTCTGCTCCACAATTGTTGAGCAAAACGTTTTGACACATTTACAAATTCATTTTTTAACGAAAGGTATAAAATTGGAAAGCCTGGCCATGGAAGCGATTTGGAATTGAACTGTTTTTCCATTTTTTGATCAAATTGAGTTATAAGCGATTTTGATCGCGTGACAAACACGTTTTTCGCCCGCTCTTCAGTGCTCTTTCTTCCTTCGCGCGGAAATTCGGTTCAAAACGTCCACTTTGGCACTATTTTCTGAAAGTTCTATTGCGTTTGCAAAAAAAAAAAAAAAAAAAAAAAAAAATGAAAAAAAAAAAAAAAACAGCTCAATTACATAGTTTTTGAACAACAACACCAGCTACCTTCATGCATTTTCGAACAAAAATAAATTAAAACTTATGTCAGAAAGTTGCCTTTGGATTTGAGAACATCCTTAAGTCAGTTAGTTAAAATCAGTTGATCTTTATCACCAGTTCCTTTGAAAAAAAAATTGTCAGTTAGATTTTTTTAAATAAATTTAAATAATTAAATAAAAAAATTCTTTTAATCTATTATTTAATAATAATGTAATAATAATATATTCTTACCTTACATTAAAAATATTTTTTGTTGGAACTTTAGTAAGTTATATATATATATATAAAATTAGCAGTAGTAATTTATTAAAGTGTTCATTTCTCAAAATTAAGTATTATCTTCCATATATAAAAATATTTATCAATTTATCAGCTGATTTCTAATTTTTTTTTAATTGTATATTCAATACTACTAAATTCTTATCATATATAAACTGTATGTTTAAAATGAATATTTATTAAAATTTAATTTTAATATCTTCTAAATTTTCATGAAAAGTACTTTTATGCTAGAACTCCAGTAACATATAAATAGTAATTAACAGAATTAAATTATTCATCTTTAAAAAATTATTATTTATCCTTTATATATAAATTACATTAATAATATATATTTCAATGATAATTTAACCATTGAAGGCAGTAAATTACTATACTTTAAATAATTGAATGTATGGTAAAAATGCAACAAAAACATATATATATCTGTGTTTTAATAATTATTCGCAAAAAGTTTTATTATATATATATACATATGTTGCAACAAAAATGTAATATACATCAAACATGAACAATGAAAAATATTTTGCTATTAGTTGCAATATATATATATATTTAAAATAACCATTATTATTTTATTAATTTATTATCAGTAGCTTTACAATTTTTATTCGAAATATATTATTGTAATTAAATTTTACTACATAATACCACTTAGGAGCTAATGTTATATGATTAAAATAAAATATCTTTTTAAATGTAATAATAGTATCTTTTAAACTGACATAGAAAAATATTTTTATATATCTAAGATGGAGCTTCAATTACTTATTTTTAGTTAAGCTGCTAGAACTTTAATACTGATTGCAAACATCTGAGTAAAAAAAAAAAAAAAAAAGTTCTAAGCAGCTTATTATAAAAATCTCATTATTTTATCATAATTTAACTAAGTCAATGTTGTTTTAGAGTTGTTAATAATTTTCTTACTAGAAAATTATATCAAATGTAATAATTAATTATATATTATGTTATTAACTGTATAATATTCCGTGCTCAATATGAGAAATACATAAGCTTTTTTTAATGCATCAAGTTATTACTATCAAGAAATACATTTGATGAAATGAGTAGCAGAGCTGTTACTCGTAAAATGGATTTCTTCCTTTCAGAGAAAGAAGTTCAGTTCACCGACAGCCAATGAAATTGTCGGATTTCGAACTAATGCTAAAAGTCTTATGGAAAGTCAAATTTCGCGCTCCAGAGATGTGCTCCTAAAATAGCGGAGTGCGCACCCGCACATGCGCAATACTGCCGACTCGTCTGAAAGCCAAGAGAAACAGATCGGTGGGCGAAAATCGCAGCCGATCGGATTTCGGATCGCAGCCGATAAGAAATAATTATTGCGGTTGATCATAACGATGGATTTAAATAGACATCGATGCAAAAAAATAGCTGAAAGAGAATAAAAATAAACCAAATTTAAATACTGTGAGAACTTTTCTCACACTTTTCATATTAACTGCATTAATAGTTTTATTAATATAATTTTTCCATTTTTCATATGCATTTGTAATTTTCTGTTATACATTCTGATGACGACTCAGTAAAAGCGTTGAAACATGTAAATATAGATTTTTAATTTACTTTTAATGTGTTTTTATAACGTCTTTTAAGCAAATAAATATTTTAATATTGTGATATGGTTAGTAGTGGACGTAATTTTGACTTACTATTCGCACTTATTTACATTTATATGTTAATGGGTTTTTTAGTACTTAAGGGTGTATTCCAATCCAAACTGCTTATTTTCTGATTTATTTTTAAATTTATTATTGTTCTCAAACGCATCAAACTGGCCAATTCTCTTATTTAGAAACTACATAATGTGCCGTCCTTGTCGATTTTTTGATAAATGCAGAAAATATTGCAAAAAATGCTGTCAAAGTTGGCGTTTTGAACCGAATTTTCTGAAGCGGGAGATCTGGGGATGAAAAAAAAAGGTCATACTGAGAAAATAATTGTTTAAAAATCAAATTCTCATTAATTGAGGGAAAAATGAAATCACACGGCCTCTTATACATCATCTCTTCAAAAATCACCTCCGCAAGTTTCAGGTTTTTTCTTTTAAAAATGAGTCTGAAAATGTCTCAGAAAATGTCGAGCTGTTGAGGGTGGGAAAATATTTTTTCGAATATGCCCTTAAACTGAAAGTTTGCTAAAATTCCATTCTGGATAAATGTCAAAAGAGTGACACTTAGCATTTTGCAAAATCAAATGTAACAAATTCAGGTGTTATCAGATGAGTTCAATGATTAATCCTTTTTAAAAAGATATAATTACTCTGCTACATTCGGTAAATTCTATTTCTATAGTCTTATATAATTTAATTTAAAATTTATATTAAAGAATTCTACGTCAAACACAATTTTTGGATATTGCATTTTTTGCAGTCATAAGAGTAACAAAATTCTCATTTAATATCTAGACAAGTAAAATGCTTTTTGTTACAAATTGCGTATGGTGTATGAGACTAGAGCACATGTATTTATAAGTGGTTGCATCAAATTTATCTTAAATATATTTTGTAATAAAAGAATTGACAGTATTTCTGAAAATTTTATAATGGTCATAAGAGTAACAACGGCCTTTCTCATATATTTTTGGAAGCTTTAAATATGTGAATCCAAAATTATAGTTCAATCTGCCTAGTAGTTGCTAAGTTATGCTTAAAAAACTACCCTCATTACAATCTGTTTTGCAACTATTAAAACGAATTTAACATTAGGAGTTGACAACTTTAAATCGCCATAATTGCTAAACAAAATGCCCCGATTGGTATTATAAGGTAACATTTAACGAATGATTCAAGTATGATGTCAAAATTAGGTGTTAGTATTGAAATTACAATTTCTATATGGTAGACACAAAGAAAAAATTAATTGCAGCATTAGTTAGTAGACGTTATTACTAATTGATTTGTACCATTAACATTTTTATACGATGATTTACAGCAGAGTCAGATGCAAGTGATAATCCCCCCCCCCCCCTACATTCTAAAAACGACATTTTCAAAACTGAGCAAAAAATACTCAAATGTGAGTATGTCGCATAGACAAAATGGTTCCGAATCAAAATTACTCAAGTTTGAAATCGTATATACTCATTTCTGAAAACACGGATATACTCAAATATGAGTACATGATGTTTTATTTTTGAGAGTATGCATGTTTTCAGAAATGAGCATATGCATGTTTCAAACTTGAGTAATTTTCATTCGGAGCCATTTTGACTGCGCGACATACTCAGATTTGAGTATTTTTCGATCAATTTTGTAAATGTCGTTTTTAGAGTTTACGAAACATGCCTCATAGCTAACCCTAATTTTAAGATAACTTATAGAAAATAAGTGTGCATACAATAAGAATAGAGATAAATATTTCCAAACAACAAAATTATTGAAATTACCTTTAAAATATTCAATGAAATCTTGAAATTCCACCTGCGAAGTCTTTCTTTTACAAATTCATCCGTTCCTCGCTTTCGAAGGTTGAACTCTACGCTTCTGGAAACACATGACGAAGGCTTTTAATGTTCTTTCACGATTGCGATAAAAATGTAGTTCGCAACATTTCATGTAATACAATATTATTGAAAGGTATGTTTCATTCGAAATAATAACAAATGAAATAATATGAATAATTGTAACTACTCCGGTGAAATTTAATACAGTTAACGAATAAAAAGTAATTTTATTTGAAACTGAGTATTTCCGGTATTTCAGAATTGAAAGTATTGGGTCGTCATATTTAACCTTCCGTCTACCAGATGGGTCCATTGGACCCGACATGTACATTCAAAATATTTATTCAAACCAGAAATTTCTTCAAAACAAACTAAATGTATAAATCAGACAATAATAAGTTAAATAAACAAATTAAATAGTTTTAAGTAAAAATTCTGGTGTAGAATGTTTTTATAAAACTTGAGTAAAATTTCCGGTAGTTCCAGGGTTAAAACAAAAAGTTTCATACCAAAATAAAAACATCGATTTACTCAGATTTGAAAGTGTCATTTTTCTGAGTGTACAGGACCATACAGTCCTGCAGCAGTTTTTATATTTTTTACACACAAAAATTTGTCAAAGTAGTCAAAAATATACTTATTCAGAATGAAGAAAGACGGTTTCGTTTTATTAATCCTGCATTAAGGGTGTATTCCGATCCAAACTGCTTATTTTCTGATTCATTTTAAAATTCATTTTTGCTCTCAAACGCATCAAACTGGGAAATTCTCTTATTTAGAAACTATATAATGTGCCGTGCTTCTTAATTTTTTGATAAATGCAGAAAATACTGTAAAAAACGCTGTCAAAGTTGGCGTTTTGAACCGAATTTTCCGAAGTGGGCGATCTGGGAATGAAAAAAATGGTCATACTGAGAAAATAATTGTTTAAAAATCAAATTCTAATTAATTGAGCTGAAAATGAAATCACACGGCATGTTAAACATGTCTTCAGAAATTACCCCAGCAAGTTTCATATTTTTACTTTTAAAAATGAGTCTGAAAATATCTCAGAAAATTTCGAGCTGTTGAGGGTGGAAAAATATTTTTTCGAATACACCCTTAAGAAAAAAAATCTTTAAAAATAGCCACATTTTGATCGTGAATCTACCATTAAAGGAAAATTAATTCTGATACTTTTCCAGTTTGGGGGCCTTGGCATTTTTTTAAAAGCTTGGCTCAATTCGGGCTTTAGAAGGTGAGATTTATTGTGCCAAAGGATATAAACAGCTTTTGAAAACAAACTTGATGAACTTTTATGCTTGTTTTTATATATATATATATATCTATAGATCTATATATATAATTGTTTATATGTACAAATTATTCCTACATGTAGAGGAGGGTAGTATACAGTGAGACGAAAATTATTATTACTTAACGAATAGCGACGATTTTTATTCTTTTGAAAAAAATTTTGCTACATCTTTAAGCTAAACAAATACGCTACACATTAATGCATAAACGATTTTAAAAAAGTTATTTATAAAAGCACAGAAGCAGCATAACGGAGTATCGGAAATTGTCTCACTGTGTACCACTTGTGGTACACAGTGAGACAATCTATATACAGTTCGCTCTCTGTTTAACGACTTACAAGAAACCTCGAAAAATCGTCCTTAAGTAGAGATCGTCCTTAAACAGAATTTGTGAAAAAATAATATTTGAAAAACATTTCCCTTCACAGTTTACAGGCTTAAAACTGGCAATGCATTTTTCAATATATTGGCGTGTTTAGAAATGTAATTATACTGCATGCAAGAACAACATTACAGCATACAATGTTACTTAAAGTACAATAAAATTATTTATAATACATTTAATTAAACAATGTTACTTACAGTACAATAAAAATATTTATAATACATTTAATTAAACAAATTAAGTTTTTAAAAATCAAAAAGTGTAGATTGTTTCAATGGTGATCTAGTTTTTAGTACCCTTGCTTCAAGCTTCTCAAGAAGGTTCAATGAGTCATCTTCCATATTTGATGAAACAATGTACTGGCGAAGAATATCCAAGGCAGATTTCGCATCTGAGTAAGTAGGAGGTTGTTCAGTGCTAAACTGATTAGAAATCAAATTTAAGGTTTAGTTATTCTGTTTGTTGACAGATGGCAGCACTATGCATTCTGTGCTGTTGTGAAATCTTAATTATGACATCATCAGTGAGTTGATGTTTGGTTTTCCTGAGAGTGTAGTATGAAGAATGTTGCTCCTGCTGCATTATTGTCTTTCTTTATTCTATTTAATTATCTGCACCCAGTTAGGCAGGGGATATATTCTTATAATGTAATTTAAGGCTTTCATGTGATGAAAGCATACTAATTAGAGTGTTAATTTTAACTAGAGAAATTTGATTCTGAAACCAGAACTGTATGTTTCATTGTGTGTTAAGTTTTCGTGAATGTCAAGATTTGTTTTTGTGTTGTGAAATAAAAATAAGAAAATTTCAAGGATTTCTTTCTTCAAATTCTCTACATAAAGAAAATTGGAGGCACTTAGGCGTGATATGTGAGTACTTGCTTTGTTTTGAGATTGTTCTTTGATGCTAAAGCTTAATTTTTTCTACTGAAGTTGCATTTAGCAAGATATTATTTTAGAATATGAGAACAATTTAGTATCTTCTTTATTGAATTGATAAAATAAGAAAAAATAGTATTCTACAATATTATGTTTTGATAGTTCTTGAAAAAGAAAACTGTTCTCAAGATTATTATGATTTATTTACTTGTTGTTCTCAAGAACATTATGATTTATTTGCTTGAAATATTTGAATATTTAATTATTATGGTGAATTATTATTTTACATTGAAGAATTTTGAAGATTTTTAATTTTATGCACATTTGAGAACAGAAAATTCTATTGTTTGTATGAAAGAATAATTATGAACATTTTATAGTAGTTCTGTTTTTGAATTTGATTTGTTCTGTTTTTGAATTTAATTCATTTACTTCTGTTTTTTCAACTTAATTTTATTAGTTTTGTTTTGAAGCAATTCCGATTACTTTTGATTTTGAAGTAATTTTGATTAGTTTTGTTTTGAAGTTATCTGATTAATTTTATTTTGGAAATTATTCTGCTTATAAGTTATTGTTTAAAATGGATGATTATGAGAAAAAATCTGCTCAAATTAAAATTGAGAGAGGTAGGGTGAAAGGCTCTGTAACTAGATTAGAGAATAGTTTTGATAATGTGAATACTAAGAATGAAATTTTGATTAGATTACAAAGATTAGATGATTTACTTAAAGAGTTCTTGAGATTAGATTCTTGTTTAAATGATGATGATTCTGAATTAGCAGAATTTGAAGACAGGTATTTTCAGTTAAAAACTAAATATCAAAATAAACTAGATTCTTTGAATCCTTCAGAAGTTGTTAATGTTGCAACACACAATTCTGTGCAAGGCTCTTCTGTTACTATTCCTAATCAATGTAATATTAGACTACCAAAATTGAATATTCCAGTATTTTCTGGAAAGTTTTCAGAATGGACAAATTTTAAGGATATGTTTGTTTCCACTGTCCATTCACAAGTAGGTTTAAGTAACATTCAGAAATTCCAGTATCTTAAAGGGTTACTTTCTGAAGAACCAGCTACATTAATTAAGCATATTCCCCTTTCTAATGAATCTTATCAAGAAGCTTGGGAAAAGTTGTTAAATCGATATGATAAAAAGAAACAAATTGTTAATTCTTTGATTAAATTATTTTTAGAACAAAAATCAGTTCTGCATCCTAATAGCATAAATATAAGAAATTTGCTGAATACTAGTGATGAAGTTATTAGGGGTTTGAAAGCTGTTGGTGATGAAGCTACAAATAGAGACCCGTGGTTAATATATTTGTTATTTCAAAAACTTGATCCGGAAAGTCGAAGACTTTGGTCCATTGAAAGTACAGAAAATGAATTTCCCACTTTGAAAGAATTTTTTGATTTCTTAAGTGTAAGATGTTCTTCTTTAGAGCTCATCTCTAACAATGAAAGTGATGTGAAACATTTCAAAAGTTCAAATTTTGTTGGTTCCAAGTACAGTTCTAATGATAAGCAATCAAAGGTGTGCTTAAAGTGTCTAGGAATACATCCGCTCTATAAATGTATTAAATTTAAATCCATGGATGTTGTTGCTCGAAAGAACTTTATTAAGCGTAATAACTGTTGTTTTTTATGTTTAAACTCTCATAAAGTTAAGGAATGTCCAAATTCTCATTTGAAATGCTTTAAATGTGAAAGTAAACATAATACACTCTTACATGAAGAGAATAAAAGTAATAATGCTTGCACTGCTAAGTTTGAAAATAAAGTTTTTCCAAATTCATCTGAGAATAAAAACCACCAGTCAAATAAAGAATTTGTACAGGAGTCAACATCTCACGAATTACAAATTAATTCTAGTGCTTCTTTCAATAATTCAAAATGTGTTTCTTTCCTACCTACTGCTAAAGTTCTCTTATATAATAATGAAAATAAACCTTACTCTTTTAGAGCTCTACTCGATTCTGGTTCGGAATGTTCTTTCGTTAGTGAAAATGTCGTAAGAACTTTAGGGTTAAAAAGAAAGAATGACAGAATTCGATTAAATGGAATTGCTGGAGTATTGGCTGGACAAACTCGTGGTTCAGTAACTCTTACAGTTGGTTCAAAGCTTTTTAATGAGTCCTTAAAGGTTCAGGCATACATCCTGCCTAAAGTGACATCTCAATTACCTGCGGAATTACTTGATACGAAAAATATAGCGTATCTTAAAAATATTACGTTAGCAGATGAAAATTTCATGAAGCCACAAGAATGTGATATTATTTTGGGATCTGACTGTTTCTTTACTATTTTAAGATATGGTAGAATTGTTAGTACCGAGAATGAGCCAATTGCCCAAAACACTATGTTTGGTTGGGTGGTAGCCGGAAAATTGGAACCTAAATGTAAATATTCTTCTAGTATTCAATCTCATTTTCTTAGTGTTGAAAACGAATCCAATGTTGATCTATTATTACAAAAAATTTGGCAAGCAGAAGAAATAGATGTTAATAAACCCCATTTGTCTGAGGAAGAAGAATTTTGTGAACAACATTTTTGTTCAACTTACAAGGTAACACCAGAAGGTAGATTTGAAGTTAAATTGCTAGTTTATAAAGATGTGATGTCATTAGGCGATTCTAAATCCATGGCAGTGTCACGTTTGTTTGCTATGGAGAGAAAATTTCAATTTGATAAAAATTTTGAAAATGAGTATAGAAATTTTATGAAGCAATATGAAGACCTTGATCATATGACACTTATCGACAAAAACTCAAATCCTGCAAGCAACAAAGTATATTATCTTCCGCATCATTCTGTTATAAAAAGCGACTCTATTTCAACAAAGTTACGTGTGGTGTTTGATGGTTCATGCAAACCTCCTAATGCTAATTCGTTAAATTCTGTTTTAGCTGTTGGACAAATTCCACAACCAAATCTTTTTACCATTTTGATAAGATTTAGAGCAAATCCTATTGCTTTTACCGCTGATATTCAGCAGATGTATAGACAAGTTTTGATTGCTCCAGAAGATCAAGATTTACAGCGTATTGTTTGGCGTGACTCAGCATACTCAGCTATAAAGGAATACAGGCTACGAACTATTACATATGGTACATCATCAGCTCCATTTTTAGCTACTCGTTGCCTATTTCAAATTGGAAAGGATATTGAAAAGGATGATCCTGTAACAGCTTCAATAATTAAAGATAGTTTCTATGTTGATGATTGTATGTCCGGTGCAATCTCAAGCGAAGAAGCTATTAAAATGGTTGAGAAACTTTCACTGGCTTTAGGAAATAGAGGTTTTCATTTACGGAAGTGGAGATCTGATTCTTCCGATGTAGTTGATGTAGTGAATCATTTATCTTCAAATTCTCTTGAGTCAACAAATTTAGAAATTCATCCTGATGTCTGTTCCAAAGCCTTAGGGCTTATTTGGAATTCTTCAAATGATGTTTTTGTCTTTAAAGTTAATTTACAATTTGATGATAACATAACTAAAAGAAAATTTCTTTCACAATCTGCCAAATTATTTGATCCATTAGGATTTTTGGCTCCATGTACTGTCTCTATAAAAATGTTTTACCAGCAATTGTGGTTGATGAAGTTAGACTGGGATACTGCTCTTCCTGAAAATTTCCAAGCAAATTGGAAGAAATTCCAAGAGGAATTTGAACAAGTTTGCTCTATTAGAATTCCCCGATGGATCCAAGTTTCCAGTAAAGAGCTCATTTTACATGGATTTAGCGATGCATCAGAATCAGCATATGTCGCCATCATATATGTGGTTCAACCTGGTGAAGTGAAGTCAAAGGTGACCATTTTAGTTGCTAAAAGCAAGGTAGCACCCCTTAAATCAGTTTCCATTCCAAGGCTGGAGCTCAATGGTGCTTTACTACTTTCCAGACTATATTCTGCATTAGTGACTATTTTGAATACCTTCATTATTAAGTTTTATGCTTGGACCGACTCGCAAGTAGTTCTATCACGGCTGTCATCTCATCCTAGGTGTTGGAAACCTTATGTGGCCAATAGAACCTCAGAAATTCTAGACTCTGTTCCATCTGACTGTTGGAGGTATGTTCCAGGCAAGGAAAATCCAGCTGACATTGCTTCTAGAGGTTTATCTCCTAAGGATCTTCCCGATTGTTCCCTTTGGTGGGAGGGCCCAAAGTGGCTTTCTTTAAGTCAAGAACATTGGCCTGAACAACCTCAAATAAAAACTAATTTAGACACTGTAAATAAAGAGAAAAAGAACTCTAAATTTTGTTTTCCAGTAACTGTGAATAATTCTTTGATTGATTTACTTTTTGAAAAATATTCTTCTTTTACTAAAATTGTTGTTGTTTTAGCTTTTTGTATTAGGTTTGTGAGAAATTGCAAACAGAAAGTTGGCAAAATGAATACCAGTCCTTTGAGTAAAGGTAAATTTCTTCCTTTATCGACAAACGAAAGAAGACATTCAGGTAATTTGATTATTTCTTATATTCAGCAGCTATATTTCGCAGATGAAATTAGTTGTATTAGATCAAACAGACCAGTTTCTAAAAAAAGTTCTCTTTTTTCACTTTGTCCTTTTATTGATAGTGATGGTTTACTTAGGGTGGGAGGTAGGCTGAGAAATGCACCCCTCCAGTACAATGCAAAACATCCTGTCATTTTGCCAACTCAACATAAATTAAGTGTGTTAATTGTTAAATATTTTCATGCTGGGTTAAATTTGTTAATGGGTATCATTAGACAGAGTTATTGGATTGTACGTGCCAAGAAGATAATTAAAAATTGTATTCATAAATGTGTTACCTGCTGTAGATATAGAGCAGCTTCTTCCAAACAGTTAATGGGAGATCTTCCTCTTAACAGAGTCACTCCTAACAGGCCATTTTCTGCATGTGGAATCGATTATGCAGGGCCTATTAATATTTTGAAATATCGAGGTAGAGGAGCAAAAACTACTAAATGCTATATTAGTTCTATTTGTTTGTTTTGTAACTAAAGCTCTACATTTAGAGTTGGTGAGTGATTTAACTTCCGAGGCATTTATTGCTTCATTAAACAGATTTTGCTCTCGAAGAGGAGCTCCTCAACATATGTATAGTGATAATGCCACAACATTTGTAGGTGCTAAAAGGCAACTCTCAGATTTATATAAATTTATTTGTTCAATTGAAAGAAATGAAAAAATTTGTTATTTTTTGTCTCAAAGAAACATTGAGTGGCATATGATTCCTCCAGTGAGTCCGCATTTTGGTGGACTGTGGGAAGCCGCTGTTCGTTCTGTAAAATTTCATACCAAACGTGTAATTGGAAATACTAATTTAACTTTTGAGGAACTTTATACATTTTTAACTCAAATTGAAGCCATCTTGAATTCTAGACCATTAGTGGCAATTGATAGTGATAACAATTCAGATGGTATAAATATATTGACTCCATCTCATTTTTTAACTGGTGATGTCATAACTTCCCCGGCTGAACCTTTATATGAGGAAAATTTGTCTTTACGATCTCGTTGGGATATTGTACAAAAATTGAAATTATGTTTTTGGAAAAGGTGGAGTATTGATTATTTGAGTACTCTGCAAAATAGAAAAAAATGGAGAGTAAATACTGAAAATTTTAAAGTAAATGATGTAGTAATTTTGAAAGAGGATAATGTTCCTCCTTCTGTTTGTCCATTAGGCAAAATTATTGAAATTCATCCAGGTAAGGATGGTATAGTCCGTGTAGTAACTGTTAAAACCGCTAGGGGTATTTTTAAAAGACCTATTGTAAAACTTTGTTTACTTCCTTTGCATCAAGAATAGCTTCTTGATGGGTGGGAGTATGTTCAGTGCTAAACTGATTAGAAATCAAATTTAAGGTTTAGTTATTCTGTTTGTTGACAGATGGCAGCACTATGCATTCTGTGCTGTTGTGAAATCTTAATTATGACATCATCAGTGAGTTGATGTTTGGTTTTCCTGAGAGTGTAGTATGGAGAATGTTGCTCCTGCTGCATTATTGTCTTTCTTTATTCTATTTAATTATCTGCACCCAGTTAGGCAGGGGATATATTTTTATAATGTAATTTAAGGCTTTCATGTGATGAAAGCATACTAATTAGAGTGTTAATTTTAACTAGAGAAATTTGATTCTGAAACCAGAACTGTATGTTTCATTGTGTGTTAAGTTTTCGTGAATGTCAAGATTTGTTTTTGTGTTGTGAAATAAAAATAAGAAAATTTCAAGGATTTCTTTCTTCAAATTCTCTACAGAGGTGATGTCTCGCTTTCTGTATCATCAGCTTCATCACCATCTTCTGCATCTGAGGTTGCATTTTCATTTGCGATGTCTTCATAAATTTGATCTAAATTTCTGAAGTTTGTTGTTAAAACGTCTTCGTCACATGGGTAAAGTCCATAAGACCCTCCTCCTTTATCTGCACTCATCTGAATTGCAAGAAAACTTGTTTTTCTATCAGAGGAAGTTTCTTCGTATATAACATGTATAAAGCGTTAGGGTGGGGAAAAAACTACGTGAAAATCGTCGTTAAATAGAAACAATTTCGTCTTTAAATAGAGATATTTTTACTTAAAGGAGCCGGGACCACAAAATATCGTCCTTAAATAGAGATCGTCGTTAAATAGAGCGACGTTAAACAGAGAGACGACTGTATCTTCATAAATCATACATTTTTACACTGTATCAATAATTTTCTGTAGTTTATGATTTCTAATTAATATTTCTAGATTTTCAAAATATGAGCCTTGGGTGGATAATGGCAGACCTTGGACTACCTTCATGCAAATTTTCAGCCTCTTACGTTTAGTAGATTTCCCTAGCCATCGCGCGCGCACACACAGACAGAGAAAGAGAGACAGAAAAACATTTTTTTATTAATAAATAACTTTTTTAACATCAGAACCACATAGTAGGTACACAATGAGACATGTCTCACTGTGTACCACAACTGTGTCTCACTGTGTACTTTCGTTACATCGTAGCTAAATGGATGCCACACCTGTTACATCAATTTCATCGCTTTAAAAAGTTTATGTCGTTTTGTCGAAACAGTCTATTATTAGATATAGCTAGGTTTGGTTAAGTAAATATATGTCATACTGAAGGAAATAAACTCTAAAATAGACGTTTATGTAATTTAACCACTATAAAATAAAGGATTATTTACTATTTTGTCGGACGAGTAACTGAAATGCCGAAACTTCATCCACGTGTTGAATAAGATGAGGTCGTTATGTGTCTGTGCCAGCTTGGAGAAAAAGTTACAACTATATGTCAAAGTGGCTGCTGTCACACTCTGTACCATGTCTCACTATGTACTACTCTTCCCTATATAAAATAGATAAATAACTTCTTTATATATTAAATAAATTGCATAAATATTGAAAAAATTGCTTGAGTATATGAAACAGTGAATATTAGATGTAAATTTCCAACTGGGCGAAAAATGTCCGGACCAGATTTTTCGCCCAGTTGGAAATTTACATCTAATATGATTTGTTTACCAATTGGAATAATTGTGTTAAAATTAATCTAGTGAAACAGTGAATAGGTTGGCAGAAATATGTTGCCAAATTTCCGTCTCTCGCCTGAGCCATTTTCTCTATTTCGCCAAGGCTCCTGTAATGGAAAAGTACCTTAATTCCTATTTCATGATGTTTATATTTAATGTTTATCTCCTTTCCTTTCAGATTGTAGGGATGATGCTTTCGTGTGCTTTGTTTCTAATGATCAACTGAAGAAAAGAGAGAAAAAGCTAAACTGTGGAATTCACTTCGTCCAAACCATGTTGCAAGTCGGACGTGGCTTTAACAAAATGATCTCCTTCAAACGTTTTCCGATTTCACCACCTCTGAACCACACAAAGCAAGCTGTGCCGTCCAGATGTGTTTTTACTGCGCGCGGATCCAAACCGCACGCATGACATGTATTTATCTTTCGTATAAAAGTGTGCCTGTTCATTTCTTCTGTTTGTCATTTATTTTTTAAACAGGGATACATTATATCAGAGGAACACACTGACACCTTAAAAATATCCAAAGGAATCACATTCGGGATAACCGATACCTTCTGGATGTTTGAAATTCTCCTGTAGACAGTCTCGGGATATCCTCTGGATGTAAAAATGTCATTCCTATAAACATCCTATAGATGACATTTTATGACATATTTTAGACTAAAAAAATAAACTAAACCTGCCGCGCATCAATCTATTAAAGATTATGGCCTACAAGTGGCCTTCCCTGTTCTCTTGATCATGGGCCCCGAGGTGCTATGCAGCATATATCTCTGTCAGGGGGATAGCCTAACGTAGAACCCACAGTGTTTAGTGCCCAAGCATATTCAGTACTTATTTTGTCGACCCCGAATGGATAAAAGGTCGAGTTGACCGTGCTCACTCCGCAGTCCGGAATCGAACTGTGGACTTGAAGCGTTGTATTGAGACGCGCAATCCACTGAGCTACTTGTCTTAATCTTTTAAACAATTATGTAAAAGTGTCACTTTTTAAAACTTCCTTCACTTTAAATTATCGCATGTTTGGGACAATTACAGGATGAAGAACGACAAAAGAAATCAAGGAAGAAGTTTAATGCGCAAGTGAGTGTATTAAAGAATCTACACACGCTTTTTTAAATATAATGTTTTTTGGATATCTAGGGTATAGTTCGCATAGGATGTGACAGCTATAGGATCTCTGGGATGTCTAGTGTATATAATTGTGATTATATGGGACATTGTCGTACCACACCAGAAAGCCAAGATAAATTACACATTCGCAATGTATATGTTTAAAAAAAACTAGATCTCATTGAAAAGATATTCTAGTTTGTTGAAATAATAGAGAAATAGTTATATTTTCGAGGACACAGCTCCGTTAAGTTACTGGATATGATAGGGACGACACACGGGATATAAAATTTGATTGGTTGAGATGATTTTGAACAAAATAGAATCGCCACGTCGTCTTGGCAAACCTGTCATTGTTGCCAAGCTAATATTTTTTGACTTGTCTCAATAGCGATTATAAGAATCATGTCAACATTGCCAAGCTAGTGTTTGTTTATATTATGTTTCTTCATTGAACTGCTCATGTTCTTTTAGCGATCATTCTCTGTGTTAGTGACCATTTGTAGTCTTTATTCTTTTAGGTTATTATTTTTTTTTAAATATTGTATTTAAAGCCATTCCTTCCGTTAAAAAAAATTACTTACAAGGGAACCACTCATTGAGACATGGTGCATTTTAAAGTCCTATATTACGAAATTTGAAAATTTATAAAATTTTTCTGTTAAAATAATATTTTTTGATTTTACAGCAGCTTAACATTCTGAAAATGCAATTTTCGAGACCACTTATCGAAGTATTAACATTTATGTTTTTTAAAGAAAAGCATTTAAAAATAAAAATGAGTTAATGATAAGCATAAAACATTGGAAAAAGTTTGAAAATCCACGAATTTGATTTTGAAAAATTGCAATATTATATTCACATTTTTGACGGGGAAAAGCGGTTTTTTTTTCGAAAGTAGAGCTTTCCGGCAACCCTAGCCAAATGTCATAGTTGTTTGCCTTGCGTGAGGACTGGTTTGCACTTCAGTAGAAATTGTAATGTCCGACCTAATAGCCACAGTAATTTTTCTAAATTGTGCAAAAATATTAATTTACTTTATGATTATTTTTAAGAAAGGACCATTAATATAGTCCGGGTGCTACGGTTGAGAAAACTGCAAATCGTGATAAGAACATACCGATCGGTGAGTATCTACTTTATATTAATACAATGTATTTCAGAGGGGGAGGCATCGCGTAAAGTCTTGGGAATTCAAAATGGAGGCTGTTACTCAAAATGGCTTCATTTTCTGATTTTCCTTACTATCCATCATATAAATATGTGTTTCAGGTCGATTTCGATGTTTTTAACGTCAAAAATTTCATTTTTGATACTTTCCGCCATAGTTGAATGAGTTTTTGAATTCATTTTGTGTTTGTTTGTCTGTCTGTCTGCTTTCCATTCCATGATCTAACTCACTTAAATATCGCTACTCGCTTAAATTCACTCGGATTGCCATGTAATTTATATATGTTACTGAAGTTTATAATAACATGTTCCCCCAAAAAAATGAAGTGTATAGGTTTGTATAGTCCGTTTACTGGGGCCTCAAAAGAATTCCATTGCGTTATTGTCTATTAATTGGGGCGCTACGGTTGAGAAAACTGCAAATCGTGAGAAGAATATACCGATTGGTGAGTATCTACTTTATATTAATACAATCTATATGAGAGGGGGAGGCATCACGTAAAGTCGTAGGAATTCAAGATGGCAGCTGTTATTCAAAATGGCGTCATTTTCTCAATTTTCTTACTATTTACCATATAAATGTGTGTTTCAGGTTGATTTCGATGTTTTTAACGTCAAAAATTTCGTTTTTAATGCTTTCCGCCATAGTTGAATGATTTTATGAATTCAGTTTGTTTGTTTGTTTGTCTGTCTGTCTCCTTGCCATTCCATGCTCTAACTCGCTTAAATATCGCTGCTTGCTTAAATTCACTCAGATTGCCATGTGATTTATATATGTTATTGAAGCTTACAATAAAATGTTCGGAATAAAAATTCAAGTATATAAGTTCTATAGTCCGTTTACAGGGCCCTCAAAAGAATTCCATTATACGTTATTGTCTATGGGGGGAAATAGTTTGCAATGTGTTTTAATCATGTTATACTCTCTGAAACACATTCAAGTTGGCACACATCAGTGAGGTGCACTACACGATACTTACAATAGAATAAGGTGTGCAAAGTATTTATCGTTTATTTACAGTGACACACCAAAAAAAGAATACGTGCGTTTGTAACTTGTGTATAAATTATATAAAGATCACCAGTTAAATCAACTATTATTAGTAGATCTGCTAGGTATGAAAAAAACTGCATTTTGTGATAAAGATATCCAGAATGAACAGTATCTACTTCATGAGGCATCTTGCAAATTCATAGGAATTAAAGATGGCGGCTATTATTCAAAATTGTTTGCATTTTTATTCCTATACATCATATAAAAGTGTCTTTAATGTCCATTTTGATATTTTTAAACTGCAAAAATTCCCTGTTTAATATCAGAAATACGCTTAAAAGGAAAATAGGACAATTATTAAAGTGTTTTTGTATTTTATAGTGAGAAAAATGAAAGGAATAAAAAAAAAATGCAGTTTTATTAATACGTTAATTATACAGGATATTAAAAATATTGCATGTTACATTTAAATTTAGAGAATATAAAAACTTCACTTTGTATAATTATGTTTCTCTCATTCGTTTTTGAAGTTACACAATAATGTGCAACAAAGTCTAACCTTTCTATAGCCACACTTATTTTTACAGATTTTGCACATACATTTTATACGATACAAACATACTTTTATACGATAAATAGTATGGAAATTGCAAGAATTCCAGAAAATGAAGCCATTTTGAATAACAGCCGCAATCTTGAATTCCTACGGCTTGACGCGATCCCCCCCCCCCCCCCTCTTATATGGATCGTATTAATATACTGTAGATACTCACCAATCAGTATATTCTTCTCACGATTTGCAGTTTTTTCAACCTTAGAACCCGCACTAATAGACAACGTAATGGAAATCTTTTGAGGGCCCTATAAACGGTCTATAAAAGCTATACACTTCAATTTTTATTCGGAACATGTTATTGTAAACTTCAATAACATATATAAACTACATTACAATATGAATGAATTTAAGCGAGTTAGAGCATGGAATGGCAAGGAGACAGACAGACAAACAAACAGACAAACTGAATTCGTAAACTTGTTCAACTATGGCGGAAGGCATTAAAAACGAAATTTTTGACGTTAAAAATACCGAAATGGACATGAAGCACACATTTATATGATGGATAGTAAGAAAATTCAGAAAATGACGCCATTTTGAATAACAGCCGCCATCTTGAATGCCTACGACTTTACGTGATGCCTCCTCCTCTCATGTAGATTGTATTAATATAAAGTAGATACTCACCAATCGGTATATTCTTCTCACGATTTGCAGTTTTCTCAACCGTAGCACCCGGATTAATAGACAATAACGCAATGGAATTCTTTTGAGGGCCCTGTAAATGGACTGTAAAACCTATACACTTCATTTTTATTCAAAACATGTTATTGTAAGTTTCAATAACATATGGAAATTACATGACAATCTGGGTGAATTTAAGCGAGTTAGAGCATGGAATGGCAAAGAGACAGACAGACAAACAAACAGACAAACTAAATTCATAAACTCATTCAACTATGACGGAAAATATTAAAAAAGAAATTTTTGACATTAAAAACATCGAAATCGACCTGAAACACACATTTACATGATGGATAGTAAGAAAAATCACAAAATGACGCCATTTTGAATAACAGCCGCCATTTTGAATTCCCACTACTTTACGCGATGCCTCCCCCTCTGAAATGCATTGTATTAATATAAAGTAGATACTGACCAATCGGAATATTTTTATCACGATTTGCAGTTTTCACCTTATTTTGGTCATGTAGCACTCGGACTAATACCGCAACATTTCATTTTAAACATTTTAAACATTATTCCACTCGATTCCGAAAGAAAATAGTTTGCTTATTTTGTATTTCACTAAAAAATAGTTTTCAATGATCTTGAAAGCTTTTATAGAAATATATTTACTATTTATATATTTATCGTCTGCATAGAAAAAAAAAATATATATATATATATACAATTTTGTTTCTTATACTATCAATTATCAAACAAATCGCAATCTGATATAATTTTAATATGTACTGCTCGTTTACTCTGAGGACAAAGCGGGTGGGAAAATTGTAGCGCCGTATTTGGCAACTTAACTCATTTTTGGCGTGAAATAAACAAATAAAAATGTAATAATAAAAAAATAAAAGTATAAAAAAGTATATAAAATATGATTTTAACAGAGAAATTTAATCGGTTCTCTAACTGTTATTTATGGGGCTGCAAAATGCACCAAGTCTCGATGCTAGGTGCGAGCAGCACCAAATGTGGTTCCTTTGTTAGTATTGAGTTTCTTTTATCGTATATGCGTAAACGATGCTAAAAGAGATTATACTAAAAACATTGCTTTTTTGGCCCGACAGAGTCAACATTTTATTTTATTTTGTTACAAGGTGTTTTGATTTCTTTAATATAATTTACTATCTATATTGAATAATGTTTTACATCTTTCTACTACGTAGTCCCTTTCACTAAATTATAACTCTAAATTACACTAAATTATAATTCAATCATCTTGCATGCATGAGTTCACAATACTATCTGCTCTCTGCGGTGACGCCATTTCTGATCACAATCTAGTACTATCTATTAAGATAAAACGTCCCTCCCCTCATAGTTCAAACGAAATACAGATCATCTTGCTCTTTGATTTCTTCAAACTGGAGCACTTTTCTTTGAGTCCTCATCATTATCTTTAGTCAAAGTGTCCTTCCCAAATTTATCTTTTGTATCATCATTTTTAGGATTCGCAACTGTACCTGTTACGATATCATGCAAAAAATGAGAGTGGTTAGGTTCTATTGCTCTATAGTATTCCCATTATAAGGTTGTTCTTATATATTTTTATTTAAAATGGACGTTTACACATTATTTCTTCACATCTATTTACAAAAACCCATCTACTCCCCAATAATTTAATAATTTTTCCCTTTAAACATTTCTCCCTTTTTTCGAAAGTTTTTAACAAAAACTAATTCAGGAACATTATATTTGTGCTGGAGTTGCTGTGTTTTACGTTTTAATAGTAATACCAACTGAAGAGCTATTTGAAAAGGCATTCAAAACATTAATTCTGAAGGAGTTTTACCGGTCACCGAATGGAGGGGGGAGGGGGGTGATTTTCTAAAAAAATCGGGAAATTGACGATGTTATGTCGCTTTTATCTAGCTTTTTAAGACAATTTTTCACAGTTTGCCCGTAACTTTCTGCTTGTCCGCTCGATGGCGGATGATATGGTGGAATATGTGTAAGTTTAATTCCATTAGACTTAAGAATTTCCCCAAATTCATCACTTGTGAATGCGGGTCTATTATCACTGACTAATTCTATAGGTAATACAAATGTAGCAAACTCTAATAGCTGATTTAATATGCAGTCCTGGATATTACTTGTACCTCTAGCCATTTAGTATAAGAATAGACTATTATTAAAAAATTTTACCTTGAAAAGGACCGGCATAATCTATATGAATCCTTTCCCAAGGTAATTCTGATTCCCATTTTGAAGGTTTCATTTTAGGATTATCCCTAGTAAACATTTGGCATCTACTACTTTATCATTTGTTCAATTTCTTTATCTATATTTAGACACCAGATTACACCTCGAGCTTTAGCTTTCATGGTAAATATACCCTGAGGAACTGAATGCAGTAATTTTGACATATATTCACGACCTCCATGTGGTATAATTACTCTATGCCCCGTAATAAAAAAATGTGTAAACATGAAATTTCGTCGTACCTACGAAAATATGGTTGATATTCCTCTGATTTAATATTCCGCAACCATCCATGTAACACTCGCTCTAAAATTTGTTTAGTTACTGGATTTTTAGCTGCCCACTTTGCAATAGTTTTAGAAGTAACAAGTCAATCATTATTATTTGAAACGAACATTATTTTAGGAGAATTACTTACTATATCTACAGTTTCTGGGAGACGTAATCTACTTAACTAACCACCCTTGACGACCAGTTTGGTCTCTCTTAAAATTTATGCTTGGGAAAGCATGCTAAGCATTATATCATGTTACTTTTATTCATAACTCAATTTACTTGGACTCCCTTAAATATAAATAATATAATCGCTTAAGCTAATATTAGTTTTTGTTACATTAAAATATCTCAATTTGTTGATTTTCTGGAAGCAAGTAAACGCTATTGGTTTACAATGGAAGTTTATGGGAATTTGGCGAAATATTAGAGATATCGCCAAGCTGGCGTCACTTTTGGCGACTCATTTTGGTCCCAAATTTGGCGATATATCGCCAAGTTGGTGACAAACTTGACGGCCCTTGGCGACGAAACAGGGTCCCTCTTACGATACCCCCCCCCCCCCTTATAGATATGGAGATGCATTAAATGTTATTTAACAACCAATGAGATGCGTTTTATTCGGGCGTTGCATTAAACAATTAACAAATAATCGCGATTTCTGTGCCACGTACGATAGCGTAATATATATATAGATAGATCAGCGTTTTTATTATTTTTACCTTCGCAATACTCAATTGTATAATCATACCCTGCTAACGTTAGCAACCATCTCAGCATTCTAAGTGATAATGAATCAAGTACCTTTTAACTGAATCAAACAATCTAATTAAAGGTTTATGATCTGTTATAATTTTAAACTGTTTGCCAGCTGAATATTGGGGAAATTAATAACTTCCAATATTACAGATGTCTTTATCTATCATTGCATAATTTCTTTCACTTTTACTTAAAGTTCTAGAAGCAAAAGCTATTGGTTTCTCTTTACTCTCTACAACCCCAATACCATATTCAGAAGCATCACAGTTTAAAAATACCTCTTGTTAACATCATGCAGTTCTAACACAGGAGATGTACAGTCGTGGAAAAAAAAAATATATATATATATATATACATATATATATATCCCTACTAACTCTGCAACTAATTATAATAGAAAAAAATTACAAGTACCAAACGATTGGAAATAAATTCTTTTTTTAAATGATGCATATAAAATTTGCTTAGGGGACCATCTACAAATCAAAACCAGACCAAACTTTTTTTTCAATGGCAACACCCAAATTTGACAATATATTTTAAATCTTCAGTTCAAACAATGCCTAGAAATGAAATTTCAAGTAATTTGGATGATAAGTTTTTGAATTATAAACATTCAAAATTTAGAGCGTCTAATGTTAAATGACATTTTCATATTTTTATTAGTATCCCTTGAAATTATAACCCTAATGTGATATTTTTATTTTGTTTTATTATAAAACTAAAAAACCCAAGCATAAATACACAGAATTTGTAATTAAAAAAGATTTTAAATATTAATTATGAATTATGGAATTAATAAAAGAAATATGAATTGCAACCTACAATTTTTTTGATAGAATTATGTCTTGCTTTATGCAAATTCTGAATTTAAAATTTTTCTTCCAAGTAGTTTTCGAATTAGGAGTAAAAAACGTAAACATGATGGTTTAAGGGACCATCTATGATGTCTAAAACAGCATAATTTGAAAAAAAAAAAAAAAAATATATATATATATACACTGCTGGCCACACAAAATGCAACACCCTGAAGGAAGCATGCTACTCATGTGAAATTTACATCATGTGTTTGCGGCGATGAAATATGCAAATCATTAGCATTGCAGTGCAGACACACATCACGGGCGACCGTAGCGCCACTCACAAGCGCTATATAAGAGGAGAACAGATTGGCGATTTGAAGTACTGTAATGGTTTTTTCGTGCGTTTTTTTTGCGTAAGCTGTTTACCTATGCCTCATGGAAGACATCGAGCATCTTTTGACCAAGTTTCGGAATTCGACCGAGGAAGAATAGTAGCTTATAGGGATTGCGGATTATCCTTCAGAGAAATCGGTCAACGTGTTGGATGAAACCAAGCAACTGTGATGCGGATCTGTAATCGCTGGATACAGGAGGGAACGACGGACCGACGGGGCCAATCGCACCCATCTCCACTGAGAAAAATGACACTTTCAAATCTGAGCAAATCGATGTTTTCATTTTGTTATGAAACGTTTTGTTTCAAATATGACGACCCAATGCTTTCAATTCTGAAATACGGGAAGTACTCAGTTTCAAACAAAATTACATTTCATTCGTTAAATGTAGTAAATCTCACCAGTGTAGTTGCATTTATTCATATTATTTCATATGTTATGATTTGGAACGAAACACTCCTTTCAATAATATTTTATTTCATGAAATGTCGCGAACTACATTTTTATCGTAATCGCGGACGAACACTCAAAAGCCTTCCTAATGTGATCGCAGAAGAGTAGAGTTTGCTTTTTAGCCTTCGAAACCTAAGAATGTATGACTTGGTAAAAGAAAGACTTCACAGGTGGAATGTGCAAGATTTCATTGAAAATTTTGAAGGTAATTTCAATAATTTTGTTGTTTCGAAATATTTATCCCTATTTTTATTGTACGCACACGTAATTTCTATAAGTTATCATAAAATTAGGGTTAGCTATGTACCATGTTGCGTACACTCTAAAAACAACATTTTCAAAACTGAGCAAAAAATACTCAAATCTGAGTATGTCGCATAGTCAAAATGGCTCCGAATCAAAATTACTCAAGTTTGAAAATCGTGTATACTCATTTCTGAAAACACGGACATACTCAAATGAGCATGCACACACTCAAGAATAAAACATCATGTGCTCATATTTGAGTATGTCCGTGTTTTCAGAGATGAGTATATACGATTTTCAAACTTGAGTAATTTTGTTTCGGAGCCATTTTGACAATGCGATATACTCAGGTTTGAGTATTTTTTGCTCAGTTTTGAAAATGTCGTTTTTAGAGTGTCGTTGCAACACTGCCCGTGATGACAGGCAGATTGTGCGCATGGCAGTGAGGGATCGCATAGCCACATCACGAACCATAGCACAGCAGATTCAGTCTGCTACGCATCATTCGGTGTCCGGTAGTACCATTCGACGCCATTTGCAGCAGAGTGGAATGTCCGCAAGGCATCCATTGCTTCGTTTACTCCTGACTGGAAACCACATGCGATTGCGCTGCGAATGGTGCGAGGAACGGCGGACATGGACAACGGAATGGAACGACATTGTGTTTATTGACGAATCCTGCTTCTGCCTGCAACATCACGACGGTCGGATTCGAGTTTGGAGGCAGCGTGGTGAGAGGCTGCTGAACTGTTGCGTTATGCATTGCCACACTGGTCCTGCATCCGGTATCATGGTTTGGGGTGGTATTGGATTTCACTGCCGCACCCCTCTAGTACGCATTGCCGATACACTGAACAGCCAGCGCTACATCTCTGAGGTGTTGGAGCCCGTGGTCCTCCCATACATTCAGCGCTTGCCATGAGCCATATTCCAACTGGATAATGTGCGACCACACGTGGAACGCAATGTTCAAGAGTTCTTCTCTACCCATCAGATTGAATTGCTTCCTTGGCCTGCTTGTTGTCCCGATCTATCGCCAATCGAAAACGTGTGGTCCATGCTTGTACAACGACTGGCCCGGGATACGCCACCCGCTGCTACACCAGATCAACTTTTACAATATATGGAAGCCGCATGGACTGCTGTACCCCAAGGAGACATCCAAAGCCTCTTTGATTCTATGCCGTGGCGTGTGGCCGTGGTTATAAAGAATGGCAGCTACTCTAACTACCGATTTTGTCATCATCCACGCGTCACAAGAAGCTGTAATTTTAATCGTTTGACCAATGTACAACATGTTATCTGCCAAATAAATTTCGCTGTGATATCACCGTTCCTTCTTGGTGTTGCATTTTGTGTGGCCAGCAGTGTATATATATATATATCTTACTCATTTTAATGAAACATTCGGGCTGGCAATAGTCAAAATATATTAAACGAGTGAGATGTTTATATTGGCAAGAAATAATACATTAATAGAAGTGACATAGTCATTCAGTAGCAGTTCAACAATCGAATACCGAACTTCCATTTGAATACAACCCCTAAAATAGGTTCATTTTAAAATAATTAATTTCTCCGAAACTAATCGTACGAATTTCATGAAAATTTGGATTTAGGCTAATTGTGAAGGGTGTAGAATCTGTTTATTGTGTCAACCTTAGGTATTGCCATTGCAAAAAAATAAAGTTTGTGTTCGTTTTGATTTGTAGATGGCCCCCTAATCAATTTTTATATATGTCGTAGGCTAACTGAGAAATCCGGCTCTTTGCAAACAGCCTAGGCTCTTTGCAAAGAGCCGGGCTAATTGGAGAATCCATCTCCCTTTTTCCAATTAGACTGATATTTTTCACGCTTATTGCAAAGAGCCTAGAAAGCGTTAGGCTAATTGAAAAATGACCACTTATTATCCGATCACGGTGATATTTTTAGCTCACAGGCTATCAAAGCCTGAGAGCTTATGTGCCCGCCGATTCTGTATGTACCTGTGTACGTACGTACATATGTACGTAACGCGATAACTCTTGATAGAAATATCCGATTTGCTTCAAAAAATTTTTTCTAGGTTCATTCTGATAAGGTGCGTCCCTGATTATTTTTGGGGGTTCATTGGTTAAGGATAAAGGGGGAAAAGGGGGGTTAGTCCCCCCCCCCTTAATTTATATACATGGGTTTTTCATGCAGAAATATTCGATTAGCTCCACATTTGGTGTACCGGTTTATTGTGATAAGCAGCTTCCCTGATTAGATTTGGAAGCTCATTATTTAAGTATAAAGGAGGGAAAGGGGGGCTACCCCCTTTAATTTAGATAAATCGGTTTTTCATGATGAGTTATTCGATTTGCTCCAAATTTGGTTTACCGGTTTATTAAGTTAAGGAACAGCCTTGATCAGATTTGGAGGTTCATTAGTTACATATAAAGGGAGGAAAGGGGGGCTATCGCATTCCCCCCCCCCCCGTAATTTAGATAAATGGGTTTTTCATGCAGAAATATGCGATTTGCTATAAATTCGGTATACCGGTTAATTATGTTAAGCAGCTTCCCTGATTACATTTGGAAGATAATTATTATGTATAAAGGGGGGAAAGGGGGGCAATTGCGTCTCCCCTTAATTTAGATAAATGCGTTTTTCATGTAGAATTATTCGATTAGCTCAAATTTCGTATAGTGGTTTATTATATTAAGCAGATGGCTTGATTAGATTTGGAGGTTCATTAGTTAAGTATGAAAAGGGGAAAGGGGGGCTACCCCCCCCCCTTAATTTAGGTAAATGGGTTTTTAATGCAAAATTATTCGATTTACTCCAAATTTGGTACACCGGTTTATTATGTAAAGGAGCTTCCCTGATTAGATTTGGAGGTTCATTAGTTAAGTATAAAGGGTGGAAAGGGAGGCTAGACCCCCCTTAATTTAGATAAATGGGTTTTTCATGCAGGGTTATTCTATTTGCTCCGAATTTCGTATACCGGTTTATTATGTTAAGGAGCTTCCCTGATTAGATTTGGAGGTTCATTCGTTAAGTATAAACGGAGGAAAGGGAGGCTAGACCCCCCCCCCTTAATTTAGATAAATGGGTTTTTCATGCAGAGTTATTCGATTTGCTCCAAATTTCGTATACCGGTTTATTATGTTAAGGTGCTTCCCTGATTAGATTTGGAGGTTCATTAGTTAAGTATAAAGGGAGGAAAGGGGAGCGAGACCCCCCTTAATTTAGATAAATGGTTTTTTCATGCAGAGTTATTCGATTTGCTTCAAATTTGATATACCAGTTTATTATGATATGGATTCCTTCATTTGATTTGGAGGTTCATTGGTTAAGTATAAAAGGGGAGAAAGGAGCGCAATTGCCCCTCCCCTTAATTTAGATAAATGTGTTTTCATGCAGAATTATCTAATTTAGTTTAATTTTTTTTCTAGGTTCAATCTAATAAGAGGGTTTTCTGATTAGATTTGAAAGTTCATTGGTTCAGCATAAAGGGAGAAATGGGGGAGATAATACCCCCCCCCCCCCCTTAATTTAGTGAAATGGTTTTTTTCATGCAGAATTATCTGATTTGCTTCAAATTTGGTATACCAGTTTATTATGTTAAGTAGCTTCCCTGATTATATTTGGAGGTTCTTTAGTGGTTAAGTAGAAAGGGAAGCAACGGGGACTAATACCTTGATTTATTTTTCGAGGGGCATTATTCTTTGAAATAAGAGTATAATATACAATTAGTGTGAATAGCCTGTGAGCTCAATGCCATCAGTTTAACTGGGCAATTTTCTTTTTATTAGGTTTATTAACGCATAACCCTACCCAAACCCGAAAAATAAATTACAACAGACAGTACCCCGATCCCATCAAGACAAAATAATTTCAGTCTACATGCAACCCTACCCGAACGTGAGAGTTCCATTTGAAAAAACCCGAAATCCCGAACCAAATCTGATAACCGACAAAAATATTCCAAAGATCCATAACCGTATCCGAACAAGACAAATTAATTTCCGTGGACACGCAACGCTACCAGAACCTAAAAATTCCATTCGAAGTCAACCTGAAACCCGTCCCGAACAAAATCTTAACCGACAAAAATATTCCAAAGAACTATAACCCGATGCAAGCCGGACAAAATAATTTCCGTCCACCGGCAACCCGATCCGAACCTGAAAGTTCTAATTGAACTGAATCCGAAACCTGGTTGTGGTCAGTTTTCGGGTTGACTTCAAATGAAACCTTCAAGTTCGGATCCGGTTGAAAAAAAATTATACTAAATCAGATAATTCTGCATGAAAACCCATTTATCTAAATTAAGGGGAGGGCAATTGCCCCCCTTTCCCCCATTTATACTTAACCAATGAACCTCCAAATCAAATGAAGGAAGCCATATCGTAATAAACATTTATATCAAATTTGAAGCAAATCGAATAATTCTGTATGAAAAACCCATTTATCTAAATTAAGGGGACACTAGCCCCTGTCCATCCTTTATACTTAACCAATAAATCTCCAAATCTAATCAAGGCAGCTCCTTAACAAAATAAACCGGCATACGAAATTTGGAGCAAATCGAATAACTCTGCATCAAAAACCCATTTATCTAAATTAAGGGGGGGGGGTCTAGACCCCGTTTCCTCCCTTTATACTTAACTAATGAACCTCCAAATCTAATCAGGGAAGCTCCTTAACATAATAAACCGGTATACGAAATTTGGAGCAGATCGAATAACTCTGCATGAAAAACCCATTTATCTAAATTAAGGGGGGGTCTAGCCCCCCTTTCCTCCCTTTATACTTAACTAATGAACCTCCAAATATAATCAGGGAAGCTCCTTAACATAATAAATCGGTATACGAAATTTGGAGCAAATCGAATAACTCTGCATGAAAAACCCATTTATCTAAATTAAGGGGGGGGGGTAGCCCCCCTTTCCTACCTTTATACTTAACTAATGAACTTCCAAATCTAATCAGCGAAGCTCCTTAACATAATAAACCCGTATACAAAATTTGGAGCAAATCGAATAATTTTGCATTAAAAACCCATTTACCTAAATTAAAGGGGGGCTAGCCCCCCCCCATTTCTTCCCTTTATATTTAACTAATGAACCTCCAAATCTAATCAAGCCATCTCCTTAACATAATAAACCAGTATACCAAATTTGAGCTAATCAAATAATTATACATGAAAAACGTATTTATCTAAATTAAGGGGAAAGGCAATTGCCCCCCTTTTCCCCCTTTATACATAATAATGATCTTCCAAATGTAATCATGGAAGCTGCTTAACATAATTAACCGGTATACCAAATTTATTGCAAATCGCATATTTCTGCATGAAAAACCCATTTATCTAAATTACGGGGGGGTAGTCCCCCCTTTCCTCCCTTTATATGTAACTAATGAACCTCCAAATCTAATCAAGGGAGCTCCTTAACTTAATAAACCAGTATACCAAATTTGGAGCAAATCGAATAACTCATCATGAAAAACCGATTTATCTAAATTAAGAGGGGTAGCGCCCTTTCCCCCCTTTATACTTAAATAATGAGCTTCCAAATCTAATCAGGGAAGCTCCTTAACACAATAAACCGGTATACCAAATTTGGAGCAAATCGAATATTTCTGCATGAAAAACCCATTTATATAAATTAAGGGGGGGGGGTAGCCCCCTTTTCCCCCTTTATCCTTAACCAATGACTTACCTCAGGCTTTGATAGCCTGTGAGCTAAAAATATTACCCTGATCGGATAATAAGTGGTCATTTTTCAATTAGCCTAACGCTTTCTAGGCTCTTTGCAATAAGCCTGAAAAATATCAGGCTAATTGCAAAAGGGAGATGGATTCTCCAATTAGCCCGGCTCTTTGCAAAGAGCCTAGGCTGTTTGCAAAGAGCCGGATTTCTCAATTAGCCTACGACATATATAAAAATTGATTAGGGGGCCATCTACAAATCAAAACAAACACAAACTTTATTTTTTTGCAATGGCAATTTTCATATTTTTCCACGACTGTACATAATAGTTGTTTAACTTTCTGAAATGCTTTTCATGCTTTTCTGATCTCGTCCACTTTACATCATTATCTAATAATGTATGTAAAGGTTCTGAAACATCTGAAATATTAGGCAGCAAATTTGTATAATAAGAAATTAAGCACAAAAATGAATGCGCTTGTGACACATTATTAGGAATGGGAGCATTCAAAATACCATCAATTTTTTCTGGAATAGGTTTAATTTTTTTCTTATTTAATCTTATACCATGCTTGTAAAAACATTTCAGAACACATTCAACTCTTTCAGAATGTCCTGATTCAATCTAAAAACACACCAACACACTCAGAATTTTTTAGAACATTTTAAATTTTTCTCTGGAACCTTCTAGGAGCACACTTTACTACAAAAGCTAATCTTAAAACATTAAATAATCCTTTATGAGTATTAATAGTTAAAGTTTGACTACTTTCATTTTCTACAGGCTGTTGCATGTAAGTATCTTTTAAATCAAAAACAGTAAAGAATTTTCCACCTGCTAATTTAGAAAATAATTCTTCCGTTTTAGGGAGAAGATAATTATCACTTTCAGTATTTGCATTAACTGTTGTTTTGTAATCACCACAAATTCTAACAATACCATTTGGTTTTGTAACAATTACTATAGGACTAGCCCATTGCAAATAATCAACAGGTTTCAAAATACCATCTTCTGTTAATCATTCCAATTCTAAATCAGTTTGATTGTATCAATCCCGTCAGCAAAAGCATTAGTGTAACGCGCGCCACCCGTTTTAAAACAAATAGACTCTACCGGCAGTCACGTGACCGTTTTCCGTGAGCTTTCCCGAATGAGAAATCTTGTGAGTTCGTTGGAATTCTGTTCTGTTTTTGAGCTGTGGTAACATGTTAAAAGTTATATCCGTGTTATTATATATGTGTTATGTGCCGTGCTATTTGTGATGTGCCGTCTTATCAAGATTAAATAAAAAAATATTTAAAGTTATACCCCGAGAAAGTGTTATCTTGAAATTATGTGAAATTTCTGTGTGATTTTAATCTGAGCTAGCCTGACAATTGGCGCCCAACGTCGGGCCCGAAACCGAGTGAAAATGTTTGCGATATGATTTCTGCATTCTACAAAAAGTGTGATATATTTTTAATCATAAAGTGTTGTTTTTACGAGCATGCAGAGAAAAAAAAAATGGCACGACCGGTCGTCTTCGTGAGCGTACGTGAAATATGTTCCTAAAATTCTACAGATTAAGTCGTCTGCGTGTGCAAGTGAAATATGTTCTTAATATTCTACAGATTCGATCGTTGTCAGTGAGTCTAAAATATGTTCTGCAATGTTTCGTTATCTTTGCCATTTTCATACGTCGCCTTTACACCATGTGATATGTGTTCTTATTTTTTTTTCAAGTTGTAAAGTTCTACAAATTACTTCGTTAATGTCCTAAGAAAATTCTAGGATTTGTGTGTTTATTCTACAAGATTTATTCTGCAAGATGTTTTCAACAAATAAGCATTTTAAACTGAATGGATCCATAGTTTGTTTAATAAAAATAATGCATCCTTGACTTCGTAACATTATTGATATTCTAAAAATTCTAAATATTTTTGACATTATTAAATTTTAATTCATTCTATTATTTTCCTGTCATGTTTGTATTGCATATTTCCCCTTCCCCCCTCCCTCACCCATTATTCTGAAAATTTTACTTTGATTCTGTTCATGTATGTTTAATTTTTACTTTGCTTTAAGTAAAATATTTTGATTCATAAAAAAAAAAAAACAGTGATTGCGAGAGAAAGCGAAAGAAATATTCATTTACGTTTTCGTTGATTTTTTTTCTTTTCTTTTTAAAAGAGGAAAAATAAACTGTTTTCAGTCAAATATAGGTTGTTAAAATGTTATTTATAATTCTATGGCAATTCTCATAAAGATACGTCTTTATTTATTTAATTTTAGGTAGATTTCGTAAGAAATACTACCTATTGCAGTCGTTACCATGGTGCGACTTTTGAAAAATTCCTTCATAACTTTTCATTATAGGACCCCAGGAACCCAAAACCACCCCCACCTAAAAAGTTTATATATATATATATATATATATATATATATATATATGTATGTACTAAATTTTGTCCGCACGATAAAAGTCGCAATTATGCACGGATCGTCTTCAAACTCGCCAACAACTTTAAGATGGCTAATATCTCGGCGGGGATTGAAAATGGGCAAAATCGGTCCAAGGGAATGGAAATGGGGAGAGTTCAAAATTTTGAATACCGTCTTAACAAGATTCTGATAAAACCAGCTCTTACACAACAATGACAGGAAAAAATAAATATTTTTCGTTATAACAGTTGCCAACAATTAAAAAAAAAGCAATAAAATTCTCACCACAACAATTGCTTTTCTATTGCAAGTTCACGTGAAAAATTAAATTAAATAAATAGTTTGACGAATTTAAAACAAATTGAATATTACGTCATAAGTTTTCTAGAGAAATATTTCCGCATGAAAACTCAAAATGAAATAAATAGTTTGACGAATTAAAAAAAAAATATTGCGTCATATTGGAAATAAAATGGACCTCAGTTGGTGAATATGTAACGTCATGCGAGTTTGAGAAAACGTATTAAAACATGATAAAAACACGACTATGGAAATATTAACTTATTTTAACACTTTGAGGTTCTCTGAATTTGCTTTAGCTATTTTTTAAACCTATTCCATATACATGCGTGTGTGTATTCGTGTACATTAGAATTTTCACAAAATGTTTAGCTCCCTAGAGCTCATTCTTAGTGGAGGAACTGCGTTTATCTATAATCTTGATTTAAGTTTTGTTGGTGAATTTAGTACTTAACTTCGAAATCTACCTCCGCCTGTAGGCCCGAGCCGGCAGGGATTTTTTTATTTTTTATTGGTTTCGTAAGAGAAATGATTACTATTTTTATTTAAGTGTTTGTTATTATTTAAATGCTAAACGTAAGTATTTAATTTTGAGTTGCTGATTTACTGATAAAAAAAGCCTTGAATGTGACTCATTTTCAAAACGAAATAAGTAAGTTTTGCATTTATTGTTTGTTTATAAAAGTTTCTTTTCTTTTGAAGTTATATTGAATGAAACCGATATTAAGTAGCGTTAGTAATATAATAATAATATTGGTTGAAATTTTAATTATTCAATTATATGTTTTATATTATTTAGAATATTGTTTGAAAGTGTTAACTATTCAGTAAATGGCTTTATATTGGTTAAAATATTGTTTTGATTAAATGTCGCGTTATGACAATCCAGTTTATTTATACCTCCAGCGATTTAAAGTTTGTTTTGTTTTGTAGTCAAGAGTTTTGCTAATGTTAAACCTTACTGTTTTGCTTTATTAAAGTCTTGTTTATATGAGTTGTAACGGCAAAGCTCATGTGTGGGAAATAATTTAAACGAATTTTCGGCATTTGTGGGGTACTCATTTTGTTGTTTTGCTAAAGTTTAAAATGTCTGAACTTAATAAAGCTCGCAAAGAGGATTTATATCAGGTTGCGTTAGAAATGAATTTAGGTGTTCAACCCTCTATGACAGTTGTCACATTGCGTGAAAAAATTAAATCCTCCCCCTCTTACGAAGTTGATTTTGTAAATTCATTAGTCAGAAACCAAATTTCGACTCGCGAGGAAGAACAGCGCAGGCGAGACTTAGAGGAAAAACAAAAAGTAGCAGAGTTAGAACAACGTAAATTAGAATTAGAAGAAAAGCATAGAGCGGAAGAGTTAGAGTTAAAAAAGCTTGAGATGAATTTTGAGCTTGAGAAGCTCAAGTTACAGGCTCAGAGCCAAAGTGTTTCCAGTGGAGCGGTAGGTGGTAATGCAGCAGGGGTAATGTCTCACCCGGAGAGTAAGATAGATATCCAAAAGCTGTTGCCTACATTCAGGCCAGAAACTGATGATGTAACCTTGTTTTTGGTGCTCCTGGAACGTCAATTAAAGCTCTCGAAGGTACCAGAGCATTTTTGGGTTTCGTATTTACTCATTGTTGTACCATCTTCTATCTCTACGCTTATCGCTCGTGAATCAGAAGAAAACGCTTGAAATTTTTCACATGTTAAAGATTTACTTCTAAAAAGGTTTAAAATTAGTGCCGAAAAGTTTAGGCAGCTGTTCTTTACTCATCGTAAGTCCAAAGAAATTACTTGGCGAGATTATTATTTCGAACTTCGAGCTTATTTTGAAAACTGGCTTAAAGAATTAACTGTAACGTCTTTTGAAGCTCTTCAGGATCTTATCATAGCTGATCAAATGAAAAGACGCGTGCCTGTTGAATGCAAACAACATATGTTAGACGATTGGGAAAATTTAAATTCGCCAGTCGACCTTGCCGAAAAATTAGATGCGTATGACATTATTAGATCTACGTTTCCTAAAAGGGATCCGGTTGTACCCCAAGATAAAAAAGAGTTTTCTCGTCGAGAAAATAATTGGAAACAGAGTAAGCCTCCAAAAGAAGACAGATCTTCCCCTAAGTTTGCTAATCGACGTATAGAATCCGATATTGTTTGCTATGGTTGTGGTAAATTGGGATTTATAAAGAAGAAATGTCCAGATTGTTCCCCTACGGTTAAAAAACAAACTGTTCAAGCCCATCGTCTTGAGCTATATAGTTTAAATACATCAGCAGTTTCAGCTCCAAATATGCCTATCACGATCTGCAATAAGAAGGTGCTAGTCTGTGCAGATACGGGAGCGAATCGTTCTATTGCGGGAGAACGTATGTATGAATTATTTTTAAAAACTGGTGTTACATTGAACCCTCATACTCATGAAGTAACGTTAGCTGACGGAATTACAGTAGTTAGAAACACTTTGTCTGCCACTGTGCCCGTAGAGATTGAAGGCCGAGTCTTCGAAACGGAGTTCATAGTATTACCAGATGCAAGGGTAATAGAATTCTTTTAGGTATGGATTTCTTACATAATGCTAACATAGTGTTAGATGCTGCCAACAAAACATGGTATTTTAATGATAAACCTAAGGAAAAGTTTTATTTTGTAGATGAATACGAAAAAGAAAATAGTACGACAGCTGGTGCGGTCGAAGTCAGTCCGTACGCTTTGCGTGAAGATGAAGGTAAAAACCTAAATTCCGATGAAAGGGACAAACTTAATGATCTTCTGAAAAGGTATGAAAAATGTTTTCAACCAGGGGGAGAGGCGACCTCGTTTTTAGAGCATCGTATCAACACAGGTGATAGTGCTCCTGTTGCTGTACCACCTTATCGGATGACTCCTGCTAAGAAAGAAATTCTTAAGAAGGAAATAGATAATCTTCTAGCTCAAGGTATCATAGAAGAATGTGAATCACCTTATGCTTCGCCGGTGGTTCTCGTACCAAAGCCGGATGGCAGTATAAGATTATGCATACATTATAGGAAATTAAATGCAGTTACAGTAGCAGATAAATATCCATTACCTCGAATGGACGACCTTTTACATGAAGCCAAGCATACTTCTTACATGTCAACTTTAGATCTTCGTTCTGGGTATTACCAAGTTCGAGTCTACCCGCCAGATCAAGATAAAACTGCATTTGTCTGCCCTTTTGGAACTTATCGTTTTTTAAAGATGCCTTTTGGACTCAAAAATGCTCCTGCCACGTTTCAAAGATTGATAGATCAATTTAGAAGTGGTCTTAAAGATGTCCTTGCTTTATCGTATCTAGACGACATCATCGTTTTGTCAGAAACGTTTGAGAAACATCTCTCAGATCTTACAGCTGTGTTCGAGAGACTCATTGAACTTAAGTTAGATGCCAAACATGAAAAATGTCATTTCTCCTGTGAGAAAGTCAAGTACTTAGGACACTGGATAACCCCAAATGGTCTAGAAGTAGATTCAGACAAGGTATCGGCAATTAAAGCGATACCTCCACCCAAAAATGTTAAAGAGATCCAGTCTTTCCTACAAACCTGTTCTTGGTACCGGAGATTTATATCAAATTTTGCTGATATCTCAAGACCACTTAGCAATCTTACGAAAAAGAAAGCAACTTGGAAATGGGGAAAAGAAGAGCAAGTAGCCTTTGAAACTCTAAAAGAGTGTCTCATGACATCTCCAGTGCTGAAGCAAGCTGATGGGACCAAACCATTTATTCTGCGAACTGACGCTAGTAACTACGCTCTTGGTGCTGTACTTTTACAGGGTACTGACAAGGCCTCTGAGCACCCGATAGAATATGCTAGCCGTCTTCTTACAAGTGCAGAGAGAAATTAATTCACTACAGAACGCGAGGCTTTGGCTGTTGTCTGGGCCTTAGAAAATTTTCGTGGCTATGTGGAAGGCCAAGAAGTGTTTGTAGCAACGGATCACCAACCTTCAAAATGGCTTTTGAGCCTTAAGTCACCATCGGGGAGATTAGCCCGTTGGGCACTACAGTTACAATCGTTCTTATTGAAAATAGAATATGAACGTGGAAAATCTAATGTTGTGGCTGACATGCTGTCACGCCCTGTCTGTAATCATCAATCTGCTTTCTGTGAGACATGCAATTTTGTCAGCATAGACATGCCAACAAGAAGTCCAAAAGATATCAGAGAAGCACAGTTGCAAGATGAAAACCTTAAAAAGATCATAGATTCTTTTGAAGACGAACAGAAAAGCGAAGATTTCGCCAATTGGACTGATAGAGGATTCCTGATGAATCAAGGTGTGCTTTATAGGTATGCTCCCGAATCAGATGCCGAAGAAGCGCAACTGGTCGTTCCAGTACAAGAAAGACAAAATATTTTGAAACTTCATCATGACGACCCTTCAGCCGGACATTATGGTGAAGCAGGAACTTATCAGAGAATTGCTAAAAGATATTATTGGACAGGCATGAGAGCATACATTTCTGAATATGTGAAAAAGTGCCCAGAGTGCGCCCGTTATAAAGCAACAAATCAGAAACCCGCTGGTTTATTACGAACACCTGCTTATGCTCAGCGATTTGAGACCCTCAGCATTGATCTCTTTGGACCATTGCCTCCTAGTAAAGATGGACACCGATGGATTTTTATAGTAGAAGATTGTGCCACTAAATGGGTCGAACTATTTGCCTTAACAACTGCTACTGCACAAGAATGTGCGACTACTCTGATTGAAGAGATCTTCCTTCGTTATGGTATCCCAAGAAGACTCATAAGTGATAACGGCCCTCAGTTTGTGAGCGCTGTTCTACAACAAGTTTGTTACATTTTTGGAATAGACCAATCACTGACACCTTTGTACCATCCTCAGGCCAATCCAGTAGAACGCAAAAATAGAGACTTGAAACCTCGAATAGCAATCCTTGTTGGAGATGAACACAGTTCCTGGATTGATAAACTTCCTTTTATTAGATTTGCTATGAACTCTGCCAAATCTGATACAACTGGCCAAACTGCCGCCTATCTGCAATTTGGTCGAGAATTAAGAACAATCGATGATGTGGTGAACGATTTTAGAGCTGTTGTGGAAAATGACAATTTTGTTCCGGAAATAACCCTATATCTTAAACGTCTTGCAAATATTTCAAAAAGTGTGAAAGAGTGTGTTGAAATGAAACAAGATCAGAGGAAGAAATATTACGATAAAAATCGTAGACGAATGTATTTCACACCTGGTGATAAAGTATTGGTTACTCTACATCCTGTGAGCAAAGCAAGTAAAAATAAAGCAGCAAAATTTATGCCTAAGAGAGATGGACCATACATAGTTTTGACTCAAAAGTCACTAGTGACATATGACATTGCTAGCCTGGACAATCCTACTGAGCGAATTGGGTCTTACCATGTTTCCGCTTTGTCACCATTTCAAGAAACTGAAACTATTCCAGTTGCACCCTTAAGGAAAAGAGGAAGACCCAGAAAGCATCCTGTTTCCTCTCCGAGACGTAAATCGGAAACAGAGGGGGAGGATGTAACGCGCGCCACCCGTTTTAAAATAAATAGACTCTACCGGCAGTCACGTGACCGTTTTCCGTGAGCTTTGCCGAATGAGAAATCTTGTGAGTTCGTTGGAATTCTGTTCTGTTTTTGAGCTGTGGTAACATGTAAAAAGTTATATCCGTGTTATTATATATGTGTTATGTGCCGTGCTATTTGTGATGTGCCGTCTTACCAAGATTAAATAAAAAAATATTTAAAGTTATACCCCGAGAAGGTGTTATCTTGAAATTATGTGAAATTTCTGTGTGATTTTAATCTGAGCTAGCCTGACATTAGGAAATTTTCTAATTACAGTCGAACCTTGTTATCCCAACACTCTAATGACCAGAAAAAAGTGTCGTCATAAGCAGAGTATCGCGGTAACCGGTAACCGGAGTTGGAGTAAAATATGTTTATAAAAAACTGTATTTTTAATTAATTTAAGAAAATTTTAAATTCATAACTGTTCTTGCAGTTGAAAAGAATAAAAGTCAGATTTATGATGATTTTTTTTCCCTTATTTTTACATGAAATATTGATAAAGTAACGTTCCCTTATTCCTAGATGTACTTCCTACAATTCATTTTAATATTATACAATGAATTGTAATCACTATTCATTGTTTCAGAAACGGATGTTAGATATTTTCTGGTCATTTCAATGCAATGCAATGCTTCGGTTTTAGTCGGATGAAAAACGCCGTGTAACCACAAGCAAGCGCCACCTGACCAGATCAAAAAGACCGCGAGTTGACTGATACGTCTCTATCTGGAGCTTAAGTGGGTCATTCATAGTGAGTTTATTTATTCAGATAAAAGATTGAAGTAAAAATTCTCTTTTATCTAAAAGGGTATTTTAGACACTTTTATGAAAAGTTTAGCTAAGACATTTCTTACCACTTAATTTTAGTGCTTATAAGATGGATTATGAAAAATAGACAATTTTCCTAAACCGTCCGGATATCCGGAGTTGAAAATGATTCAGCGACGTAAAATCCGGAGTTTATTTACATTAAAATCCTATCCAGAAATCGGGACTTTGAAAAACTGACGTGATAAGCGGAGTGACGTAATCACCGGGTGTCGGGATAACGAGGTCCGACTGTAAATCATATTTCGAAATGCTTTTAATTATATTTACCTTAGGCTAAAATACTTCTGATGCTTTTAACCAAGTTTTACCAATTAAACTCGGATCTTCCTCTTTAATAACTAACATTTTAAAATCAAGTATACAAATATCATCAATAGAAACATTTACTTCTAGTTCATCTAATACAGTTAAAGAACCTTTGGTATACGTTTGTAATTTTACATTACATTTAATCAAAGGCAGCTTACCTGAGAACAATTTTTGAGCAACATTTTTACTAACGATCGTATGAGCAGCACCAGTGTCGATTTCTAATGTAACATTAACACCGTTTATTTCCGCAGACTCTTCCCACAACACATTACTTGAGTCATCGTTCATAAAGTTCGAGGAATATTCTTCGTGGGCAATTTTAATTTTACTATTATTTTGCTGCTTCTCATTTTTCGGAACAAACTTTCGATTTCGGCAACAGAGTTTTAGGTGCCCGATCTAGTGGCAAAAATGGCATTCAAAATTTTTAAAAGGACAAAATCTAGGGTGATGGATTTTAGAGAATCTGTAGAAAGGTATCTCCTGAAACTCATTCAGTTTCCCAAGTGCGAATTTCTCTTATTTTGGTTTAGAGGCCTATCCGTACTCCTCTATTTTGGTTTCTCCTCTTTCATCGCGCGTACTTGATTTACTGCCGTCCCTTCTCCAATATGTAGGGATCTTACGCCGGCCTCAGCTGATTCACAAGCTTCCGTAATTTCCACAGCTGATTGGAATGTTATATTTTTAGAATCTAACAATTTTTGTTGGATTTTTTCATCTTGTATCTAGGGGTGGATTATTTATCAATATATCGGCAGATATTGATATTTCTTAACTATCGCAATAACAATATCTAAACTTTGACTCTGTTGATATATCCCAATAATATAACAGAGTTGACAAACACTGCAATTACGAACACGAGCACCGAAAAAAAATATCGCCAAATAACTCGGAACTCAATAAAATAATAATATTTTGCTCTCACCGCCAGAGAACCTGAAAAAAAAAAAATTCTATTCCATTGTCTTCAACCTCCTTTCTCATCCAAAACAGAAAATCTACATCGATAATCATCCTTTCCGTTGATTATCTGCAATAGAAACTATCCCAATCATTGCAATACACCTATCCCTACTCAATAAACCTAAAGTTCGTTCGACTCTCCGCGTAATACTGAATAACACTTATCATCCTTTCTCATCTCAACTGTGATTAGTCTCTACACCTATTTCAATAACTCCAGATAATTGATACATTATGAATAATAACGCATGAGCATTGGTTATTCATTATTGCGTTTGATACGAAGATAACGGGTGATCATCGTGTCTATACCTCAGAAGGTAGAATTCTCGGCTTGCAAGCAACCAATGAGAGTCCGCTAAAGTTTCCCCTTTTACTTATAGCAAAGTTGCAATGAAAGTTGGCGAAAACCCCAAGGTCAAAGCAGTCTTTCACAGTGGTGATTGGTTGTTTTTAAAGAGAGCTTCCCAGTCAGTAATGTTTATTCATATTAACTTTGTTAGAGCGAAGTTTTCTGGAGTGAATTTAATATATTCTGTATTGATATTTTTCAGCTATGAATATTTATAAAAAAAAAAAAGAAAAAAAAAATTTAAATTAGTATAAAACTATTCTCAAGTGTGATTTAAGTATTTATATATTTTTCAAAAAGGTTTCAATGTTGTTTTCTTGTAGTAAATAGGTAGAAAGATATAAATACAGGGAACTGCTCTGCTCAACAAAACGTTGTGACACATTTACAAATTCATTTTTAAACGTAAAGGCACAAAATTGGAAGGCCTGGAATTTGGAAGCGATTTAGAAACGAGCTGTGTTTTCCATTTTTTGATAAATAAATTACCTATCGAGTTAAGCGATTTTGATCACGTGAAAAAGACGTTTTTCACCCTTTCTTGAGTGGTTATTCTTCTTTCGCGCGGAAATTCCGTTCAAAAACGCGCCTTTTGACACTATTTTCTGAAAGATCTATGGCGTTTGCAAAAAAAAATGGAAAAAACTGAAAAGAAAACCAGTTTGATTACATAGTTTCTGAACAACAACACCTGCTAGTTTCATGCATTTCCGAACAAAAATAAATTAAAACTTATGTCATAAAGTTGCCCTTTTGTATTTAAGAACAGCCAAGAATGAATTGATTCTTTAGAGAAAGATTGAAGAGCAACATTTCTGTTCATCTATCATCCACTGAAACCTATTTAATAACAAGTATATTAGCACCACATGTGGCATTAAATTAATTTTAGTTTTTTCTAGAGTTTCCTCTTTTCCTGTGTTAATTAAAATAAAATCGTCAACGTCCTAAATTTAAGAATGTTCTATTTTAGTTTGTATTTTATAATTTTGTCAGTTATTCGCAAAGTACTTCAATACTTAAAATGTCGCTGATAAATAATGCATAGAGTAGGAAGAATAGGAAACATACTGTTTTTGAAGGAAAATACTTTGCAACAAATGGTATACGTGTAAACAGACATCAAACATTGGTTTCATTTCTAAAATATTTTTTTTTATAAATATATATACTTATTTTAATGTTGCTGTCTGAACATATAGGTATAAGACATTGAGTAGTTGTTCCCTACATCTGTTTTTACTTAAATTGCTGCTATTATACAATTTATGTTTCGAAATTGGCAAAATTTCTATTCTTGCACAATTTAAGGTAGTTATCGCGATATATCACAAATATCAATATTAACTCGTTGATATATTGCGATATTAAATTTCTGATATCGTCCAGCCCTACTTGTATCCCAAACACAATCTGTTCACGCAGACAGTCGTTTAGTGTGTTACCGTAATTACAATATTCGGATAATCGACGAAAATCTCCAACGAAATCTGCGATACTCTCTCCTTGATTCCGTACTCTCTTTTGGAACTTAAATCATTCCACAGTTTTACTAGAGCGAGGAGAAAAATGTTCTTTAGCCTTCTTCAAAAGATCTTCACAACGGATCTCTTTCAATGTATTCGGTGTTACTTAAAGCGTCCAAAGAGATGTTATTTTAATAACCCAGTTTTCAAAATATAGTGTGGATACCAATTATCAACTTAAAATGTACAAAAAGAAGTCAATTAACCTCTAAAACACAAATAATTTATTTAATGGTAAAGCTCTCTGCCTTTTATCATAAAATATGTTCAAACATTAAAAAATACAACTTCTTATTCATGTTACATCATATACAAAAATGATCACGAGAATTAAAGATGAGAGGATAATAATAAATAAATAAACATGGACAATAGATCAATAGATTTAACATCCTCCCACCTTTTGATTATATATTATGATCAAAACTTCACATTAAGTAAATACAACAGTTACATGAACATCATAAATCGAGTCACTCTGGAATCTTTATCATTTTAGCATATCTCGTCTTTTTAATTTGTGACTCGTCTTTTGAAGGCTCAACTTTATTTTCATTAAAAGTTGGTTTAGAAAAAAAATATATTCGGCAGAATCAATCGATAACACTTCCAGGGGATGAATTCTTTGAATGGGCCGAATCATCTGCGAATGATACGTTTGTAACTTCAAAAGGCGAATGTTTCCGTCTTGCATGAAAGAACTCTGTAACTCGTCCTAATAGCCAATTAATTCTTATAGACCGGAAGCCGGCAGCACAGAAAATCACGTCATTGAGTTCACGGATGAAATTCTAAGATTAGTTAAATCTTGATTCGCATATTACAACGCAACCAGCCTGCCAAGTCATATCTTGGTGGAAAACACCTGAAAACCAGATTTTAGCGGCTGACTCGTAGGCTTACCATTGTGTTTTCCTGCACCAAAAGGTATGAAAACATGGAGGACTGGGAGCAGGAAAACACAATGGTAAGCCTACGAGTCAGCCACTAAAATTGGGTTTTCAGGTGTATTCCACCAAGATACGACTTGGCAGCCAATTGCGTTTTAATATGCGAACCAAGATTTAACTAATCCTAGAATTTCATCCGTGAACTTCATGAGGTGATTGTTTGTGCTGCCAGCTCCCTGTCTATTATCTTGTCATCTGCTCCCACCAAAACTATATCTCCGACAGCAATTGAAAGTTATAATGTTATTACAAGTAAAAATTGCAAGCGACAAAAATCGCCTGCGAATCGTCAGATTTCCTGAAACTTACATATTTTCCAAGCATTTCATTGACTGTTCGGGAAAAGGCTTTTCCATCGTCAGATTTCCAAGCATTTGATTGGCTGTTACTGGAGACTTGCTTTGTTTCAGGCGTCAAAGACGCTCCGACAGAATAAAATTGCTTTTTTTCGAAGCGACTCCCATGGAGCCATAGGATAACATGGAGGCACTTGGAATTTGAAGCGACTTTGACCCCTCGTGTAATAGCACTTTAAGAATCGTCTGCATGCTGTCGTTGGATAAAAAGACCCAAATATGCTGATCTAAATCGAAGAGAGAATTTTCCTTAACCGCATCAACATCTGGTAAACCACACTCATTAATATCTTCAGAAACATGTCCGGAGATATAGGTTTGATGAACTCCTCCTCTGATATGTAAGTTAGTGGTTGCGAATTTATAATGCTTTCGCAGTCAGCCAATGACGTTATCATCTCTTTATAGTTCAAACAGGCTTGTCCAAAGACTTTTTTTAATAGTAGATCTTCCATCAGTCTGATAAGCCTCTCCCACCATCCGCCCCACCAAGCAATTATTTTATACTATATTTATATTGCTTCATTATTCTGCAGAGCATATCTTTCCAAATTGTAGGTATCTGCATGGAGAAAGAATTATTGCATATCTTCTCACTGCGTAAAAAAATCTCTATTGACTCTTGGATAATGGATTTCAAATAAAATTTTGATGGATAAATTATTCTATTATTTAAAAAAATAATCTGTAAAATGTTCTTTGTTATATAGTCTGGTTAACGCTGTAGTTTTCTTGTTTCATTTCATGTCTGCTATATGTTTATATGTTTATATGTTTTTTTTTGTTTTTTTTTTTAAATCTTAGTTTTAATTATAGAAGAATAATGAAACAATAGTATGAAATAATTCACGTTCACAAGTATCCATTTTTACTTTCTTCTATCTTTACACGAAGAAAGTATTGGATTAATGAAAATTTTCGAATTCCGGTTTTCGACGGATTTACACGTTTTAGGGGGTCAGGGATTCCGAAAAACATGTTTTTACAAAATGTCTGTCTGTGAGTCTGTGACTCTGTCTGTCCGTCTGTCTGTCTGTATGTATGTGACACAAATTTTGTGGGCGCTCTATCTTAAGAACTAATGCACGGAATTTAATAAAAATCTATGTTCAGTTAGTCCTTGATATGAATTGATGCTGATTAGGTTTTGGTGTAAGTAGCTCAACAAGTGGCGCTGCTAGGCAGCATTTTTCACGATTTCCACAATAGCTCAATCTCCAGAACTAATGCACGGACTTTCATCAAATTTCAGATTCAGTTAGTCCTTGACTTGAATTGACGTTTTATACATTTTTATGTGAATCGCTCAACAGGTGGCGCTGCTATGCTGCATTTTTTTGTGATTTCCACAATAGTTCTATCTCAAGAACTAATGCTTGGATTTTCAACAAATTACAGATTCAGGTATACCTGGATATGAATTAGTGCTGTTTCGTTTTTGGTGTAAATCGCTCAACAGGTGGCGTTGCTATGCAACATTTTTCACGATTTCTGCGATAGCTCAATCACCCGAATTATTGTAGGGATTTTCATCAAACTTGAGATTCAGTTAGTCATTGACATGAATTGAAGTTTTAAACATTTTGGTGTAAATCGCTCAACAGATGACGCTTCTATGCTGCATTTTTTGGAATTTCCACTATAGCTCTATCTCAGTAAGTAATGCACGAATTTTCATCAAACTTCAGATTCAGGTATACCTTGATATCAGTTAGTGCTCTTTATGTTTTGGTGTAAATCGTTCAACAGGTGGCGCTGCTATGCTACATTTTTTAGACTTTCTTTTATAGTTCTATCTCAAGAACTAATACACGATTTTCCATGAAACTTCAAATTCAAATATAATTTGATATGAATGGGTGCTACATTGATGTAATTTCTTGTACTGTTTAAATGATTTAATTGGCTTGATTTATATAAAAGAGAGCTCTGTGATGGCCACAAGATACTAGTTAATATTGCAGTTAATTTCATTATGAATGAGATCGCGTGATTTTTGCTTACCAGTTTTCAATTTAAAATTTTTTGCAAAAATATTTGTAGCATTATAGATTTTAAGAATGTCGTCGTCAGAACGATGGAACATGTCGTTATGAATAAATAAAGGGATTTATTTGCCTTGTAAATGTACTTTTAACACTTTTAGCAAATATTATGTTAGATTTATGTTTCAAATGGTTTTTATACATAACTAGCTAAAGTAACCCGGCGTTGTGCGGAGTTTTAAGAATGTTTGTTTTGAAAAACCAGTTTCAAAATTTAACATACAACATAAAAAAAAAAAAAATACTGTCGCCAAATTGTAAAATTAAATAACAATAATGGTCGATCGTAAATGTCACATTAACTTGATAACACATGTTTACGTCATCAAGTGATTTTTATTTCGACGTTTTATTTGTATTTTTATTGATGTCATACTAATTTATTTGTTCTTTCGTTATTTAAAATAAAAATTATGTCAATTTGTATAATTTGGCGAGTGGTTTGGCGATTTATATAATTTGGCGAAATCGGTCGACGGGATAACTAACAAGTACCAAAAAAAAAAAAAACAGTCGAAGTGTTGTACACATGAATCAAATTAAAAACCAATATAAAAATGTATAAATTTATATAACAGACGCAAAATAATACAGCAATAAATGAACTTATTTTCATTCATCATTGGAGCAATAATGTTAAAATAGGCAAATATTTCCATAATCGAGTTTTTATCATGCTTCATTTATAGCTTATTATCAATTCCACACTTATATGACGTTATATATTCCAACGTCCTTTATATTTCCAATATGACGTAATATTCCATTTTTTAAAATTCGTCAAATTAATTAAATAATTATAATTTTTCACATAGAAATCATAAAACAGAAAAATTATGACGTAACATTCACTTTTGTTTTTAATTCGTTAAACCATTTATTTCATTTTTTCACGTGGAAATCTTGCAACAGAAATGTAATTGTTGTGGTAAGATTTTTATTGTGTATTTTTAATGGTTGGCAATAGCTATAACGAAAAATGTTTAAATTTGATTGGAAATTGCTGTTAAATTTGTGTTTTTTTTTGTTAATTAAAAATTAACAACACGTATAATAATCACTTATAAACAGATTAAGCTAAATAAGCTAAATAATGCTATAAAAAGTGATAAACAATCTTTATTTAGATTGACGAACGTTTCATCGCACTGCAGCGATCTCATTTCACATGATCAGTATAAAGCGAGTTACTAGCTTAGTGTAACTGGCTTGGCCTTTTGCTCGGCGCTAGCGCTCTCGCCTCCTGATCATGAGATCCGTGGTTCGTATCCCTTCGGCGTCAATCGATTGCTCGCCTCAGCGCAAACGGTGACATTTTTAAAATTATTCATGTATTCAAAGTATTTCTATCATGAATGATTTTGAAAATGTCGCCGTTTGTCCGCCGAAACGTTCGTCAATCTAAATAAAGATACTTTATCACTTTTTATAGCATTACTTAGCTTAAAAATTAACTATAAGTTATTCCGATTCCGAATTACTTTAGTTGCCTCAGCCGTGTTTTAATACACATGTACGTAACATTTCACAATTTTGGCTTCCAAATTGTGGATTTGTATAGAATTACAGACAGACAAATTTTCATTTTATATATTAGATTTGACAATAAAACTTGTCAAAAATTGGGATTATACACATATTCATATACGTCTCAAGGATATTGTCCATTAAGATTAAGATCTTGAAGTTTCATTTAGTGCATTAATATGAAATGAAACAAAAAACGAAAATCCTGATATTTCTGAAGTAAAATTTTTGGTTTATGAATGAAAACTCCCAATTTACTGAATGTGACGTCACTTCGCGAAATCGTCTTACGTGGACACAGATTTGGCTCCATGGAGAACATAAAATGCAAATATTTAACAGAAAAATAATACGAGAAAGATTTTTTTTCGATCGAAGATTTAAAATGTAATAAAATATGTATCAGCTTTAATTTTTTTATATTTTTCTCTGGCAATAAAAAGTCCTTGTTTTTAGATTGTTGAATTTTATCTTAAGAAAAGCTGATCTGTAGATGTTTCAAATACGTTACGAAAAAGTGTGTTTCAAAGTTATATAAAGGTAATATATGTTTATCTCTATTTTTTTATATTGAAAAATCTTTAATTGTTGATAATAAAAATGATTTTGAATTTAATGTAATTGTTTAAGTTTCGTGTCAACCCTTTTTATCATACGCTCAGGTATTTAATGGTCAATCAACTTTTACTTGCATTTTTACAAGTAAAAGTTTCACAAGTAAAAGTGACAATTTACTTATTTATTTTGGAAAATACATAAATAATTAATTCAAAGTTTGGTACAGATGTCATATTCGCCCCATATTGGCGCGATTTTTTTCGGTTGCCAATTTGGCGAAAACATCAACAGCATAAACAACATAATCCGGGTTACCACATCATGCAAAATAACGACACTTTGGCGCAAGTTAAGTACCTGTTGCCTATATGATATTGGCGACAGAAAAAAATCGCGCCAATATGGGGCGAATATGACATCTGTTCCCAAAGTTTTATTTGGCATGTTTACTAGATTAATAAATAAAATTTTAGATACCCTAACCAGCCGTACACTTGTTGGTTTCCCAAACCATTTTTCGCTTTGTTAAGGTCTGTATTTATCTCCTACGTTACCAAGTTCGGGAATTTTTAATTGTCAACTCCGTTACCTTGGAAAACGATAGATATAATCAATTATTTCTACATTTTGCACCACTAAAACATAGATTAATAGTCTGGCTATGCTTAGGGTAAATTTAAAGTTGGTATGGTGCTTCGGTACTTCCTCGTTATTCCACTTTCCATAAAAAAAATAACTATGATCAAACTACAAGATTCGGTACAGATGTCATATTCGCCCCATATTGGCGCGATTTTTTTCTGTCGCCAATATCATATAGGCAACGGGTACTTAACTTGTGCCAAAGGGCTTGATGTGGTAACCCGGATTATGTTGTTTATGCTGTTGATGTTTTCGCCAAATTGGCAACCGAAAAAAATCGCGCCAATATGGGGCGAATATGACATCTGTTCCCAAGATTCAATGCCAAAAATTTAATGCATGATCGTGGCGTCACATTCACTGGGAAGAGTTTCATATTGTGTGCTGGTTTTTTTGGCTAATAATGTTTCAGTGTGGTTGTTGCAATCTTAAAACTTTGGGGTTGCTTTCTTCATACTTACATGGATTTATCGGTACTTCTTAGTTATCCCGTCGACCAAATTACTGTCGCCAAATTGTAAGATTAAATGCCAATAATGGTTGCCATTAATAAATTAATTGTAAGATTAAATACCAATAATGGTTGCCATTAATTAATAAATTGTAAGATTAAATGCCGATAATGGCCAATAAAACCATTAATTCGACGTTTTATTTGTATTTTTATTAATGTTTTACTAATTTATTTGTTCTTTCGTTATTTAAAATAAAAATTATGTCAATGTGTATAATTTGGCGAGTGGTTTGGCGATTTATATAATTTGGCGAAATTGGTCGACGCGATAACTAAGAAGTACCGATTTATCTTCGTGACATCAAATTTGCAATGGTTCTTTGGTGCAATTTTGAATCTTTTCGCCAATCGCGTCAACCAGCACACAATATGGAACTCTTCCCCATTCACTTGACATCACATGCTCATAGTTGATACCGGTTGATACTTTAGTGCAAGACTCCCTTAGGGGGTCTTGCTTTAGTGAATGCCACTTTGGCACAGATGTCATATACACACCACGTTGGCGCCATTTTGACTTAGATGTTATGTATTCCGGCGGCTGCCATCTTGGATTTCTTGGCGATTTTTTTGTTGGCGTTTATCGTAAGGCAACTCCGACGAGCGATGTGTTTTGCAACCCCGTGAAGCCTAACATGCGCATAAATCGCTGCTTGTTGACATTTACTACTTGGCGAAAACGGAGTTTTCATGCCAAGAAAAAATCCAAGATGGCGGCCGCGGGAATATATAACATCTGTTCCGCGATTTTTTTCTGACGCCAATTTGGCGAAAACCTCGGGCACAGATGTCATATACGCCCCATATCGGCGCGATTTTTTTCCGACGCCAATTTGGTGAAAATATCAACAGCATAAATAACAACATCTGGGTTACCTTATCAAGCAAAATAATGATACTTTGGCGCCAGTTACGTACCCGTTACGTATATGACATTGGGGTCAGAAAAAAATCGCGCCAATATGGGGCGTATATGACATCTGTGCAGTACCTTGGTGCGTATATGACACTGGCGTCTGAAAAATATCGCGCCAACGTCGTACGTATATGACATCTGTGCCTTGCGATTATGCCAAGATTGCAGTTATGAATTAACCAAGATCACCAAACTTATATTTATATGCATCATATATACAAATATACGGTAATTCGGGATTTATGCCGCACATTTTTTTGAATTTGTGTAAAAAGTCCCATGGTGGACATAAAATAAAAAAAAAATCATGCTGTGCTGTTTAATGTTAAATATACAACGCGTGTAGTGCGACAAAAAAATTCAAAACAAATTATTAATATTTTTAACAATTTTTTTCCAAAACATTACACTGCGGCGCGTCACCGGTACATTCAGGCTGAGACGCCGCACTTGTAATAAGAATAGAATGAAATTAAAAATAAAAATATTTAAAAAAAATTCATATCTGGACTATAATTAACGATGTAATAACAAAATGAAACTAAATGAGTACAATGAAACTTATTAGTAGATTCAAATTAATAATTGTTGCCTACTTTCACTATTAAAATTATCGACTTATTTTTTTACATTAAATTTTAATTGTTATTTCAGCAACAACGCAACATCAATGTACTAGAAAGGGAAAAGAAAGAAAGTAAAATTGTGTGTACATAATTTATTTGTTAACCCTTTCGGGACCGGTAGCTTTTACACAAATTTTATTAGGTTGGTACCACTTTTTAAAAAGAAGTTACTTTTAATTAAATAATCATGAAAATGCTCTAATTAAACAAAGCAAATATTACTTTTCTTTTTTACTGGTGCCAGAAACAAATTTTGTAAGATCTTTATGAAGGTGCTTATATGGACCTATGGTCCCGAATGGGTTAAGAGACCTCTTTTTCGACTACAATATACAGAAAAAATGTCGAAAAAGTAGAGTCTTTATGTAACTACATTTAAACACATGATGCAACGAAGCCAATTACACTTCCTCTTTTTTGGAGTAGTTTGCAAAGAACGTCTGCGTTACGCGTAATCCAATTTTTCATTATTATCATCTTGACTTGCATCTTTCTTGCACTTCTTACTTTTTATTTTCCCCTTTTTTTCCTTTGGCTTTAGTAAATTTGATAACATACCTAACATGATTAGTCTGTGCAAAAAGAAAATGAAAAGTTAATAACACTTAATCATCTCGTACAAAAGAAACTGCGGCATGTATACCGGAATAGCAGTTCAGCATGTATCCCATTTTGCATGGTGCAAACGTCGGCCATCACAGTTACCTGCCATCGCTAAGGGGAATGGCGTAACCATACGCACAGTACTCTATACAAACGCTACACTTAGTTTTGACTTCGAAATCATGCATGCATTTAGTACTAAGTGTATGAAAAGTATTTAAACATAACGTGTTTAAAAGTTTGGACAGTGAAATCATGCACTTACGTCAAAATAAGGATTGTACTTCTACAAGTAAACATCGAAATGGGATTCACGCTATACACTGGTTAAAATAATCTCATTTTGCACCTATACTGTGCGTTTGATGACCATCTATCGATAATTACAAGAAATACAGGCGGTGCGGCATGTATCCCGTATGCGGCGACTCTCCCGGAGTTACCCTATGCGCCATATATATGAGTACTTAAGCATTATCCGGGCCATGTCAGATCCAACTGCGCCAAACATGGTGCCAATTATACTAATTATAGTAACCCTTATTTTTTAACACCTTTATAGCGTATCATACATAATAAAAGTTATAATATAATAATAATAGTACATAATATAGTTTATTTATTTATTATAGTTTACAGTGTTTTTATTTATGCATTATAGTTCATTTATTATATTAGTTTTATTTATTTGACCTCATCTGTCATTTATAACATTGTTACTCATTAAATAATGTTAAATTACTGTTTTGAACACTAGGGGGCTCTGCCCCCTACGAGCTACGCTCGCCAACCTCCGTTCAGGCACACCAAAATCCAAAAAGCACGCTAATTTGATCGGCTTTAAAAATATTGAATTAAAATTAAAAAAAAAAAAAAAACAGTAGAGATCTCTCTGTAAACGGGTTTCCATTCGTCTTCCTTGGATTGGGGATTTTTAAGGCCAAATCTGCTGCTGTTAAGAGATACAATGGCTGTTTTCGTATTTAATTAAAAAAAATTAGTTAAACATTTGAAAATAAGCTAATGTAAAATGAATTAAGTAAACAGTGTCATTGTCTCCAGGTATTTTTTAACAGCGCTATAAGATAGTTCTTTTAAATAATTCATTTTAAATGTATCATTTCAAATCTGACGTAATTTACACCAAAGTTTTATTTCTCTTATTAATATTCACGTGAAAATACTTTTGTTGATAGAAGGAAATATTATTTGCGCTGTCTTTGAATTCACGATAATAGTTGAAAAGATTATCTCAAAATATCTCGCGCAAATATATTTTTCAATTTAAATTGTTTTGCTACATTTTTTGCCATTTTAAATATGACCTAATTTCCTCAAATTACAAGTTTTAACGCATAATAATGATTTTTTTTTTTAATTTTAAGATTTTGTTTTTCTTTTAAAATTCAAGTGTAAAGATGATTCGGCACAGATGTCATATACTTTCATATACGCAACGGGTACTTAACTGGTGCTAAAGTGTCGTTATTTTGCTTGATATGGTAACCCGGATGTTGTTGTTTATGCTATTGATGTTTTCGCTAAATTGGCGTCGGAAAAAAATTGCGCCAATATGGGGCGTATATGACATCTGTGCCTATGGTTCTTATGACGTAATTTTCCTGCTTTTAACATGTAATCATTTAATTCTAATTTTAAAGTTGTTTTTTTTTTCCGTTTGTAATAGTCACATGTAAATAAATTTTTAATTTGAAGTAAAAATTATTGTTTGCGCTGTTTATGCAATTGGCAACAGTTTAAATTAATAACATTTTCTAAAATTTGTAAAAAATATCTCTCGAAATGCTAAAAATTTGAATTTAAAAATGAAATAAAACCACAAAAAATGAGTCAAATAAGAAAAATAAATGCAATCTGCACATCGGGAACTTATAACGCATAAAATGATCTAAAAATGATTAAATTCTCATGTATATTTTTAGCTCCAATAAAACTTTTTGGTACAGATGTCATATTCGCCCCATATTGGCGCGATTTTTTTCGGTTGCCAATTTGGCGAAAACATCAACAGCATAAACAACATAATCCGGGTTACCACATCAAGCAAAATAACGACACTTTGGCGTAAGTTAAGTACCTGTTGCCTATATGATATTGGCGACAGAAAAAAATCGCGCCAATATGGGGCGAATATGACATCTGTGCCAACTTTTTTAATGGAACGATTTTGACCAACTTTAGCATTAAATATCTCTTAAAATAATTCTTTGATTTGAAAACTGTCTGCATCAGCGTATTTATCAAATATTTCTTTATAACACCATCGATTTTCGTATTTTTGTATGCAACAGTTTTTTTAATATTAACGATGAAAGGCCATGCTTAAGCATTCAAATTGGATGCCGATCTGCCCGGAATATCTACGCAGATTTTCATTGGTCCATTTCCAAATCAAAACTTTTTTTTATACATAGAAGGATGATTGGCAAGATGAGCAATTGGCAACCATTTTTGGCGATTTATTTCATGGTACGGATAATACAAAAGTACCCATATATGTAATATTTGCCACTTGTATGTTATATATATACGTCACATGCGTCTGATACCAATGCCTGTATATACGTCATATATGCGTCATATATAACAATTACTTGATCAAATACGTCACGAAATGTCATAATTTAGCGATACATTCTCATAGTCGGTATAACAAAGACGTACTCATTTTCCGTATAAGGGTCTTGGTGAAAGAAGGAAATTTGGCAACATATTTTCTGGCAGCATATCGACTCTTTCATATACACAAGCAATTTTTTCAATATTTGTACAATTGTTTTACAAAAGATCCCATTTACCTATTTTTATGTGCAAACAGAAGTAATTGATCTAATGCATGTAATTAGTGGCAATTTTTAAATACACCTAAACAAGCATAAAAGTTCATCATGTTTGTTTTGATAGCTGTTTATAGCGTTTGGCAAAAAATCTCACTTTCTGAAGTCCTAATTGCAACAAGCTTTTCTTTAAAAACGCCAAGGCTCTTATAATAAACAAGTACCCCAAAACTATAAACTATAAAAAAAGAAAGATACTTTTATGTTAGGCGGGCGCAAGTGATAAATCGCCAAATATTGTTCTCAACGCCGTTATCCTTATTTCCTTCATCTTATTTAAAATGTAAACCTTTAACTCGTTTCATTTAAAATTCACAACTTTAAGTTAAAATACATTTATTACATACTCTTAAAATATGTACTTATTAACATTACATTAAACAAAAAGGAAGGAATAATACCATAAACCAGAACATTTTATTTCAAAATCAAAGCATTGTTTTTATTTACACACAAAAAGTAAAAGTGGTTATTGGCGAGAAAAAATGTGCTACTGGCGAGATTTACGCCCGGCTAACGTAAAAATACCATCTCTATAATAATAGTCCAAGTCATGTGACTGCCATCAACAGTTCTGGGTTGATCGCTTCACTTTTTATATGCCAGTCGGCCAATTTGGTAATTTAATGTTAGCCGGGCACAGGTGATAAGTTGCCAAACATTATTCCATCGCTGTCATGTCATCAGTATTATAATAGTCTATTTCATGAGACTGTCATAGGCAAATTTTCGCGTGGTAAATTAAAACAAAGCTTTGAGGTAGAAATTAGATGTCATGGATCATGGTATTATTTATTACATTTCTTTTCCTTTTTTTAAAGCAATAATTGAGAGTCGTAAATTTTAAATATTTCAGTTTTAAATTAAAGTTATGCATTTTAAATAAAATGAGTGAAACTACTATATTTTAAATGAAATTAATGAAATACGAAAAAATAAGACGGAATTTATCACTTGTGCCCGGCCAACATAAAAATGCCGAGTTCATGATTTTTGTATCAGAATCTTTGGATTTGGCGAAGGATTAAGCAAATACATTAAATTATGTATAAAAGTAACATGATACAATGCTTAGAATAGATTTAATGGAGACTAAACTGGTCGCCAAAGGCGGCTAGTTGTATGTATGTGGATGTGGCTTGCGTTTTCCAAAACATGCTAACCACATCCTGACCGCAGTAAGAGGATGCAGCTAATTCCCATGAGAACTGACAGAGCTAGCAATTTCTAAAATACAATAAACCTGATGAGTTAGTGATTTTGAGTCTCCAGCCTGGGAGCGAAGGTTCAATTTAACTTCAGAGTTCGGTTGCGGGCTGACTTAGGAAGACATCCATAGTCGGGCTCCGAGAGCGCGCCGAAGCATTGAAGACCGGTAGATTGCCGAAAAAAACCCTTTATCCCCTTTAAAACCTGTATATAGTTGTATGTCCTGCAAATATAATTCATGCCTTACTCCAGACATTAAAATCGTGTTATTTCTACACCATCGAGTCTTCAATTAGAAATATTTATCACCAAAGGTCAACTGCAGTCAATTCCACATATATATAAACTAGGCGACGTTTATTGTTTTTTCCTTTTCAAAAATTAACACGCAGAAAATCGAGTGGCGTTGTCTAAAAGTTTACTTCTAAAGCAAAAACTAATTTCATTGGTTCATAGGTAGGGATTACAATCCCGGGATCCCGCTACATTTTTAATCCTGAAAATCCCGGGATTTTCGGGATTGCCTTTTTTTAAAATGGAACAATACTCAGCTGAAATTTAAAAATATATTTATACACTTCCGCTTTTGGAAAGAAAATCAATTAATTTTTATGAAATTTATATATCACTGAAAACAGTGAACTATTCAAACTAATCATTTTTTTCTCGTGGTATGTAATAATTTTTTATATTATGCAACGTTTTCGAATTTTAAAAACTATCTCTATTTAGAAATTTAAACTATACATCTATGTAATTTTTTATTGTATGTGTGTGTGTGTGTGCTAAGTCCTTTTATTTCAAGAAAAAAAGCTTCATGTAAGGAAACTCTTGCGTTTGCGATATCCTAGAATTGTAAACTTTCATTACATGGTTATGAAAATAATCCAAAATTTAATTAGTGATATTAATTATTTTTTAACATTGCAAATATTAAACCATTAAAAAACTTTTTTTAACAGGAAATAAAAGAAATTATCTAGGAGATGAAGCATAGACATTTCATGTTTTTTGTTACATTGTCGAACATCAACAACATATTTGTTTTAATTTTCAATTGTTATAATTTATCCTATGCTTTTTGATAATTAATTAAAGTTAAATTTTTTTAACTTTGTTTATTTTCATATGTAAGTTAGACTGTGCTTCTATTTTAATTGTCTTTTCTATAATATTATGATATTTAGCTATTGTACAAATTTGTGATATTAAAGAAATTTTAATTTTCATAATCCCGGGATTGAATCTAAGCAATTCCGAAATCCCGGGATTTGGAGATAGTCTCGGAATTGTAATCCCTAGTCATAGGCGAATGACGTCATAGAATTTTTTTTATGATTTTTATATGCTTACATCAACAAAATTAAACACGATGATTTGATAAATTTTAGACAGAATTTTTAAGAGTTGCTCCGTAGAGTTGACTATCAAATCATGAAAAAAAATATTTCTTATCGTGCGCGCATGCGTATATAAAAAATATTTCATTCAACTGCTCATATTTCATCAAATATTTAATATATTTACATTCCAATTACACCATATTATTTCTACTACATTTTGTCAAATTTTCTGAAACTGGCGTTAAATTTGGTAAAAAACCCTGCATGATATAATGCAAGAATTTTTTGAACTTAAAAAAAAATCGATATATCTCCATAAATATAAGTTTTATTCTTCCATAAATGAACATATATATTGCATAATATCCATATATTCGTAAGTTATAGCGATATATCGTTTCGTGCCTTTTATTTTACAGGATGATTCCAAACATTATTATTATTTTTTTGTTGTTATTGTTGAACCTGCAATTTTCCTTTCGATCAAATAGCTATTGATAAATATGAAGTCGAACATATTCTTCATAATCATTAAGTTCCAGAAAAATCCGACAAATATATCTTGAAATATTCGACAAAATATCTAAAATTAAAAGTGTCCGGTGATTAATGGCCATATAGTGTATATTAAAGCAGCCGCCATCGATCATGGAGTTGTTTTCTCTCCAATCAAAAAAATTTCTTTCTCCAATTTCAAAGATCCAATTGACGACCATAATACCTGGGACATTTATAGAATTTTTTGTGAGTGCGGCCTCTCTTACATTAGGCAGACGAAGCGTGCTCTTACATTTAGGCTGAAAGAACACCAGAATTATGTTAGAAGGCAAGAAAGAATGTGACAAATCTACAATAGTTAAACATTGTTGGAATTTCAATCACCAGTTTATTATCCAGAGACTAAAATTATTCAAAAATGTAATTCAGTTTTGGATCTAGACTTTTACGAAGCTTATAATATACATAGACATACTTCTTCATTAGTGAATGATATGACCAGCACTCATTTTCTCTCGCTAGTGTGGAGGGATCCTGCGCAGTGACTCCTATTTTTTCAAGGTTTCTCTGTCAAGTACTTCAATCAATTCATAAACCAGTACTCCGGTCCGGTCCTCTAACCGAGGGGTTCTTTCAACCCATTTTAATCTTTTACGATTTTTTTTTTCTGCACTGAGGAAGGGGATGCAAGAATTCTCGAAACGGCCGTATGTAATTTTTTGTGTGTCATGTCATAGTATTGTACGAATTTGTGCGTTAAAACGTTGTTAAAGGTTTTAGCTTATTTATTAAAATCTGCACAAAGTGCTTGTTTTATGGTTATTCACTTTTTTAGATTGAAAAAAATGGTGAAAGGAAGTCTTGCTAAGACCGTAAGGGTCCTTCTGATTGCTGTGACGTCCCTTATTTGTGTAAGTCTTTTTTTTATTATTTTATGATAAGTATAATAACAATGTCTTATGAATAATTTAATAATGTTAATTAAGGTAAATTCAGCTAAATATAACAGGTAAAAAGAAAAGAAAAGCCTTGAACAGATTGTTTTCGTTTAATCCTTTTCTCCCCCGACTGGTTAGTTTAGATGTATTCGTATGCAAGTGCAGCATAATAATATCTTACATTTAATTTCTACTGAACTATTCAATGTTCAAGTTGTTTTTTAATCATAAAGAGAACAGAAAGTTAATAGAGTTTGAAAGGTTTTAGACAAAACAGTAAAAAGAATGGATTTTATTGTGCTGTCCAAAACCATATTTTTCAGCAAAATTTTATTTCCCGAGAATTGTGACAAAAGATTTAAAAATTGAAAAAAAAATTAGGACAAAATAATTTATTATTATTAAACCTTTAATTAATGAATACTGTTATTTGTCTTTGAAATCTCTCTATTCTGAAAAAAAAAAAGAAAAAAAAGAAAGAAAGAAAAAGAAAGAAATTAACGCTGTTACAGCCACTGTCAATGAATTTTTTGAGATCGGAGGTCTTTCTTCGCTATATTAAGAAAACTACTGCATACAAAAATATGTAAATTTGTAATATTATAGAGAAATGTTTGATAAACACGTTGAAGCAGACAGTGTTTAAATTGAAGAATTATTTTAAGAAATATTTAATGTTAAAGTTGGGCAGAATCATTCCATTAAAAAAGTTTTGTAGAAGCAAAAAATATACAGAGGAATTTAATAATTTTTTTTTTTTTTTCTGAGGATATTCATTAGAAACTCGCGGTTTATTTTTTTAATTTGACTCATTTTTGAGTGCCTATTTCAATTTTAAATTCAAATTTTCAGCATTTCCAGAGAAATTTTTTACATATTTTAGAAAAGGTTATTATTTTAAATTGTTGCCAAATTGTAAAAAATGCGCAAAGAATAATATTTCTATTAAATTAAAAATTTATTCACACGTAACTATTATAATCAGAAAAAAAATTCATTCAAATTAGGATTAAATGATTACGTGTTAAAAACAGGAAAATAGTGAAAATTACGTCTTAAAAATTGTTTTTACACAAGCGTATTAAAAAATAAAGACAACTATAAAATAAACAATTATTTAACATGTGTTCAAAGCAGTAAATGGGGTAAACGAAGTCCTATTTCAATTTTCGAAATAATAACATTGTCAAACAGTTTAATTAAAAAATGTATTTACACGTAGATGAGACATTTATTTATTTCGAGATGATCTTTTTAACTATTGTTGCCAATTCTTAGACAGCGCAAATAATAATATTACCTTTCTAACAATAAAAATAATTTCAGTTGAATATTGCAAAGAGAAAGAAAAGTTTGGTGAAAATTACGTCAGATTTAATACGTTACATTTAAAATCTCTTATTTAAAATAATTTTCTTACAGCGTTATAAAAAAAAAAAATACCGGGAAGAAAAGACTCTGTTGCAGTAATTCATTTTATATTAGCTAATTTTCAGATGTTTAACTAATCTTATTTAATCAAACACGAAAACAGCAATTAACAGCAGCTGATTCTGCCTTAAAATACCTCAGTAAAAGGAAAATGCATGGAAACCCGTTTACAGGGAGATCGCCATTGGTTTTTTAGCCCACCACATGCTATTTCTTTCTCCCAGCAAATAAAGTGTCGTCTCCAAAAAATAACGTTTCGTTGTGTAAGCCAGCCGTAAAACAAAGCAGATGTAATCATTGTACTCTCAAGTACTCTGTTGCAACTTTTTAAACTTCTAAGCATCGCACATTTTCAATTTTTATACCGTCATATTAGTAAAAAAAAAAAAAGTACTTTTAAATGCAAATTGTTTGAAAACTGCATCTCTATTTACTTTTAAGATACAATTTTTTTTGTAGTTTTTATCGTCATTTGTTTAATTTTGGCAACTCAAGTACTCCATTTCTGTAGAAAGTAAAGGGGAAAATAGTTGGAAAATAGCAATTATATCTTTCTGTTGCCATTGTGGAGACTTCAGACTGTTTTCTAATATTCTACATAGAAAAACCCTCATATCGATACAAGATCGCTAGGTATAGAAAAGCCCATGTATTCCTAAAATAAACTCGAGTTTTAGGCTAAGCTCCAACTCTCGCCGGTAAGATGAGAAGAAAGAGTTCGATCACAATTCATCATTGGAAAGTGACACTTGGCGAGAACTAGGATAAAGCAAAGACCGTCTGGGGTTTGCTTTCGTGTACCGAGAGTGAAACTAGAAACATTTTTCTCACGCTAGACTTGGACCTCAGAGTACCCAAAATGAAGAAAAAAGATGGGGGGCTGTATTCATATATCCATTTATTAGTGCCAATGTAGCATATATACAATATCACGCGCTACTGTATTTGGATACAGCCCCTCATCTTTTTGCTTCCTTTTGGGAATAACGGATTTTGAGCTTATTCTATCAACGATAATTTTCAGACTTTTCAAACTATGTTTTTGAGACTTTCACAAAAGTTGCTCTATACATTTAGCTAACACATTATGCAAATAATACTTTGATTACATTTGGACATGCGCAGTGAATCATTATTTAGTAATCGTGCTCATTTTTCATACAATTTTTTATTATTTTTTAATTCTGATTGCAAAGTATTGTGTACAATGTTGTTTGTCATATTTTCTGAAAAGAACTTTTTTTTTATATACTAGGGGGCTCAGCCCCCTACGAGCTACGCTCGCCAACCCCGTCCAGACACCGAAGACTCTAAATGCACGCTAATTTGATCGGCTTTAAAAAGATTTCGAAAGATTGAATTATAATTTAAAAAACAGTGGCGATCTCCCTATAAACGAATTTCTATTCATTTCTCTTTGATTGGGGAATTTTAACGCCAAATCCGCTGCGGTACTACTTAATTATCCTGTCGACCAATTTTGCCAAATTATATAAATCGCCAAATTATACAAATTGATATAATTTTTATTTTAAATAACGAAAGAACAAATAAATTCGTACAACATTAATAAAAACACAAATAAAACGTCGAAATAAAAATAACTTGATGACGTATACACGTGTAACAACATTTCAAAATAAGCTAATATAAAAGGAATTAAGTAAAGAGAGTCTTTGTCTTCTGGTATTTTTTAACAAAGCGAAAAGAAAGTTCTTTTAAATGAGACATTTTAAATTAATTCTCAAAATATCAAATAAATGTCTAGCGCAATTTCTAAATTTAAACTTTTTTGTAATATTATTTTGTGTTCATTTTATGTAATAACTATAATGTGACGTAAATATGACGTCATTTCTCCTAAGACTTCTAACGCATGTTAATGAATTTATTATTTTACAATATCCTTTCCCTTTTAAAATTCACGTGTATACTTTTTATGACGTAATTTTTAATAAGTTCCTGCTTTTTATACGTAATTATTTAATTCTAATTTGAAAGTTTTTTTCCTGTTTATCATAGTCACGTGTAAATAAATTTTTAATTTGAAGCAAACATTATTGCTTGCGCTTTTTATACAGTTGGCAACAGTTTAAATTAGTACAATTTTCTGAAATCTGTAAAAAATATCTCTAGAAATGCTGAAAATTTGAATTTAAAATAGAAATAAAACCTGAAAAAATGAGTCAAAATAAAAAAATTAATGCAATCTGCACTCCGGCAAATTCTAACGCATAAAATGATCTAAAAATGATTACACTGTCATGTATAGTTTTTGCTGCTATAAAACTTTTTTAGTGGAACGATTTTGTCCAACTTTAGCATTAAATAACTCTTAAAATAATTCTTCGATTTGAAAACTGTCTGCATCAGCGTGTTTATCAAACATTTCTGTATAAAACCACCGATTTTCATATTTTTGTATGCATTATTTTTGTTAATATTAACGAAGAAAGGCCTCCGGTCACAAAAAAATCAAAACCGGCGGCGGCGGCGGCGACAGCGGTAGTTACTTTTTTTTAGAATAGAGAGATACATGCTATCCTCATAAAAATGAACACAGTTTATTACAATAAAGCACTTAATCATAATCTACAGTTTGAACGCTTTTGCTAGATTAGTTTTTACAGGGTTATCCAAAAGATATTCGTTCTTTTTCAACTTGTTGACAGTCCTCTACGGGATTTCGAGAAAAAATCTTCCCGGAAATATATGACCTGTACTATTCTGTTTACACATCTGGAGTTTCAGGATAATTCCTCATGTTGTTTTCTAGATATTTAACAAAACGTCTAAAATCGCAAGTGGCCCGTCACCTTTGGCCATATAGTGCGTACATATTTTTTTCTTCGGGGGCGACCCTAAATTCTGAAAAAACAGAATTCCTGTTTTCTAGTTAATTATAATTCTATGTTCCGTAATCTTTTTAAAGCAGATCAAATTAAACGAATTTTTAGAGTCTGAACGGGGGTTGGCGAGGGTAGGGGGAGTATACCCACTAGTATATTTTTTAAAAAAAGGCTAAATGGAAACCACAGTCTGTAGTTTAATTATACAAACATTTATAATAATATTTCTTTTAAAAATATTTTCTTGGATTTATATACGTGTGCCCCTTTTTAACTTTTTCTGGCATAGTTAAAAAAACGTCAATAATTTCGGTTTGTTTGCCGTGCTCTAACTCATGTACATATACTCTGATTTCCATGTAATTAACATATGTTATTCAGATTTACCTTGGCATGTTTTGTATTGGAAATGAATCTCACTATACAAGTTGCTTACTGTAGCGTAGAATATGACGTTCATATGAGTTATCGTTCATTTACAAGGACAGAAAAGTTACTGTACTGTCTATGAGCAATGAATGCTGGAAGTGCTGTGACTGGCGTTTTAAAGTTTAAATAAAGTTTTGCCTTTATTTTAGGCACCCAGAATACAAATGGTGCAAGCCCATGAAAACTGATTTTAAGAAATTTAGACTAAGATTTAGAGTAGGATGGTAAAGTCTTGGAAAAAAGTAGGCTAGCAAAGCCACTTAGACTGTATATGGAGCATTTTCATAATCTTTTGACTTTTGGGGGGAAAAAATCTGGCAAAATTAAACTTGCTAAAATAACATTTTAATCTGATACACGAATGCCTCAATGATTCAAAATAAAGAAAAAATGGTCAGCAGCGAAAATATTTTTATTTAACTGAAGTTTAAGTTAAAATTGCGAATTTAATTTTCCTTACCATTTTAACCCTATAACTTTTTATTTTCTTCTAAATTTTTATTTATGATGAATTTTCATAGTACCCACAGGACATTCAAATAAGAAATAATAACAATGTAGTACTTTTAATACAGAATTTTTGTATAACATTGTCTTAAAGGGGTGTTAAAGAAGGGACGGTAAAGTAAAAAAAGGGGATGGTATTGGAAAAAAGGGACGGTAAGGATGGAATGGTAAGGAAAATTACCACCTATTTTTAGGAAAATCATGTTAAGACTAAGTGATAGCCACAATGTTCATTGATTTTTAGAAAAAGTTGTTAACATTGGATTATTATTATTTTTTATTATTATTATTTACCTCGGAAAGGGCAGGAATAAACCTCGGGACGGTGAGACTATCCATAAAGCCACGATGCTTGAAATTGATATTTAAATGTTGATTTAAATTCTACAGTAAATTTCCTGCCAAAGAATTTTAGACATTATTTCTGCAGCATACTTCTGCATGAGAAAAAACTTGAAAAAAATTCTGTAGCTGCATCGGAAATGATTTTCTGTATCATTTTAGAAGAGGGATGGTAAGGGATCTAAAACCCAGGGGCAAAGTTTAAAAAATGATAACAACCCTAAAAATGTGTGCAGGTTAATTTTTAGCTACATATTTATATAAAACAATAGTTCCAGTTTCAGAAAAAAATTACATCGAATAATTTTTATTGAAATAATTTTATCCAGACAGCTCCAAACTTAAAAATCAGCATCAGAGACACGGTACGGTAGATGTGTTTTCCTGGTATTTGGACCCCCAACATCGTCCAAAACTTATTTATCTCGTTAATATTGATATGCAATCATGCAATGGGATGTCCCCCAGTATATGAAATAAAAAAACACAAAAAAGTGTATTAAATAAAAAATTATTATTCAGGGACATGAAAGTCAAAAGATTGTGAGAATGCCCCATATATGCTTCGAAATAATATAGTATACTGCATTAAGCAACTTTTCAGCAAATTTTCGGATTTGGATCACATGTATTCTGGGGGCCTCAGATATCATAGATATCTATTAAGAAGTTATCACACGAACTTTCAATACAATAATAGAATTGCATTTGTGTCATTTGCAAGATTTTATTAAATTCAAAAAGACTTAAGAATCAGAGAAGACACTTTTAACATTTAATTGGTCTAGATTTAAGAATCAAGTTTTTTTTTTAAATTATTGGAGCAAAATACAGTAAAAAAAAAAAAAAATGTCATAGGGCAGGATGGTGCACCTACATGTTAAAAGACCAATTCTCACCATTATTTACAAATAGTCATCTTTACCTTATTTAATGACAGAAATTGTACTATTAGATAGGTTGAAAATTGCTATTCAGAAATTGTGTTGAGGTGATGACAATTGGTATATAGGTTTGCCAATTTCATATGCCACCCTGTCAGAGGGGACCTTCACCTGAATCTTTGTCTTGAGCTCCCACATAGGATTGTTAGACACTGCATATCATAAATCCACAAGTGCAATGTGTTGTAATTAATGCATCATATAGACATTAGAATACATACCAAATATTTCTTTGTGTTGTACCACCAACGTTGAAAGGCGAAATCTCATAGATATCGCAGTGCGATATCTCATAGATGTTTAATGCGATGGCACCACAGACGTTACAAACGTGGGTGTCGTTATGACCACACATTTCCACATCCTCAGAATATTTTTGAGACCATCAGTTGGACATCGCAAAGTCGCAATCTGACATACTTTCTACGTTCTAGAGACATTAGTGCGCTGTGAGGGATTGAATGCATTCATTGTAAAGCAATTCATCCCCATTAAGAATGCGTGTCAAATCACATTAACTGCAACTGATTTGGTGGGAAGTTGTATTGACGAATTGAGCTCGAAATTTCTAATTTCCAAGCGAATTGGTACCAATTTTTCTAAAAATGCAGCTCATTTGCTAAAAAAAAAAAAAAAAAAAAAAAAAAATCTAAATTTAATTTTCTGTTTTTGTTTCGCTCCATTTAAGGTAAACGATGATGAAACGATTAACAGCTATGTTATTTACAGCATTGTCGCCGGTTGCCACCTCTATAATAAAATGAATGGGAATTCAAACGGCTTCAGTATGGCCAGATGTATTTTCATGTTCTAAAAATATTGCTAAAGTAAGACTTAAACATTTGCGAATCCTCAAATTATGTTCGATTCAAGCAAAGGTACGCTCAAAAGTATGATGCAAAGACATCACATTCCCGTAGGGCCAGTGTTTGCAGTAGCTACACTATGACGCAAAAGTTTAGACAATGAAGAAATTCTTACATACTTTGAAAAATATTTATTCAATTTTCAAATCACTGCTTGAAATTAATGTGCTGTACATATAAACAATATTTATAACAAAGAAAAGTGGAATTGTGCATATTGCAATAAATTAAATGGTAACAAAAATAAACTGCTGTCTCAAAAGTTTAGACACAAATTAAATAAAATCGAAATAAACAATTTTTAAAACCTGGTTGCGCATCCATGCTTATGTATTACGTCATATACACGAGATTGCATGGAAGAAACTAAATCTTGCATAGTTTGTGGATCGATATCGTACCATGCATTCTCAATAGATGTCTTAAGTTCCTTTTCAGAAGAGTATTGTCTAGCGTTGCTATAAACTTTTCGACACATGATGCTCCAAAGGTTTTCTATAGGGTTAAGATCTGGGCTACATGCTGGCCAGTCGAGAACTCTTATATTATGGGAATTAAACCAAGATTTTGAATGTTTTGCAGTGTGAATTGAAGCATTGTCTTGCTGAAATTCCCACTGAGGACCCCTAGAAGCTCAGCAAATGGCAGTAGGTTTTCTTCTATTGTCTGTGTATAATGCTGTGAAGTTTGACGACCACTGGTGAAGGTCAGAGATACTTGTCCATTGTAGCAAAAGGCTGCCCAAACCATCACCGAGCCCCCTCCTTGTCTGCGACTAAAAAAACGTCGAGGTTCCTTCCGCAAGTCATGCCAATACGATAAACAACCATCTGGACCATCCAGATTCCACTTTTTTTCATCGCTAAATATGACTGACTGCCATTTCTCTCCATATGACATATGCTTTCGAGCCCACATAAGTCTTTGTAACTTATGGTGTGGTTTCAGAGCTGGTTTCTTCTGCATTTTGCTATAAACGATTGTTCCTTTTTCCAAAATTCGTCTACGAATCGTATCCTTTGATACAGAGAGTCCCGATGAGCTTTGAACTCCACGTACGCTCATTTGTTGAGTACTCGCTAGTCTTTGTATCAGGCGATCCTCTCGTACATTTGTCACACGTGGCCTCCCAGACCGGCATTTTGCTTTATATTCGGAACCACTCGATAAAACTCGATAAATAGATTTTTTTGACCTATTAATAATAGCAGAAATTTCAGAAACGCTCTTCCCTTCACCTTTCAACTGCCAAATCCTTGAAACCTCATTCACTTGAATTTCTTTAGCTCTCGGCATGTCGACTATGAAGCGCAATCGTTTGCAGAACTTAAGTACTCCAAATTTGTGACATCATCGATTGTAAATTTGCATATGCCAGCGAATATTCAAAGAAATTTAGAATAGTGTCTAAACTTTTGCGACAAGCACATTTGAATTTTTATGAAAAAAATTAGTATTATAGCAAATAAAACGACTGTCTTTTGTACATAGCATTTTAAATCAGTTTTTGAATATATTTACAGGTTTTTGTAATTCTGACGTCATAATTCTACATTTTAAAGCTGAATGACGTCATTGTCTAAACTTTTGCGTCATAGTGTACACACGAAGCATAAGACCAGACCTTCGAACTGATTTGGTGTTGATCTGTAAATAGCTATTTTTCTGCATGGAATGCAGATTGCGTTTTCCAAGTCATTGCTTTTTCCAAGGGCTCAGAGGCGAAACAGTTTAAAAGTTCACCTACCTACAGAAAATCAAGGGCAAACCCGGAAAGTTGCATGTACAGAAGTGTTAAAACTCTAATAATCAACCAATTTCATAGTTAACGGCTATGCAAAAAAAAAAAAAAAAAAAAAAATTACCTTTGCAACATGGAGGACTTGCGGATATAGAATAAAGCCGCTATCAGATTCACCAACTTTTCGAGCAATTTTTGAGCCAACTCTTGATTTCCTCCAACTTTTCGCGAAATGTTGTCTTGACACCCAGTGTGATAGCAAACAGCAATATCCCCAACTTTTTATCCGCATCTCAAAAAAGTCTGTCCTAGCCGCAACTTTTCCTAACAGCTTTCAACATTTCAGCGAATCAGAGATAAGCGATTGATACGAAAATGCGATAAATATTGACGGCTGGCACTAGTAGTACTGGTTTTCCCGGGTTTTCCTCCAACTTTAGCAAAGACAATTGTAACCTTTTTCTCCCTTTCAACTGGAAAAAGTTGGGGTTAAAATCGGCTGTAAAGTTGGTTGCTCGAAAAGTCGGTGAATTTGATAGCGGCTTAATAGATATAGAAAAAACACAAAAAACAAATCGTGCGCAATTATTGTTACTTTTTGACATTGGAAATGTTACTTCTATATCTATCTATATTATAAAGGACAAACATATCTGTGCGTAACGCATACGTCAGTTTGCGAATATATTATAAAGGACAAACATATCTGTGCGTAACGCATACATCAGTTTGCGAATGGCAACACTTTGAAATTTGAAATAAAATTTTGGTTTTGCAATTCTCTATACTGCAAATTTTTAAACTTCTAAACATCGCACATTTTAAATTTGTACACCATCGTACAAGGAAAAAAATGCTCTTTTAAATGCAATTTCTTTGAAAGCTGTATCTCAATTCATTTTTGAGATATTAATTTTTTTTTGTAGTTTTTAATACCATTTTTCTTATCTTGGCAACAAAAGTACCCCATTTCTATTGAAAGTCATTAAAAGTAAATAAAAAACAGTCGAAAATAGGAGATACTGTATCTTTTGTTGCCATTTTCTCATAAAACCTGAAAAAAAAGTTGAAATTAAAATATGGGCTATGTCAAGAATATTGTCTGTTATTCCGTGACAATAACGTCATATGCATACTTTTTTATAGACAAAGTTTAAGACTGTATTGTAAAAGTGGACTGCTTCAGCGGATGCAAATGGCGTTATTTTATAAAAAAGCGTGTATTTTAATTCTTAAACCTGAATTAGGTTTTGTAGAAGTGCGTCATTTTCACAGACCACTTGCTTTGAAATTCTTCACACGTGAAAATGCTTCACTTTTGAAAATAATATAATCGAAATAACACACTGATAAAACGCAATGTTTTACAAAAATTTAGAGTGTCTTTATAAAAGAGAGGTGGCATGCAAATAATAGCGATTTATATTACAGAAATTGATGATTCTCGCCTGGATGGATTTCCTTCGCCGAGTTAGACAAGCAAACAAATATTTCGAGGTTTAAAATAATATCATGTTCCTGAAGTTCTAATATAATTTTATCAAAATAGCATAATTTGCTTAATTTAATTTTTCCTAATTTTATATAATCTATACATTTAAAACAGAAGTGTGTGTTTTAGTCATCTGCCCTGATCTTTCACTGAACCGGAGTTTTCGTGGTTTTATTCGAGCCGTGGATCTTCCATGCGTTAATACGGATTAGGTTCCCTTAGAAAGACCCCCACGGAGGACACTCCCCCCGGGCCTATATCCCTCGTGTAGATAATTGGCCGTCAAAAATCAACCCAACCCAACCCTTTCACTGAACCAATTTTATTAATATTTTTTGTTTAACTGAAAGCTCTTCATTTGTAGATGTGATTGCACTATCTGTTTTTTTTTTTTTAAATATCCCCACTTTTATATTTTAATTTTAAATCACTTTATTAAATTTCTACAAAATGGTGAAAATTAGATAGCTTTCATTATTGCAGACTAGAGAGAAATAATGAGTTCTTTTTATCTTTATTCATGCTATTTTCTGATAAAGATCAAAATTGTTGATAAAAATTGTTGAATAGGGTTTAGTGTCGCAAAATCCCATTAGGAGCAGAATATTATATTAGGGTCATAATAACGGAAAATGACATACTGCTTTTGAAAACACACATTTTGCCTCCTAAATTTTCTATATTGTTTTTCCTTCTGCATGTGTACTGATACTAAGTTTCAGACACTAGGTGAAATGCTTATTTAAGTGAAAATAAAGTCATACTTAAAAGAAAACGATCATTTTCTTAGATAAAACTAAACATTTTAACACAAATGCGTCTAAAAAACATAAATTACGGAAATGTTTACACTCCGGAATTGAGATTAGCATCTCAAGTAAAGAGTGCGTCTGTTCACATAAAAAATGTTGCTGACAATCGTGACTTCAAGTTTTGAGTTAAAATGATTTTTAAATGATCAAACAAAATACAATTTTTTTTAAATGATAAATATGGATCTGAGAAGTGCGTATGCAAATTTTGAGACGGTGAAAATTGCTGTTTATATTCCGGAATACCGAGCATAAGAGCCTCAATTGATAGCCACATCCTAATAACTGATCTTTATTATATTTTACTGATTAAGTATCTATATTATAAAGAAAAAACGTATCTGTGCGTAATTCTGACATCATTTTGCGAATGGCAACACTTCACGATCAAATTTCGGTCTTGAAATTTTCGCTACTGAAATTTTTTAATCTTCTGACCATCGTGCATTTTCAGTTTTTGTCGCATAGGGAAAAAAATTTACTGTCAAATGCAATTTGTTTAAAAACTGTATCTTAATTGACTGATGTATTATATTTTCTAAAATAATTTTAAACATGATTTTTTAAATTTTATCTTATCACGTGCCCATTTCAATACATAATAGTAATAAGCATTTTACACATAAAGCAACAAACATTTTTCAGCATTTGTTTCTGACTATTTTTGCATAACGAAATTAATACTTCCTTTATAAACAAATAAAAGAATAATATTTAAAAAAACACCAATCTAACATATTTGTGAAAGACAAATTAACGAAATTAATACTTCTTTTATCCACAAATAAAAGAATAATATTTAAAAAACACAAATCTAGCGTATTTGTAATCGTACAATTTAAATTTTTAGATCACCAAATAGGATTTTTTTTTTTTTTTTTTTTTTTCAAATGGAATTTGTTTGCAAAGTTCATCTCAGTTTACTGATTGTCTATGGTTTTAAAAACAATTTTAAAGCATGAAATATTTTTTTTTTATTTATCTATATCACGCGGAGCTCGATTACGAAAAATTAATCCGTTTGCCCTTAAAACAAAATAAAGAGTTCATAATTTTCTTACGGCTAATATCCATTTAAAAAAAACTTACCTGTGAATAAATAAATAAAATAATATAAATAAAACGCAAATTTAACAGACATGTATAAGCTTTGACTATATCAGAATATAAAATGATGCCATAAGTAGCAAAATCTTGGTCAAATAACTCTTAGCATGCGGCTAATAAGAAAATATCGCTTTTGATAATTTTCAAAAATTTATTTGATTGTATAATTATTATTTCCCATATGAAAATTCTTTTTTAATGTAAGTGGGCAATCTAAAAAATTTATTGCATATAAAAAAAATATTAGTTTTCAATTAAAAAAATGTTTTCACCGATATTCTTTAACCCGGGAAGCCCGGGTACGATCCCCTTAGTAGTAATAAAGATTTAAATTGTGTTTTTATTTAAATACAATGTGAACATAGAAAAAAATTACCAAGTGACAAAAGACATAGACATGTCTCTCAGGTACTAAAATATTATATAATTACTAGGGGACACTGTCCCCTGCTCCTTTAGTGCGCAAACTTCCGGTCTTTCGATAGAATCGAGCATAACAAACTTGTTTATAATTCATCCATTGGTAGAAACAGGGTGTAATCTATCCCAATAACAAATTTAAAATTCTTGAATTTTAGAACATTTAAAGAAATTTAAATTGTGTATGAACGGACTAAGAATTTACATCTTAAAAATTATCGCCATGCCAAATTTCAAGTTTCTAGCTCCAACATTGTCACATAATTCGCAATTTTAGAATTTTTTTTTCTCCTGCATCCTATTAAAATTCGATAAAAAAAAACTTTTATTACATCCTGAAAGTAACAGCCATGTCAAATTTCTAGTTTTTATCCTTAACAGTGCTACATAAATCGTAATTTAGAACGTTTTTCGCTCATTTCCCGTTATGCGCAAATTTCTCAATTTTTAGAAATATTCTTAGTGAGCATTTACACCTTAAAAGTAACCACCATGCCAAATTTGAAGTTTCTTGTCCCTTCAGTATTACAAAAATCGCAATTTTAGAACGTGTTTTGCTCCTGCAACCCTTTCGGGTTAGTAGTATCAACATAAAATATTACCTACACTGTAAAAAAGATGTAAAACTAGTTTTTGTGTATATACAAAACTAGTTTTCGTAAAGCTACAGAAATCTGTATGCTTACTAAAATTTTATCTGTACACTGTACAAAAACAAAAAAAAGGTGTAAATCTACAAAACTAGTTTTTGTAAAGCTACAAAGATCTGTATGCTTACTAAAATTTGATCAGTAACCCGGAATAATTACATGATTTTTTTTTTCCTTTCAACTACATAAAAAGTTCAGGCATCCTAGATTCCTAAAAAATTCTTAGTTACCTTACAGCTTCTTTTTTTTTTTTTTTTTTTTTTTTTTTTTTTTATGTAAACATGAATCTGTTACATGAATTTTTTTTGTTGCAGTTATTGTTATTTTTGTACGTTGTGGCATTCCAGTTTTTTTTTTTAATTCTTAGTAACCTTAAAGATTTTTTTTTTACAGAGTATATTCGAGCAGAAACTGTCACGATCATTTTGCCAATATTATACTTGAAATCGGTTCGGCAGTTTCAGACTCTTACAAACAAAAAACAATTCTTTCAGCATAGATTTATTCATGCATGCTGTCATGTTTTCTTTCCATTTTGCTTTTAGCTGCTGGGCCTCGCAATATTTGCTGTCGGAATCTGGGCCTCCGTGCAGAAGCAGAAGAATATCGAGGAACTGCTAGGCACTGGACTCTATAGTGTTGCAACGTACGTCTTCATTGCTACTGGTATATCGATCGCATTTCTTTCTTCATTGGGATGTTGTGGAGCCTGGAAAGAGGAGAGATTCAAGCTAGGACTGGTGAGTACAAGTAGTGCTTTAGAACGCAACACTGCTGGCATAGGAAATATTGAATCGCTACCATTGCCGTTCATACGAGGGCGGGAAGTTGGGCGGAGATTTTTTATTCAGAACTCAATTTTTCGGAATAGTAACATTCGTCTAATTTAACCCCTTGACTTCCAGGCTTAATTTCTCCGGTGATGGGTTATATACCAAACTCTCTGCTGTAAAATGTTTGCTTCATAAAACTCACCTTCGACCAGTGCCCTGTTGTATCAGTTGCATACCACAGACTAATCCGGTTCAAATATGCAACCATTACTCTGTAGTGAACGACTTAGGAGGGGTGTATGTCATTGTCGTTGATTACTGAAATGAGAGGACGTAGAGTCTAAGAACCGACAGCACAAAACCTATGTTATCAAGCACAAGGGAAAAAAAACCTTTATTTTATGGAAGGGTAGAAGTAGGGGAAACTAATGATCCTTGTCTGACGGAAGTGAAGTGGTGCATAAGCCAAAAATTAGTACCACCAGTGGTTGACTCGTAGGTTTATCATTGTGTTTGTCCTAAAACTATCCTCCATGTTTTCATACCTTTGTTTTTAGGACAAACACAATGATAAACCTACGAGTCAACCACTGGTGGTATTAATTTTTGGATTATGCACTACTTTACTTCCGGCAGACATGGATCATTAGATTCCCCTACTTCTATCCCCCATAAAATAAAGGGTTTTTTTTCTTGTGCTTGATAACATAGGTTTTTGCGCTGTCGGTTCTTGGACTAGTACGCACTGTACGTCCTGCAGGTCAAGGGGTTAATGACAGATTGCGAATAATTTATATTGGAAAACAGTAGTAGCTTCCTGAATGATAAAAAAAAATTACATACATGATTCATTACTTAAAAGATGATTAAACAATGAAAAAGATGTTAAAAATCAAGTATTTTCGGCTAATACTTATCTATCATCCGGATTTAAAATTTAAACAGTTGTTACGAACGCTACTTCTCCATATCTCACCTCACTCATAAAACCCTCGCTTCAAACCGTACATTCGAGTTCCATGCTCGATTCCACTAACACGGTGAAAATCAGAAGGAAGTTGGGGGGGGGGGGGGGGGGGGGGAAAGAGAGTATTTTAATTACAAATCACTACTCTTTGATCAAACCCGTCCATATATTTGGAACGTTGTAGAATAAAATGTCATTGCATGCTGTTTAAAATTTCAATATATTCACGGATTGTTGTTCGTAATAATTCTTCATAGGACATATAATATAATTAAGATAAATTTTAGCATCCTCAACTAGTTTATTTTATGTGGGGAAAAAAGACACCTTCGTGAAAACATTGCTCCCGCACGCAAATCCATCGAGCACTGGCTGCTCATTTCTAATAAGTCCACCGAGAAGGAGCAGGAAATTTTGACCCGCGTAGGTCTATAGCTCCTATTGTATGACATCACGCTCATTTATTCAATTCTTGAGCTACCTATACGGAATAGGGACTTATCTATAATTTTATGTTTTGTTGTTGGTGTGTTGTTGGGTAGCTTCCATTACAGAAAGTAAGAAACTAAGCATTGCAGCCATCCGGAGGAAAGAAATTCCGGAAAATTTCGATCTATTTGTACTGGTGATGACCCTCAGACCCCAAAACCACCCGCCGTCCTAATGGTGATTGATATATAAACAGGCTGTTTTAAAATGGATAGACAGATTTTAGAATTCAACAACTTGCAAATGGTGCCAGCTGTTTAAAAACATTCGTGCAGGAGGGTAATGTATGTCAGGAGATTTTTTTACTGGGATTCTCGATTTTAATTTAAAATAGAAGCGATAGATGGCGATGCGAGCAACAGGCGCTAAATCGTGGCCCGATTTTTGTCCTCCCTTTTCTTCCAGTATTGATGTTAAAGAAGAAGGTTAAATATATGGATAGGTTCTCTGTGGCCAATGCAATGGACATTATCCGCTGATCTGAGTTCGAGGCTGTAAATGTCACATGATTGGGGAAAACAAGTTTCGTAGTAAAGTATGGTGAAATTTCTTTTAACTGTCTGAAAGTAAATTATTTCACCATGAGCCAAAATACTGTGCTGCGTATACCTGTTACAACATTTCAATCAATTCGTTTATGGACAAGAAAGTACAGTAAAACCTCCCTAAAGCGACCACATTCCGTTCCAATAAAAAATGGTCGCTTCGAGAGATGGTCTCTAAATGGAGGTCATGTTTAAATCTAGATTTTAATTGTTGGAAAAAGTTAACAATTAATGTTACTAATTTTTTTTTCAGATTAAGAAAAAATATGAAAATTTAAGTGTCAAAACAAAAGTTAATTATATAAATTAATTACTGCAGAGTTTAAAAAATGAATACATTGACGTTTGCTTAGATTTTACGGTTTTATCTTTTATAACTTTTATTTCAAAGTCCTTTCGAAGTTCAGTAAATAAATGCAATTTTTTTTTGGACACGTGCAAATACTGACGATTTCATTAATTTATATATTTCGTTGAAAGTTTCCTGACAGAATAAGGCAGGAGAGTTTACTGACCGCCATTCTTAATTTGTCATCAGAGTCAAATTTATTGCCTAAAAAGGCACAAAGTCGTTTAAACTCTTAAAAGTTACTGGAATAAATAAAAATTCTAAACTTAGTTTGGAAGTTTGGTGAATAATGCGCATTCCGGAATTATTTTTCTAATAAAATCTTCTTCAAGCGACCAGGAAAAAACGGAATTTGTTTCATTTTCTTCAAAGAAATGGGTCGCTCATGGAGGGAGTTCAACTGGGAGGGTCTTTGAATGGAGGTAAAATTAGTATTGAGCCTATGGGGATAAATTTCGTTCCATGAAAAAATGGTCGTTCAGGGAGGTGATTGCTTAATGGAGGTGGTCGCACAAGGAGGTTTCACTGTACAGTCAAACCCCGATATAGTGCCATCTCGAAATAACGCCAATTCCGTTTAACCGCCAATTGTGTCTATGAACAAATCTTCCAAATAGTAATTTCAATGTAATGCATCCGTTAAAGCACCAACTTGATATACCGCCAACAAAAATTTATAGCAATTACTGTATTTTCTTTGCATATCTTTCTTTTTAAAATTTTTTGTGCCTTTAAGATACGAAATTTCAGTTCAGAGTGGTCTAATTATGAGAGGAACTCGAATAGTTGTACCAGATAAGATACGACGAGAAATCTTGGAGAAAATATACACAAAGGTCGCATGGGAATAAATAAATGTAGAGCTTCAAAAAATTCAGCTGTTTACTGGCCAGGAATGAGCAAGCAGATAGAGGTACTCGTTCGAGAATATCCACCGTGCATACAGGAAGCTAGAAATTGTTCTGAACCATTCAAACCAGCTAGTTTTCTTCAAAGACCATTGGGAATTGTAGCCATGGATCTATTCAAGCTTCACTCAGACTGGTATTTGCTAGTAACTGATTTTTATTCACGTTATCCAGAAGTCACAAAACTATACAGACTCACATCCAAAGAAGTAATTTTGCACTGTAAGCCCATATTCGCCAGAGATGGAATACCTAATATTGTCAGATCTGACAATGGAAAACAGTTTGAAGTGACTCGAACAGCTGAGTTCCAACAATTTTCTACAGCATATGCTTTTAAGCATGTTACGTCTAGTCCAGATACCCTCAAAGCAATAGTTCTGTAGAGGCAGCAGTCAAGGTAATCAAACTCAGACTCAAAAAGTCAAGGGATCCTTATTTGGCTTTGTTGAGCTACAGAGCTTCGCCTTTGAAAAATAGTTATAGCCCTGCAGATTTACTGATGCAAAAATACTGATACTAAAAAAAAAGGAAATATGGAAAATTACGTCATAAAATCTATATTTACACGTGAATTTTAAAAGAGAAATAAAACTTTAAATAATAAATTCAATAGTATGCATTAAAAGAACATTGCAAACAGTTTAAATTAAAAAATATATTTACACGAGACATTTATTTTACATTTCTAGATAATCTTTTAAACTATTGTTACCAATTTTGAATCAGCGCAAATAAAAATATTTCTTTTCTAGCAACAAAAGTATTTTCACGTGAATATTAAAAAGAGAAAGAAAACTTTAAACAATAAATTCCTTAATATGCGTTAAAAGCAATAAATAGGAGAAAATTCATCCTATTTAAAATGACGAAATAATAATGTTGCAAAATAGTTAAAATTAAAAAATATATTTACACGAAACATTTATTTCATATAGTGAGACTTTAAGAAAACTTTGGTGAAAATTGCGTTAGATTTAAAACGATACATTTAAAATGCCTTATTTAAAACAACTTTCTTACAGCGTTGTTAAAAAATACCGGAAGACAAAGACTCTGGTTACTTAATTCATTTTATATTAGCTTATTTTCAAATGTTTAACTGATCTTATTAAATCAAAGACGAAAACAGCCATTGGATCTGTTAACAGCAACTGATTCAGCCTTAAATTTCCCAAACGAAGGGAAATGAATGGAAACCCGTTTACAGGGAGATCGCTTTGATTTTTTTAATTGTAATTCAATCTTCCGTAATCTTTTTAAAGCCGGTGATTTTAGTGTGTTTTTAAGAGTTTGTGGTGTCTGAATGGGTGTTGGCAAGTGTAGATCGTAGGGAGCAGAGCCCCCTAGTATTATAAATTAAAGAAACAGTTTTCTTCTTAAACATTTTCTTTCGTCGGAATCTGAGGGGTTCCACCTCGGAATAATATTTTTTTTTTTTTTTTTTTTTTTTTTTTTTTTTTTGCCTCATCGGGTGCGACACTAAATTCTGAAAAAACAGAATTCCTACTTCCTGCTTGTTATTATACTGAAGAAATGACATTAATAACACACTGTGTTAATGGACGAGGGTGGTTCAATAATTATTGTCATTAGTGTATATAAAATATTTGTACTGCGATGGCCGGTTGTTGTGGAATATCGAAGCCTAATGACTTAGATGCCTATATGCTCAATTTCAGAACCGTAGCTGCTATATTCACATAGTTTTGGAGGGAGGAGTGAAATGGGGGAGTGCTTGTGAAAGGCTGATTTTTAGATTATGGTGCTAGATTTGTGACAGTGGATGAGACGTAACTACTGTCGTTTGGACTCGGGATCCTAGTGATGTAGCCATATCTCATCCACTGTTAAAATGTAGCCCCATAAGCTCCGAACCAACATTTCACCCTCTCCCCCCTTCTTAAAAACTCCCCCAAAAATAGGTCTTTAAAACTTCGCCCTTCCCTCCAAAACTATGTTAATATAGCAGCTACGGTTCTGAAATTGAGCTAGGCATTTAAGAGATTAGGCTTCCAATTCCACATCAACCATCACAGTGCAAATATTTTATATACATTATTAGTGACAATAATTGTTGAACCACTCACGTAGTTTTAAATTTAATATCCACATATTTGCATATTTGTGAATTTTTTGCACGCGTGTGTGAGAAAGTTACCGTTCTTGCTATGTGTGTAGAATGGGAATGTGTTGAGAATTTCTTTTATTTTGTCTCTTAAGGGGGCTCAGGGCTTGAAAACTTTCAAAAAATCGATTTTTTTTTCTTTTTTTAAGTATCTGTTTTGATTATTCAATTAATTATGAACACAGTGCAAAAAACCGCATAAAAATATCTGCATTTTTAACGGAGTTATAAGCATTTATGTAACAATCACTTTTAAAGCCGCACCCATTTAATTATAACTTTAAGTCGCATTTTCTCAAAACTTTATTTTTAACGACTATCCGTAAGATTTAAAAAAAAAAAAAAAAAACTTTGATGGAATGGCTCTTTTTTTTTTTTTGCATGCATATAACATTATTATCTATAGAATGAATTAATATATTTTTAGATAGTTTAATATTTTGAGTATTTTTAATGAAAAAAAAATTGTATTTTTTAGGGTTTTTAAAATTTTTAAATTTGAGAGTTTTTTTTTAATAAGGTTTCCTTTGAGTGATAGTGATATCCTTAATTCATTCTATAGAGTAAAGTTTCTTGATCATTTTAAAGCAAATATTAGGTTCTTAGGTCAATTCAACGTTAAGATATCTTACGGATGGTGATATGACACCTTTTTTTTTTTTTTTTTTTTTTTTTTTTTTTTTTTTTTTTTTCGAAAATTGTGTTATATAAATTTTGGTATAGTATTTTTTATTCTATTACATTGAAGTACTTCATTTTATAATTTTATAAGACTACAAACATACCTTAAAAATATCAGAAAGTTTAAATTAGTTACATTGAATACTTCTGTTTCTATATGGATTCTAAGCGAGAGCTCTGTTTACATGTTTTTCGGTATCGATCAAGCCCTGAACCCCCTTAATTATTATTCATGTTATTTAATTTAGAAAACAGTTTTCCAATGAATTAAACTCGATGTGTGTTATTTTATTTCCTTTTAGTATTTCCTCGTGCTTCTGATAGCATTTGTGTTGCTTCTTGCCGGCGCAGCTATGGGATTTGTGTTTAAGGATAAGGTAATGTTTCTCTGAATTTTCAATCTTAATGACGGGTCATTCTCACAGAAACGTTACAAGATGATGCCACATAATATTCTCTCTATTCTAAAAAAAAAGTAACTACCGCTGTCACCGCCGCCGCCGCCGGTTTTGAATTTTTTGCGACCGGAGGTCTTTCTTCGTTAATATTAAGAAAAATAATGCATACAAAAATATGAAAATCGGTAGTGTTACACAGAAATGTTTGATAAACACGCTGATGCAGACAGTTTTCAAATCGAAGAATTATTTTAAGAAATATTTAATGCTAAAGTTGGACAAAATCGTTCCATTAAAAAAGTTTTATAGGAGCAAAAACTACTCATGGGAATTTAATCATTTTTAGATCATTTTATACGTTTGAAGTTCCCGGTGTGCAGATTGTATTTCTTTTTTTTAATTTGGCTAATTTTTCAGGTTTTATTTCTATTTTAAATTCAAATTTTCAGCATTTCTAGAGATATTTTTTACAGATTTTAGAAATTGATATTAATTTAAACTGTTGCCAACTGTATAAACAGCGGAAACAATAATGTTTGCTTCAAAAAAAAAAAATATTTATACGCGTAACAAATTAAAAATTTATTTACACGTGACTATTATAAACAGAAAAAAACATTGGAATTAGAATTAAATAATTATGTACAAAAAGCAGGAACTTATTAAAAAATTACGTCATAAAACTATAATTACACGTGAATTTTAAGAGAGAAGGGAATTTGTAAAATAATAAATTTATTAACATGCGTTAGAAGTCTTAAATAGGAGAAATTACGTCATATTTACGTCACATTACAGTTATTACATAAAACGAACACAAAATAATATTGCAAAACGGTTTAAATTTAGAAATTGCGCTAGACATTTATTTGATATTTTGAGCGGATACTTTTCAACTATTTTTCTTAGGAAAGTGCAAATAATATTTCATTTCTAACACAAGTATTTTCACGTGAATATTAAAAAGAGAAAGAATAGTTTGGTCAAAATTACGTCAGATTAAAAACGATTAATTTAAAATGTCTCATTTAAAAGAACTTTCCTTTCGCTTTGTTAAAAAATACCGGGAGACAAAGATTCTGTTTACTTAATTCCTTTTATATTAGCTTATTTTGAAATGTTGTTACACGTGTCTACGTCATCAAGTTATTTTTATTTCGACGTTTTATTTGTATTTTTATTAATGTTGTACTAATTTATTTGTTCTTTCGTTATTTAAAATAAAAATTATGTCAATTTATATAATTTGGCGAGTGGTTTGGCGATTTATATAATTTGGCGAAATTAGTCGACGGGATAATCAAGTAGTACCGCAGCGGATTTGGCGTTAAAATTTCCCCAATCAAAGAGAAATGAATAGAAATCCGTTTATAGGGAGATCGCCACTGTTTTTTAAATTATAATTCAGTCTTTCGAAATCTTTTTAAAGCCGATCACATTAGCGTGCATTTAGAGTCTGCAGTGTCTGGACGGGGGTTGGCAAGCGTAGCTCGTAGGGGGCCGAGCCCCCTAGTTATTTAAAAAAACTGCAATTGAAAGAAATGTTACAACGGAAATGCGGTGCGGTATGATTGAACAATACATATAAATAATAAAAAATATTATTTATTTCGCATAAGTAATATTTCCATAGAGCCTTGATAAATTAGATCCATGGCCTGGCACAGAACTGATTTGTACCGCTCACTGGGTTTGTAAAGTTGATTTAAAACTTTTTTTAATGCATTATTTTTAATTCAATGCTTCGTAAAGCTAATCTCGGGTTAAATTTTGAAGGGCAATCATTATTTGTTTATTTACTTTAATAAATAACTACTTACACAAGAAATTGAATCATGTCCGTGGCGAGAAAATTAAAGCTTCTAAGTAACTAAATAGAGAGCAGAAAAAAAAAACTTTAGTATGAAAGAGAAACTCAGAGTGCTATCTGCACTGTAACAAAAAAAAAAAAAAAAAACGGACTAAAAAACGGAGATTCTACTGGCAATCGAGACGCCAGTACTATTTCCGTATTTTAACGGAAATTTTCCCTCATAAATTCCAGAAAAACGGAAATTTTTCTGTAATTTATGGGGAAAAATTTCCGTAAAAATACTGATTTCTGGAATTTATGGGGGGAAATTTCCGTTAACATACGGAAATAGTACTGGCGTCTCGATTGCCAGTAGAATCTCCGTTTTTTAGTTCGTTTTTTCTTACAGTGTGTGTATGATATTTATCTCGCTATTCTAAAAAAGAATAACTAACGCTGTCACCGCCGCCGCCGGTTTTAAATGTTTTGCGATCGGAGGACTTTCTTCGTTAATATTAACTAAAATATTAAATGCAAAAATATGAAAATCGTTGGTATAGAGAAATGTTTGATAAACATGCTGATGCAGAGAGTTTTGAAATCGAAGAGTTATTTTAAGATATATTTAATGTTAAAGTGGGTCAAAATCGTTCCATTAAAAGAGTTTTATAGGAGCAAAAACTATACATAGGAATTTAATCATTTTAGATCATTTTATGCATTAGAAGTTCCCTGTGTGCAGACTGCATTTATTAAATTTTAAATTTGACTCATTTTTTGAGGTTTTATTTCTATTTTAAATTCAAATTTTCAGCATTTCGAGAGATACTTTTTTACATATTTTTGAAAAGGGTATTAAATTGTTGCCAATTTTAAAAACAGGGCAAAGAATGATATTTCCTTCAAATTATAAATTTATTTACGCATGGCTATTCTAAAAAAAACCTTTCAAGTTAGAATTAAATGATTGAGTGTTAAAAGCAGGAAAATATTGAAAATTACTTCATAAGAACTATATTTACACTTGAATTTTAAAAGAGAAAGAAAATTTTAAACTAAAAAATTCATTGTTATGCGTTAAAAGTCGTAAATGAAAGAAATTGCGTCCTATTTAAAATGGCCAAATAATAGTGCAAAACAGTTTAAATTAAAAAATATATTTGCTCGAGACATTTATTTCATATTTTGATATAATCTTTTCAACTATTGTTGTGAATTCTAAGACAGCGCAAATAATATTTCCTCTCTAACAACAAAAGTATTTTCATGTGAATATTGATAAAAGAAAAAGAAAACTTTGGTGAAAATTACGTCCGATTTAAAACGATACACTTAAAATGACTTGTTTAAAAGAATTTTCTTATAGCGTTGTTAAAAAATACCGGGAGAAGATGTCTCTGTTTACCTAATTCAGTTTACATTAGCTTATTTTCAAATTTTTAACTTTTTTTTTTTTTTTTTTTTAATCAAAGACGAAAGCAGACATTGTATGTCTTGACAGCAGATGATTTGGTCTTAAAAATCCCCAATCGCAGGAAAACGAATGGGTACATGTTTACAGAGAGATCGCCACTGTTTTCTTAAATTATAATTCAATCTTTTCAAAGCCGATCAAATTAGCATGCTTTTAGAATTTGGGGTGTCTGAACGGGAGTTGGTGAGTGTAGCTCATAGGGGGCAGAGCCCCCTTGTATTAAAAAAAAAGAATGCAATTGAAAGAAATGTTATAACGGAAATGCGATGTGGTATGATTGAACAATGCATATAAATAATAAAAAATATTATTTATTTTATATAAATAATATTTCCATAGAGCCTTGACAAATTAGATCCATGGCCTGGCACAGAGCTGATTTATACCTCTCACTGGATTTGTAACGTTGATTTAAAACATTTTAATACATTATTTTTAATTCAATGCTTCGTAAAGCTAATATCGGGTTAAATTTTAAAGGGCAGTCATTATTTATTTATTTATTTTAATAAATAACTACACAAGAAATTGGGTCATGTCCGTGGAGAGAAAATTAAAAGTATCTAAGTAACTCAACGGAGAGGAGAAAAAAACTAGTATGAAAGAGAAACACTGAGTGTTATCTGTGTATGATATTTATATTTAAAAAATTATGAACACAAAGATCATACACTCAGTTCTGTGCTCAAGGTAAAATCAAATGCAAAGATGCTATTTTAATAAGATATTTCTCATGATGTAGAAAAATTCTGCTTGATGTTGGATAAAATCAAAATCAATATAAAAACGTGTTTTATAACTCTTTCCAAGATTTCAGGGATGGCCCTTCTGATGTCGCCTTGACTATGGCCCTGCAAATAAATAATAAGAAACATACTGAATTATGGTAGTTGACAATGTATATTGCAATAGTATTTAAACCTATAAAACGATAAAAAAAGTATAAAGAAAAAATTAAGTACGGTTTTTAATAAAATGTTCGGATTTTGTACTATTTTTTCGACATTTTGCACACGAAATCTTTTAAACTTTAGGTACATATTTCCGCTAATGATATAAAGAAAAGCCTCACTAAAAATCAGCCAAATCGACCGATAACTTTTTGGGTTGCAGCACGAGCAGTTTTTGAAAACGTAGTTTCGAGATAATCGCGTTTAAAGTTTCAGTGCGATAAAATTACTGGTTTTAGTGACTTGCTGATCTATCAGCGATCTCAGGTGCATATACTAGATCTTCGGATTCCTCGAAAAGTTGGTTTTCTTCGAGTTGCTGCTGTTTTCGGGCTGTACGAGCTGCTTTTGTCTGAAAAAGACTCCTCCGGTTCCGTCTCGCTATTCGCGCCTCATCGGCGTTTTCGACAAAAACTTTGGCATAGGTGCCAACAACAATATTTAAACTATCCATAACTCTAAGAACGGAAGTGTAACCTTAATTAAATATCCCAGCATCGATGTATACTGAAATTTCAATAATTTGTAGTCCAGAATGCAGGTGTTTTGGAGATAACCGTCAAACTGTTTTGTGTTAAAACCAGTGTTGGGTATGAGTGCGTTCACTGAACGAAAACTCATGAGTTTCGTTCAATTTTTGTGAACTTTGAGTTGAACTTGACTCACTTTTTGATAAACGAACGTGAGCTGAACGAAAACTCAAAAAATCCGTGAGTTTGAACGAAATTTAAACTCAAACTCACTTTTTTTCATAATTTATTTAAAAATTTTCCAGCCGTTAAGAACACGTTTTTTTCCCATTCAAATGCCATTTAGAGACCTACACGGACTCAGGACGGGTCGAATCTGATCATAGCTTTTGCTGGGTCGCGCCCGGGTCTTGCTTTCTCTGCAGGCTCGATCTATGCCGAACCAGACACTTTATTCTTCCTTTCATTCTTTCACCGACTGAAATTTACCGGCCCCCCACTACCCTGCTTGAATGAAAATCATTGACCCATCCCTATCTGACCCGTGTAAAAATTTGTTTAAGGAACAGCTTCCTTGGCTCAAGAATTTTTTCCTAAAATACATATTTTTTAAATTACTATTATTCTATAATTAAAATTTTCTTTAAAGAATAGTACACTGTTTCTTTGTTCACTGTTTCTGTCTGACTTCTGTTTCAAGTTCGTGTCTGTTTCGGATTGGGTTTTGACTCTTGCGGTTTGAATTCGGGTGAACCGTTCTTTCAAAAGAATGTCGAAAATAAAAAGGTTAAAAATCTATATGCAATAAGACATACATAAGCGGACACACACACAGAAAACGGATACTTCTATTTAGCAAACACTTTCCAATTTTTAACACAATTATGTATTTGTATTATACGCTTTTACCGCTGTATACTACACATCTTATAATTTATATACACGTCTAAGTGTGCATAAACTCTCACAAACGCTGTATATGTGTTCTGTGCATGTCAAAATCGAATTGTTAAATGATATTTTCAATATTATGAGAAAAGAAAAAATGGTTCTTAACTGTAACCATAAAGAAAGAATAATCTATAATTGCGTTTCATATATACATTTTATTTCACAAGCAGTAAATTGAATATACGCTCATACGCATAAAATGCTTATGTATTTTCATCCGGAACACAATTCTGCTCAAACTTTTTATGAAAATCCCAACAACCCGATTAGCAAAAAACTTAAATCTGAACCCTAAGAATTATTATAGAGTGAAACCAACCCACAAAAAGAAAATAGAATCAGAGATCTATACGGGCCGGCCCGTGTCCCCGAAGCCCGAGCCCGGCCCGGGTGTTATTCGGTCCTATTTTCATTCACGGCACTCGGGCTATACTTTTTTCTGAAGGCTCGGGCCCTTCTTTTTTCCTGAAGGTTTGGGTCGGGCCCGGCCTAGCTTATTTTTTCTGTACAGAACCAGGACTGGTTTCGTTCCTAGTCTTTAAGGCCCAAACTTTCATCCTAGTTTTGACCCAGCCCGTATGAAAATCATTCTCGGCGTGGTTTGGTCCGTTCAAAGGTCAGTAAAATTAGGTTTGGCCCAAAAAAATTTTCAAAAAATCCATACATTTTTAAATCGCAATTATACTACTATTAAACATTAAAATTCATTATTTTTAAAGAATAGTAAATTTCTACGCTTATTAAAATATAGTAAAACGTTTGAAAAAGAACATGCCTATGACGGAATCTTGTTTTAAATTGAAAAAGTGTTCATCCATGCAAAATTAATATACTAATACGCAAGAAAAGAATGCATATACATTTATAATATATAACACATTTACACTTGCTAAGAAGGAAACTTGTCTACAACGCATGTTTTTTTTCTTTTCTAAGGAATTCCGCCTTGGATGTTATTATAGCATTTTTCAGATTTTTAACAGTTCAATACATGTATTAACAATATTCATCAAGACTGAAACATTTACATACAAGAAATAGAGATTCATTAAAAAAATGAATATCGCACCCTGCGGCACTTCTATAAAAAGGAATATTATGAATATGAAAAAGAAAGTTAAGATAAATATTTTTGGCTTGAACTCCTCGTACGAGACAAATTTTTAACCAAATCGACTTAAAAATCAATGTTTTGTAGAAATTCACTCGGGCCGGGCCGGGTTCGGGCCGAGATTTTAACTCTTTTCGGGCCGGACCAGGCTCGAGTCCAACTTTTAGATGTTATACAGGGCCGGACTCGGGCCGAAATTTTAACTTTTAAACCGGGCCCGGCCAGGCCAATATTTTTTTGTGCGGGCCGGACCGAATTTTTTTCTATAAGTCAGGCCGGGCCCGGGTCTGGGAATTTCGGCCCGTGCTGACTTCTAAGTAGAATAACCCCGTCCCGAACAACAACAACAAAAAAAGGTACAACCCGATCCGATGCAGGACTCTATTCAACGATCCCGAGTTGTTTGCTATTCAAAGGTTTTAGTATATTTGAATATTAAAGAATAATAATAAATATGTACATTTCTTTGTGTAAAAGATAAAATTGGTATTAAACATATAATTATGGATTGTTTTCAATGATTGCATTAAATGATTGCATTAAAAATGATTTATTTTTCTTTCGTTTCGGGTTCGATTCGATCGGGTTGCGGATTGAAGTATTTCGAGTTCGGAACAGGTGCGGCTTGAAATATGTGGGGTTGCGATCATCGAAAAATTTTTTGTTGGGTTGCAAGTCCAGAAATTTTTTTGATGGATTCGGGTGGGGTTGATGGTAGACTTGACTTCAAATGAAATGTTTGGGTTCGGTTCGGGTACAACCCGACCCGCTCAGAACTCTACTTGGCCTCCTGAAGTGTCTGTTTAAGATAAATATTAAACGTATAAACATAAAAAGAAAAACATAATTAAAAAATTGTTTCCCACAGGGTGTTGAAAAAAAAAAAAAAAAAAAAAAAGAAAAAAAAAAAAAAAAGAAAAAAAGCTAGATCTGCAATCCGACTTGAATGCGCCAAAATAATTTTCGGCGACCAGCAACCCGAATCGAACCCGAAATGAAAGGAAAGTAAATTATGTTATACTGCAATTGTGAAAAGTAATCTATAATTATACCTCCACTGCCAATCTTATGTTTTTTTTTTTTTTTTTTTTTTTTTTTTTTTTTTAAAGAGAAAAGAGTACAAATATTTAGTATTCAAATATTCATAAAAATCATTCTTTAACTATTCAAATATATTAAAACCTCTGGATAGTAGAGATGGTGGGATCATTATATAGATTTCCTACGTCGGATCAGGTTATCCAAAAATTTCTGTTTCTGGCCTTAATGTTATTAATTTTTGTTTTTCCGAATTGGGTTAGCCTAGAATAATTCTTGCAGGGTCTAGTTTTTTTTTTTTTTTTTTTTTTTTTTTTTTCAAATTGGATTGTTTGGATGTTTACAAAATGTTTCAGCAAAACTATGTTTCAGATGAAAATAAATACATTTTTAAGGTTTAAGATTATATATTCAAATTACTGCATGAGAAATAAAATGTATAAGAAATGTGATCATAGATTATTCTTTCTTTACGGTACAGTTAAGAACCATTTTTTCTTCTCTCGGAATATGAAAAATGGGATCAATAATTCGTTTTTACACACACAAAACACATATATAGAGTTTGTGATAGTCTTTGCACACACCCGTTGTACGTGTGTAGATTGGAAGGGCCTCATATGCAGCGATATAAGTGTATAAATATATTAAGAATTGAAAAGTATTCGCTGAATAGATGTGTACTTTTCGGTTATATCCATCATGAAGATCTTATTGTTTATAGATTTTGAATATAAAAAAAAATATATTTTTGGCATTCTTTTGAAATGTTGGGTCAAACCGAACCAGACCCTCAGTAGTCTAAACCAATATCTAAACAATGAAAGTTGCAGAACCCGCAGCAAAAAAGTAGAATTCAACCCGACTCGCAACGTAAAAGTATATTGCACACCCGACTCGCAGCTGGGTTTGGATAAAAGCGGATAACCCGAGCCGATGCCGGAGTCTACTAACTCACGGGAAGGGCCTCACCAGTGGCCAAGAGGTTCTGCTCTCGAAGCTGGTAGACGGGAGGTGCTGTATTCGAACCCAATCGCGCCCGTCGGCCTAATCGTTCGGAGTTTCGCGGCTTTCTTCGAACCGTGGATTTTCATGCGTAAATACGGGCTAGGTTCCCTGAGAAAGACCCCCACGGAGGGCACTCCCCCTCCCTCAGGGCCTATATCCCTTGTGTTGATAATTGGCCGTCATAAACACAACCAACCAACCACAGGAAGGAAGGATGGGGGGAGAGGGGTTGATGGGACAGAAGCGGATTTTCCTAAATCAAAATCACATGTATGTTAATCCAGTAATCGAAAAATAACAATACAAATATATAAAAGTTTTTTTAATAATCTAGTCTGTGTTTGTTTTAACTTTATTAAGCTTTGAATTTTTAATCTTAACAGAAAAAGTCAATTTACTAGATTCTTTTGCTTAAATATAAATAAATTATTTTTCGTTAAGTTATTTTTTCAAACATCTATACAATTTCATGTTTTATCAATTTCATTGTTCACTATTCATGTTTTATCTGGTGTGTATTATTTAATATGAAAAACTCTACAAAGAAGATTATTAAAATGTTCAACTAAAATTAGATAAAGTCTTCAGGTAAAAAATTCTTTTAATTTCGTTTAAAGTATCATTGATATAAAATCTCATAGATTTTATTCTGCAAAAGGATATCTTAAAATTGGGGAAAAAATATTTATCTAAATTTATTTAATTGTAAGGTTCTGGTTCTTTTTTTTTTTTTTTTTTTTTTTTAAGAGCATTTTGTGTTTTACTTTCTGCCATGGTTAAATTTTGACAGATAATTTCTTTATAAATTTATATATATACGTTTCTTAATCACCAAGTTTCACAATGACACAACAAAACGGAGGAGACAGCTTTTCTATTATAGAAATCTTCATGTTATTGGCTTTCAAACTACATGTTACTTCATTGAGGGAAGGGGCGGGAAAATGTTTACATTCAAGCTGATTATTTTCGGTGAATTCTTCCCAAAAGCGTAAAAAACAGAACTCAGTTCGGGTATAGAGCCTCGAGGTACATGATCTTCCGGACCTTTGATTGTTTGTAACTTTATCTGTGTTCTTCGATACACGGGTGTCATAAAACGTAGTGATTCTACCTCCCTGGCACCGTGACGATTTTCGAGCAGCGGGAGGTCGTAGACAGCTTTTGTGACAGCACTATCCCTCCAATTCTGCATACCGCTTATTTAAACAATAAAAGCAAAGAGACTGAATTGGCCGTGTACTCTCATGGATTTTACAGTAACAAGAATATCTTTAAAATAAATCTTGTATGAGCAAGGGATTACAAATCGATATATGGAATTTGATTTAAAAAGCTGCATTAATTTTAACTAATATAAAAGGAAGAAAAGAAAAAGTCCTTCCGGCCTGCCGGGAGGAAGAGGTAGCTTTCATAATCCTTATTTAAAAAAAGCCAACTTATATCATGCAAACACACGAAGCTCAATTTAGTGGAAACCGAATATAGGAGATTCAATACTAATTTTTATCAATATAATGAATGAGAATTTCCCAAAATTAGCCAGCTTTATCCAAGCTGCTTTTCTTTAAAGTAACTTATATTTGGCTGCCAAATTCGGCAATTTCTTAAAGTGCCTGTCATTTTAAGACAACATGGTGGATGAGGCTAAGCAGTGAACTTGGTCGAGACCTTAGTAATTACTGTGCACATGCTCACTCACATCGGAATCGGTTAATATATAGGAGTGCTGTCGCATGCGAAAAATCAGATTTTTCAAAATGTCACCCACAATAGAAATTGAAACTGCTATATCTGAGCCATTTTTTAAGGTAAAGACAAACAAAAAATGCTCCTGAATCCTTATATCAAGATCAAATACTTAAGAAAGAAACCTTTTTCAATTTCTAATTTTTTTGCACCTCACTTTAAATATATATATTTTTTTTAATTTAATGGCCGCCATTTTGAAACAAGATGGCTGATGAGTCTGGCCAGCGAACTTGGTCGAGGTGTTGATGTATACTATCCACATGCCTTCTTACATCGAAATAGGCGAATACGTGTGTTATCGCGTGACAAATACAAGATCGTTTCAAAATGTTAGCCATGCTAGAAATTCAAAGTGCTATAAATCAACCATTTTTTAAGATATCAACAAAAGAACAAATTTTCAGAAACAAAAACTGCTCCGGAATCTTTGTATCAAGGCCAAACACATAAAAAAAATCTTTTTCATTTTCCAATTTTTTAATACCTCATTTTGAATTTTAAATTTAATTTTTTTAAATGGCAACCCTTTTGAAACAAGATGGCGAATGAAGCTGGCCAACGAACTCGGTCGAGACATTGGTATGTACTATGTACAGACCAAGTTACATCCAAATAGGTTCATAAATATGCCTGTTATCGCGTGACAAAAATCAGGTCGTTTTAAAATGTCAGCCACAAGAGAAATTCAAAATGCTATTACTCAGCCATTTTTTTTTAAATATAGACGAAAGAAAAGCTGTTCCGGAATCTTTGTATTAAGGTCAAACACATACAAAAAAAATCTTTTTCATTTTCCAATTTTTTGGTATCTCATTTAAATTTTTTTGTTTTTTAATTTTTTTAAATGGCCGCCATTTTGAAACAAGATGGCGGATGAAGCTGGCCAACGAACTCGGTCGAGATATTTGTATGTACTATGTACACACCAAGGTACATCCAAGTCGGTTCATAAATACGCCTGTTATTACGTGAGAAAAATCAGGACGTTTCAAAATGTCAGTCACGCTAGAAATTCAAAATGCTATAACTCAGCCATTTCTTAAGATATAGACGAAACAAAAACTGCTCCCGAATCTTTTTATCAAGGTCAAACACATAAGAAGAAAATATGTTTTCAATTTTCCATTTTTGGTACCACATTTCAAATTTAAATTTTTCTTAAAAATTTAAATGGCCGCCATTTTTAAACAAGATGGCGGGTGAAGCTGGCCAACGAACCCGGTCGAGACATTGGTATGTACTATGTATAAACGAAGTTACATCCAAATCGGTTCATAAATACGCCTTTTATCGCGTGACAAAATTCAGGACGTTTCAAAATGTCAGCCACGCTAGAAATTCAAAATGCTATAACTCAGCCATTTTTTAAGATATAGACGAAACAAAAACTGCTCCGGAATCTTTGTATAAAGGTCAAATACATAAGAAAAAAATATTTTTCCATTTTTAATTTTTTGATACCAAATTTCAAGTTTTAAATTTTTTTAAAAATTTTAAATGGCCGCCATTTTGAAACAAAACGGCGGATGAAGCTGGCCAACGAACTCGGTCGAGACATTGGTATTTACTATGTACACACCGAATTACATCGAAATCGGTTCATAATTACGGGAGTTACAGTGTGACATAGGTCAGATATATATATATATATATATATATATATCAATTTTGAACGGAGGGTGGTTTCGGGGTCTAGGGGTCATGATCGATGGAAATATACCAAAATTTTTTTAAATCGCTTTCCTCCGAACGGCTGCAATAGGTAGCTTTTTTGTAAAGAAAGCTACCTAAAAGGAAATATAGCGTTTTTTCAAAGAATCTTTTCTTTTTCTTTTCATTTTTTCTTTTTCTTCCTATTCTATTCCTTTTCACAATTTTTAACACAGTGATTTAAGAAATTAAAGGTATAAATTGAAAGATAAATAAAAATAAATGAATTACTGCCTCAAATGTCTCTCAGTCGTAAAAAATATAACAAAATAGAAATAAATGCATTTTATGAAGAATGCAGTTGAGATTTATTTCTATCCCATTTAATTTTAGAAAGCAATGACTCGAAATTTGGCCCATAGATTGTAACATATGACCAACTGTGTAAAATTTATAAACCTCAGAACATCTAATTTATTTTAAATTAATGAAAGCTGTAAAGAAACTTAAAACATGCTAAAGTTTTTCCTGATATATATATGTATATGTGTATTTCAGTAATAAAATTTCGATTGCTTGTAAGCAAAAAAAAGAAAAAGAGAAATCGTTTAAGAAAATTACCCAGAAAAAAAAAAAAAAAAAAAAAAAAAAAAAAAAAGTCAAAGATATTCATTTTCTGGGGCAATATTTTTTTTTTTTTTTTTTTAATGCATTTCATGTCAATAGGTTTAACATTAATGAAGAGAATTTAAGATCTCACTCACAAATACCCGTAAACAAATAAGCATAAGAGTAAAAATAGTTTTTTTTTTTATAAACACTTTTTTATAAGCATATAATGCTCATCTTGAAAGTTAAGCCTTATCTTTTGACAGCATTCTTTCCTAAAAATTTCCGTTATAATACATTAATTTGGCGTGGGCACCGAACTCAATTATGAAAAATTCACCCTTATTTTACGTGCTTGGTGGAAAGCGCAAGCAAGTGAATTTATTGAAAAATATATGATTTTCCTTGTGATTTTTAAGGCTGTTTACCAAAGGAGCTACTTTCTGTGACATTTCTGAATTCATTTTTTTTTCGTAAATGCATGAAATTGGCTAGTGTTCTTGTTCAGTAATTATGTAAAGGAATGGCATTTTTCCCTTTTTGGTAAAGCCAGAATATCTTCCAGAAAATACTGTCAAAGGGGGAGTTTTGAATCGGATTCCCGACACAGCAACGAATGAAAGGGAAAGAACTTGTCGTCACGTCATAAGAATCACTTATAACCCATTTATGAAAAAATGAAAGACGCTATTCGATTCGAAATCGCTTCAGCAGTCAAACTTGCCAATTTTATGCTTTTACTTTTAAAAATTAGTAACAGAATGTGTCAGAAAGTTCCGTGCTGTTGAACAGGGAATTTGAGAATGAGTTAAGATAGAATAATAAGAAATAAACAAAATAAACATTATTTAAAATATCTTTTTAGGATATCTAAATTGATTTCTCAATGTGTAATCGTAAATTAAATAATGGTAAACTGTGATTATTAATAAAAGGGTATTATTATTATTAAATCACGCACTTCCTTTTTTTATTTATAATAATTTTTGTTACTTTTAATTAAGCCTTTAAAATGTTTCATTGTTGCAAATTGACAGTCATTCCGTATAGTTCGAATTTTATTGGCGCATAACTAAATTTATTATTGTTTCACCTCGTATAGAGTAGATCCGTAGACAATTTTTCTTTTGCCCCGGTAAAAATGTACAAAGTTTGGCCAAAACTGCTCCGAGCACAACTCGACCCGTTCCAAAAAATTATTGATCAAAGCACGGTACAAAAACTAAAACTTCGGTCCAGCCTGCACAAAAAATTAACTGGCTCGGCTAGACCCACGCCTATAAGGTTAAAATTGTTTTGTACGAGAAGTCCTAACTAAAAATACTTATTTTATCTTTTTACATCATGTTTATATTCTTCATTTTAAATAGTTTTCTGAGCTGTGGTATTTATTTTTTAATACATCTGGTTATATGTGAATATCACAGTTACCATTAACATCGTTAATCCACATTCTATGGCTTGGAGATTTAAAAATTTTAAAGTCTATACAATAAAATGTTCTAAGACGGAATTGAATAGAAAAAAAGAAAAATCCGTTATGGGCTGATTCCCCTATGAGCAAGTTCATTGTCTGTTGTAAATGCATTGCATTCTTTTCACAAGTACTGTTATTCTAATTTTAAATAGATCGACATTTTTATTTTATTTCGTTAAACACGAGGTTCCGTCACAGGCAGTTTTTTTTTTTTCTCAGGTTTTACCGTATTTTAATTTTATTGCCTAGAATTGCATCTACCCACCTTAAAAAAAAAAAATAAATATATCAATTTTAATTATGGAATAATAGCCATTTAAAAATACGTGCATTTAGAAAAAAAAAATGGGCAGGGCCAAATTTTACTGATATTTTTACTGGACAGGCCAGAGTCATGCCGGTTCAATGATTTTCATACGAGCTATGTTGGAACTGGGACTGAAAATTTCTGCCTGTTCAGACCTCAAGACGAATTCAGTACAGGACCGGAAAATAAACCCAGTCCCGGCCATCTCGGTCTGAAGCTTTAGAAAAAAGTGATCCTCAAACCCAGCTCGGACAGAGTGTCGGGAAGGAAAGTTGGGCCGGGCCCATGAAGACACTTACATCGAATAACCAAAAGATTACTCATAAAATTTCGTAAATTTGGAGAATAAAGTTCTAATTAAAAAAAAAAAAAAAAAAAAAAAAAAAAATTGTGAACTTTGCTCACTTTCATAGATGAGTTTAAGTTGAGCGAGTAAGTTTGAAAAAATTTGAATTTGAACTTGAACTTGACTCATTTTTGAGAAGTTGAGTTTGAGTTTGAATTAGTTCGTTTTTTTTTTTTTTTTTTTTTTTTTTTGTGAGCGTGCCCAACACTGGTTAAAACTTTTGTTAGCGTTCTGGGTATGGCCACCCAAACAAGCATCTTTGTAGTAAGTCATCTCTAGATAAATCTTGGTAGATTGGTAGGAGATGCTTTTGATTGATAGGAGCACAACATGCGGGCTCTGGCGCGCTCGACTAAAAGTGGGATAACTCTGTTAATATTTTCATTTTTCCTCTTGCCAATATATTCTCGAGATATTACATTTTTAAAATATATAAAAAAAAATAGATTCTTTGACATTTCTAAAGGTACTTCCCCCCTTAAAGTATCATTAAAAAAAGTTATAAAATTCTTTGAACATATCGATTGGCAGTAATGCAATTTAGGATCAGTTCATAGATGCTTTACTTTTATAACATCTTCCAAAAGCATTAACTGTTGTATAAAGCAAAAATATTTTGAAATGCATTTCCGCAGTTATATTTAAAAAGTATGGCTCTCATAAATGAAACCCTGCGGAGTATAATCCATTCCATTTCCATATGTTTAAAAAACATTTATAACGAAACATTTTGAATCATGAAACACCATAACCGAGAATCGCCGTATACCTATATCTTTAATAATTCTTCAGAGTATATCTGTATGTTCTTTATTTTTACCGGATTAATTCATTGATTTGTATCGTTTATCGTTTTAGACTAACCGCTTGAAAATATTTTATACATTTAGGTTGAAGAGAAATTACACGATAGAATGAATGTCACAGTTCAATACTATGGGAAAAAGGAACCTGTAACGAATGCCTGGGATGCTATTCAAACCTACGTAAGTTTCATTAAAATATAAACCATATATATGTTTTTTACTTCGCCTTTATATATAACATCAAAAGATTTTTAACACTTTGCATAGCATTTATCTTTCATTTATAGGAATATCCAAAACATTCGGATACAATACTGTATCTAAAGTTCTGTCTATTAGCTATAAGTGTTAGAAATGAAATTTCATTTATTGTACGCGTGTTTAACTAAATTTTTGCGTACCATGTGATGTGTATAAATGCTATAGATCATATACAGAGCTTCGCAAAAGAACATTGGTAAGCATTGCCGATCATCAGCGTGACTGGCTTCTTCAGTTCCGAAGTCAAAATAACAATACAAATGCTTATTCATTGTTTTTTTTCCAAACAATATGACATCGTGAATGACAGAAAAAATATCTTTTCTGAAATAGATCCTTTAGGCGCTTAGTAATTTAGGTCCAAAAATAGGGATCTAACACTACAAACCCCCTTAAAACATCAATTTAATAACCATTAACCTAAATGAACGCAGTCACAAATTTAAGAGCTTTAAGCAAATAAATAAGCTACAAATCCTCAATATTTTTTATTGAAAAAGATTTAAGTTAAATACTTATGAAAATTTCTCGCTTTCTTGGTCATACTGTCTTTTGAGCATTTTTAGGCATTTTGCAAACTCAGATGAAAATAACATTTATTTTATGTGGGAATCAATGCTGACATTTATTCGTTTGCTTTGAAAGCAACAAACATTCAGCTATTAAGAAGTGATGTGAAAATTTAAAAAAATCGGACGTTTTAGTTTTTATAAGGAAAAGAACAGAAGGTCCTCGTTTGGGGACCCAGGGACCGAAGAGGTTAAAGGCGACTTTTAATTGAAATATGCACTTTAAAGTTGAACTATATTTAGTATACTAAGAGATGTTTCTATAACATAAATGAAATCATATACAGGGCCACGCAAAAAACTGGATGCATGACCTCATAAGGATGATAATGTTTGGAAGTGTGATTTGAGTAGATTTAACCATGTTTTAGCCTGATTAAAATTTAGCTTAATATGTGGCGCATATAAAAATCTGTTGATAATATACAAGGCTGTACAAAAGTATTTAAGTATGTATTTGTACATTAATAGAATTTGGTGAAAGTTAGTTTCACACCTATTATGCATTTTCTCACTAAACTAAGTTTTAGCATATTATGCAGAATATGTACAAATTGTAGATTAAGTACAGGGCCTAAACTGCATATATATAAACATACAATGCCAATACTAGAATCTGGAGTATACTGACACAGCTGCGCCATCTGGTGGACGGGGTGAATAATGCAAATACGCGGGTTTTCAGTATGACGTCATATATGACAATATCTACTATCTTTGCATCTCTTGCACATATTTTCTGAATCTTTCCTCACTTTTGGAAGATGAATCTTGTTTGCCAGATTTATTGCAAAATATTTATATTACAGTTTGTTTTGATAAAATTATGTACATTTAAAAAATATATGGGGCATTCTCACAGTCTTTTGACTTTTGGGGGAAAAAATATGGCGAAATTAAACTTGCTAAAATAACATTTTAATCTGATAGACGAATGCCTTAATGATTCAAAATAAAGAAAAAATGGTCAGCAGCGAAATTTTTTTTATTTAACTAAGGTTTAAGTTAAACTTGCGAGTTTAATTTTCCTTACCGTTTCACCCCTATAAATTTTTACTTTCTTCTAAATTTTTACTTATAATGAATTTGCATAGTACCTACAGGACATTCAAATAAGAAATAATAACAATGTAGTACTTTTAATACAGAATTTTTGTATAACATTGTCTTAAAGGGGTGTTAAAGAAGGGACGGTAAGGTAAAAAAAGGGGATGGTATTGGAAAAAAGGGACGAAATTGTAAAAAAAAAAGAGACGGTAAGCATGGAACGGTAAGGAAAATTGCCACCTATTTTTAGGAAAATCATGTTAAGACTAAGTGATAGCCACAATGTTCATTGATTTTTAGAAACAGTTGTTAACACTGAATTTAATAATTTTTTTTTTTTTTAATTTACCTCGAAAAGTGCAGGAATAAACCTTGGGGACGGTGAGACTACCAATAAAGCCACGATGCTTGAAATTGATATTTAAATTCTACAGTAAATTTCCTGCCAAAGAATTTTAGACATTATTTCTCTAGCATACTTCTGCATGAGAAAAAACTTGAAAAAAATTCTGTGGGTATAATTGTAAAATTTTCTGTATAATTGTAGAAGAGGGATGGTAAGGAATCTAAAACACAGGGACAGAGTTTAAAAAATAATAACAACCCTAAAAATGTGTGCAGGTTAATTTTTAGCTACATATTTATATAAAACAATAGTTCCAGTTTCAGAAAAAAAATACATCGAATTATTTTTATTGAAACAATTTTATTCAGACAGCTCTAAACTTAAAAATCAGCATCAGGGACACGGGACGGTATATGAGTTTTCCTGGTATTTGGATCCCCAACATCGTCCAAAACTTATTTATCTCGTTAATATTGTAATGCAATCATGCAATGGGATGTTCCCCAGTATATGAAGAAAAAAAAAAGTGTATTAAATAAAAATTATTATTCAGGGACATGAAAGTCAAAAGATTGTGAGAATGCCCCATATATATAGTCGCAATATCATTTTAATTTCGGGAGAAAAGCACTAATGCTACGAAAGCATTACTGCCTTTTGCCCTTAAACCAAAATGACATTGCGACTTTTTTTTTAAATACACATATTTTTATCAAAACAAGCTATAACAAAAATATTTTGCAATAAATCTGGCAAACAAGATTCATCTTCTGTGAGTAAGTAACAATCTGAAATTCGTAATTGAGATTTTAACACCGATTCTCTAAATGGCTTTGTCTGTTTCACAAAAAAAAAAAAAAAAAAAAAAAAAAACCTTTTAGGACGTAATTGACGATTTTAGGAAAATCATTGAAGTTATTGTCTAGACTCGCAAAATATTTAAACAAATAAATGAACAACACTTGCTCAGTACAACATTTAATGCAAGCATTTTAAATTAAAGAGATTCGAAATATAAAATGAAATGAATTTTAAATTAAATGAATGAAATATTTGTTATTTAAATAAGATGATTGCAATGCGATTAAGAGAATATTGGAAATTTATCGTTTGCGCTGGATAAGCAAACAAAAGGACTTAAAATTGAATATTTTATTTATAATTAAATTCTATACATATTCTAAACATTCATAAGCATTGTATTCTCATCGAGAATACAACCGTGTATATCATTTTTTATAACTTTAGCACATCAAGAATTGAGTAAAAAATGAGACTACAAAATTCTATCTTTACACATTAACTACTTACTAATTTTTATGCGTCATTTTTCTTTCATTAAAAGAAAATAATTAAAATCGAGCGTATTTAAATCAACAACATTTGATAACATATATTAAACAATATTTTATCTTTTTTAATAAATTAAAGTTAAAATACGTAACTAACTTGTTTTACTCTTTGGAAAAGGACAGATATGAATTCTATAAGAAAAAGAATTTTCTTACAATTTCGAAAACTACAGCTATTCGATGGCCAACATTTTGCCTTTTTAACAAATAATATTAGTTCTGAAAAGGACTGTTTTTATTTAAATAATTAACTATAATAAATAAGTCAAAAAACACGAATAGAAATTAATAGAATATTCTATTACTGTCAGAATATAAATGCAACAAACAAATGAAAACACGACGTTTGCGCTTGTGCAGTTATTTCATAGATGTGCAATTAATAGATTATCCATAAAGAAGAAAACAGTTAGGTATCTTTCTATAGTTCAACCCGTCCGCTACGTGGGGCGCGACCTTGATTGATGTGACCTCGCCTTTAATCTTGCGGTTACCTCTCCCATTTAAGATAGGACGCTTACTTATATCGCTTTGTACAGGGCTGCACAAACTAATTCGACTAATTTTCCGGATATGGAAGGTAATTTCTGAAATCTGGTTTTCAAATATGTTATGAGTTTTCCAAAATGTTTACTTAGATTTTTGTTAGACTTTATTAAAAACCGAAGTTTGGCTAAATAATTTTGGAAGTAGTGGAAAGTGTTTCTTAATCTATGCTTGACGCGTGATTTTTCTTTCTTGTTGAGTATAGGGTGACAAAACTTAGTTGGAAAATTTCGCAACTAAGTAATTTGCGAAATATTAATTGTAAGATATTAGTTTGTGGATATATTTCTTAACTCAGCACTGAGTCTCAGTTGAGATGGGTCAAGGAGTAGGGCCACCACGATCGTCAGTCCTTTTAAACCCAGATTTTAGTGTATAGGGTTATTAACGCGCTCGCGCCGGCGCAGTGGGTCACACTCGACTGTCTCAGAGCTGCCAAGTCTCCGACTTTTTGGATACTAGTATTTTAATACGGAAAATGTTGTTTTATTTAACTAGAACAATTGGGCGATTTAAAGGAACAGCATTTTCTCTAAAATAACAGTAGTGTGCAAAAAGCTGGAGATTTGACAACTCTGACACTCGTATTCACCAACTACTTCGACCCCGAGTTATACCGATAACCTCGGTCGAACACTCAAACGGTATGCACCTTTACTTGATTGGACGTTTCCTTGATAATGTCCAATCAAATGTTATCGTGAATTTCATTTGAGCGTTCAACCGAAGTTTTCTAGGTCGAGGTAGATGGTGAATACGAACATTAGACAGTCGACTGTGACCCACCGCGCCGGCGTGAACGTGTTAAAGATGAGGTTTACAATCTGCCGCTTCCAAAAACTATTCCTGATTTGAAGTCTTGAATCAACATTGCACTTACTTTGGTAGATGTGAATATTTTTACGAACAAAAAAGAACTGATTTTCAAAAGGCACGTTTAGAGAGTAACAAAGGATAGTGACATCGAACGTAATCTACACTATTAAAATCCGTGCGCGTATCTTTGTAACCACAAAAAATCGGAAACCAAAGGGCGCAGGACTACGAAATTTGGCACACGGGTTGCTGGTAGGGGGCCCATGAACGATTGGGGTAAAAATTCGAAAATTTTAAATTGATTTTTTTTATTTCATTTTATGTTTTTGACGAACTTTTGCCTTTTTTATGTTCAATCCGTAATCGCGTGAGTTCTAACCAGTTCTAAATGTTTAGTGCAATGTGAGATATACATATTACGTACACCATGCTGCAATACTAAGAAAATGTGGCGGATATTACGATAATTCTTTTACCTCGCATACAAATAATTAGAGATTATTTAATTGCGCTTAATTATTACCTTTAAAAAATTATTGAAAAAGAAACAAATGTTTTTACTTTATTTATTTCCAAAGATATCATTTTAACGAACAAGCTTCCGTGGTGGAATACCCCTAGAAGCTAAATCTGCATGATTTAAAATTTCTGGAATATGATTCCACTCACCTGAAGGCCTTAATGCTTGAATTTACACACTCTATTTAGTACGAGCCGATTTCCTTTTAAGAGCGCTGATTTTAACCAGCTGCGAATTTGTCCACAGATAAATATTACCAAATTTTATCGGTAAAGTATCGAAAATAATTGAGCAGAACTTGGCTAGTAAAAGAGCCGAACAAAGTTCAATACGTGGCAGTGTTTGAGGTTATATTGGACTGACATTAGTTTTAGCTGCAATCAAATTGACGAATACTTCGTCAGGAGTAAGAACAAGTAAATAAGTAACAGCAGCATAAGTTTTACCTGAGCCATCACAAAAGCCAGGTAACTGAACCTGGACATCATTTTGATGATACGAATTCATATACCTGGGTATTTCAATTGACTTCAAAGGAATTTCTGATAAAAACTGATTCCGCACCTGTAGTATAGAATCTGAAATTTCTTCATCCTAAGAAATTTTATCTTTCCAGAGATCTTGTAACATGATCTTTAACCGTATTGTTGTAGAAGCTAGGAAACCCTAGGGGCCAAATATGGTAGCCACTACAGACAACAAATCTCTTTTTGTTTTCACTTCCTTTAAATCATTAAAACGAATTTGCAAAACGTCCTTCGAAGAATCCCAAAGTAATCCGAAGACTTTAACGGTGTCATCTTTTTGAATGCTTTTTGTGATGAAGCCTTCATTTCATCTGATAAGAGAGCTATTACTTCTGGAACGTTACAGTTTCACTTAAGAAGATTGAAGCCTCCGCTTTGCATAACTTTGATTAAATCAGCTACCAAAGCTAGGGCGTTTTCCTTTGAATCCGATTCCAGAAAATAAATCGTCTAGGAAGGTACTGTTTCGAATGATCTGAGAGTAGAATCTGAGTATAATATTGCTCATTATCGATTGCCAATTGGTGTATCGTTCTAATGGCCATAAACGGCGCACAAGCAGTACTGTAGATTAGGGTCAACAGCCTGTATGTTCCAATATTTTCGTCTAAATTGAATCTCTAAAGAAGGCGTTGATAGTCTACGTGCTTTTGATTAACGAGAATTTGCCTAAATATTTTTTTGATGTCAGAGCTAAAAGCGATTGGATGCATTCTTAACCTTAATAGTAAAGGAAAGATCTCTAGTTGCAGTTTTGGAACTATCTCCAGATAATCATTCAAGGAGCGGCCTTCTAAACAACTGCAGACACATCAAATACCACCCTACGCCGAATTGTAGAACTATCCCCTTTTAATGCCCCGTAATGTGGGACATAAAAATCATCAGGATTTGAAATCTCTGATTCTTGTACAAGTTCCATGTGACTCCACGTCGATATACTCCTGCATGAATGATGAATACTGCTCTTTAAGGAATTTTCTTGAAGCTTTTTCTCCAAAAAATAAAAACGCTTTAAAGCTTCAGATTTAGAATTTCCGAGAACAGGTTTAGATCTAAAGGGCAGATTTACTACATATCTTCCTGATTCTGTGCTTGAAACTGTTTTCGCATAATTATCTTCGACTAGAGAAATTAAGTAAGAACTAGGAACTGATTCGAGTTCCCAAAATTTCTGTAGTTGAGAAGTTATCTGTGTAGTAACATGGCAACTAACTGATGTACTTTGGTTTGAATCATTCGAATAAATGATTCCCGAAAGTATCCAACCCATCCTAGAATTAACAGCATTCGGTGATTCTTTAGGTCCTAGAATAGATTCTCCCATTATGATATTGCAAATAAATCTGCGCCTATGAGTATATCGATAGGACTGGACACATGAAAAGTAGGATCTGCAAGATTCAATCCTTCAATGTACAGCCAACATTTAGTTGTAATGAAAAAATGTAGTAAATTTGTTGTAATTTGATTAATAACTAATGCATCTAACTGAAAAGTTTCCTTATTAAAATGCGGAGAGAATGTCAAGGAAACTTCCTGAAGATCCGTTTCTGCGACTAAATTATTGATTCCTGAGATTTTGTGATTTGTAGGCCTTGATGGAAGACCTAGCCTTTTACAACTAGATTCAGAAAGTAAACTCTTTTGAGAAGTACTATCGATCATTGCCCTGCAAGGAATGAATTTCCCGATTTAGATTTAACATGCATAACGACAGTAGCCAACAATGTTTGAGAATGTTCACTGAAAATTTGATTATTGAAACAACTATAGATTGATTTGAATTAACAACAGCAGTTGGGGTTGTTACACGATCTTGTTCTCTAGAAGTATCCTGTGGTGCAGGGATAAATTGATCACGATGAAGGAGTGTATGATGCTTAGAGTTGCAGTGTTTAGAAGTAGCATTAATAAGACAATTAGCAACAAAATGGTTTGAACGTAAACTGTTGGTGCATAGGTTTTTGGCTTTTACCAATTGCCAACGTTGATCAACAGATAAATTCCGAATTTCTGACCATTTATAAAGTGCATGAGATTCATTACATTGTGGACACATAAGTTTTGGCGATTTATTTACATTGTCTATCACAACTTCATTCGCAACAGATATTTTTGAAAAATGTTGAGACTGAAAATCAAACTAATGATTAGATTTAGATTTAGATTTAATAAATTCAGCATTACAACTCTGCAAACTACGAGCCCGTTTTTACAGAAATATCATCATCATTTCATAAGTTAGAAAAGAATCATTAGTTAATGATAATTCCCACTGCTTTCTTAAAGAATAATCAAATTTCGTTTGCACTATATAAACCACAATCAAATCAACATATTCATTAAATTCAAATTTCAGGGATTTTAAACTTCGAATAACTTTAATGCAAGTATCTAATAGCTCTAAAATTGTTTTCTGCTTGGGCGATTTCTATGGATTTGCATTAATAAATTTTGACAGTAATGTATATGCCAAATTCCTACGATTATCATAGCGATTAGCTAGTGTTTCCCATGCTTGTTTATAATTATCCCTAGAAATGGAAAAACCTGAAATTAATTTCGCAAGATAATTTTTAACACGAGCTATCAAGTAAGAAAATTTTAACTGATCTGAAAGAGATTCGTTGTTATGAAATGCAGTTAAAAATGTCTCTTTAAATGTAATCTAGTTACTGACATCACCATAAAATACATGTTCAAATTTCTGTAGTTTTAATGTATTATCCCTAACAGATATTCCTGAGCTATTATTAGCGGCATCCTTATGTTCTTGCGTTTTTACGCTTTGATTCACAAAAAACTGTTCAATTTTTACTAAGTCTTCAACAACTATATCTTTAGCTTCAGTGAAAGAATCATACAGTAAATTAACGCTTCCTTCGTCTGCACCAAAATAAGATTTCTTTATCATTTTATCATTCTAATTTTTTAATTAACTTTAATTTTTTTTTTCAATTGCATCAGTAACTTGAGCATTATACCGCTTTATTTCTTTTATTGTGAAAATAAATTTAGATTCACTGGATGTTTCTGCCTTTGTTTTTGTTATAATTACATTTATATTTAAGCTTTAACAACTAGACGACTCCGGAGAATGACCATTGACCAGTAACTTTATGTAGAGTTTTTAAAACTGGAGAATATAGATTTTTAATAAAACAAACGAAAAAAAATTAGAATAAATCGGAAAAGTACAGTACCTTCACTTTGATTGTAGAATATGAATCCCGCACTGCAAATGGAGGCGTCTTAAATTCAGACACATATGTGCTGAAAAAAGTAATTCAGACATTTAAGTGTCTAAATGGGAAATTTCAGACATCATAAATGTCTAAATTTAAGGCACATAAGTGTCTTACTATGATCATGTTATAAATGAACGGAGAAAAATGTCTGAATAATAGTGACATGTCTGAAATTAAGACATTTAGAAATTCAGATACTTAAGTGTCTGAATGCGATACAATTGTATCATATGAGGGATGACTGTACGTACAATTGTATTGCAATATGTATATCAGCGCTATCAGAAAATATTTCCGAATGGATGAAAGATATTTAAAATACTCTTTCATCCATTTAATTTAGTATTTATTTATAAATGAAGAAATCATGGGACATCTGAGAAAATTAGAAAAGTTCGCTTACTAAGGTTTGGAGCTAAGTTATTTTTGGCGCAATAAATAATTAAATAATTGCTTTTCACAAAATATAAAGTTTTCCAAAAATTACTTGTTATCATGATCGTATACAGGGAGAATCGCTCACCTAAATACTAAGAGTTATGAGTAGAGGGAGAAAGAAACGTACTGAGGAGCAAGATTTTAGAACACACAGTAAAACCTCCCTAAAGCGACCACGTTCGTTCCAATGAAAAGTGATCGCTCCGAGAGGTGGTCTCTTAATGGAGGTCATGTTTAAATCTAGATTTTAATTTTTGAAAAAAGGTAACAATTAATGTTACTAAAATTTATTTTTCACGTTAGTAAAAGAAACTATAAAAACTTAAGTATCAAAACAAAAGTTAATTATATAAATTAATTACTGCAGAGTTTTAAAAATGAATACATTGACGTTTGCTTTGATTTTACGGTTTTATATTTTATAACTTTTGTTTCCAAGTCTTTTCGAAGTCCAGTCAATAAATGCGTTTTTTTTTTTTTTTTTTTTTTTTTTGACGGGAACAAATAAAGACGATTTGATTAAATTATGTATTTCTTTGAGAGTTTTCCGACAAAATAGGGCAGGGGAGTTTATCGACCGTCATTCTTAATTTGTCAACAGAGTTCAATTTATTACCTAAAAAGGCACAAAGGGGTTTAAATATTTAAAAGTTACCGGAATAAAAAAAAAAAAAAATCTAAACTTAGTTTAGAAGTTTGATGAATAATGCGCACTCCAGAACTATTTTTCTAATAAAATCTTCTTCAATCTACCAGGAAAAAACGGGATTTGTTTCATTTTCTTCAAAGAAATGGGTCGCTCATGGAGGGAGTTCAACTGGGATGGTCTCTGAATGGAGGTAAAATTAGTATTGAGCCTATGGGAATAAATTTCGTTCCATGAAAAAAATGGTCGTTCAGAGAGGTGGTCGCTTAATGGAGGTGTTCGCACAGAGAGATTTCACTGCATATGCCTGGGGTCCACAGCCCAGTCCGCTTTTGTAAAATGCAGAATATAAACATGAAGTAGGCTAAACTAAGAATTTATGCCAGAACTCCTCGTGTAAGACAATTTTTAAGAAATTTAAAAATTAAGAAATATTAATCGTTTAAAAATAAGTTTCTAACGATATTTTTCACAATGGAGAACTGATTTCTTTTTCTCTCTCCTCTCTCTGTCTTTTTTTTTTTTTTTTTTTTTTTTTTCTTTGTCGATGGGATTTTTCCCTTCTGAACTGCCCCTCCTCATTTAAGATAAATTTGATATATATGAACACTAACAGAAGAACAGAATTAAAATCGTCTTCTACGAGAAGTTAAGGGGGGGGGGGGGGGCTCCTCTGGACAAAAATTCTTAGCAGCATTTTCTCTTAGCGTTTAATTAATATATTGCTATTTGCAAGAGAAAAAAGTATTTTTTAAATAATCAAACGTATAGAAAATATAATTAATTAAATTTCAGGGATGGACAATCGCTCTCTTCATGACCACCGAAAATTCGATATGTTATTTTCTAGTTTTACAATAAAATCTTTATTTAAAGTATGTTTTCTATATGTCTAAAAATAAAAAAACTGCAAAAACTATACTCAAATAAATGTAACACATTAAGAAAATACCTAATAAAGAAAATAAAACTTTTCTTATTTCTTCTTATTCAATGATTTATTTCTCGCTGATAAAAAGTTTAAATGAGCTCATCAACCCCTTTATAACGGTTTATAAACAGTAGGCTGAGATCAGCGACTGCAGTGGTAATTAAAATGCTGATTTCGCCTATTTCTCTTTGTTCGAATACGTCCGTTGGCAATTGGCGCGTTAAAACGGTTCTTTCAATGAGGTAGTTCCCTGTTTAACAAAGTTGCCCGCAATTTTTTTATGTGTAACATTATTTATATTCTGTGACTGTGACATATACATAGCTGGAACAGTTTTTTGGAATAATTCATTTATGGAATAATGTATGCGATTATTATAAAAATGATACGTTGAGTAATGTGTGCCATCCACATAGATGTATATGCAGCTTACTAATACACAGCTTATAAAGTGCATTTTTGGAATTTCAATAATTGTTCTTGAGAGATGGGAGAATAAGAAAGTGCGAGTGAAATATGATTCGAAAAAGCGAATTGAATTAAATTCTGCATTATATTAAATTATATCATTATGAAAAAAATATGTTGAATAATGAAAAAAAAAATGTCTTCGTTATATGTTTTTCAATTATCAGCATTCATCTGAATATTTAGTGAAATATGTAAGAAGAAAGTGTCTATATTTTTGTGTTTCTGTTTATATTACATGGATTTACTTTACTACATTTAAGGAAATACTAAAAAGGTCATACAAAAATATAATTTTTATTTGGAAATAGAAATTTTCCTTGAACAATATTAATTATGTAATATTAATTATTTAAATCACTTTTTAAAGAATACATGTGTTTATCATATTTGTATCTTTCTATATAGAATAAATATTTTTCAGTATTACAGTGTTTTTTATTATTTTCGACTAAATTTATTTCATTTTCAGGATTAATTAACTAACTTGCTTGGTAATTCTTAAAGTATTCGATTTATAAATAAATGTTTTTCATATAAAATAATATCATCATTGCTTAAATCATTGCTTAAGCATTAAAAGTTATTGCTTGTGTACATTGACACCCAAATTTGTCAAAATTTTTAGTATTATATTTTTGTCCAAAAAAAAAAAAAAAAAAAAAAAAAAAAAGCAGTTGCAGCACTATATATTTTTGCTGTTTATACAAGCTATTAATCTGACTATAAAAATGTCAGTATATATTAGCCATTTAATATAATGCCATTTTTTTAATAGCTAATTTTATTAAAAATATTTTTCTATAATATCTATATAATGATTTACAATAAAATAAGTAAGGAAATAAATCATTATTTACTTTGTTTAATTGCTTAAAATTATATTTAAGTTTTGTACAACTTCAGATATTGAAAAATTTATTAATATTGATTTATTGATTGTTGAAAAGAAATTACAGATTTAGAACGGAAAAAAGACTTTATTTTCATATTTTACTGCATTTTTCACATAAAATTGGGGGGATTTTTTTTTCAACGTTTGTGCATTTTTATAAAAGATACAGAAATAACAATTAAATATGTATTTTTAATGCAAAATAAGTTTTGAAATTACATGTTATTTCTCTTGCATGTTATTAAAAATATATATATGTTTAACTTTTTAAAGATAGCTTAGTAGCTCTGGTGATTACCATATGCTATATGTAAAAGAAATTGCCTGCATGGCAAAATATAATTAAAAAGATCAAGTTATTAAATGATATTGTTATTAATAAACCCTTCCGTTGTAATTTCTAGTTACAGATAATATTAACATGATTTCGTATATGAATTTTTATGTTTAATGACAGATCACTTAATTCTTTTACATTTTCGAAATTAATGTTTTCATGTAACAAAATTAAATTTATGAATAGGAAATGCTATGAACATTTTTGCTTCAAGTGGTGGGCATAAAACTTGTAAAATAATTATAAAAGCATCAGAATTGGAGTTATCGTGAAATTTTTAATGTTTTATAAATACATTTTAAATTGTTCCTTTGTAACGCTTTATTAAAAAGTTCGAAATTTCTACAGTATTTAATTGCACGATGAAAGAATTTTTTTTAGACTATGGAAACTTGTTCAAAGTAAAATAACTACATTTATATGTATTTCCTGTGTTTCATCTGTATAACATATTTAAATTTTAAGACACAGAAATTTTCTGACAACTTTCAACGTCAAAATTATTCTGATTTTTTACAGGATTATTTTTTATTATCATCGGAGAATGCATCCATTTGCGCAAAGCAATTTATTGTACTTATTATATATCATATTGCATACTTTTAGATTAGGATGAAGTTAATGACAAAGGATATATTTATCCAAACATATATTTAGATGTTCATATATATATATATATATATATATATATTAAGTCATCAATGTATTTAAATTTTTGTTGCTGTATATGTAGTAGGGGGAAGGGGGGGGGGGTTAATGAATGTAAGCCGCTGGTACTGGAACTTATTAGAACCACATTTTCTATACTGTCAAAAAAAAAAAAAAAAAAAAAAAAAAAAAAAAAAAAAAAAAAAACATTTTCTAACTTTTTTAGAATATATTTATAACTGTATATATTAAATAAAACCTCTCAATAGCAGACACCCTAGGACCGTAGAATTTGCCCGCTATTTAGAGGTTTTATTTTCATATGTAAAAAAAGTCCAGAGTGTACAAATACCCAGCATACCGAGTACAAATTACACAAAATATGCTTCAATATATTATTAATCTGCTTTTCAATCCATAAATGTTGTGGATTGAAAAAAGTGATCGCTAAATAGGTGTCTGCTATTCGAGAATGTCCGTTATTACTGAAGCATACAGTAAAACTTCTATAACCGGAAGTAGGGGAAGAAGGACAGTTCAGCCCCAGCAGGCGGATTGCGGATTGTGTGGATGTGGGTGGAATCCACCTTGTGGATGGAGGAGGAGGGTGGAATCCACCTGTTGGGAGACTTATCCTATAGTAGGAGGGGTTAAATGTTGGAGGGGGCTTAATTTTTGAGGGGGGGGGCTTATTTTTTTTTAAAATCGACTTAGAGTAGAAATGGAAACATCATACTATAACATAGGTCTTTTCGAGAGGAAGTATGAAGACACTTAATTTTTGAGGGGGCTTAATATTTTTTTTTCGAATTGATTCAGTATTAGAATGGAAATATCATACTATAACATAGTGAGTTAGGTGTTTTCGAAAGGGAGTTTGACGGGTCTAAATATTTTAGTGGGGCTTATTTTTAGGGGGGGCTTAATTTGTTTTTTTCTTCAAATTGACATAGAGTAGAAATGGAAATGTCATACTATAACATAGAGATGTAGGTATTTTCGAAAGAGAGTTTGAGGAGCCTAAATTTTTTAGAGGGGCTTATTTTTTTTAGGGGGGCTTAATTTTTAAGGCTGATTTTTTTTTTTTTTTTTTTTTTTTTTACTGAATTGTCTTAGAATTTGAATGAAGATAAAAATGTCATATGTTTTCTGAAAAAAATTTTTGATGCTGCCATCTGTATGCGGTAGCGCGAATTTATTATTGAAAATAGTATTTTATTTTTGAAAAGTTTTGAGTAAGGTTTGAACCTGCAAAATAGTCTCTTGGCTCGATGATATGTTGAAGACTTAACTAATCGAGCCAAGAAACTATGTCTATATGTTTAGATTTTAGATTTTCAAAACAAAAAATTGTATTCCCCCTTCTGTATGCGCAAAGAGAGGTTGGTTTCTTAAGATAACTCATTAATACCTATTTTAACTGCTCACTCTGTGAATTTTTTTTAATGTGTATGATTTTTAGTTTAACTGATTTTATCGATTTTGTGAATGAGAGTTTGATTATTTTACGCACAAATGTATGATCATTTTAGAAAGCCGTGGTTTCGAACCTGCGAACTCCCATTCAAATTTCATTTTTTGTAACTGATAAGCTATCCACTATTCAAACCGTGCCCCGACAATTACTGAATTACTTTTGAACACTATATATTTTAAAAAAATACCTACCTCTTCCTCTTTCTTATACTAGGGAAGTCAATATAATTTATGTTTAAATTGAAGAAATAATTAATTTTTTATATTTCTTTAATAAGCAAGTCATTTTTTTAGATCGATTAGAAGGCTACCAAACGATTTGAATTAAACATTGTTTTTACCAGTATTAATCCTCTTACCTAATTTTAAAATTATACTTTTTCTTGTGAACCATATCATATTCATTTAATCGTCTGAAATACACTTCCTAAACCCTCTTATCAATGTTACTCACTATCTATCACAAACATCCGATAAGTCTAATCAGCTTTTTTCAACAGAAAATAGCTAATATGTAAATATTGATAACTATTGAAGAGATTATTCCACTTGTTTACAGATTTTAAATGAAAGTTTGAAATATTTGTCAGATTTTCTATTTATCAATTATTATAAATTGAATCAACTCATAGTTTGTTATTGCAATAGATAATTATTTGATGATTCTACACTAGTTCTAATGAATTTTAAAACTACTGCTTCACTTCAACTCATTCTTTTATACAGTTTAATAAATTTAGTTTGAATTAATCCATTGGTTTGTCATATATTTCACTGAAATAATAAAATTAATGTGTAAAACCTTAGAATGACGAATTCAAAAACGTAACGTGATGAATCATATACTTTTTAAACATTACATAAAAACCTTTGGATTGATTCACTTCCTGTGAGCTTCCTACACATACTTTTTTATGCCACGTGTTTTTCTGAAATTTTTGCACCAATCATATTACATGATTTCCACTATCGTAATAATTTTTTAACATGCGCCCCCTATGATTATATATAAAATTGAATGAAACGAGACTTTTTCATTAGTGTTTGCTATTTTTTGAGTGTGTGAAGACGCTTTTTTCACTTAAGATAATATGGCTAGTTTTCAAGATGGACATTCTACTATGTTAAGCTATGATGTATCACGTTTGAATAATCAATATTTTTCATCAAGATTAAATGATCAAGACATGGGATTAATAGTACAACCTAAAGTAGAACCCGTTTCAGATGATGAAGCGGAATCCTCCTCATCAGAACTAAAGAAACAGAAGCCACCTTTTTTGTGTACTGTTTGCAGCAAATCTTTTTCACGAAAAGGCAATTTAAAACAACATTTGATGGTTCATTCAGAAGAAAGACCATTTATATGTGACATCTGCCAAAAAGCATTCTCTAGAAAGGCTATTTTGAATCGTCATAAACTATCCCATTTAAAGATTCCTTCCCAACATAAATGTGAATCGTGCGGTGAAGCGTACTCAAGAAAGTATGACTTATTAAAACACATGAAGATCCACAAGTCCTCCAAAAACGATAAATGTATTCAGCGTAGTGAAATATTCAATCCCAACTCCGATTTTTTATATCATTTGAAAACTTCACAGAGAGTTAGATGCAAAATTGATAATTCATCCTCTTTAAAAGATATGTTTTTTGAGAAGGTTAAGCATTTTAAAAGGCAAAATGCGTTAAACATATTTACTAAAACTGTAATCAACTCTAACGAGGAGAATGTTACAGACTTTAACACATTTTTTAATAGTATTCATTCGGACGTTTTAAACGAATTAAACAACCAGATTCAAGTTAAAAGATCGATGAAATGGTATGCAAGTGTACAAGTTGTTGTATATCGTGTAACACAGGAGGGTGTATTAGAGATTGCCACACCCTATTTCCTTTCAAAAACTATACTTGAATTAACGAAACAAAACTTATCTGAACATGTTGAGGATACCTTTGCAAAAATTATTAAGTCCTATGAGAAGTCCACCAGACGTGGTTTTAATTGGACATTAGATAAAATATTGAATTTAGAACTATCTACCTTTAAAATATAACATGATTTGAAATGTTTATACCTTTTTGAAATATGTGTACTCATGTTTTCACTATTGTAACTATTGAAAACGACGAATAAATAATGTGTAAATGAAAAAGCTGTTGTCTGTTTATTTTTGTTAGAACAACTTGTGATTTTTAATAACTTGTGATTTTTAATAACTCATGAAGTCGTAACGACTTTACTTACTATTTTTTTTTTTTTCAATTTCTTATCAAATGAATAATGAGTTAACTATCTTTTATTAATTTCATATTGAAAGTCTGAAATTATCCATTGAAATAGTTATTTTGCAATATTTCTAATTTATCATAATTATTTTTAAAGTTTAATATATCACTCGTTGCTTGGATAAACAACTGTTATTGCTCAATAATAATAATAATATTATCATTTATTACCATACAATTCTTTAAAAAAAGCATAGAACCATTAACATAATATATCATTATCCACTTTTTAAAAACTGTTACCTTGTGTTGCCATTGAATTCTTCAAAGCAAAAAAGAATAAAACTAAAATCATCATCATTAAATATCATACACCACTTATATAAAAATTGTTACTTTGTGTTGCCATACAATTCTTCAAAAAAAGAATAAAACTAAAACTATTAACATTAAATATCATATACTGTAAATATAAAAATTGTTACCTTGTGTTGCCATACTATTCTTCAAAAAAGGATAAAACCATTGACATAATATATTATTCACCACTTAAATAAACTGTTTATATATATATATATATATATTAGACTTAAACTAAAATTAATGACATTACTAATTCTTTTAAGTGTTTATCTGTAACCGACACTGATTTTTAACATATATTAAGGGATGTGCTGTTTCAAAACATTCAGTTTCCAACTGATTTTTGTTCTAACTTCATCTAATGTTACCTTTATTATTTGAAAATGGGTTCTGTAGTAAATATGTTAAAAAGATCTTCCGACAAAGTGACTTCTTCTTCAAAGTATCAACGTTTAGAAGAACCTAATGATCCCACTTCTGCGAGTGAATTAAATATACCAAGATTGGAAATTCCTAATTTATTAAACACTGACTGTGGGACAATATCACGTGATTTATCCACTACTGATTACTCACCGAATGTGAAATCTGAAATCGATATGAATTTTTTTATCCCTAACTTTGGTGATGATACTACATCTTCCGAGAATTCATGCCAAAAGTCAATTTCTGTCGAGGACTATTTGAATATATTTTTCAAAGACATGAATTTTGAATCCGCTTTAACCTCGACCCCAGCTAGTAACATAATTTCCCAAGACGAATCCTTTCAAGAACCTACTATCGGCCAAGAGGTTTCTGACTCCCAACCAAGCAACCTTTCTAAAGCAAGTGATGAATTACAAAGCACAACCCCACCTACGAATGTCATTCCACAGTCTAAAACTAGCAAATCCAATCATCCTATTGTATTTCGAGAAGAACTCAGTGACGGTATCTTTTTAATTTTAAAGTTGCATAATAGACAATTTCATATTCATATTCGAGAATTTAAACGCAGTGGGCTTACTAGTGAAGAAATTCTAACGAAAAATGGTATTATTATGGATGTTAACAGCTGGTTCGAATTTTGCAAGAAAATTTTTTCATTTAATTTGAGATATAAAAGTTCCTCATTTGTTTCTAATAACATGATATTAGTGTTAAATTTTAATAATTCTATCATGCGAATTAAAAATTTAAAGAATTATTCTCACATTGACTTAAACGAGTATCAGTTGCTGAAATTAAAAGAAAAAATACATGATTTGAATAAGGAACTTCTTCAGCATATATATGTAAACCATATACCAAGCTTAATTAGGCAGAAATGTATCATTGGTCATATATCTACAGAAAATGAACTCATGTTACAGTCTAAACTTATAACATGTATTGAGAATAATGTATTAACTATACTAAACCGCATTTTTGAATGTGATGGATGTATTTTTAATCAGAAATCTCAAAGCCCTCATTCCTGTTGTATACTAAATAATCGACAAAAATTTGAAAAACTAGGAGAGATGTTATTAACACTTATAGATTTAGATTTTGTTATTTCCTCATTTTTAAACGGAGTGGATTGTGTTAGTGAAAACTTTTTATCAAACATTCATGTAGAAACAATTCAAAACGAATTGTTTAAAATAATAAAATAAAATGTATTGCTATCCTTTATAATACGTGTGTGTTTATTTGTCTAAAGTGTATGTTTATTTTGTTATGTCTTTTAGAACTTTTTAATAGAGTGTTAGACTTAAATTTGCATATGTATATAACTAAAGAAATCAACAATTCTTTAGCAATTAAAAAATTAACACAAGTTTAAAATATTAAACTAATAATCTTAATACTATAATTTCTACTTTCTAATATATATTTATTTATATATATATGAAACTTAATTATATAAAAAAGTTTTCAATAATAATAATAAGTTTAGAAAATTAAAAAGTTTAAAAAACAAAATTAAGAAACTCATTTAAAAAAATATTTGAAAAGTTAAAAAAATAAAGTTTTCAAAATAAAAAAATCTTTATAAAAAAAAATAATAATAATTAAAAAAAAAATTAAAAAGTTTACAACAGTTTAAAAAAAAAATATTAAAAAGTTTACAAAAGTTAAAAAAAAAAAACTTGAAAAAAAAAAAACTAAAAAAAAAAAAAAAAAAAAAAAATTAAGTTATCAAAATTAAAAAAAAAAAATTATAAAAACTTAATACATTAAGTTTTCAAAAGTGAGTTTACTTATTCGTATATGTATACATGCATGTGACTTTCATTATGTTGTAGTTCAATACTTCTTTTTATTCTATAAAAGTGTTAGATTAATATATACTTATAAAAATATTTGTAAGTTAAATTAAAAAAAAGTAACTTATAAAAAAATGTTTACAAAATTAAAAAAACAAAATCTTTCTAAATAAAAAGTTTTCAAAATTAAAAAAAAAAACTTTTTAAATAAAAAATGTTTTCAAAATTTAAAAAAAAAAATTGTAAATAAAAAAAAAGTTTTCAAAATTAAAAAAAAATACTTTGTAAATAAAAAAAATATATTAAAAAGTTTATAAAAAAAACTTTTTTTATAAAAAATATTTTCAAAATTAAAAAAAAAATTGTAAGTAAAAAAAAAAAAGTTTTCAAAATTAAAAAAAAAAAATTGTAAATAAAAAAAATATTAAAAAGTTTATAAAAATAAAAAGCTAAAAAAAAAACTTTGTAAAAAGTTTTCAAAATTAAGTTATCAAAATTAAAAAAAAAAAAACATAATAAATTATGTTATCAAAAGTCAGTTCACATAACTGTATATGTATCTGACTTTCATAATTAAAAAAGTTATCAAAAAGTTGAATTAGATTGCAAATACAAGTATACAATCAATCATATATCAATCAGTCATAGCAATTAATCGTTCAATCAATTAACCAATCAATGATATCAATTAATCAATAAATCAAACCAATCAATCAATCATATTAATCAACCAAACAATAATATCAATCAGTCATATCGATCAATAAATCAAACCAATCAATCATATTAATCAACCAAACAATAATATCAATCAGTCATATCGATCAATAAATCAAACCAATCAATCATATTAATCAACCAAACAATAATATCAATTAATCATATCAATTAATCAACCAATCATTCATATCAGTCAATCATATTAATCAACCAAACAATAATATCAATCAGTCATATCGATCAATAAATCAAACCAATCAATCATATTAATCAACCAAACAATAATATCAATTAATCATATCAATTAATCAACCAATCATTCATATCAGTCAATCATATCAATCAACCAACATTCATATCAATCAATGATTCATATTAATCATATCAATAGATCAATCAAGATACCGAATACAAGTATTCATACAAATAAATCACATCAATTGCAGCTCAAGTATTACAAGTTAGTATAATAACATTATAAGAAAGTTTTGAATTAATACAATGATTAACTACCAACATTTTGTAACAGCACTTTTACAAAAGCAATGTATGAATAGATATTTTAGTTACAAAAATATTTAAAATGCTTTTGAAAGTTAACAAAATTATTTTCCAAAAATGTTAAAAACATTACAAGCTGCTAAAACCTACAATTTAACAAGAATGAGTTGTCCTATATTTCCTTTCTATTTGCATTTGAGCATATGTATACGGATTCCTCCTTTTAATTATGTTCTATAGTATACACTTAAAATATATATAGTATATATAAAACATTAAATTAAAATATTCTTTAGTTATTAAAAAGTTTTAAAAATTAGCAATTTTTTTAATATTATAAGATAACAAAAATTATTTTGTAATTTATTAAAAGTGAATTTACCTATCGCTATATATGCGTTTCATAAGATAAATCTTCTTTATGTTAACATCCTACCCACATTTTATTTTATAGTTATACACATCGAAACGAAAAAAAAAAAAAATAAACAATCTATTATTAAATTCTTCAATTTAAAATTTTAATACATACATACTTAAACATTTATATAAAAATAATGAACTCACCATGTTTGAACTCAGAAAAGAGATGATGAGCTTATCACGTGGTAGATTATGACGTAATCAATTAGATATCACGTGCCTTCCTCGTGCCTTTTGATTGTCTTATCTACAATCAGATTGTATTATCAATCACGTGATCTAACTGATATGAGTCTATACCAAGACACTAGCCATTTTCACTTCAGTCATCGAATATGTAGGTCGTATATTTTTTTGAAAGTCTTTTATTTTATGGAATCTTCACCAACATGACATCAGATATTTGCAAGTAAAATCCTATTAAAATCTTTCTCGAAATTGTGAACAAAGATTAATTTTCATATTGTTTAAGTATAATCATTGATTATTTAACTGGATAATAATATTTTTAGAAGTAACTTAAATTTCTTATAAAAACGGAAGTATTTATTGCATCATTCATAGAATTCAAGTTTGAATATTAACCAAGTTTTTTAAACTTTTATAAACTCTTTATACTAGAATATATACTAGTTTTTACTAAGTACTAGTATATACTAAATACTAGTATAAATTATAAAAGTTTAAAAAACTTGGTTAATATTCAAACTTGAATTCTATGAATGATGCAATAAATACTTCCGTTTTTATAAGAAATTTAAGTTACTTCTAAAAATATTATTATCCAGTTAAATAATCAATGATTATACTTAAACAATATGAAAATTAATCTTTGTTCACAATTTCGAGAAAGATTTTAATAGGATTTTATTTGCAAATATCTGATGTCATGTTGGTGAAGATTCCATAAAATAAAAGACTTTCAAAAAAATATACGACCTACATATTCGATGACTGAAGTGAAAATGGCTAGTGTCTTGGTATAGACTCATATCAGTTAGATCACGTGATTGATAATACAATCTGATTGTAGATAAGACAATCAAAAGGCACGAGGAAGGCACGTGATATCTAATTGATTACGTCATAATCTACCACGTGATAAGCTCATCATCTCTTTTCTGAGTTCAAACATGGTGAGTTCATTATTTTTATATAAATGTTTAAGTATGTATGTATTAAAATTTTAAATTGAAGAATTTAATAATAGATTGTTTATTTTTTTTTTTTTCGTTTCGATGTGTATAACTATAAAATAAAATGTGGGTAGGATGTTAACATAAAGAAGATTTATCTTATGAAACGCATATATAGCGATAGGTAAATTCACTTTTAATAAATTACAAAATAATTTTTGTTATCTTATAATATTAAAAAAATTGCTAATTTTTAAAACTTTTTAATAACTAAAGAATATTTTAATTTAATGTTTTATATATACTATATATATTTTAAGTGTATACTATAGAACATAATTAAAAGGAGGAATCCGTATACATATGCTCAAATGCAAATAGAAAGGAAATATAGGACAACTCATTCTTGTTAAATTGTAGGTTTTAGCAGCTTGTAATGTTTTTAACATTTTTGGAAAATAATTTTGTTAACTTTCAAAAGCATTTTAAATATTTTTGTAACTAAAATATCTATTCATACATTGCTTTTGTAAAAGTGCTGTTACAAAATGTTGGTAGTTAATCATTGTATTAATTCAAAACTTTCTTATAATGTTATTATACTAACTTGTAATACTTGAGCTGCAATTGATGTGATTTATTTGTATGAATACTTGTATTCGGTATCTTGATTGATCTATTGATATGATTAATATGAATCATTGATTGATATGAATGTTGGTTGATTGATATGATTGACTGATATGAATGATTGGTTGATTAATTGATATGATTAATTGATATTATTGTTTGGTTGATTAATATGATTGATTGGTTTGATTTATTGATCGATATGACTGATTGATATTATTGTTTGGTTGATTAATATGATTGACTGATATGAATGATTGGTTGATTAATTGATATGATTAATTGATATTATTGTTTGGTTGATTAATATGATTGATTGGTTTGATTTATTGATCTATATGACTGATTGATATTATTGTTTGGTTGATTAATATGATTCATTGGTTTGATTTATTGATCGATATGACTGATTGATATTATTGTTTGGTTGATTAATATGATTGATTGATTGGTTTGATTTATTGATTAATTGATATCATTGATTGGTTAATTGATTGAACGATTAATTGCTATGACTGATTGATATATGATTGATTGTATACTTGTATTTGCAATCTAATTCAACTTTTTGATAACTTTTTTAATTATGAAAGTCAGATACATATACAGTTATGTGAACTGACTTTTGATAACATAATTTATTATGTTTTTTTTTAATTTTGATAACTTTTTACAAAGTTTTTTTTTTAGCTTTTTATGTTTATATACTTTTTAATATTTTTTTTATTTACAATTTTTTTTTTTTTAATTTTGAAAACTTTTTTTTTTTTTACTTACAATTTTTTTTTTTAATTTTGAAAATATTTTTTATAAAAAAAGTTTTTTTTTAATAAAGTTTTTAATATTTTTTTTTTATTTACAAAGTATTTTTTTTTAATTTTGAAAACTTTTTTTTTATTTACAATTTTTTTTTTTAAATTTTGAAAACATTTTTTATTTAAAAAGTTTTTTTTTTTAATTTTGAAAACTTTTTATTTAGAAAGATTTTGTTTTTTTTAATTTTGTAAACATTTTTTTATAAGTTACTTTTTTTTAAATTTAACTTACAAATATTTTTATAAGTATATATTAATCTAACACTTTTATAGAATAAAAAGAAGTATTGAACTACAACATAATGAAAGTCACATGCATGTATACATATACGAATAGGTAAACTCACTTTTGAAAACTTAATGTATTAAGTTTTTATAATTTTTTTTTTTTTTAATTTTGATAACTTAATTTTTTTTTTTTTAGTTTTTTTTTTTTTTTTTTTTTTTTTTAGTTTTTTTTTTTCAAGTTTTTTTTTTTTAACTTTTGTAAACTTTTTAATATTTTTTTTTTAAACTGTTGTAAACTTTTTAATTTTTTTTTTTAATTATTATTATTTTTTTTTATAAAGATTTTTTTATTTTGAAAACTTTATTTTTTTAACTTTTCAAATATTTTTTTAAATGAGTTTCTTAATTTTGTTTTTTAAACTTTTTAATTTTCTAAACTTATTATTATTATTGAAAACTTTTTTATATAATTAAGTTTCATATATATATAAATAAATATATATTAGAAAGTAGAAATTATAGTATTAAGATTATTAGTTTAATATTTTAAACTTGTGTTAATTTTTTAATTGCTAAAGAATTGTTGATTTCTTTAGTTATATACATATGCAAATTTAAGTCTAACACTCTATTAAAAAGTTCTAAAAGACATAACAAAATAAACATACACTTTAGACAAATAAACACACACGTATTATAAAGGATAGCAATACATTTTATTTTATTATTTTAAACAATTCGTTTTGAATTGTTTCTACATGAATGTTTGATAAAAAGTTTTCACTAACACAATCCACTCCGTTTAAAAATGAGGAAATAACAAAATCTAAATCTATAAGTGTTAATAACATCTCTCCTAGTTTTTCAAATTTTTGTCGATTATTTAGTATACAACAGGAATGAGGGCTTTGAGATTTCTGATTAAAAATACATCCATCACATTCAAAAATGCGGTTTAGTATAGTTAATACATTATTCTCAATACATGTTATAAGTTTAGACTGTAACATGAGTTCATTTTCTGTAGATATATGACCAATGATACATTTCTGCCTAATTAAGCTTGGTATATGGTTTACATATATATGCTGAAGAAGTTCCTTATTCAAATCATGTATTTTTTCTTTTAATTTCAGCAACTGATACTCGTTTAAGTCAATGTGAGAATAATTCTTTAAATTTTTAATTCGCATGATAGAATTATTAAAATTTAACACTAATATCATGTTATTAGAAACAAATGAGGAACTTTTATATCTCAAATTAAATGAAAAAATTTTCTTGCAAAATTCGAACCAGCTGTTAACATCCATAATAATACCATTTTTCGTTAGAATTTCTTCACTAGTAAGCCCACTGCGTTTAAATTCTCGAATATGAATATGAAATTGTCTATTATGCAACTTTAAAATTAAAAAGATACAGTCACTGAGTTCTTCTCGAAATACAATAGGATGATTGGATTTGCTAGTTTTAGACTGTGGAATGACATTCGTAGGTGGGGTTGTGCTTTGTAATTCATCACTTGCTTTAGAAAGGTTGCTTGGTTGGGAGTCAGAAACCTCTTGGCCGATAGTAGGTTCTTGAAAGGATTCGTCTTGGGAAATTATGTTACTAGCTGGGGTCGAGGTTAAAGCGGATTCAAAATTCATGTCTTTGAAAAATATATTCAAATAGTCCTCGACAGAAATTGACTTTTGGCATGAATTCTCGGAAGATGTAGTATCATCACCAAAGTTAGGGATAAAAAAATTCATATCGATTTCAGATTTCACATTCGGTGAGTAATCAGTAGTGGATAAATCACGTGATATTGTCCCACAGTCAGTGTTTAATAAATTAGGAATTTCCAATCTTGGTATATTTAATTCACTCGCAGAAGTGGGATCATTAGGTTCTTCTAAACGTTGATACTTTGAAGAAGAAGTCACTTTGTCGGAAGATCTTTTTAACATATTTACTACAGAACCCATTTTCAAATAATAAAGGTAACATTAGATGAAGTTAGAACAAAAATCAGTTGGAAACTGAATGTTTTGAAACAGCACATCCCTTAATATATGTTAAAAATCAGTGTCGGTTACAGATAAACACTTAAAAGAATTAGTAATGTCATTAATTTTAGTTTAAGTCTAATATATATATATATATATAAACAGTTTATTTAAGTGGTGAATAATATATTATGTCAATGGTTTTATCCTTTTTTGAAGAATAGTATGGCAACACAAGGTAACAATTTTTATATTTACAGTATATGATATTTAATGTTAATAGTTTTAGTTTTATTCTTTTTTTGAAGAATTGTATGGCAACACAAAGTAACAATTTTTATATAAGTGGTGTATGATATTTAATGATGATGATTTTAGTTTTATTCTTTTTTGCTTTGAAGAATTCAATGGCAACACAAGGTAACAGTTTTTAAAAAGTGGATAATGATATATTATGTTAATGGTTCTATGCTTTTTTTAAAGAATTGTATGGTAATAAATGATAATATTATTATTATTATTGAGCAATAACAGTTGTTTATCCAAACAACGAGTGATATATTAAACTTTAAAAATAATTATGATAAATTAGAAATATTGCAAAATAACTATTTCAATGGATAATTTCAGACTTTCAATATGAAATTAATAAAAGATAGTTAACTAATTATTCATTTGATAAGAAATTGAAAAAAAAAAATAGTAAGTAAAGTCGTTACGACTTCATGAGTTATTAAAAATCACAAGTTATTAAAAATCACAAGTTGTTCTAACAAAAATAAACAGACAACAGCTTTTTCATTTACACATTATTTATTCGTCGTTTTCAATAGTTACAATAGTAAAAACATGAGTACACATATTTCAAAAAGGTATAAACATTTCAAATCATGTTATATTTTAAAGGTAGATAGTTCTAAATTCAATATTTTATCTAATGTCCAATTAAAACCACGTCTGGTGGACTTCTCATAGGACTTAATAATTTTTGCAAAGGTATCCTCAACATGTTCAGATAAGTTTTGTTTCGTTAATTCAAGTATAGTTTTTGAAAGGAAATAGGGTGTGGCAATCTCTAATGCACCCTCCTGTGTTACACGATATACAACAACTTGTACACTTGCATACCATTTCATCGATCTTTTAACTTGAATCTGGTTGTTTAATTCGTTTAAAACGTCCGAATGAATACTATTAAAAAATGTGTTAAAGTCTGTAACATTCTCCTCGTTAGAGTTGATTACAGTTTTAGTAAATATGTTTAACGCATTTTGCCTTTTAAAATGCTTAACCTTCTCAAAAAACATATCTTTTAAAGAGGATGAATTATCAATTTTGCATCTAACTCTCTGTGAAGTTTTCAAATGATATAAAAAATCGGAGTTGGGATTGAATATTTCCCTACGCTGAATACATTTATCCTTTTTGGAGGACTTGTGTATCTTCATGTGTTTTAATAAGTCATACTTTCTTGAGAACGCTTCACCGCACGATTCACATTTATGTTGGGAAGGAATCTTTAAATGGGATAGTTTATGACGATTCAAAATAGCCTTTCTAGAGAATGCTTTTTGGCAGATGTCACATATAAATGGTCTTTCTTCTGAATGAACCATCAAATGTTGTTTTAAATTGCCTTTTCGTGAAAAAGATTTGCTGCAAACAGTACACAAAAAAGGTGGCTTCTGTTTCTTTAGTTCTGATGAGGAGGATTCCGCTTCATCATCTGAAACGGGTTCTACTTTAGGTTGTACTATTAATCCCATGTCTTGATCATTTAATCTTGATGAAAAATATTGATTATTCAAACGTGATACATCATAGCTTAACATAGTAGAATGTCCATCTTGAAAACTAGCCATATTATCTTAAGTGAAAAAAGCGTCTTCACACACTCAAAAAATAGCAAACACTAATGAAAAAGTCTCGTTTCATTCAATTTTATATATAATCATAGGGGGCGCATGTTAAAAAATTATTACGATAGTGGAAATCATGTAATATGATTGGTGCAAAAATTTCAGAAAAACACGTGGCATAAAAAAGTATGTGTAGGAAGCTCACAGGAAGTGAATCAATCCAAAGGTTTTTATGTAATGTTTAAAAAGTATATGATTCATCACGTTACGTTTTTGAATTCGTCATTCTAAGGTTTTACACATTAATTTTATTATTTCAGTGAAATATATGACAAACCAATGGATTAATTCAAACTAAATTTATTAAACTGTATAAAAGAATGAGTTGAAGTGAAGCAGTAGTTTTAAAATTCATTAGAACTAGTGTAGAATCATCAAATAATTATCTATTGCAATAACAAACTATGAGTTGATTCAATTTATAATAATTGATAAATAGAAAATCTGACAAATATTTCAAACTTTCATTTAAAATCTGTAAACAAGTGGAATAATCTCTTCAATAGTTATCAATATTTACATATTAGCTATTTTCTGTTGAAAAAAGCTGATTAGACTTATCGGATGTTTGTGATAGATAGTGAGTAACATTGATAAGAGGGTTTAGGAAGTGTATTTCAGACGATTAAATGAATATGATATGGTTCACAAGAAAAAGTATAATTTTAAAATTAGGTAAGAGGATTAATACTGGTAAAAACAATGTTTAATTCAAATCGTTTGGTAGCCTTCTAATCGATCTAAAAAAATGACTTGCTTATTAAAGAAATATAAAAAATTAATTATTTCTTCAATTTAAACATAAATTATATTGACTTCCCTAGTATAAGAAAGAGGAAGAGGTAGGTATTTTTTTAAAATATATAGTGTTCAAAAGTAATTCAGTAATTGTCGGGGCGCGGTTTGAATAGTGGATAGCTTATCAGTTACAAAAAATGAAATTTGAATGGGAGTTCGCAGGTTCGAAACCACGGCTTTCTAAAATGATCATACATTTGTGCGTAAAATAATCAAACTCTCATTCACAAAATCGATAAAATCAGTTAAACTAAAAATCATACACATTAAAAAAAATTCACAGAGTGAGCAGTTAAAATAGGTATTAATGAGTTATCTTAAGAAACCAACCTCTCTTTGCGCATACAGAAGGGGGAATACAATTTTTTGTTTTGAAACATCTAAAATCTAAACATATAGACATAGTTTCTTGGCTCGATTAGTTAAGTCTTCAACATATCATCGAGCCAAGAGACTATTTTGCAGGTTCAAACCTTCCTCAAAACTTTTCAAAAATAAAATACTATTTTCAATAATAAATTCGCGCTACCGCATACAGATGGCAGCATCAAAAATTTTTTTCAGAAAACATATGACATTTTTATCTTCATTCAAATTCTAAGACAATTCAGGAAAAAAAAAAAAAAAAAAAAATCAGCCTTAAAAATTAAGCCCCCCTAAAAAAAAATAAGCCCCTCTAAAAAATTTAGGCTCCCCAAACTCTCTTTCGAAAATACCTACATCTCTATGTTATAGTATGACATTTCCATTTCTACTCTATGTCAATTTGAAGAAAAAAAAAATTAAGCCCCCCCTAAAAATAAGCCCCACTAAAATATTTAGACCCCTCAAACTCCCTTTCGAAAACACCTAACTCACTATGTTATAGTATGATATTTCCATTCTAATACTGAATCAATTCGAAAAAAAAATATTAAGCCCCCTCAAAAATTAAGCCCCCCTCAAAAATTAAGCCCATCGAAAAATTTAGTGTCTTCATACTTCCTCTCGAAAAGACCTATGTTATAGTATGATGTTTCCATTTCTACTCTAAGTCGATTTAAAAAAAAAATAAGCCCCCCCTCAAAAATTAAGCCCCCTCCAACATTTAACCCCTCCTACTATAGGATAAGTCTCCCAACAGGTGGATTCCACCCTCCTCCTCCATCCACAAGGTGGATTCCACCCACATCCACACAATCCGCAATCCGCCTGCTGGGGCTGAACTGTCCTTCTTCCCCTACTACCGGACACTCCCGAATAGCGGACAGCTCTATTTAGAAAAATATAAAGCGGGGTAGTGTTTCTTCTAGAAGCAGGACCTGATTAAAACATGGAAACTGATCCGCGGCCCTGCCCTTCCCAAAAATCTTCCCATCGATTTTTGTGGCCCCAAATTTGGTATGCAATTTTACGAATTCAATGTTTTTATATATGTTTAGGTTTTTTAGTATTATAACCACATACAAAATTATCATATTAGGATTATAATTTCAGGAGATATTAATAAAAATATGAAAATGCAATTTAACATTAGAAGCTCTAAATTTTGAAAGCTTATAATTCAATAACTTATCATTCAAATGACTAGAAATTTCATTTCTAGGCATAGTTTGAACCGAAGATTTAAAATAGAGTGCCAAAATTGGGTGCATCCATTGGAGAAAAAAAACAAAACAAAGTTTGGTCTAATTTTGATTTGTAGATGGCCCCTATGCAAATTTTAAATACATCATTTAAAAGTAGGCTTTATTTCCAGACGATTGGTACCAGTAACTTTCTTCTATTATTGTTGTCTTCTAATTGCAGAGTTAGTAGGAGGTGTTTATTTTTTTTTTTTCGACGACTGTTCCAATCATGTGGATAAGAAATCGCTTTTGCGACTGATACTGCTTGTGTGATCGCAAGCAACGTGGGGAGCAGAAATTAAGGTTACTCATATCATAATGAAGGATTTCTGTGTCCATTGATATTTACTATATTATTTATCGTTTGAAAAGAGCCAAATAAACATGAAGTCCATCCAGAATCTTATAACTACTGCTCGTCTCAGGAGCCGATGTGCGGTTGTCAAATGTTTAAGCATTTCTTGGTAATGATAAATAGTATAATAATAAAAACGAAGTGGGATAAAGAAAAGTAAATGTTTCGAGCTCAAATTTTTTTTTAATGTTCGGATCTCATATGCTGATAATTTTGTGAAATCTAGTGCTAGATTTTATTTATCACAGAAATAAAAATCCAAAAAATGCTTAAACTAATTGACTGGTAATATCTAATTTAAATAAAAAAAAAACTGTACAACAAAGCAGGGATGGAATTCTTTCCGAAGAAGTGAATCATTTTTTATAAATGGGAATAACTTGTTACCATAAAGCAGAGCTGATTGCAGCATGGACAAACTGGGCTTTTTCTATGGGACGTAAGCTTTACGGGCCCACAAATTTGGTATGAAATTTCCATAAAGCTGATATTTTAAATTTGTTTTAATCTTATACTTATTTTAATAAATATTTTGTACTTTTAGAATATGATTAGGTTAAAGAAAATGATATATTTATCCAAATATGTATTTGATGGCATCGAGCAGTCTTAATTTTTTTTTTGTAGCAATATATGAAGGTGGCGGTGGTGGTGGTGGTGGGGGGGGGGCGAATAAATACTAGGTCTTTGGACTGGAATTAATTTAATAAACATTTTTGATGCCGTAGGGCATATATGAAATCGCATAAATACATATTTAGGTGAATATATTTATATATATTATCCTATTCTAAAACTACAAAATACTGATTACGATCATAATAAAGTCAAAACTGTTATAAAATATCAGCTTTATAAAAATTTTGTACCCAATTTGGGGTACCCTAAAATCAGGGGGCAGAGAAGCATCCTAGTTTTACCACGCTGCAATTAGCTCTGCTTTATGGTAACAAATTATTCTCATTTATAAAAAATGATTCAATGGGGTCAAATATGGCTGCGTATATGACTTAGAAAGAAAAGTGGTCAAAGATGGCTTCATATTGGCAAAAAAAAGGGCTCAAAGATGGTCGTAATTAAGACACTTGAAATGTCTGAAATTCAGACGCAAGAAGTGTCTAAAAATTTTCCGACATTTTAAAACGTCTGAAAATCGAACACTCCAGTTTCAGTCACTTATGTGTTTGAAATTCAGACGCAAGAAGTGTCTGAAAATTTTCAGACATTTTAAAACGTCTGAAAATTGAACACTACGTTTCAGACACTTAAGTGTCTGAATTTCAGACATTTCAGTTTACAGTGCGCTTAAACAGAATCGATTTGTTATGATTCGTGGTATTAGAATCTTCTGCCTTAGTAAACAATTATGAAAAAAACTAGGATTTGAATAAACTTAAAATTACTTAAATAATAAAGATTTATGACTCGGAATAAATACGAATAAACTTGTTCTTTCAGATTTAATAAATTCAGATTTAGATTTGACATTTCAAATTTCAGAATCAAAAACATACAAAGTGCTCCGTAGCAAATACAAGAACAGAAGAAAATAAAATTATCCAAAAGAGGAAAAAAATAACGAATAGTATACATATATACAGGAAAAAACACAATAGGATTTTAGAAATAAAAAAATAATACGAATTACAATCAATTAAAATCTGTTTATAAAGCAGTCAATTGCTCAATCAAAAAGAATATTTGCAGACAAATTTTTAGTGCTGCCATCTGTCATATCTCTCTTCAGAATTATACATTAACTAATAGTGCAACTCTAATTAAAATCCGTTGTTTTTAAAAAAAGCTAATCTTTCATAGGGTTTACCTAAGTATTGGACTTTCGCCCATAGCTCTGTAACTAAGCAACTTTGAATGATGCGTTATACGCTAAACCCCCCCCCCCCCCCCCGCATAAAAATTACCTAACTTACAATGTAAGTCCCATAAATATTTAGCAGAAGGTGAGTTGTAAGCGTTCGGAATTAGATTCCCATATGCATTTTTAAATAGTATATAACAGATGACTATAACAGATGACTACTTCAGCACCTCCCATAATTTTTAAGCCACCGTATTTCCGATAGCAATTTTTTTAAACCGCAGTAACCCCAAAATGGCCCACTAATTGAATTTTCTCTAACATGTGACTTAGCGCAATGGTCTTCTCGTAATCCAAAACGGTAGAATACCAAATTTAATCAAAATCGTTTGAGCCGTTTTTTAGATAAAATTATCTTGACCCGCAGTGACCCAAAAATGATCCACTAATCGAAATTTCTTGAACATGTGACCAAGCCCAATAACCTTCCTGTGTCGGAAAACGGTTGGATGCAAAATTTACTCAAATCGATTGAGCGTTTTTTTTATATATAATTAGCTTCACCCTGACCCATAATGACCCACTAATCGAATTTTCTCAAGCATGTAACCTAGCCCAATTGTCTTCTCGAGCGCGAAAATGGTAAAATACAAAATTTAGTCAAAATCGTTAGAGCCGTTTTTAAGATAAAATTTACGTACACACACAATTTTTGCTAGTATTATAAAATAAGATTTCTTAATATTGTTTTCATTTGTCTAGAATGACCCGCTTACGGAAATGCATTGCGACGATGTTTCTGTTTATTTTCCAGTTCCAGTGCTGCGGATTTTCTACCAACACCACTGACGAGAACTACAAGATTTGGGAGAAAAACGAGCACCTGAAAAAGGAAAGCCAAACAGTTCCACTGTCTTGCTGCAAGGATATGGAGAAAAAAAAGGAGTGTCAAACTGATCCGAAAAATAACGTCCATAAAAAAGTGAGTCATTTACTATACTATGAATTTATCTCTCTTTCATTATTTTTATTGGCCAGACCCCACCAACATACGGGATACGCCGTCCGTATATGTGTACAATTCATTCTGTTTTCTTTCCGAAGAAAATTTTGTTTCATAATTTGGTGTTTATGTTACTTTAAATAAAGGCCAAGAATTCTTAAGGCTGTTCTCAAATCCAAAAGGGCAACTTTATGACATAAGTTAAAGAAAAAAAAAAATCGGAAATGCATGAAACTAGCAGGTGTTGTTGTTCAGAAACTATGTAATCAAGTTGTTTTTTCCGAGTTTTTTTTTTTTTTTTTTTTTTTTTTTTTTTTTTTTTTTTTTTGCAAACGCAATAGATCTTTCAGAAAATAGTGTCAAAGTGGACGTTTTGAACCGAATTTCCGCGCGAAAGGAGAAAAAGCACTAGAGAAAGGATAAAAAACGCGTTTGTCGCGTGATCAAAATCGCTTATAACTCAATAGGCAATTGATTGATCAAAAAATGGAAAACACAGTTCGATTCCAAATAGCTTCCGTGGTCAGACTTTCCAATTTTATATCTTTCCGTTAAAAAATGAATTTGTAAATGTGTCGAAAACTTTTGCGCTTGTTGAGCAGAGCAATTGAGAACAGCCGTATAGAAGCAAGACTGCCTTGTTCCTGCCTTCTGAGTGGTAGCACGTCTATCTTGCGCCTAACGTAGAAAGATACTTTTATACTATTACTACACATTGCATTAAAGAAGAATACCATCAAAAATTGTTATTTAGGCTTTAAAAAGTGTTGGCGTATAGAGTATGTCGTCCGTATTTATATTCTACTACAATTCATCCGTGTTACATTAACTCTAATTAAATTAGTTTTTCTTTTATCAATTTGATGTTTATTACATTTATGCTACTACTATGCACTGCATTAAACAAGGATATCATGTGATTGCTATTTAGGTTTTAAAATCCTTTGACTCATACTGTATGTCGACAGTGTTTTATGTTGCTACGAACCGTCTGTGTTTGTAACAGTTAACAGTACAAAAAAATTCACTATTCACAAAAACATTCTTTTTAATATTAATTGCGAATAAACATAATTAAATTTAAAAAATTAAAAAACCCGACTACGTAAAAAGTGAACTAATTAATTATTGCTCATCAATGTGGAACTTTTTTACATTACTTACCTTTTTTTTTATTTATTTACTTGTATTGATGACTTTTAAGTTGTGTTTAATTGTTAGTTTCTATCTTTAAACACTGTTTTGATGAGGCCTATAGATATGTATGAAGGTTAGAGTTGCAGCAAAGCTAGATAACCTATCTACACAACTCCCAGGCTGTGTAATATTTAAACGGAGCTTCTAACTGTAAAATAGTCAATCAAACATCGTCTTCATTTTGAAAGATCTATCCAATGATAGGCCACTCAATAGGGTGCGTAATATTTTTTTATTTTTTGTCTGTACCACCATTTTGTATTTTATGGCCGCCGTTTTAAATTTATAAAAACAAAACCTGTCCTATAACCATCGGACGGTTAAAACGAATCGATAGAGACCTCATTCATTAATATCCATCCAGCCGTTAGGATATTTTGAGGGTATAAAGAAATCCACATACCCAGATACGCGTGAAACACATAACCCTTCTTGGCAGTCGGGTAAAAAGCAACATAATGAACAACAACGACCAATTACTAACGGAGTGACACGTTTGGTTTTTACTAAGCAAAATTTGTTTAACATACGCTGTTATTTTGAGGAAGGAAAAAATGTTTGCACTACGATTATTTGATGCTTCCTTAATAAAAAAAATTACCTACTAAATCAAAAAAAGCAATTCGAAAGATTATTTTGATTGAAATTGAACCACTGTGCGCTGCTTAAAACGATATTTACATATTTTACCAAAACTACGCTGTAAAAAAAAATAAATAAATAAATAAATAAATAAATAAATAAAAAACGGAGATTCTACTGGCAATCGAGGCGCCAGTACTATTTCCGTATTTTAACGGAAAATTTCCCCCATAAATTCCAGAAAAACGGACCCTTTTCTGTAATTTATGGGAAAAAATTTCCGTAAAAATACGGATTTCCTGAATTTAGGGGGGGGGGGGGGGATTTCGTTAAAATACGGAAATTGTACTGGTCCCTCGATTGCCAGTAGAATCTTCGTTTTTTAGTCTGTTTTTATCTACAGTGTTTGTACTCGCGAACACGTGATGGACGACCCCTTCTTGACTGACTTGAAGACAAATATTGATTTCATCTTTTCTTGAATTGTAGGATTGCTATGTCCTGTTGAAAGACTATTTGAGGACGAATTCTAAAATTCTAGGAGCAGTTGGTATTGCCATCGCACTCTTTCTGGTAAGAAGTTTTTTCACTGATGTTTCACAGTGCGTTACTTTTAATTATCACCTACGTGACTTATTTTTAAATCAATAAAAACATACAGGATATCCATGACAGAATGTCCCAGTTTTAACGATATATTATAACAGTTTAGTTTAGATTATTTACAACAAATCACATATCAAATTGAAGGTAAACTAATCTAGTTTTTCTTACAAATGTTTTATACTAGCTGAAGTACCCGACGTTGCCAAGAATTTTAAGAATGTTTGTTTTGAAAAATCAATTTCAAAATTAAAAATACAGTGAACTGGATCGAGACCGTGATTAAAACCTTTTGATGAAAAGTTGTTTCCGAGTATTTTGTTATTTAAATAATTTTTTCATGATTAAAAAAATATGTCAAATACAAAATTCTATGAATTTTATTAAAAAAATATATATATGAAATCTTTATTTCAGTTCTTCACTAAGAATGAGCTCTAGGGACCTAAACCTTCCTGGAACTTTTAATATACACGCATACACACAGGTATATATGGGGCATTCTCACAATCTTTTGACTTTTGGGGGAAAAAATCAGACAAAATTAAACTTGCTAAATTAACATTTTAATCTGATAGATGAATGCCTTAATGATTCAAAATAAAGAAAAAATGGTCAGCAGCGAAAATTTTTTTATTTAACTGAGGTTTAATTTAAACTTGCGAGTTTAATTTTCCTTACCATTTTACCCTATAACTTTTTATTTTCTTCTAAATTTTTACTTATAATGAATTTGTATGGTACCCACAGGACATTCAAATAAGAAATAATAACAATGTAGTACTTTTAATACAGAATATTTGTATAACATTGTCTTAAAGGGGTGTTAAAGAAGGGACGGTAAGGTAAAAAAAAGGGATGGTATTGGAAAAAAGTGACGGTAAGGATGGAACGGCAAGAAGTGATAGCCACAATGTTTATTGATTTTTAGAAACAGTTGTTAACATTGGATTAATTATTATTATTTTTTTTTAATTTACCTCGAAAAGTGCAGGAATAAAACTTGGGGACGATGAGACTACCAATAAAGCCACGATGCTTGAAATTGATATTTAAATGCTGATTTAAACTGTACAGTAAATTTCCTGCCAAAGAATTTTAGACATTATTTCTGTAGCATACTTCTGCATGACAAAAAACTTGAAAAAAATTCTGTGGCTGCATCTGAAATGATTTTCTGTATAATTTTAGAAGAGGGATGGTAAAGAATCTAAAACCCAGGGACAGAGTTTAAAAAATAATAACAGCCCTAAAAATGTGTGCAGGTTAATTTTTAGCTACATATTTATATAAAACCATAGTTCCAGTTTCAGAAAAAAAATTACATCGAAATATTTTTTATTGAAACAATTTTATCCAGACAGCTCCAAACTTAAAAATCACACAGGGACACGGGACGGTATAGGAGTTTTCCAGGTGTTTGGACCCCCGAACATCGTCCAAAACTTATTTATCTCGTTAATATTGTTGTGCAATCATACAATAGCATGTTCCCCAGTATATGAAATAAAAAAAAACACAAAAAAGTGTATTAAAATAAAAATTATTATTCAGGGACATGAAAGTCAAAAGATTGTGAGAATGCCCCATACACAGAACAGATTTTAAAATGGCGAAAACAAATTCAGAGAACCTCAAAATGTTAAAATATCCGAATATTTTCATAATCGGATTTTTATCATGATTCATCAATACGTTGTTTGAAACTCATTGGACGTTAAATATTCACCTGCTGACGTCCATTATATTTCCAATATGAAGTAATATTCAACTTTTTTTTTATTTCGTCAAACTATTTATTTCATTTTTCACGTGGAAATCTTGCAATACAAAAGAAATTGTTGTGGTAGGAATTTTATTGTGGATTTTTAATTGTTTGCAAGTGCTATACCAAAAAATGTTTCAGTTTGATAGGAAATTGCTGTTAAATGTGTGGTTTTTTATGAATTAAAAATGAACTATAAATGATCTCGATTCCGGATTACTTTAGTTGCCTCGGCTGTGTTTTTCACCATCCTGGCTTCCAAACTGTGGATTTGTATAGAATTACAGAGAGAAATTTTCATTTTTATATATTAGATGTGCACCTTTAGCTATAGGGCATACATTCAACCTAAAGTCCATTTCTTTCCTTATTTCCACACTTCGGTTAACAAGTCCGGAGCAATAGCCTCTTCCATTCTGTGTCTCAACTTTCGCAAATCATGAGGTAGCACACGATCTTTTATAAAGCCCCGAAAGAAAAAAAAATCGCATCGACTTTTAAATCTTCAGCCCGAGCAATAACGCTTTACGCTGATGAGTCGCCCTTTAGCGTAGGTGGCACTGAAAGCGAGTCCATAACAAAGCAGTACTTGCGCATGCGCTTATCTAAAATTATTTGAGTGATTCTTTATTTGTGACTTTGAACCAACACGCTACAAAGCTTACAGTTGACACTATTAATATTTATAACTGGGACATTCTTTTAGGAGTAACCTGTATTTTGCATTTATTAGATTTAAATCGGATTCACTGGCTGGCACAAAAATCTTTATTACCAGTGCAGTACTGTACTCTTTGAGAATATTTGCTGATAGGTTTTTCACTAATTTTTAATTAACCGCAACTGTTAATGTAAAAACTATGTTTCATTAAATCGCGCCCGTCGGCCTAATCGATCGGAGTTTTCCATGGTTTTCGTCGAACCTTGGATTTACATGAGTAAATACGGGTTAGCTTCCCTTAGAAAACCCCCTCCCCCTCGGATTTATACGAGGGTTTATCAATAAGGTTTTTGCCCTCATATAGAAATAATTTAGTGAAATTTATGAAATTGCTACATTGTATGAGTCCTTTTCTATATAGTCAATGTGCACAGTAATACATTTGTGCAACCAGTATTTCAAAGAGAGGGGAGGGGGGGGTGTATTCCAGGAGGCGCGATAGTAGACCCAAAGGAGTCATTTTTTTAACTTTTGCCGATCCCCACATGTGACATATTGTTGGAAAGGCCTGTGACCGCGTATTCATGTTATGCACCTCCCGAGCCCCTCCCCCCAAATTTGCCTCCCGGGGGCATGAATGATGTCCGCAAAATTTAGAAAAGTGACTAAGAAAAAACAGCCTTGTCTTTGAAATATATAGATAATTTAAAATTAAAACTGACTTTTCAATGTTTCGCGATTGTTACTTATTAAATTATCTCACATGCGTATGCTAATGGAAGTTCATGAAAATTAGATAAATTCTTCTTAACCTTTCAAATCAAGCTGTAATATATATTTTCTAACAATAATAATAATATCAAATTATCCTATTCTCTAGTTATATGCATTGGGTTTTTGAGAAAAGTTGTTTGAGGATTTTTTGCAATTTTTTCGATTCAATGTATGCTTTGATTAGTGCAGTAATATCGCGGGATTACTTTGCATCACCGCGCTGCCTATCTGCAAAATATCCAAAAGTCAATATCTAATATATAAAAAATGAAAATTTGCCTGTCTGTAATTCTATACAAATCCACAGTTTGGAAACCAGAATTGTGAAATATTATGTACGATGTGTATTAAAGCACGGCCGAGACAACTAAAGTAATCCGGAATCGAAATAATTTATAGTTTATTTTTAATTAATAAAAAAACACCCCTTTAACAGCAATTTCCTATCAAATTGAAATATTTTTCGTTATAGTAGTTGTCAACCATTAAAAATTCACAATAAAATTCTTACCACAACAAATACTTTTCTGTTGCAAGATTTCCACGTGAAAAATGAAAATGAAATAAATAGTTTGACGAATTTTAAAAAAAAAGTGAATTTTACGTCATGACAATTTTTATTGCAAGATTTCCATGTGAAAAATGAAAATGAAATAATTAGTTTGAAGAATTTAAATAAAAAGTGAATATTACGTCATAACTTTTTTATTGTAAGCTTTCCACGTGAAAAATGAAATACAATAGAACCTCGATTATCCGAAGTAATTGGGACCGACCCTCTTTCGGGAAATCAAAATTTTCGGATGATCGAGAAAGCTTCAATTTTTAAGATTGAGGACAAATATATGCGCTATTTCTTACCATGGTAACAAGTGCTTAATAAAAATAAAGCAATAGCAAAATAGAAACAAGAATAAATTACCTGAATTTTAATTTTGAAATTAAGTACCTTTTACATATTTCACAAGGGTTTGAAACAAAGTTTTGTTTGTCCAGTTTCGACTGCTTTTGCTTTGCACCTCAATCACGAAGTTTTTTTTAATACTATTAGCTCAACAGTATCACAGTCTTTCTGCTGCTCCAGCCATGCCAAACCTTTTCAAGACATTTAAAAACTTCAGAATTGTTAATTTGTTCGTTTTCTTCACCCATAACGTTGCCCTCTTCTTCGCTTTGATCAGCACGTTTAGTCGGATATCGTCAATGATTTCTTCATTGCTCAATATATGAAATCAGGGATCATTTGAGTCACATTTTAGCCAATCGTTTATTCCTGCAATATCACAAGCCATCACAACCAGGTATTTTATTAAATACTGATTCCAAATCGGCAGCATCATTCTCATCCATAAAGTTTTTGTTCGTTTCAGTAGCTAAATGTGGAGAAAGTTTTCTCCAACTTTGAATGAATTTGTGCTGTTGTAACAATTCCCAAGCTTCTCTTATCATGCACATACAGTCTTTTACAGTAAAAAGAAAAAAAAAAAAAGATTTAAAAAGGCATTTTGCACAAAAGGAATGCGATAGTAAATTAAAAAAAAAAAAAAAAAAAATAGAATAACTTTAAAAGTGGATTTCGGTTAACCGAGAGTTTCGGTTAAAAGAGTTTCGGATAAAAGAGTTCTACTGTAAATAGTTTGACGAATTAAGAAAAAAGTGAACATTCCGTCCTGTTGGAAATATAATGGACGTCAGCAGAAGAATATATAACGTCTTATAAGTTTGAAAAACCGTATTGAAACACGATAAAAACCCAATTGTGGAAATAACGAACTATTTTAACATTCTGAGGATCTCTAAATTTCTTTTCGCAATTTTTAAATCTATTCCATATATATACATGTATAATAAAATTTACACAAAGTTTTAGGTCCTTAGAGCTCATTTTTAGTGAAGAACTGAAATAATGATGGCTTTATTGCTTTCTTTTATTGTTTATTTTATACTGTGTGTTTAATATTGAAATTAAGTTTTCAAAACAAACATTCTTAAAATTCCAGGCAACGCCGGGTACTTTAGCTAGTTACTTATATAGTGGGCTTTAAAATACGATTTTCTTTATTGCTGCTATCTCCCAACGCAGCAATTAGTGTAAGTTATAGTGTTATTGCGCGTAAAAATTGCAACGACAAAAATCGCCTGCGACTCCTCAGATTTCCTGAAACTTACGTGTTCTCCCCCTGAAAATTACGTATTATCCAAGCATTTCATTGGCTGTTCGGGAAAAGGCTTTTCCATCGTCAGATTTTCAAGCATTTGATTGGCTGTTACTGGAGACTCGCTCCGTTTGAGGCGTCAAAGACGCGCCGACAGAAAAAAGTTGCTTGCTTTCGAAGCGACTCCCCTGGAGCCATGGGAATAACATGGAAACGCCTGGAATTTCAAGCGACTTTGACTCCTCGTGTAATAACACCTTGTCTCATAGAATTCTCAATGGACGGCGATACAGGGTTAACTTGAAACCCGCTTCTATCTCTCTAATCTGATTTAAATTTATGAACGGGACAATGTGTTTGATGCGGAGCGAGTCATCTTTATTCCAAAGAGGAGTGGAATTGTATGACCTTTTTCCCAAATTACCCTAATATTAAAAATCTTTTAATTATTTGATTCTCAATAAAACATGTGAAAGTCATGATTTTCTTTATTTTTGTTTTCAGGTTATTGGAATGATACTGACTAGTTATGTATTTCGGGCTCTGAAACTTAGTTACACTCGTGATTTGATGCGAAGTGAATCGGCGAGAAATTGAACGTTTTAAAACAATCCAATGAACTTTCTTGCACATTTTAAATACTTTTTTCTGCAACTTTTTGGACACTATTACAGAGAAATTGATACAGACCACCCATTTAAACATATATTCTGTTTTTCGCACAAAATTTTGCTTTTGGTTTATATATTGTTTCCGGCTCAGCAAATTTTTTTATGAGTACAAGAGATGTATAGTGTCTACATATAGAAACAAAATTGTGTTTAATAAATCTTTATTGCTGGTTTCTGCTTTGTTAATTACATCATGATATTTGTGCATTCCGCGTTATAATTTCAGTGATATTCAGATTATTTTTGCGGGAATAGAGAAAGAAGGCTGTTCTTCAAAATTTGAATTCTTTTGCTTTAAATTACTGACATTGTACAGAATACTGATATTGTTACTCGTTTAAATCAAAGGCGGAAAGTCCAATTTGCGTATAATTTATTGAGCGGTTTATTTATTCGAACACAAAGTTAAAATGGCGTAGGTTATATATTTTTTTAAAAAGGAAAAAAAAAATACTTAATATTTTCTTTAAATGTAATAAAGCAAGAAAGGTTTCATAAATCAGCGTACGATAGAGCTGCACTTTGTAGGTTCCCATGGTGTCCCTACGAATGTTTACAAAAATTAATTAAAATCATTTAAAAAATGTTTTATTTAACGTCATTAATGTTTTCAGGCTTTTTACGTACGTTCGTAATTATAAAATACCTAACATTGATAGTCGTCGTTTGGTCCGTCCGTCTATAACAGCGAAACAACTATACCCAACTGAATGGTTTGAAATTTAATATATAGAATCGTTGCAGATTTGTGTCGAGTCATTTCAAATTTTATGAAAATCGAATCAAAACTTAAACTAGCATGTTGTGGCCATCTCAAAACTTTCTTCTATATAAATCTCGTCAATTAAATCATTTAAATAGTACGAGAAATTACATCCATTTAGCACCCATTTATATCAAAGTATATATGAATTTGAAGTTTCATGGAAATTTGTGCATTAGTTACTGACACAGAACTATAGGGGAAATTCTGAAAAATGTAGCATAGCAGCTCCACCTGTTGAGCGATTTACACCAAAACATAAACAGCACTAACTGATATCAAGGTATACCTGAATCTGAAGTTTGATGAAAATTCGTGCATTAGTTATTGAGATAGAGCTGTAGTGGAAATTCTAAAACAGTGCAGCATAGCAGCGCCACCTGTTGAGCGATTTGTACCAAAACATAAACAGCACCTAATACATATTAAGGTATACCTGAATCTGAAGTTTGTTGAAAATCCAAGCATGAGTTCTTGAGATAGAGCTATTGAGGAAATCGCAAAAATGCAGCATAGCAGCGCCACCTGTTGAGCGATTTACACCAAATTGAATAAAACGTCAATTCATGTCTAGGACTAACTGAATCTGAAGTTTGGTGAAAATACGTACATTAGTTCTGGAGATTGAGCTAGTGTGGAAATCGTAAAAAATGCTGCATAGCAGCGCCACCTGTTCAGCGATTTACACCAAAAACTAATCAACACCCATTTATATCACTGACTAACTGAATATAAATTTTTATTAAATTCCTTGCATTAGTTCTCTAGATAGAGCGCCCACAAAATTTATGTCACATACATACGGACAGACAGTCACAGACAGACATTTTGTAAAAAACATGTTTTTGGGAATCTCTGACGCCTAAAACGTATAAATCCGTCGAAAACCGGAAATTCGAAAATTTTCATGAATCCAATACTTTCTTCTTGTAAAGATAGAATATAGTAAAAAATATTCATAAAAATTTTCTTCATCCTATTAAATCCTATCGTACATCATGATAATCCCATAGGTCTAGGTTGCCATGGGGATTATGCGTCCTATTTAAGAAAGAGTCCTATTATTTCCGCATTACTGAATTTAATTTATAGAGAGTACATAGTAATAAATGTTGTATCCATGCCTTTTGCATACAGAGTGCAGCAGATATTGCACCAAGATCTGGCTATTTATAAAACTAGTTGGAGTCCAAACGCACCTCATTTGCTAAGCTTGAAGTACAATTCCAGACTTGCTTTTATTACAAGCATTATTAACTCACATCCGACCTTTCTATAAATAGGACAGTTATAGTTAAACCTCTTTTAACACACTTATTACTATTCTTGTAGCTGTAAGATACAGGGACTTTTTTACTAGCGGGAAAAGTTGCCTTTCGAGACGCAAATTTGGCATACATTTCTTTTTACTTTTTGTGATTAAGAGTCTAATATAGTCGCGGCAAGAAAACTCAAGCTAATGTTAATCTATGGGAGCGTTGCTTACAGATTTCTCGCTCGCATTTTAATATTTTAAAAATTATATATATAAAATACCTGAGGTCGATAACTTTTATTGTGAATTTGTACTTTTTCGATTTTAATTACAATTTTTTTACTTCGGATTTTTTCACTTTTGGAACCGGTTCTGAAAGTGAAACTATTCTCATACATACAAAAAACTAACGAAATCGAAAATGTACAAACGCACAATAAAAGTTATCGGCCTCAGGTATTCTATTTAAAACCTTTAGAAATATTAAAATGCGAGCGAGAAAAATGTAGACAACAATACCATAGAATTAACATTACCTTGAGAGTTTCCTTTCGCTTTAGACCGCTAGAGTCACGTGATGCTCTTTTCCGCATCACATGATTCAAGCAATCTGAAAAAAGAAATACGTATAACCCTGCCATTTTCGTTAACCTCAATAAAAAGAGAAATTTCGTCTTGTAATCTTACCGATACAACGACAGCCATAACGTAAAATTTTTTAGGGTAGTAATCGAGCGTTAACCCGAGAGAACTCGCTGCATGAGATTTTCTCTCACAGTCGTACTTTTTTAAGACTTATTTAAATCATTTTTCATTTAAATTAAAATTTCAAAATGTTTTACAATTATTTTACCTATTTTGTAAATAAAAGTACTAAGCCAACCAAAAAAAGTTGATATTATATGAATGTAAAGTAAAAGAAAAGCAATTAGGCATTCTCACTAGCGAGTTCTCCCGGGTTAAATAAAAAGGATAATTTAGATAAACTTCCGCTTAACAGTTGGGAAATATAATTTTTCTATTTTCATTTTAAAGGGATTTTAATAGATCTAAATTTAATACTACCTATAGTTTTAAAATTTTTAATTTAGCTGCCCTATTTATAGAACGACAGTGAAATGGGGTTTGCCGTTTTTGATTTCTTCGCCTGAGAAAATTATTGAGTAAGTATAGATGTATGTGTACTACGACTATAGGGAAATAATACTGTAGTCCATTTCTGTGAACATTGTTATGTGTGTAATAACATAATGTTACACACTACAGCGTTTAACATTTGGTGAAGTTCGCTCCTGCTGCTTTTGGGATGGTTCTAATGTACAACATTATGTTAGGTTTTTTTTAAGGGGATATCTGTGTTACATCTATAGAGTTAATATAATTTTAGTTGGCTTTGGGAAAACAAATGACGATTTATTTTTAAATGGAAATCGCCATTAGATTAGACGAACTTTTTACAAGAAATAGCCATAAAAATAAAGTTAACTAGAACATCAGGAAGCTCGGATCAAACAAAAAATTCTCAATCCCCCTTCTGACTAGTGGCCACTGCTACTTTTCATAATGTTAGTTTTGATACATACAAACAAGGATTTAAATTTTAAACAATGTAGAAATCTGAAAAATCAACAAAGACGACAACACAAAGAAACCACACACAGAAAATTATGTTATTAGTTTTTAATTTGAACTGAAATTTTAAAACGGGGAAATGTAAGTCTTAGAAACACTTTTGTAAAAAAAAAGAAAAAATATATATTTTGACAAATTTAATGATTTACCATATATGTACATGTCACATGAAACTTCAGTCGAGAATGGAAGTTGATAGCTTAATTACGTAATTTTCTACAATGCCCATCAGTTCTAAAAACATCACTTGAGAAAAAAAAAAACATTTAAAAGTTTTGTGAAAGGTAATTTATTAGAACTATAACGTAATTTTATCTAATTGAGCGTTAGGCAAGACATAATTGGAAATGGCAAGCATGTATAATTTTTTAGGATAAAGAATATTTTTATTTTTTTTTAAATTGGCACTTCCTCTCGTTTCAGAGGCTGTTTCAATCATGCAAAAACACCTGCTCGCTAATGTTAATCCTTTGCGAATTGTTTTAAATACCTCGTTTGGATATTCATATTTTTAAAAGAATTTTCTTTTAATTATTTAATAGCCAGAGTCGATCTCTCCAAAGTCCGTTTTTTGATTTTTTGAATTTGTTTACAAGTTTTTTTTTCTATAGGTTATTTTCACTTTTGGAAGCAGTTTTGAAAGTGAAAGTATCTTCATAAAAAAAACTACAGACAAAATCTGAAAAGCAAAAAATAACTTATGTAGAGATTTTTCCTAGCTATTCAATGAAAAAAAATCATCTAAAAAATATGGATATCCAAACGCGATATTTAAAAAAAATTCTCCCATAGGATTAACATTAGCGAGCAGGATGAGTGACTTTTAAGGGGTCTCAGGACTCAAGTTTTAAAAATATTAACATTTCGAAGATTTTGAATGTTAAACTTGTATTTTTTCTGAGCATTTTGGTATGATTGTTTCCTTGAAATTCGCATTAGAACAGAAGTTATGGCTATTAGAATTATATTCGCTCAATAGCTAAAGCGGCGTTCCCGAAACTTTGAAGTCATTTTTCTCCAAATGACGTTTTTGGATATAACGCGCAGGATAGCTATAAAACTTCTGCATATTTTTTTTATAGTTTCAAAACATATGTTTAATGTCAGTCTGTATAAACGATCTAAAATTTCATTTTTTTTTTTTGTTCCAAAAAATATTTTTTAGGTGATTATACTGCTGAAATTTTAAACATTTTTGTATTAGCTAAAGACAAACTTGTATTATTAAAAATATAAAAATGCTTTAAATACAAATTTATTTAGGTTCAGGGTAATTATTACATTCTGAAGTATAATTAGGCACCAAAAACTTCATTCTAGTTGCAAAATGTATTTTGTAATCCTGCGCGTAAGCTGTCATACCAATTTTCTGCTCGACAAATGTCTGACAGTTTGGAACCCCCTATAAATACTAATTCTGCATCTTGCAATTTTTTAAATACATGAAATGAAAGAACGTACTTATATATTTCATCCCAATTAAAATTGTGTTTTTAAATCATATACATTTTAAGATATTAAATGTTAAAAATGGCCTTTTTTTCCCCCCAATTTTAAGAGTCCTGAGACTCCTTAAGTGACTTAAAGAATAAGTTAAATTCAAAAAGGCACTCTAGATATTTGTAAACTGCAGTGTTTTACAGGTTCTTGATAATAAAATAATGTAAACTCTGGACGGAAAAAGATTTTTATTTCAAAATTTCATGATTTAGACATGAGAAAGAAATCAAAAGACGAGTTTCTCAAAATGATTATCATTTGAGGGCAGAGACAGTATTTCCAGGTTCTATACAATAAAAAGGCGGAACAGGAAGCTGCAGAAAACAGGATATATGCAAACGTAATTCCGTTGCCTTTCATACCATTAAATTTATGTGAACTAAACAATCTTTAAAGGTTGTAATAGAAAGTTTGTGAGATACAGACACACTTCAGGTTAATTGGCGAATATTTCAATGTCAATCATTTTTCATAAATGGTACAAACACTGTTAGCGGGAATGTATAGTAAAATATTAAAATAAAGCATTGAGAAGTCTTCTTACTGCTTAATAACAAACATTAAAATAAATGAAACTTACCCTTTGTGTTTTAATTTCAAACAGGGTAAATAATTAATTTAAAATGTTAAAACAGTTTCAAATGCTTATTCCATACCACTTTATAAAAGTTACATAAAATAGAATCCCTATTTGTAAATAAACATAAAAATCACAAAAATTCCATAGTAAAACCTACGTCGATCAAATCTTTAAAATGAATGTTTTTACTTATATTTTTTTTTTTTTTTTTTTTTTTTTATGTTTGGTATTTTAAGAATTCAACACAGAGAACATTCAAACATTTAAGAGATAAATGTGAAAATAGTCTATTTTATATAAATCACTCTGGAAAATTGAGACACTCGGTGTACCGCCGTGCGTACCTCATAATTCCTAAAAATCGGGACAAATGGCAACAGTTCACGTTATCACACTTGTTATCGTCATCTTATATTGTAATTTCAAACCATTGTAAATGATTAATTTAAAATGTTAAAACAGCTTCAAACTGAAGACTCCATGCCACATTATAAAAGTCACATAAAATAGAACCCCTATTTATAAATAAGAAAGTAAGCTGAACATCGTCGTTTTCAGCTCTACTACGCTTTGGTCGGTCTCTGTAGACCGTATCTTTAATATAGCCCCGTAAGAAGAAATACAGTATCATTTCAATAATCTCAAAATATCAAAAGGAAAAAATACGTGAATTTCACATTTTTATTTATCTGTATTCAAATAAAATAAAAAGTATTTTTAGCACCCGATGCAGAGAAATGGCTTATAAAATCACTCTTTTGGGGGGTAAATGTTACTCCCTCCAACAACAAATTAATTATAAAAATAGAATTCTTCGAAATACGTATTTTTTAAAATTATATATCGCTCACCCGCAAGAAAAGTGACACATCTCGACAAAAGTAAATTTCGCAGGAGAGGCAAAAGAAAATTTGAACGATTTTACTGTAACATGAAACTATAGCACTTAGCTCTGCATGCAGGAATAAAAAAAAGTACATAAAAGTGTAAAACCCTAAAGAATGAAGAGGTAAGATGGGGTAATTTTCCTCCCCATACAATCCACCCCTCTTCTGTGGTCACAAATGGACATATAGCGTAATAAAGTGATTTTCCGTATAACTACACTTATGAAACTGTTTGTGTAGCAAGACTCACCTATGACAGACCTATTAGTAGAATAAAACGCAAAATGAAATTTTGCGAGATGTGTCACTTTTATTGCGGGTGAGCGATATTTAAGTCTATTTTTTATGCATTTTTGTAACATACGAATTATAGGGCGCTAGGCACGAATGGGTACATATTTTTTTAGGGGACAGTTATTTATGTAAAGTTCTTTACAAGATGATTACGAAATAAATTGTTTTTAAGCCTCAAAACGATTATTCTTAGTTTATTATTACTAATACATAATGTTATTAGCCTCTGTAAGTATAATCAATATAATTTTTTAGTAGTTTCTAAAAATGCTAACTATAGTATATAATAAACAATTTAAAAGCTTATTTTATATAAATTTAGACAAAACATAGAATTATGAATATTATATTATTACAAATATTAGGCATATTCACAAATTTAATACGTTTACATTTTATAAAATAAATACAGAATTTTTTTAGTATTTTTCCAGTTCATTTTGCAACATTTTAAAGTGATTTTATCACCAAATTTGAGAAAACAAAAATTCAGGTACAAATGGGTTAAAGTCCCTTCACGACTCCTGGAGAATCGCCTTCTGTCGCCTGGCATCAAATCGTGTTTCTTTCCCAGAGCTCTAGCAAAAAGAAAGAAACTAATTCGACGTAAAGTATCAAAATTCTATTTAAAAGTAGGTAAAGTAACAAAATATTCTTTCCGCCTTCCTGACCTTAATCCGATGTCTGCTTATGAATTGAACCGTCAGTTAGATACCGAAGAGAATAATATTTGTTCCAAAAAAGAAGCGGAGTTATACGTCTTTTCGATGAATCTCGGGTAAAGAACACTTTTCGGATTTTTTTTTCATTTCTTCTCACTACTATTTCGAATCAATATTATCCGTAGTAGATTTCTATTGCATCAAAGTTATTGCTAATGAATATTGGTTGGATGAAGTAAAATTTGTCTTATCGCTGCGACTCCTATTGATTTGAATCCGGGTCAAAAATGTGAAATTTATAAATTCCTTTCTTTCTATTTTCAGATTATTGGAATGATACTGGCTTGCATGTTATATGGAATGGTTTAACCCTAATATTGTATGAATTTAAGGCAAAATTGAATGTTTTCAAAACCAAATGAACTTATTGTGAATTTTCATATTCTTTATAAATTTTAATATTGTATTTTCAACATTTTTTTGGACACTTTCATTGGTGATATTAATAAGAACCAATATTTGAAACATATTTGTTCATTGCATTAAATTTTGTTTTTGGTTTACATTGTTTCTTGTTCAGAAAATTTCTTTATGAATGCAAGAGACAAAAATGGTGTTCATTTAATAAATGCTTATTGCTGGTTTCTGCTTTGTTATTTCATCTCAATGTTTGGGCAGCTTCTATTTTTCTTAAGAAAACGTTGGAAGGGATGGAAGGGGGGGAGGGGGGCTGCGTTCATGAGGTTAGAAACCTAGTCGAAGTAAATAACTCGGACCAGAGCACAGTTATCCTTTAACTTATGTTACCGGTCTCAAAGACCGCTACTTTTTCCAATTTTTATAGTTTAACTAGTAACTTTCATTTTAACTACAAACACTACCGAAATTTTGTTTCGTTTGGAACTTTGGTACTATCATTAGAGACTTTTGAATAGGGGAATTTAAATTATAACACTCCTGTATAAAAAGTTTAATACAAAAACACCATCCTATGAATTAATCGCGCCTTTTATTCATTTTCCGATAGAGCGGTCTCAGAGACCGTTTCACAGTAGTTAGGTGACAATTGCTGTCACATCAGTTAAAGGTTGAGAAGCAGTAGAAAGAATTACCGGCCGAGTAAGAATCCACACATGTGCCTTTTTATAATTTTATTTTAAAATCCAAGGCAGATATATTTTCTTAAGAGTCCAAACTTAAAAACTTGTATCTAAAAGTGGCATGACAAAAGACAGTTATAATCTAAGAGAGCCATAACATGTTGTGTCAAATAGTAGAAAACCCCAGGCCATATAAAAAAAAGCTATTGCTATATAACCTCAAACAATATCCATCAACTCTATATACATACTAATGTTATCCCATATATATATATTTTTTTTTTTATATATTTTTTTTAAACATTTGAAGTCCACCGAAGTGGGGATTGCTTTGGGGGTCTCTGTAGCTGCAATGGCTCTCGCCTCGAATGATCCCTTATTTTATACACAAATCAGACATGTCAATATACAAGGACAAGATAGCACAAGGAAATTTACACCACCAGAGAAATACAGCCGAGAACTCCGCAAAGAGTGTGCAACGGAGCCAGCGGGAATCGAACCCACAGGCCTCCTACGCTCTCAAGCGATTAGCGACGTTGTGTCTTAACACGTTAAGCGCCACGTCAGTCACCTGTGACTGGCACTGAACTTTCCGTTTAAAAGCGTCAGTCACCGATGACGGACGGTCTAAAATATGATATAAAAGTAAATATATATATATACATATATATATACATATATATAACCATTAATTAAACATAACCTACCACCATCAAATATTATGAATTAAAGCTGTAAGTATTAAAAAAAAAAAATTAATTTATTATAAGAATTATGGAAGAAAAAGAAAAAAGTGGACACCGACAAAAAATGGAAAAGCTTATATATTGAATTACGTTGTCAAGGGCACAGAATTCAATGATATAAGCAAAATGGTTGTTTTCTGTGAGAAAAATAAGCTAAAGCTAAAAATTATTTTCCCCTGTGCCCAAACAACCATTAAAATCAAGTGAATTGATTAAAAATGAAAACAGAATAGAAACAAATAATATGAAATGGAAGAATCAATAAAACCTATTTAAATATTTATAGGATATAAAATATCAATAATAAACACCATACCGATTAATATTTCAGTATTTTACAAAAATCCACGCGCACATGGCTACCAGAATATCATAAAGATTAAGGTGAATAAAACAGTTAAGAAATCACAGTAATTGATACCAAAGGATGCAGTTACTACATTTTGAAATAAATTTTGAAATACCATGTTAAATACATTTAATATAATATAAAATAAATAGAAGTAATTACATTATTTAAAATGCACTATTAAATTAATTAATAACTGTTTAACAATATCTTCAAAATTTAGCTAAAAATACCCCCTGGTGTAGTAAATTATAACTGAAATGGAGCTAGAAAAATTAAAATTTAGAGCTAACTTCAAAAGACAAATTTTGGTGCTGCCATCTAGTATTACTTTTATTATTCAACTGTCACAAGATAAACATTTGTAAGCATTTGAATGTAAATAATTTTTTTAACAGCAAAACCAAATATATCCTTATATATAGATAATTATAAACCTAATATAAACCACACAATGTATTTAAAAACTATTGTTAATAAAATTTAAAAGCATACAAAATATTCTATTAGCTAACTTATTTAAACTAAAATAAGAATTTAAATAATTCTAGAACATTGATAATATATAGCATATAGCTATATGCTATAAAACAAAATAAATTCAGTAATAATATAAATAATTATTAAAAATAATATAAAAATTATTTTTTTAAATCTATTATATATAAGATAATTATAAAATGAACAGGAAATATAAAACATATGGAAGTAAATAGAAGGTTAAATGATACTTAAATTCCCATTACTTAAAAAGCACAAATATAGAGTGTGGATTATTTTCATACATCCATAAAAATCCAAAAAGTATGAATGTGGGACATTCAAAAACATTAAACCGATAATAAATTGAAAATAGATAAATATTAAAAAGAATACAGGAATAATAATAAAAATAATTACCCAATTTTAATACATACAGTATAACTATATTTATTAAACATACTTATATGTATATTAATCACTATAAAAATGGCATACTATTAGTAATTAATATGATATTGTCCTTAGTAAATTAAAATTTAATAACAAATGATTGTAAATAAGATTAATCAATAATTAAGCTAATTATAATATTAGTGAAATTCTCCAATTACATATAAAATATCAAATCAACATCCATATAAAAAACGTATCAAAAATATAGTAATAATACAAAAGCCCCCCCCCCTTTTTTTATAATTAACCATTGCGTATTATCCAGACAACACCACCCTCCTCCGTACTCTAACATCTACCCACCCAACCATCCTATAATAATTTTTTTAATATTATTTTACAATTTTTAATTTTTTATAGATATTTTTTTATTTTATAATTTTTTTTGTAATTTTGTTTACGCATGTGTTAATTTGTTTTAAAAGATCATGTAAGAAAAGTACTAATTGTATATTAAAGAATATATGAATTTTTTTGGAAAACCATGATTTAATGCATCATAAATTAGTTTTTTAATATTATTGTTAATTAGAGGAGAAGAACATAAACATTTTATTCTATATAAATGATTAAGTATTATATTTCGAAATACAGAATGATGTAGACAAGATTTAAAATTTGTAAATGTATTAACTTTGAATTTAAATTCTTTACGTTTGTCATATAAATCTGCGATTGTTTTGTTGTCTTTTATTGTAATTTTAAGATCTAAGAAGTTAATTGTATTGTTAGATAAAAGGTTTTCCGTTAATTCCAAATTAGTGGGATAATCTACTGGAAAACGAGTAATTGCAGATTGATCAGTATCAATTAAAATTATGTCATCAATATAACGATATAAATGTAGATTATTATTAGTAAAATTACGTTCATAATGATATACGTATAAGTCTGAGAGTAAACTGGAAGTACAACCGCCTTGTGGTATACCGACATGCTGTAAATACAAAGTGTTATCTTGCAATATATAATTATTATAGATAATGAAGTTAGTTAAAGATTTAAAATATGCAATATCTATATTAGATGGTAATTCCAGTTTTTTATAATACTTTTTAAATAATGCATTTATAATTTTATGTAAATCTAAAAGGTCTATATTATTAAAAATATCTTTGAAGTCATATGTCGTTATATTATAAAAACACAATGAAGATTTTTTAAAATATTGACAAGTTGATAGCCATTTTTTATACAATGTGTATTATCATTGTTTGTAGTAAGTACATATAATTAAGAATTTTTAAGAGAAGTTTATTGGCTTTATTATTATATGTATTGCAACCAATAGTTACAGTCCTAAATTTAATTGGAGTTTTATGAAATTTGGGAATAAGAACTAAATATGGATAATTAAAGTTAGTAGATAAAATATTTAATAGTTTATAATAACTTCGAATTTTACGATTATTTACAATTACATTTTCATTAGTTTTTTGAAATGACTTATTAGAATAAATACAATTTGTAAGAAGTTGGTGATAATATGATTTACATATAATAGCATAATTGTTAGGAGATTTGTCTACATATGTAATAACGTAGTTTTTTTTTTAATTTAGTAATTTGTTGGAAAAAATGCTTTGTATTAATAGAAACCAAATCAGCAATATTATTTTTTAAAGCCATAGTTAATTTTTCAATTACTAATATTTTCCATTGATTAAGATATTCAATAGGCTTATTATAAGAGATAGAAATTTTATAAATAAAAATATCAATATCATATGTAAACTGTTTGATAATAGATTTAACATTAAATTTAGATGGAAGTCTATATTTAGTACCATAACCCATTAGTTGTTTCAATTTAAAATCATTAACAATATCAAGATTTCCAGTGATTATATGTCCATGATCATTGTTTATGTATTTTTTTAGAGTGGGGTCATTGCAATTACACGGAAAATTACTTGCAGCAGATGTATTTTTTGAAAATGTATTGTAGTTAAAAATCTTTCTACCAATTGTATTCGGATATTTAAAGGTTTTTGATATATGAAGATTATTGATAGGAAAAAAACAATTTTTATCATTAATTATAGAATTGATATTAATTTTATTAAATATGTGATTTGAAAAAGTAATTATCATTTGAGTATTCATGTTTTGAATTTTATGTTTTTTTTTGTAAATTAATATTTAAAAGATTAACCCTAGTCATAATTAGGTCAAAATAAATATCAGAGAAATGTTTAGAGAAAGATTTACTTAGAAATACATTTAAATGTTGTACAATCTGTTTCTTTTTAATAGCAAAGATGTTTTTCGAATTAACAACAACAACCAGTTATAATTCTCTAAATATTTTCTTTGAAGTTCATTAATTTGTTTAGTGATAGATTTTTTGGAAACTACAACTGATGATGAACCCTTTCCTCGTTTATTACGTGTTGTTTTACCATTTAAATTATGATTAAGAGTAGGATAAATTGGAGAATAATCAATATTGTTATTTATAGATGTGAAGACTTTGACAAGTCTGTTAAATACTTCACTGTTAAGTCCATAAGGATAAATTGTGTTATAATATTTCATATATATATTGTTTTAAGTAATTACTGAAAATTTATTTAAAATTTACTTACCTTTTATTTATTACAGGATTATACTTTCTTAAAAATTACTTAAAACATTTAAAATTTTTCAGCTTCAGTGTTAGTCACCGGGCACTCAACGTGTTAATCAGTAACCACTCGGCCACGGAGGCCACATCCCATACGTAACGCCACAATTTTGCCGAAAAATGTGAATAACGCAGGTTGCCAAAACATAAAAAGTAAAATATCAGTGTTAAATCACCTCGTATGCAGCCATACATAGAGGTTTTGCAAAATGCGAAATAATGAATATTGGCAAAATGAACAATACCAAGGGACAATACAATGTGAAGGCATTTCAACTTGTGTAAACTTGCCTATCATACCTCTCCCCCCCCCCTCCCCCCACCTCAGTTACGAGCATACCATACATAACTTTTATTAAATTTTAAAATAACCTTTAAATTACAGACCATTCTATTTTTTAAAAAAAGGGTTAACTTTATATTCCTCTATAAAAGTAAACTTTCATGTATTCATAAGAGTTAAAAGCATTAAATAACTATACATAATTAAAATAACATTAAAAATATAACCTGAACACATATTTTCTTCAAACGCTTAACATTTTACCTGAAACATATCTATCAAAGCTGAAAAACTTACTTTCAGTTTAAAAATATTTCATATACACACTTTTCATGTACATTAATAGGCGAAAATTATTTAAAAATTGGAGATACTTGTACATTTAAAAAACATTTAAATATCAACATAATTCTGAACATTAATGTATAAACATATTTTCCTGAAACATTTAAATAGAAAAAAAAAACAAAAAACATATGCCTTCAATACATTTCAGATACTTAAAATATATATAACGATCAAATCTTTATAGTAATCATCAAACCTAGCATCCCTTGGCAGCATTATAAGCAATACAACATATGAAATATTGGGTAACCAAAAATCTTCAAATAAAGTAAGGGATTTGGGGGGGGGGGGGGGGGTGATAGATAAGTGCACTTATCAGAAAGAAAAAAAGTTGTATAAATAGGAATTTTCTTTCAAAAAGGTTATGATTTCAAATAACATAGCTATATACAAAAACATTACACAAATTATATAAAATACATTAAGGCTGTTCTCAAATCCAATTATGGAATAAGTTTTAATTCCTTTTTGTTCGGAAACGCTTAAAACTGGCAGGTGTTATTCAAAAACTGTGTGATTGAAAGATATTTTCCGTTTTTTGTAAACAAAGATCTTTCAGAAAATACGGCCAAAGTTGACCTTTTGAACCGAATTTCCCGACTGAAGCAGAAAAACCAGTCAGCGAAGGGAGAAAAATGCCTTATCACGTTATCAAAAATGCTTATAACGCTATTAATTTATTACATTATCAAAAAATGGAAAAATCTTTTGGATATCAAATCGCTTTCATAGTTAGGGCTGTCAGTTTTATACCTTTATGTTTAACCCTTAAGTGGTGAGGTGGGATGTATGTAACCCCAAAATTACATTTCTTGTGCACTCCTTAAAACTTAGCGAGAGAAAATAAGAAAATTTCCTGTGAATTTTGTATTATTTACTTGTATAAAAACATATGAAAAATTATTAAGTGTACATACATATAAATTCATGTATCTAAAAACCACAAAAATTTTGTTTGCCCATGTACAATTTCCTCTGGTGTGCAAAACACCCCACCTCACCAGTCAAGTGTTAAAAAAGTGTGCGTCACTGAGTCAAAGTTTCGCGCTTGTTGAACAGTGAACTTGAAAACAGCCTTAATTATATTCATTTATATATTAAACAAATTTATGCACCAGTTCTATGACACATTTAAAACAAAAAATGAATACCACATTTACTGAAATTTTCCGAACTGTTAATTTATGAATACTGCGATTCATATTATCCTCGTGATATTCTAATCTAGAAAACATACCTTAACGAAGACTTTTAACTCCTCTTTAGGAAGAGGTTTAGTGAGCATATTAGCAAAATTTTCCTTTAACCTAACATCCTTAAGGGTAAATTATATTCTCATAAATTTATTTCTTAGGAAATGGTATCTAACAACTAATATATTTGGTCCTGTTGTTTTCGATGGGTGAATCTGAAAAATCTATTGCCGCTTGGTTATCACATAAAGCTGATTTGAAAAATTTAGTTTATTTAGAAAAATCTTTAAACATTTCAGTATAATATGGATTACTCACAGCAAATAACGATGTCCTTATTATCTTCATAATAATCTTTTATTTGTTGAAGATAAAAGACGATTTGTTTTGTTTACATGAAGTATTGAAAACCTACCATTTCAACGGTTTAAAAGTACGCTTTGCAACATGGCACATCCCGCTGGAAGGCCGAATGAATGGTACTCCAATTACGGATGACTATCACTGTAGTTGGGATAACATCAATAACCGGGATACTGACCCTTTTGCCTTTCAGCGGGATATGCGATGAAATCGGGGGGAGGGGGGGGGGGGGTTAGTAAAAAAAAAAGAAAGATATATTTTAAGTACTTTTTTAAAAGGGAATATTTTTTATTAAGTAAAACATTACGTTTTATAAAGAAATTTTAAATTTTTTTGGGGGGGAAATGCACAGTTTTTTAACTAAAAAACGTCAACTTCATGATGAGAAAGCAGGTTTCTGAAGCTTAAGTAAATAATACTTTAAGGAAAATTTCGCCTATGACTAACAGATTTCAAGATCTAAAAAGTCAGAGTTCTTACAGTTATTTGTAAGAGCAGTGTTGCCAGTAGGCTACTTTTTTAAAATTCAAATTTCTTGTTTGGCACCATTCTTTTTTTAAATGGTAAAATTCGCCTTATTTAATGACATATTAATTGAGGCGAAAACAAGGGGTATTTTACCGTTTCAAAAAAGTGGTGCCTATGAAGAAATCTGAATTAAAAAAAATAGCTCACTGGCAACACTAAGAGATTGCATAAAACTAATCATGCACGAACGTTTAGTCTATCACAGCATAACAAGTATTTATGATATTACACAACAAGAGCAAGAAGCATCATCAGAATCGTCCTTGATGTTTGTGTACGAAGCTTGTTTGACAAGAGGGGTATCCATTGAATCTGGAGAATCACAGGAACTGCTAACAGTTTGAATATTAGATAGTTCGTTCGTTGATTGCACATCATTCCATAAAGCAGGTTTTATTACAGGTGCAGAAATACTTTGACTACAGCAGTCAGGCTGTAAAAGGCTTTCTGTTTTATTTTGATTATTACTCACATTCGCATCGTCACATGAAGGTACAGCTGTAGCAACAGTTTGAATTGAACATTTAGGATGTGAGGAGATTTTATTCAAATTTCGCACATCATTTTGTAAAGATGATGTCATTGCAAGTGTTGTAATACCTTGATTAAAACACTCGGGCTGTGACGGACCTTCTGTTTTACTTTTATTCTTATTGACATTTTGCACATAATCCCTTAAATGAATTTCCATTAACGGTTCAGTGAAACTTGAATGGCCAGGGAGTGAAGGGTTTTCTGTTTTAATTTGACACTTACTTAAATTTTGTACATCATCCAGTAAAGGTGATTGCATTGCAGTTACGGAGACTTTTTGAGAAGAACACTCAAGCTGTGGAGAGCTTTGTGTTTTATTTTGATTGGTAATATTTCGCACATCATCTTGCAAGGGTGATCTCGTTATAGATGCAGAAACAGTTTGATTATCAGGTTTTTGCATCGCTATCACGGTCACTCTGGTAGAATGACAACTCCGAGATCCAAATCTGAACACTTTGAGGTCTTCATTGGAATACTCGGTATGTCTAAGTGGGCCGGCTGCTATTTTAAAATCGCATCGCTTACCCACTCTTTCCATCAGCCGTGTATAGCGAAGAACATCATTGTCTATATACAGCACGAGAGCGCCTGGCTTCATGAGGCTGAAAATTCTCTGAAAGAAAAAAAAGAAATATAAGCAACAAAATTTTAACATAGTAAAGTTAAGGTCAGTTATACACTTCTTTTCGCAATAGCGAATCATTTAAGGAAAAAATTGGAGAAGGGATTCATAATTCCTCTCTTGCAATGAATAAAATATTCTGTGGAAAGTAGCAACAGATTAAAATGATAAATAAAAAATTAAATATAGGGGAAAGTGGGGGAATGGCGCTAACTTAAGGGAAAACATGAATAGCTAGTCAAATTTAGACAAATAAAAAAATCAACATTTTATTAACGAAGTATGATTGCAAAGCATTAGGAACAGTTTGCAATCAACTAATTTTCATAAAAGTTTTAGGAATTTTTTTTAATCGTTTTATTTAAATAACCATCGATTGAGCGGTAATGCCCGACATGGTAGGGTAATTGCGCTCAGAGTTTGAATACAACATTTAAGTAAGACAAAAGTCACATATGTAGTTGTGTGGGCTGTTTACACCACTGCAGACTTTTTGCAACCACTTCACACATACTGTGCACGCATATTCTGTTAGACATATAGTGAACCACTTTTTTTATATTTAAGTTTTTTGATTATCAACACTTTTTTGAAATCATAAAATTCTCCTTGTTTAATGACATATTAATTAAGGCGAAAACAGGGGAATTTTACCACTTCAAAAAAGGGGGTGTCAATCAACAAATTTGAATTTAAAAAACGTTGCCCACTGGCAACACTTCCTCTGGAATTTCACGCGAGCGCCATGTTGGGTTTGAATGCATTATAATTGGCGTCGCAACGCACTACAAAAATAAATAAAAGCATGAAAGTACAGCTAAATGTATATATTTTGTAGACATAATGAGCAAATTAATATTTGAAAATAAGAGTGTACACTTACCTTCAAGTTAGATGTTGTAGAATTTTATAATGAAACAACTTCAAACTAATAACGTGAGGACACAAAAATACTTTCCTCCCAACGGGCACTAAATCCTCACCTTACTAGGAACTTAGGATGAAGTTCGCTATGTGCCGGTACCGATCGCACGTTTTCAATTCTATTCTGTTTAGAGATATTTGGTGAGCGGGATTACCCTTCTGAGCGTCATTACCCTACTTTACCCTAATTTGATTTATTGGAATTGTTTGATATTGATTTATTTAAATCTGAATAATTTTCTTTTGTATTAAATAAGTAGAATCTATCTTATCTATATGTAATAGTGCACGCCATGTGACTGTCATGGACAATTACGAGCTGACTAGTTCACTTTTCACATGCCAAGCGGCCATTTATATTAAAAAACGAATAAAACTGCATAAAAGTTACGTTTTTAGAAAGATCGTTCAAAAAAATGTTAGTGAGATGCGTTACATTTAAATATGCATATATTCTGAGATAACTTCGGTTGAAATTATCGTTGACAGCCCAATATCGCATTTCATCAAAGTAAGCAAACACTAGAGATTCGTTCATCGTGAGCGAAGCAAGTTCTCGAGCGATGAATTTTACAGCGCTGTCTATTGTAAAATAATAATAATTCGTGCCTATAAGCCAATCAGAGTTTAAAATAGTTCTGGTAGGCGAAGTGCTATATTACTCAACTTCTTAACCATCTTTTCTTGACGTAAGTTAACTGTCAACAAACAACACATGTAATAATATATAGTGCATCACATTTTAAAACGAATCCTCGGTTAATTTGGCACTTACCTATATTATCTGTGACAGGAAGATAGACAATCAAATATGGTTATTAATCGCTAATCATGGTTATTATTGCCAATGGCCAATCGCGTTCATAATAGTAATTTAATGAACATTTATTAAACTAGAGAGCTCTGCCCCCCCCCCCCCCCCGTTTAGACACCACAAACTCTAAAAACACGCTAATTTAATCGGCTTTAAAAAGATTACGAAAGACTGAATTATATTTTAAAAACCAGTGGCGATCTCCCTGTAAACAAATTTCCATTCATTTCCCTTTCTTTGGGAAATTTTACGACCGAATCAGCTGCTGTTAAGACATCTAATGGCTGTTTTCATGTTTGATTAAATCAGATCAGTTAAACATTTGAAAAAAGCTAATATAAAATGAACTAAGTCAACAGAGTCTTTTGCCTCCCTTATTTTTTAACAACGCTATACGAAAATTGTTTTAAACATGACATTTTAAATGTATCGTTTTAAATCTGACGTAAATTTTAGAGCCGTACCGAGTACTCGGTAAATACTCGGTATTCGGCCTACTCGGCCAATTTGCCGAGTACTCGGTACTCGGTGAAATTTTGGCCGAGTACTCGGCCAATACCGAGTAGTTGTAAGAATTTCATTTTTTAAGCATATGAATTTAAAGCTGATCTTTAAAAAGTTATTCGAATATCAATGTATAATGTATGTAATAATTCATAAAACTATTTACTCGGTATTTAACAATATGTCTACAAAATACAGTAGCCTTCCTCTTAATCGGAACTCTGCTTTAACCGCCCGGCTTTTTTTCCCAACATCCGGCAAAATTCATAAAGAAAAATTTCGGTTCTCATTTCTTTATGGTTAATTAACTATAATAATTTACATAATGTAGAATAATTTCAACTTCTTGGTATGTGACAAGATTTTCAACAATTTAATTTGTATTAAATATTGTTCATTATTTGTTATTAGTGATAACTTTTATTACAATTAAATTACTTACTATTAGTATTAATTTCACAAATTATAGAAAATATGTACTACAAATTAAAAAATTAAATGCATCCTACATTTTTAATTAATTAAATATGCAGTTATTTATTTACATTTTTAAAATTCTCCAGTTTAACCGTTTTTTCTCTTAACCGGCTAACCCTCGGTCTCGTTTAGGCCGGTTAAGCGGGAGGCTACTGTATACTGAAAGTTAAGAACAAAAACCAGATTAAAATTTAGTTTCATATTTATACAAATAAAAATAAGTTGTTTTTAAATGTATAGGAAAACAGAAAAGGCTATTATTTTGGATAAAGAAACTGAAAATACAATAAATGTAATAAAAAAAATAATAATTAAATTTATTATCTTTCAAATTATGGTGCAAAAACACCAAACGTTCTACATTATGAGTAGACAGGGCATTTCTTTTACTACTATAAATTTGGCCTACCTCTGAAAATATATGCTCAGAATAAACAGTAGTTGAAGGTGGACATAAGAATTTTTTTGCAAGGTTGCACATAATCGGAAAAGTTCTTTTCCCCCCCACCATGCAAATGGAGTGTCAGTTTTACATAAGTCTTCTGTTAAGAAATCCTGTATAGCTTTTTGTACCTCTCTTTGTATTTTTCTCTCTTTTATTTTTAATCAAAAGAAAATAAGGTACAGTTACAAAATAAATATGAAATGTTTTGCATTATTCAATGAATTGTTACAGCAACCAATAAACATTTTTTTTTTTTTTTTTTTTGATAGACAGATTTTAGATATCGGAATAAATTAGAGGGTTGAAGAATGTTTTAATTTTATATTGGTTAATAATTGTACATGTTACGTGTCAATTCTCCTTTTTTTGCCACTGTTTTGAATTGTCAAAAATTGTCTTTGAAAGGTGCACAAATAAATTTCAAATTTAATTAGTTAATTTATATATATATATATGTACATTATATATATGTATACACAGGTATATATATATATGTACACACATATGTACACCTAAGCTCACATTATGTGCACATCAGCATTTTTTCCCCTTATTACCCAACTACTCGGTATTCGGTACTCGGTACTTGGCCGAGTAGTCAATGGCCGAGTACTCGGTACTCGGCTACTCGGCCAAAGTACTACTCGGTACACCACTAGTAAATTTCACAAAAGTTTCTTTTCTATTTTTAATATTCACGTGTGAAAATACTTTTGTTGTTAGAAAGGAAATAATATTATTTGCTCTGTCTTAGAATTGGCAACAATAGTTTTAAATGTCATCTCGAAATATGAAATAAACGTCTCGTTTAAATATATTTTTAAATTTAAACTGTATGGCAATATTATTTGGCCATTTTAAATATGACGTAATTTCTCTCATTTATTACTTTTAACACATATTAATAAATTTATTATTTTAAAGTATTCAAGTTTGTAATGTATATCCTTAGAACAAATGATCAAATTCCTATGTTTAGTTTTTGTTCCCATAAAACTTTTAAAAGGAACGATTTTGACCAACTTTAACAATTAATAGCTCTTAAGAGCCTACTTCAGTCAAATGAAAAGACGCGTTCGCTAATGCTAATCCTATGGCAGAAATTTATAAAGATATCTCGGTCGCATTTCAATATTTTTAAATGATTTTTTTTTGTATTGGATAATTGAGATCGATCTGTATGCAGACCGTTTTTTTACTTTTTCGTTTTTGGTTGCAGATTTTTTTTTATAAGGATGCTTTTACTTTCGAAACCGGTTCCGAAAATGAAAGTGTCCTCATTAAAAATACCTGTAAAGAAAATCGAAAACGTAAACAACGGTCTTTGTACAGATCGATCTCGGTTATCCAATACATAAAAAATCATTTAAAAATATTGAAATGCGACCGAGATATCTTTATAAATTTCTTCCGTAGGATTAGCATTAGCGAACGCGTCTTTTCATTTGACTGAAGTAGGCTCTTAAGGCTGTTCTCAAATCCAAAAGGGCAACTTTCTGACATAAGTTTAAATTTATTTTTGGTCGGAAATGCATGAAACTAGTCAGTGTTGTTGTTCAGAAACTTTGTCGTCCAGCTGGGTTTTTTTTTTTTTTTTTTCGTTTTTTTGAAAACGCAATAGATCTTTCAGAAAATAGTGTCAAATTTGAAGTTTTGAACCGAAGTTCCCGAAGAAAGCAAAAAAACCGGTCAGCGAAGGTTGAAAAACATCTTTGTCACGTGATCAAAATCGCTTCTAACTCAATAGGTAATTTATGGATCAAAAAATGGAAAAAAACAGTTCGATTCCACATCGCTTCCAGAGTCAGGGTTTCCAATTTTATATATGTGTTAAAAAATGAATCTAAATGTGTCAAAACGTTTTGCGCATGCTGAGCAGAAAACTTGAGAACAGCCTTAAAATAATTCTTCGATTTGAAAACTGTCTGATTCAGCATGTTCAAACATTTCTCTATAATACTACCAATTTAAATAGTTTTGTATCCAGCAGTAATTCTTAATATTAGCGAAGAAAGACACCCGGTCACAAAAAATTCATTTACGGCAGCGGCGGTGACAGCGTTAGTTACTTTTTTTTTTTTTTTTTTTTTTTTTTTTTAGAATAGAGACATACATAACATCATTAAAAATTTTAAATAACATAGGAGCAAACTTTAAAAAAAAGAATAATTAATTTAATATACATTTCTTAAACATAGCATCAGATTGACGGCTTTTAGCTAAGATATTTACGATTGTAGTTTTATTTTTAGCTATATATTATGTCCTCGAGAATGAATATGAGATATAAAGTAGTATGTAGTTTCTCAGTATTAAGAATTAGGAATGCACCGAATAGTGATTTTGACCGAATACCGAGTATTCAGCCTGCAGGCTAGGCTAACCAAATACCGAATATCCGGCTAGCCTAATAGTAACTGCTAGGCCGAATACCGAATATTCGGCTTGTCGAATACTTTTATATTTCTTAGCTTAAAAGCATTAAAATATTAAATTTTAAAACAATTTTACATACTTATTTAATACAGAAACTTACATTTTAATAAACAAGGGCTTTTTACAAGTAAATTTTATATTGAAAACAATCTGTGTTGAAAACAATCCCTAGAGAGTTGCAGGAGCAAAAAAATTTCTAAATTGCGATTTCTGCGGTAGTGAAGAGGCTAGAAACTTTAAATATAGCACGGTAGTTACTTATAAAATATGAATGTCCTCTAAGAACAGTCGTGTATAAATTCTAAATTAAAAAGGGCTGAAGCGAAGGGAAGGAGCTAAAAGCATTCTAAAAGAGTCCTAAATTATGATTTCTATGGAATCTCAGGAAATAATAAACCGATTAGAGAAGTTATTGGTTGCGAATCAATAGTGATAGTCCCTGATCCTATACGGGCTATATTTTATGCCGGTGTCAGTACCACCTGGTTGGCAGGAACAACAAGAAAGCCTTTAAAAACATCTAAATTCCGTTTTCTATAGAATATTAGGAAATACCAACCGATGTCAAGGTTAATGTTGGCAAATTAATGGTGACAGTCTCTGTTTCAACATTTTTAGAGACATTCTATTTCAACTCTGTTTCGGCATTTTATGTTGGTGCCACTAACACCAGAGCGGTGGTAGACTGTTAGACAAGAAACTTGGAATTTGACACGATGGTTAATTTTAAGATGTAAATGTGTTAAGATGGTTTCTAAAAAATTCAAAACTTCAAATGAATATTACTGAAATGAGCGTAAAAGTTTCAAAACACTTTCTAAATTATCACTTATTTGGAATTAATTTTAGTTCTTCTTATTTATTAATTAAAATATCATTTCTTTCTGTTGCACTTTTGTAATGAAGTTTAGTCAAACTGTGGCTTAAGTTGTAATTTTTGAATTATTCCAAAAAGTGTTGTTCTTATAAACAAGTAATATAAAAATTTTGTTTTTAAAGTTAATTCCTACTTAGGTCATCAAAGAAAAATTTAATATAATCCCTTAAGCTAATATTAGTTTTTGTTGCATTAAAATATCTCAATTTGTTGATTTTCTATAAGCAAATAGGTTTACAATGGAAGTCTATGGGAGTTTGGCGAAATATTAGAGATATCGCCAAGTTGGCGTCACATTTGGCGACTCATTTTGGTCGCCAAATTTGGCATTATATCGCCAAGTTGGCGACAAACTGGGCGATATCTGGCGACATAACAGGGTTCCCCCCCCCCCCTATTGGAACCCTCCTTATAGATATGAAGATGCATTAAATGCTTCAATAACCAATGGCCGCCATTTTGCCTCTCATGTAAAACTAAAATTAATTAAAATTTAATTAATGAATTAATATTTGAAAAAACTGTATTAACATCAATTGTCATCCAGTACAAGTTTTAAAAAATTTATTTCAACTTGATAGGATGAATAATAAGTATTTTATTGACGATTGAAAATTTGAACAAGATATATAAATAAATAAATAAATAAATAAATATAGGGAGAGTGTGAACTAATACTAGGAATTGAAAAATAGTTATGCAAATATCACTTGGCATATTTCAACTATTACGCGAGCAAAGCCGCGGGGTTTGCTAGTCTAATATAATTTTCTTAAAAAAGATAATATATATATATATATATATATATATAATTAACTCATTGATTCTTCTAGAATATCGTCCGTCATTGTCCTTCTCGAATATTTTGTCCTGTTCTGCTGTTTTAGACATATTTTTATAGAAAGTAAGATCCTCCGATTCTGACCAGTTTTCACCAAATTGTTTCTTTAACAATTTGTCGATATCCTTAAGTTTCTCTTGCTTCACTGGGACAGAAACAGAACATGACAGCTGCTCGAGATTCACTTTTTCCCCTTCTTGGTCAATGGTTGAAAAAGCTTACTTTTGTTTTGTGGGGGCTCACTTCCTCACAGTGAGGACAAGGACAACTCTCTCCTTCAAGAGGGTGGTACGGTACGCTTTGCAGGAGCAAACTGGAAATGCAGCTGGCCGGGAAGCTTTTTCAAGAAGGCTCACGTTTTGAGCACCTTATCGCCAGAGTAACGGTTGGCGCGGGGATGAACTCAACGCTACGCACCCTTTCTTGTTCGTGACGTCATACGCGTAGCGAGCAGCAACCCCATTTCTTTGCTGAGAGGAAGAGATGTGCTTTTTTCATTTGTTTTTCCGCAAATATAAAAAGCTGGACGAAATGTTATTTCACCGTGGTTTACAATTAAAACCTTGTTTAAAACAAAGAGCTTTTTCGGATTAAAAATTAAAATAACTTTTAATTTCACAATATATATAATTCAAACATAAGTTATTTTTTTCAGTTCAATAATATTCATTTATTTCATTAATTCGCTTTATGTTCGAAGAAATTGAGAACGTATTTTATTTTTTAGGAAAAATAAAAACTGACGTAAAGATTTTCTTGTGATAAACGTAATTCTATTGATAATTTTTTTATGACACAATTGAACTTAGTTTTATTAGCATTACTACTGAATTAATTTAGTTTTATTTTATTATTAAGCGGCATAATTGTGTGACTTGTTGATTGCATTAATAAAACTTATTTTCACTGAAATAATTCATTAAAAATTAATTGTTTTTAATTTAATTGTGATTAGAAGTTAATAGGAAGTTGAAACTAAAATCAATTCGATTATAATTAGATTGAACGATAAATCATAAATTATTTAGCTGTATCCTGCAATTAAATCGATCAGCTAAAATAATTGCAAGTTGATGCATGCAATTAAATCAGTTACTATTACATTTTAATGCTGTTAAATCTTTATAATTATTTGAGTTTTTATGAATAAAACATCGGTCTGCCCCTAGCGCACAAAATTAAAAATCTTTAAAATTCTTCAGTTTTTTATTTTAAAATTTGTGCCATATTTTTAAATATTATTTCGTCTTAGTTGTTTTATTTGTTATTTTAAAATAGTAATTCGTCATATTTGAATAAATCATCTAAATTCTTCTCTTGAATGAACTACCCCCCCCCCCCCCACACACACACACACACTCCATTTTTCGTCATTCTGTACACATATTGCACTATTTATTAAGTTGAAGTGGCAATAAAATAATGATCAATCGTCAGAGGCAACCTCCCATTTCGAATTTTCTCTCTCCCGCCCCCCGCAAGTTTACTGTTTTGCTCTATCTGTTGATTTTTAAATAACAAATAAATAATTTACCAAAAAAAAAAAAAAAAAAGATAAGAAAAAGAAATAGAACGAAAGATTTCAAAAAAATCAGGATTAACCTTTTGTGCACACGCTTTCATTTTTTAAAAAAAATTCTTTACATTTTTTTAAATTTTTCTGTCCTGTTTATTATTTTGAAGTAACTATAAGTAGAAAACTAATTATTCAAAATTCTGCCCCCCGCCCCCCGGAAAAAAAGAAAAGCTTTTTTTTTTTGTTTCATCCTCCCCAAAAGTTAAATATTCCAAGTTTTTAATTTTTTGGTTTGTCTTTTCTATTTGTTAATTGATAAATTTTAACTATTTGAATCTACAGCCCCTCACTATCATACACAGTTAAAAAATTTCTCTAATGATTTTATTTGTTACTTTGAAGTAACAAAAGATAGTCATTCAATATTCCTTGTGCCCCACCTACCCTTAAGAATTTCATCTCACATTAAAAAGGCAATTTCTAAACATCCTGGTTGGGGTATGAAAGGTTTTTTTTTTTTTTTTGTTTGTTTCTTTCTTGGTTTGGCGTATTTTCACTCGACTTTGGGGACTATTTCTGCAGAATGATTTGGTATTAAATTAATTATATACGTTCGTCGCAGAAAATATAGTAATTTTCTGCCACAGGTATCTTTTAAAATCTGTGTTTATATACATCAAAATGCATTGAAACTGCATTAATTCATCATCCCCATAAATCCATCTTTATATGTAATAAAATATCTAGATTTATGAAGGGAATGAGTTTTTGTTTAACAGGTATGGCATTAATAATGCTCAATTGAATGAAAATTCAGATTTTTAAGGGGATCAAATAATCAAAATTTTAGTCTATATCATCAAAAGTAATAAAGGCCTTTGATAAAACAGAGTATAAGAATTCGTAATACAATTTCTTTCGAAGAAGATTTCTTTTCATCTAGGGCACATAACTGAAAATATTTCTTTAATTTAGGTAGGACTGTTATTCTAAAATATGCTAGTTTGTCTTCCGCCATTTCGGTTCAAAACAAAACACAAGACGACGATTGGCGTTAGAGCTGGCTGAGCGTTCTCGCTTTCGCCAACTTGCCAAGGCTGGTGCTGAAAACGTGAGCCTTCCTGAAAAAGCGGCCGGGAAGTTTTAGGGTAGAAGACACTGCTGCTGATTACAAATCATAAATGGGAACTTTTTGGCATACATTCCGTACCCTAATATTGCTTTTTGATGAATGCTATACAAATACAATACTATAAAAGCTAGAATATAATAACTATAACTGTTAATTTTGAAAAGTCGGCTTTTGGAAAATGTTTCAAATTTGCTTTTGGCTTAGTAAAAATCCGGTAGAATCAACATCAACACTATGAAAAGGTGAGTTGCCTCAAATATTTTTTTCTGCTATTTGTGCATTTTTAAACGTTGGTTTTCTGCTTTTTAATACATCACTTATTATATGCAAGACACACGATAAATTTTATTTAACAAGTTTGTATGAATTGATAAAAACTTTAAGACTGTTCTCAAATCCAAAAGGGCAACTTTATGACATAAGTTTAAATTTATTTTTGATCAGAAATGCATAAAACTAGCAGTTGTTCAGAAACTATGTAATCGAGCTGTTTTTTTTTTTTTCTTTTTTTGCAAACGCAATAGATCTTTCATAAAATTTTGTCAAAGTTGACGTTTGAACCGAAGTTCCCTAAGAAAGCAGAAAAACCAGTCAGCGAAGCGAGAAAAACGTATTTGTCACGTGATCGAAATCGCTTATAACTCATAGTTATTGATCAAAAAGGGAAAATGCAGTTCAATTCCAAATCGCTTCCCTAGTCAAGCCTTCCAATTTTATATCTTTCCGTTAAAAAATGAATATGTAAATGTCTCAAAATGTTTTGCGCTTGTTGAGCAGAGCAGTTGAGAACAGCCGTAAACGAAAATAAAGAAATGCAGGAAAATTACTGTTATAGTTAAGCTGCTGTGCACTGGTCTACGCATGCGCAGGGATAAAGCTAGGTTTGTTTCCAACTCCCCAGTGGATAAGGCGAGTTTTGAAAGTAAACCAATATCTTACAAAACCAGAAATACAGGATAAAACTAAAAGTACTGTTTTTCGCAGGCACTAGTATTTTTTCGATGCAGGTTTAGCAATAGAACAGATTGATAGAGAAAACTCGATTTTTTAAATTTTGGATAAGGCGAGTTTTGAAACTCACGTTTTAATTTATAATTCAAAAACTTATACAAATCAATAGAAATTTCGTTTCTAGCCATTGTTTGAGCGGGACATTTAAAATATAGAGTCAAAATTGGTTTTTGCCACTGAAAAAAACAAAGTTTGGTCTGGTTTTCATTTGTAGATGGCCCCCTAAGCCAATTTTATATAAGTCATTTAAAAGTAGACTTTATTTCCTATCGTTTGGTACCAGTAACTTTCTTCTATTATAATTAGTTGCAGAGTTAGTAGGGGGGGTACTTTTTCCCCCCACGACTGTACTATACGTTATACGGATGCCATATTTACCGATTTGTGCTGTGTGGGTACGTAGCTCGATTTTAACACATTATCCAAGAAGGTTAAATGAGACTAATGATACATTGTCTAATCTTCTGCAATCGAGTCTACAACCAAGGTTAGCGTAAAGCCAAAAATATATTAGCAACAATATGAATTAAAGTACAGAGTGTCCATAATTAAACGACCCTAGTTTAAAGTTGTCTACATACGAAACTATTAGTCAGAAAGTTGTGAAATTTTGTGACGGGCATAATGAAAGAACGGGAATTTATTTAAGCGAAAAAAATTCAGCTAAACATTTCGCCAACAGATGGCGTTTTTAATAAATTACACTTTTAGCCACCGCCCACTGAATACTAGGCCTGAGCTCTGAGAAAAAAGTGGCGGCTGTCGTCTGGTGGCGAAATTTTGAACTGATTTTTTCTTTTTTTTTTTTTTCGCTCACCATTTTTTCATTATGTTCGTCACAAAATTTCACAACTTTCTGACCAATAGTTTCGTCTGTACTGTAGACAGCTAAAGTAGGGTTGTTTAATTATGGACACCCTGTAAATCAATGTGGGTACCATTAAAGGGTTATCATAAAAAACACTGTTGCACAAAATCTTATTATACTACCGGTAAAATAGGATTTTTAAGAGACAACTGGCGGCCGCTCACCAAAATTTGGGAAGAACATCATTTCGGCTCTAGAAATGAAGATCCGATGTCTCTAAAAAATAAAGTTTTTTTTTTTTTTTTTTGTCTTTTGGGGACAAAAAGGGCATTTTGACTCAAGGAGGGGTAATTAAAAAAAAAATTAGTAGATCACGTGAGTAGGGGAAAAAGGAGAGTTCAGCGTCAGCAGGCGGATTGCGGATTGGGAGGATTGAGGAATCCACCTTGTGGATAGAGGAGGAGGGTGGAATCCACCTGTGGGAGGTTTCTTAGAGTAGGAGAGGCTAAATGTTGGAGGGGGCTTAATTTTTGAGGGGGCTTAATTTTTGAGAGGGGCTTATTTTTTTTTTTCGAATCGACTTGGAGTAGAGATGGAAATATCATACTATAACATAGGTCTTTTCGAGAGGAAGTATGAAGACACTAAATTTTTCGATGGGCTTATTTTTTAGGGGGGCTTAATTTTTGAGGGGGCTTAATATATTTTTTTTTCGAATTGATTTAGTATTAGAATGGAAATATCATACTATAACATAGTGAGTTAGGTGTTTTCGAAAGGGAGTTTGAGGGGTCTAAATATTTTAGTGGGGCTTATTTTTAAGGGGGCTTAATTTTTTTTTCTTCAAATTGACATAGATAGAAATGGAAATATCATACTATAACATAGGTCTTTTCGAGAGGAAGTATGAAGACACTAAATTTTTCGATGGGCTTATTTTTTAGGGGGGGCTTAATTTTTGAGGGGGCTTAATATATATATTTTTTAATTGATTTAGTATTAGAATGGAAATATCATACTATAACATAGTGAGTTAGGTGTTTTCGAAAGGGAGTTTGAGGGGTCTAAATATTTTAGTGGGGCTTAATTTTTTTTTCTTCAAATTGACATAGATAGAAATGGAAATATCATACTATAACATAGGTCTTTTCGAGAGGAAGTATGAAGACACTAAATTTTTCGATGGGCTTATTTTTTAGGGGGGGCTTAATATATATATTTTTTAATTGATTTAGTATTAGAATGGAAATATCATACTATAACATAGTGAGTTAGGTGTTTTCGAAAGGGAGTTTGAGGGGTCTAAATATTTTAGTGGGGCTTATTTTTAAGGGGGCTTAATTTTTTTTTTCTTCAAATTGACATAGATAGAAATGGAAATATCATACTATAACATAGAGATGCAGGTATTTTCGAAAGGGAGTTTGAGGAGCCTAAATTTTTTAGAGGGTCTTATTTTTTAGGGGGGCTTATTTTTAGGGGGGCTTAATTTTTTTTTTTTTTTTTTTTTTTTTTTTTTTTTTTTTTCTGAATTGTCTTAGAATTTGAATGAAGATAAAAATGTCTTATGTTTTCTGAAAAAAATTTTTGATGCTGCCATCTGTATGCGGTAGTGGGAATTTATTATTGAAAATAGTATTTTATTTTTGAAAAGTTTTGAGGAAGGTTTGAACCTGCAAAATAGTCTCTTGGCTCGATGATATGTTGAAGACTTAACTAATCGAGCCAAGAAACTATGTCTATATGTTTAGAATTTAGATATTTCAAAATAAAAAATTGTATTCCCCCTTCTGTATGCGCAAAGAGAGGTTGGTTTCTTAAGATAACTCATTAATACCTATTTTAACTGCTCACTCTGCGAATTCCTTTAATGTATATGATTTTTATTTTTAGTTTAACTGATTTTATCGATTTTGTGTACGAGAGTTTGATTATTTTACGCACAGATGTATGATCATTTTAGAAAGCCGTGGTTTCGAACCTGCGAACTCAGATTCAAATTTCATTTTTTGTAACCGATAAGCTATCCACTATTCAAACCGCGCCCCAATATTTTCTAAGTTACTTTTGAACACTCTCTATATATTTTTTGAATACCTACCTCTTCCTCTTTCTTATACTAGGGAAGTTTTTACAATTTATGTTTAAATAGAAGAAATAATTAATTTTTTATATTTCTTTAGTAAGCAAGTCATTTTTGTAGATCGATTAGAAGGCTACCAAGCGATTTGAATTAAACATTGTTTTTACCAGTATTAATCCACCTAAGTTTAGAATTGTACTTTTTTTGTGAACCATATCCTATTCATTGAATCGTCTGAAATAGACTTCCTAAACCCCATTATCAACGTTTCTCACTATCTTTCAGATTTTCTATTTATCAATTATTATAATTTCAATCAACTCATAGTTTGTTATTGCAATAGATAATTATTTGATGATTCTACACTAGTTCTAATGAATTTTAAAACTACTACTTCAATTCAACTCATTCTTTTATACAGTTTAATAAATTTAGTATGAATTGGTTTGTCATATATTTCACTGAAATAATAAAATTAATTTGTAAAACCTTAGAATGACGAATTCAAAAACGTAACAATTATACTTTTTTGTGAACCATATGTTTCATCTGCTATTTCAAATCGACTTTATACATCACCCTTCCAGCAGATGCTTACTGACTTATACAAACATTCAACAAGTAATCAGCTTTTCAACACAAAATAACTAATATGTAAATAAGGATAACTATTGGTTTTAGGAGAGATTATTACACTTAGACACAAATTTCAACTATTCAAAAAAGTTTGGTAAATCTTTACTTCCGTTTATAAACATGATTAATCTTATCAGCAGATATCAACTGTCTTTGTTATACATTTGATAAGCGAATACTATCTTAGGAAAATGTTATCTAATTCGTTTTAATTGTCTTTTTCGTGGGAAATGTAACTGCTTACTTCATTCTACAATTATTTACTCTGATTTTTCGAAGAGATTTCAAACATAAACTTATCGACTGTCTTTCTTAATCATGTAATAGGTGAATGGAATCTTTTTATCAGGAAATAGTAATTATTTCAAAAGTGAAAATGATTTTTGGAGATATTTTAATAGTTTTTAACAAATTCTACTTTCAGAAAAGATAACATTTTTTTGGATTGTAACACAACCTTTTAATATACTACGTGAATTGAAATATTTTATTTTCTGCATTTAAGTGACCAAAACTTTCAATTTTAATACATATATTTTAGTTTTATAATTTGTTTTTATTTAGAAGGGATTTTCGTGAATTCTTATCTTTTAACCAGAAATGACGAAATCGATAATTTATCATTATTTTCACATTCATCATAGTAAAACTATTTTAATTTTCAGCATTTTAATAAACAGAAAAAAATGATTGTTTATTACCAAAGCACTACTTATTAGAATTTTTTCCTATAAATTACTTTTTGAAGGTTTTTTAAAAACCCATTAATCGATTACACTAAAGGCGATTTTTTTGAAGAAACATTGTTTGATTTGCTAAAAGTTAGGAATAATTTAAAATCAATTAGAATAATTTCATGTAAGTTAAAGAATAATAACTTATGTTTTTTACACAAATAAGTTTTTTTTTAATCGAAAATTACTTTTCTGAAATACAGCACTCCTTATTTTTACCATACTTGATACTTTTAAAAGAAATATATTTATTTAGAAATTTGTTTAACTGTTCTTAGAATCGACCAACTTTTGCTTCTGAAACACAAATAACATTTAGAGAGAGAGAAAAATTTGTGAATAAGCATAAACTGAAATTCGGAAAAATCCTAGTCAGGTTTAAAACTTCCTTGTTGAATATCATGAAACACAATATTAAAATATTTTATCATAAAAAATGTTAATTTTTTAACTCTACTTTCATAATTCGTTACACTTTTTAAAATTGTTCAATTTTATTTTATTTTATTTTATTTTATTTTTTGGATTTGAATAATTTCTCAATAATAACATTTCAGAAGAAAGAATTTTTTGAAATAGGGCATACTCAAGTTTTTTAAACAATAATTCATAAACATTAAAATTTTATCACATAATATTTTAGATTATTTTAAAACTGTACTTACATGGTTCACGAACTTGCTGAAACTCTAACCCTTTGATCCAACTTCTTAATTTAAAATGAAAATTTTCTAAGTTCTTATCAGCTAGTTTCCCCTTAATCACGTGATATCCCGAGTGACCACGCGTTTTCCTATATAGTTTCGTTATAAGTGATTTCACTTGCGTTATCGCACCAGTGATTAGTGATTTCACAGTGATCTTTTCACGGAGGTTTCTCTTTCCGATTAGGAAAGTTTTATCTTGATAATGTGATAAGGGTTAGTATAAATGTACGTCAACTCGACCAAGTGAATGTATCATTCTTTTCGCTTAGTTACTTCGCCTTGTCTTCTCGATTCACCCCTCGTTTTACTACCTTTAAAAAATGTCTTTTTTTAACAACAGTGAAAATGAAAAGGATGTTTATTGTTTAGGGGAAAGACCAGAATGTGCATCTTTAGAAGAGGAATGGTTCACCCGAACGTTTCACGAATTGGATGCATATATCCCTTTTTGTGAGTGTATTGGTGAGGAAACACTCGTTGAAGTGATCATGGTGCCGAAGAACAACGAATTAAAAGTTTATATTCGAAAATATAAAGAGGATGTGGATACCGGTGAATTTTTTCCTACTTTAGAAGGTGTCAGTTTTTCCTCTGCAGCATTTGACTTTCTTCAAAAGAATATGAAAAACTTTCATTTTTCATCAGAGAAAGACACTTTTGTAGTCAATAATGAAGTTTTAATAGTTTTTGTAGATGACCGATCATACCTACTTCAACAATTAATTAAGACGGATGAGATTGAATATTCACTTAAACCGAACTCTCTTCAGCTAACCAAAGAACAATTCAAAAATCTTGAAAAAATATGTACTGAGGTTAATGATGTCTTGATTACAACCATCCTTACAAAGGTTATCCCCATTGAAGTGATGACTCATCTTAATGACTGTCGACATTCTCACTTAAGTTTGATTAAAGCCAAAGAATTTTTCATTTCGTGTTTTACACGGGTATTACAACAATCTGTGGTTCGTGAATTTCATTGCACTTCCTGTGTTCAAGGAGTTTCAACTGTTAGTCCTCACATATGTTTGCAATTAACCTACGTCAGAAATTCGATTTTTGTAGTGACAGTGCATTGCTAAAATTTAATATACAAAAATTTATTTTATACTTGTCAGAAAAGTGTTCATGTGAGTATACTCATTCTTTCTTTGCATCAATGAATTTAGATATGTATTTAGATTTTTTGGTTAATGTTTTCGTCGTGTAATACAATGCAATTCTTATAAAATTCCATTCAAAGCTTTGAATCGTTTTATGTGTTATTTTAATTCAAGCTTTTTTAATGAATTCAAATTCATTTTCAAAATATTTTATCGTTGTTTGAAGATTTTGTTTATTAAGAAAAATTGTAATTTTTGAATAAATACTTTGTTTATTTATTTTTAACTTTTCTCTGTTTTATTTAATCACATACTCTTTTTGCAGCTTTTTCAATTTTTAGTGGGGAGAAAGTAGTTGTTTCATTTTGAGGGAGGAACTTAGAAATGATTTGAGTGTTTTTAAAAACATGATCTTTTACAGATTTTCAAATTAATCAAGAATGAGTTTATTCTTTTATCATGTTGAATCATATAATTTGTTTAATTGCTTTCACTTTGCTTGGTTTTTAAGTCATTTTAAAAAAATAACATTTTTTGTTTTAGATATGAAATTTAAATTAAGTTTATTTTTGTGAAATCATAATTTTTACTGTTAAGTCTTATTATTCAAAAATCATAAAGAAAAAAAAAATCACAAGTTATATTTTTTGAAGTATATTATCCTCGCACCAGTATTATACATTTTTAAACTTTGATAATTATGTAAAAGCAGTGGTATAATGTTGTTTTTTTTTGTTTGTTTGTTTGTTTTCAACAAAGTCTGATTTATAATAACATAAAAAAGCTTATCTCATGGAATATTTTTGAAAACAATGTAGCACTAGATTTTTTTTTCTTGATAATAAGTTTTAAAATTTGTTTTTATCAAATGAGTCATAAGATGTATGCTTACAACTAGCATGAATTTTCTGAAAAAATATTTTAATTTAATTTGAGATATAAAACTTCCTGATTTGTTTCTTTTAACACGATATTAGTGTTAAATTTTAATAATTTCATCATGCTAACTAAAAAATTTTAGAATTATTCTCACTTCAACTTAAACGAGTATCAATTAGAGAAATTTCAAGAAAAAGTACATTACTTGAATAAGAAACCTCTTAAGCATGTATGTAACACATATACTCAATCGTTTAACAATTTGATCAACTAAAAGAAATGTTATTGACACTTATACATTTCGATTTTGTTATTTGATCGTTTTTTAACGAAGGTTATTGTGATAGTGAAGTAGATAGTGAAGAGATTGTTTTTAATAATAATTACCTTTTGAACTTTTAATATAGAGTTCGAATTTAATTTGTTCATGTATAACTTAAGAAATCCTCAATTCTTTAGCAATTCAAAATATATAACATAAGTATAAAAATAATAATAATAAAAAAAGTTATAAAAATTAAAATCATAATGATAAAAACAATTTATTTTAAAAGTTTTCAAAATTAGAAAAAAAAAATGTTTGTAAATAAAAAAAGTTTTCAAAATAAAAAAAAAAGTTTGTAAATAAAAAAAAAGTTTTCAAATTAAAAAAAAAAAAAGTTTGTAAATAAAAAAGTTTTTAAAATTAAAAAAAAAAAGTTTGTAAATAAAAAAAGTTTTCAAAATTATAAAAAAAAGTTTGTAAATAAAAAAAAAGGTTTCAAAATTAAAAAAAAAGTTTATAAATAAAAAAAATTTTCAAAATTTAAAAAAAAAAAAATTCAAAATTAAAAGTTTTCAAAATTAAAAAAAAAAAAAGTTTGTAAATAAAAAAAAGTTTTCAAAATTAAAAAAAAAGTTTATAAATAAAAAAAAAATTTCAAAATTAAAAAAAAAAGTTTGTAAATTTAAAAAAAAAAGTTTTCAAAATTAAAAAAAATAGTTTCTAAATAATAAAAGTTCTCAAAATTAAAAAAAAAAGTTTTCAAAATTAAAAAGTTTATAAATAAAAAAAATTTATAAAAAAATTACAAAATTAAAACTTTGAAAAAAAGTTTTCAAAATTAAGTTATCAAAATTAAAAATAAAAAATAAAAAACTTAATAAATTATGTTATCAAAACTCAGTTTACTTATCTGTATATCTGTGTATGTGACTTTCAAAATTAAAAAAGTTATCAAAAAGTTGAATTAGATTGCAAATTCAAGTATACAATCAATAATATATCAGTCAGTCATAGCAATTAATCGTTCAATCAATTAACCAATCAATGATATCAATTAATCAATAAATCAAACCAATCAATCAATCATACTAATCAACCAAACAATAATATCAATTAGTCATATCGATCAATAAATCAAACCAATCAATCATATTAATCAACCAAACAATAATATCAATTAATCATATCGATCAATAAATCATATTAATCATATCAAGCAATCATATCAAGCTGTCATATCAATCAATCATATCAATCAATCAACCAATCATTCATATCAGTCAATCATATCAATCAACCAATCATTCATATCAATCAATGATTCATATTAATCATATCAATCGATCAATCAAGATACCGAATACAAGTATTCATACAAATAAATCACATCAATTGCAGTTCAAGTATTACAAGTTTGTATAATAACATTATAAGAAAGTTTTGAATTAATACAATGATTAACTACCAACATTTTGTAACAGCACTTTTACAAAAGCAATGTATGAATAGATATTTTAGTTATAAAAAATATTTAAAATGCTTTTGAAAGTTAACAAAATTATTTTCCAAAAATGTTAAAAACATTACAAGCTGCTAAAACCTACAATTTAACAAGAATGAGTTGTCCTATATTTCCTTTGTATTTGCATGTCCTATATTTCCTTTCTATTTGTATTTGAGCATATGTATACGGATTCCTCCTTTTAATTATGTTCTGTAGTATACACTTAAAAAATATATAGTATATATAAAACATTAAATTAAAATATTCTTTAGTTATTAAAAAGTTTAAAAAATTAGCAATTTTTTTAATATTATAAGATAACAAAAATTATTTTGTAATTTATTAAAAGTGAATTTACCTATCGCTATATATGCGTTTCATAAGATAAATCTTCTTTATGTCAACATCCTACCCACATTTTATTTTATAGTTATACACATCAAAACAACAACAAAAAAAATAAATAAACAATCTATTATTAAATTCTTCAATTTAAAATTTTAATACATACATACTTAAACATTTATATAAAAATAATGAACTCACCATGTTTGAACTCAGAAAAGAGATGATGAGTTTATCACGTGGTAGATTATGACGTAATCAATTAGGTATCACGTGCCTTCCTCGTGCCTTTTGATTGTCTCATCTACAATCAGATTGTATTATCAATCACGTGATCTAACTGATATGAGTCTATACCAAGACACTAGCCATTTTCACTTCAGTCATCGAATATGTAGGTCGTATATTTTTTTGAAAGTCTTTTATTTTATGGAATCTTCAGCAACATGACATCAGATATTTGCAAATAAAATCCTATTAAAATCTTTCTCGCAATTGTGAACAAAGATTAATTTTCATATTGTTTAAGTATAATCATTGATTATTTAACTGGATAATAATATTTTTTAGAAGTAACTTAAATTTCTTATAAAAACGGAAGTATTTATTGCATCATTCATAGAATTCAAGTTTGAATATTAACCAAGTTTTTTAAACTTTTTATAAACTCTTTATACTAGAATATATACTAGTTTTTACTAAGTACTAGTATATACTAAATACTAGTATAAATTATAAAAGTTTAAAAAACTTGGTTAATATTCAAACTTGAATTCTATGAATGATGCAATAAATACTTCCGTTTTTATAAGAAATTTAAGTTACTTCTAAAAAATATTATTATCCAGTTAAATAATCAATGATTATACTTAAACAATATGAAAATTAATCTTTGTTCACAATTGCGAGAAAGATTTTAATAGGATTTTATTTGCAAATATCTGATGTCATGTTGCTGAAGATTCCATAAAATAAGACTTTCAAAAAAATATACGACCTACATATTCGATGACTGAAGTGAAAATGGCTAGTGTCTTGGTATAGACTCATATCAGTTAGATCACGTGATTGATAATACAATCTGATTGTAGATGAGACAATCAAAAGGCACGAGGAAGGCACGTGATACCTAATTGATTACGTCATAATCTACCACGTGATAAACTCATCATCTCTTTTCTGAGTTCAAACATGGTGAGTTCATTATTTTTATATAAATGTTTAAGTATGTATGTATTAAAATTTTAAATTGAAGAATTTAATAATAGATTGTTTATTTATTTTTTTTGTTGTTGTTTTGATGTGTATAACTATAAAATAAAATGTGGGTAGGATGTTGACATAAAGAAGATTTATCTTATGAAACGCATATATAGCGATAGGTAAATTCACTTTTAATAAATTACAAAATAATTTTTGTTATCTTATAATATTAAAAAAATTGCTAATTTTTTAAACTTTTTAATAACTAAAGAATATTTTAATTTAATGTTTTATATATACTATATATTTTTTAAGTGTATACTACAGAACATAATTAAAAGGAGGAATCCGTATACATATGCTCAAATACAAATAGAAAGGAAATATAGGACATGCAAATACAAAGGAAATATAGGACAACTCATTCTTGTTAAATTGTAGGTTTTAGCAGCTTGTAATGTTTTTAACATTTTTGGAAAATAATTTTGTTAACTTTCAAAAGCATTTTAAATATTTTTTATAACTAAAATATCTATTCATACATTGCTTTTGTAAAAGTGCTGTTACAAAATGTTGGTAGTTAATCATTGTATTAATTCAAAACTTTCTTATAATGTTATTATACAAACTTGTAATACTTGAACTGCAATTGATGTGATTTATTTGTATGAATACTTGTATTCGGTATCTTGATTGATCGATTGATATGATTAATATGAATCATTGATTGATATGAATGATTGGTTGATTGATATGATTGACTGATATGAATGATTGGTTGATTGATTGATATGATTGATTGATATGACAGCTTGATATGATTGCTTGATATGATTAATATGATTTATTGATCGATATGATTAATTGATATTATTGTTTGGTTGATTAATATGATTGATTGGTTTGATTTATTGATCGATATGACTAATTGATATTATTGTTTGGTTGATTAGTATGATTGATTGATTGGTTTGATTTATTGATTAATTGATATCATTGATTGGTTAATTGATTGAACGATTAATTGCTATGACTGACTGATATATTATTGATTGTATACTTGAATTTGCAATCTAATTCAACTTTTTGATAACTTTTTTAATTTTGAAAGTCACATACACAGATATACAGATAAGTAAACTGAGTTTTGATAACATAATTTATTAAGTTTTTTATTTTTTATTTTTAATTTTGATAACTTAATTTTGAAAACTTTTTTTCAAAGTTTTAATTTTGTAATTTTTTTATAAATTTTTTTTATTTATAAACTTTTTAATTTTGAAAACTTTTTTTTTTAATTTTGAGAACTTTTATTATTTAGAAACTATTTTTTTTAATTTTGAAAACTTTTTTTTTTAAATTTACAAACTTTTTTTTTTAATTTTGAAATTTTTTTTTTATTTATAAACTTTTTTTTTAATTTTGAAAACTTTTTTTTATTTACAAACTTTTTTTTTTTTTAATTTTGAAAACTTTTAATTTTGAATTTTTTTTTTTTTAAATTTTGAAAATTTTTTTTATTTATAAACTTTTTTTTTAATTTTGAAACCTTTTTTTTTATTTACAAACTTTTTTTTATAATTTTGAAAACTTTTTTTATTTACAAACTTTTTTTTTTTAATTTTAAAAACTTTTTTATTTACAAACTTTTTTTTTTTTTAATTTGAAAACTTTTTTTTTATTTACAAACTTTTTTTTTTATTTTGAAAACTTTTTTTATTTACAAACATTTTTTTTTTCTAATTTTGAAAACTTTTAAAATAAATTGTTTTTATCATTATGATTTTAATTTTTATAACTTTTTTTATTATTATTATTTTTATACTTATGTTATATATTTTGAATTGCTAAAGAATTGAGGATTTCTTAAGTTATACATGAACAAATTAAATTCGAACTCTATATTAAAAGTTCAAAAGGTAATTATTATTAAAAACAATCTCTTCACTATCTACTTCACTATCACAATAACCTTCGTTAAAAAACGATCAAATAACAAAATCGAAATGTATAAGTGTCAATAACATTTCTTTTAGTTGATCAAATTGTTAAACGATTGAGTATATGTGTTACATACATGCTTAAGAGGTTTCTTATTCAAGTAATGTACTTTTTCTTGAAATTTCTCTAATTGATACTCGTTTAAGTTGAAGTGAGAATAATTCTAAAATTTTTTAGTTAGCATGATGAAATTATTAAAATTTAACACTAATATCGTGTTAAAAGAAACAAATCAGGAAGTTTTATATCTCAAATTAAATTAAAATATTTTTTCAGAAAATTCATGCTAGTTGTAAGCATACATCTTATGACTCATTTGATAAAAACAAATTTTAAAACTTATTATCAAGAAAAAAAAATCTAGTGCTACATTGTTTTCAAAAATATTCCATGAGATAAGCTTTTTTATGTTATTATAAATCAGACTTTGTTGAAAACAAACAAACAAACAAAAAAAAACAACATTATACCACTGCTTTTACATAATTATCAAAGTTTAAAAATGTATAATACTGGTGCGAGGATAATATACTTCAAAAAATATAACTTGTGATTTTTTTTTTCTTTATGATTTTTGAATAATAAGACTTAACAGTAAAAATTATGATTTCACAAAAATAAACTTAATTTAAATTTCATATCTAAAACAAAAAATGTTATTTTTTTAAAATGACTTAAAAACCAAGCAAAGTGAAAGCAATTAAACAAATTATATGATTCAACATGATAAAAGAATAAACTCATTCTTGATTAATTTGAAAATCTGTAAAAGATCATGTTTTTAAAAACACTCAAATCATTTCTAAGTTCCTCCCTCAAAATGAAACAACTACTTTCTCCCCACTAAAAATTGAAAAAGCTGCAAAAAGAGTATGTGATTAAATAAAACAGAGAAAAGTTAAAAATAAATAAACAAAGTATTTATTCAAAAATTACAATTTTTCTTAATAAACAAAATCTTCAAACAACGATAAAATATTTTGAAAATGAATTTGAATTCATTAAAAAAGCTTGAATTAAAATAACACATAAAACGATTCAAAGCTTTGAATGGAATTTTATAAGAATTGCATTGTATTACACGACGAAAACATTAACCAAAAAATCTAAATACATATCTAAATTCATTGATGCAAAGAAAGAATGAGTATACTCACATGAACACTTTTCTGACAAGTATAAAATAAATTTTTGTATATTAAATTTTAGCAATGCACTGTCACTACAAAAATCGAATTTCTGACGTAGGTTAATTGCAAACATATGTGAGGACTAACAGTTGAAACTCCTTGAACACAGGAAGTGCAATGAAATTCACGAACCACAGATTGTTGTAATACCCGTGTAAAACACGAAATGAAAAATTCTTTGGCTTTAATCAAACTTAAGTGAGAATGTCGACAGTCATTAAGATGAGTCATCACTTCAATGGGGATAACCTTTGTAAGGATGGTTGTAATCAAGACATCATTAACCTCAGTACATATTTTTTCAAGATTTTTGAATTGTTCTTTGGTTAGCTGAAGAGAGTTCGGTTTAAGTGAATATTCAATCTCATCCGTCTTAATTAATTGTTGAAGTAGGTATGATCGGTCATCTACAAAAACTATTAAAACTTCATTATTGACTACAAAAGTGTCTTTCTCTGATGAAAAATGAAAGTTTTTCATATTCTTTTGAAGAAAGTCAAATGCTGCAGAGGAAAAACTGACACCTTCTAAAGTAGGAAAAAATTCACCGGTATCCACATCCTCTTTATATTTTCGAATATAAACTTTTAATTCGCTGTTCTTCGGCACCATGATCACTTCAACGAGTGTTTCCTCACCAATACACTCACAAAAAGGGATATATGCATCCAATTCGTGAAACGTTCGGGTGAACCATTCCTCTTCTAAAGATGCACATTCTGGTCTTTCCCCTAAACAATAAACATCCTTTTCATTTTCACTGTTGTTAAAAAAAGACATTTTTTAAAGGTAGTAAAACGAGGGGTGAATCGAGAAGACAAGGCGAAGTAACTAACGCTCGTATTCACGAATAACTTCGACCCGGAGTTATGCAGAAAACCCGGGTTGAAAACTCAAATGGCATTCACCGTCAACCCCACTGAACCGGTTCGAGGTTGCAATCTAACGCCGGGTTCAGTAACCCAACCTTGGTCTACAGGTGGTTCAACCCAGGATTTTTCAACCGAGCATGCGTATTAACGAAAAACAAGCGGTGAGAGTGAGGAGAGGGAGAGGACCGCCATTTTACAATGGCGTGCTGAAGCTGATAGAATGTGCTGTGTAAAATATAAAAGTTCTACTATTAAATAAAACGGAATAACATAATGCAAAGGTATGTAATCTCATATATATGTAATTATCTTCAATATTTTTATCTGATTTGTTTATATTTATGTATATAGCCTCTATATATTGAATACATGTTGAATTGTTTGTTTACATAAATACGCGTGGTCGCGAAAAATTTATTTGTCTTAAAAATAGCCAATATTACTTAAACAGCCGAATAATTGCTTCTAAAGTAACAACTGTCGCATTTAAGGTCATTTATTTTTTGCAATTTTGATGTTAAAAAATTCACAAATGTATTTTAACAGGACCGAAATAAACGCCATACTTGCATAAGTTCTAATTAAAATGTGAGACTCAGGCTAATTTGCATTTTTGTTTAAGTAAAGAAATACACAGATTATCTTAGAATATCCATAGATTCTCTGTAGATTTTTGATCAGTACTTATAGAATGCTTTAAAATTAAATTTTGGGTCTGTTGTGTAAAAGATATATTATTGTTTATGTACAAACTGAGATAAATATAAATCAGATCTATAAATTAGATATTTTAACTTAAAATTTAAACAATTTGAGCTTTATTTCTTTATTGATTTTTTTTTTTTTTTTACGATTGTTTGTAAGCTTCTACGTATGTTTCCCAATTTTTGTGGAATTTGAAATATTTATTTTTTTTGCTTTTATTTTTCAACTGTATTTTAATTTCAAAATTATACATAATATAAAATATTGCATTAGTATTATTTTATACGAAAATAATAATAGTAATAATAAATCCTAAAATGAATAACTTTTCAATGTTACCTCCTGAAATTGTGACTTTTTTTAGAGATCACTTATAATTTTTGCTTCTTAATTAACAGCTAAATTAAAATAAATTACTAAAGGGTTGAAATACGCTGGTAAAAAAAAAAAAAAAAAAAAACTTTACTTTTTTTAAAATAACCCCACACCAAAAATATTTTTATCAGCCCTTTAGACTATTATGATGACTATTTTTAAGGTAAATAAATTCTTCGTGATCATGAGTATTTATGAAAGCAAACAATTCAAGATGTAATGAAGGAGATATAATGTATAAATATGAACAAACCAGCCAAAAAATGTATAGATAACATATATATGTGTGTATGTATGAGATTACATATATTCTTCTATTTTTGGTAATATGTACTTTAAACTTTCTTTTTATTTCTATATCTTACACAGCATCTTGAGAAACGTTTAATTAAAGAATGACACCAAAAAAGAGAAAAAAAATAGAGGGAACGGGTAGGGTAGTACAAATGGGAACTTGTTTTTCTCCACTGATTCACAAACAACAGACAGTTATTTCATTTATTAGATAATGTAAAATTATATGAAATTATTAATAATTAATTTGAGTTGTTTTGTTAGATTACAAACTATCATTATTCTGCTTATTTAGTTTAGAAATCTATCATTAATCAGTCATCAAAAAAAAAAAAAAAAAAAAAAAAGAATCCCACTTTTAATTTCTATTCTGAATGAGATTCTTATTACATCTAATGAAGTGATATCTAAATGAGTTAAAAATATGAAATTAAGAAGCTGGAAAAAATATAGAAAATAAAATAACATTTTCTAAATAAATACATTTTTTCAAATGCAACACTGCAACCAAAAACAAGTGTCTTCGTGCATGTAATAATATTTCGTAATTATTAGGCTAATTTATCAAAAAATAGTCAAAGATAATCAAGTGAATAGTTTTGATCTTGTAAATGTGATAATAGAAAAATTCTCATACAAATGGCTGGAGAGGGATAGGTCCTAAAAGCTGGTCGATAAAAATTCAACTTTCTGTAATATTTCACATTTATTTGTCCAGATAGTATTCAGAATACATTTATCATGATTTAGGAAAGGCCTTATTCGATTATATGTGTTGAATGGAAATTCATACTCTAGTAGTCTTAAAAAGTTTAAAATATTTGTGTTCCTTAAAATAATATCTTATAAAATATCTCCACTGCACACAGTTTAAACTTAAAGGAAGTATAGAATTTTATTTAGCGACTAGTTAAATGAAAAATGTTTATCAATCGCTCGGAAGTGATAACTATATGCGCCTATGGAGCGCCTCTGCGGCTTGGTACCTGGTGCCAGGGCACCGCTAGGATCACCTGTTCCGCTTTTTCTGCAGTTCTGTTAATATTATTTCACTACTTTTTCCTGTCAACCTGGAATATTAATTACTATCTAATTTAATTAGAATTAAACATTTTAATTAGCTCGCTGAAAATCCAAACAATAAAATTAATACATCTGGGATATCATCTATACTAATAAAAGAAATAGTATATATAAAGTACAACAGACTACTTTCTTAATTTTTTTTCCCTTTTTCTCCATTTTAATATTTTCATTATCAGAAATTGTTTAATTGCTAACTAGAACTATTAATAATAGAAATCATCATAATTGCTGTTGAAATAAAATTTTAGTTTTTATTCAAATCAAGTTTCAATAGTTTTGGCCTAAATCAAGTTCCATTTTTTAGCAACTATGCGGAAATTTATTTTGAAAAAGAACCTTTTAACATTTATTTTAGCAGTTGACACGTTTCATATCATTAACCTAACTCATTAATAAATTTAAAAAATAATAATTGTTTAAAAAATATTAAAACTTTCAAGAAATTAAATTAAGTTGATCCATATTTAGTGATTACAGGTTTTTATTTTGTCCATACATTTTGTGGGATAAAAAAAAAAAAAAACACTACATTGAATCGTTCATTTCTTTCTTTCTTTTTTTTTTTTTTTTCTTTTAATCGGCGTTTTTCTTTCAAAACATAAACAAACGAAGTCTCGACGCGAAACCGAACAAGGCATGTGATTTTTTTAACCAATAAACACATTTCGTTCAACCTAGGTCGAGAAACCCCGAGTTGGGTAACTTTTCATCCGAAGTAAACGGTGAATACGAGTTTTCAACTCCCGGTTGAAAATACCAACCTGGGGTTACTGAACCCGCAGTTTAACCCTCGGTCGAAGTTATTCATGAATACGAGCGTAAGCGAAAAGAATGATACATTCACTTGGTCGAGTTGACGTACATTTATACTAACCCTTATCACATTATCAAGATAAAACTTTCCTAATCGGAAAGAGAAACCTCCGTGAAAAGATCACTGTGAAATCACTAATCACTGGTGCGATAACGCAAGTGAAATCACTTATAACGAAACTATATAGGAAAACGCGTGGTCACTCGGGATATCACGTGATTAAGGGGAAACTAGCTGATAAGAACTTAGAAAATTTTCATTTTAAATTAAGAAGTTGGATCAAAGGGTTAGAGTTTCAGCAAGTTCGTGAACCATGTAAGTACAGTTTTAAAATAATCTAAAATATTATGTGATAAAATTTTAATGTTTATGAATTATTGTTTAAAAAACTTGAGTATGCCCTATTTCAAAAAATTCTTTCTTCTGAAATGTTATTATTGAGAAATTATTCAAATCCAAAAAATAAAATAAAATAAAATAAAATAAAATTGAACAATTTTAAAAAGTGTAACGAATTATGAAAGTAGAGTTAAAAAATTAACATTTTTTATGATAAAATATTTTAATATTGTGTTTCATGATATTCAACAAGGAAGTTTTAAACCTGACTAGGATTTTTCCGAATTTCAGTTTATGCTTATTCACAAATTTTTCTCTCTCTCTAAATGTTATTTGTGTTTCAGAAGCAAAAGTTGGTCGATTCTAAGAACAGTTAAACAAATTTCTAAATAAATATATTTCTTTTAAAAGTATCAAGTATGGTAAAAATAAGGAGTGCTGTATTTCAGAAAAGTAATTTTCGATTAAAAAAAAACTTATTTGTGTAAAAAACATAAGTTATTATTCTTTAACTTACATGAAATTATTCTAATTGATTTTAAATTATTCCTAACTTTTAGCAAATCAAACAATGTTTCTTCAAAAAAATCGCCTTTAGTGTAATCGATTAATGGGTTTTTAAAAAACCTTCAAAAAGTAATTTATAGGAAAAAATTCTAATAAGTAGTGCTTTGGTAATAAACAATCATTTTTTTCTGTTTATTAAAATGCTGAAAATTAAAATAGTTTTACTATGATGAATGTGAAAATAATGATAAATTATCGATTTCGTCATTTCTGGTTAAAAGATAAGAATTCACGAAAATCCCTTCTAAATAAAAACAAATTATAAAACTAAAATATATGTATTAAAATTGAAAGTTTTGGTCACTTAAATGCAGAAAATAAAATATTTCAATTCACGTAGTATATTAAAAGGTTGTGTTACAATCCAAAAAAATGTTATCTTTTCTGAAAGTAGAATTTGTTAAAAACTATTAAAATATCTCCAAAAATCATTTTCACTTTTGAAATAATTACTATTTCCTGATAAAAAGATTCCATTCACCTATTACATGATTAAGAAAGACAGTCGATAAGTTTATGTTTGAAATCTCTTCGAAAAATCAGAGTAAATAATTGTAGAATGAAGTAAGCAGTTACATTTCCCACGAAAAAGACAATTAAAACGAATTAGATAACATTTTCCTAAGATAGTATTCGCTTATCAAATGTATAACAAAGACAGTTGATATCTGCTGATAAGATTAATCATGTTTATAAACGGAAGTAAAGATTTACCAAACTTTTTTGAATAGTTGAAATTTGTGTCTAAGTGTAATAATCTCTCCTAAAACCAATAGTTATCCTTATTTACATATTAGTTATTTTGTGTTGAAAAGCTGATTACTTGTTGAATGTTTGTATAAGTCAGTAAGCATCTGCTGGAAGGGTGATGTATAAAGTCGATTTGAAATAGCAGATGAAACATATGGTTCACAAAAAAGTATAATTGTTACGTTTTTGAATTCGTCATTCTAAGGTTTTACAAATTAATTTTATTATTTCAGTGAAATATATGACAAACCAATTCATACTAAATTTATTAAACTGTATAAAAGAATGAGTTGAATTGAAGTAGTAGTTTTAAAATTCATTAGAACTAGTGTAGAATCATCAAATAATTATCTATTGCAATAACAAACTATGAGTTGATTGAAATTATAATAATTGATAAATAGAAAATCTGAAAGATAGTGAGAAACGTTGATAATGGGGTTTAGGAAGTCTATTTCAGACGATTCAATGAATAGGATATGGTTCACAAAAAAAGTACAATTCTAAACTTAGGTGGATTAATACTGGTAAAAACAATGTTTAATTCAAATCGTTTGGTAGCCTTCTAATCGATCTACAAAAATGACTTGCTTACTAAAGAAATATAAAAAATTAATTATTTCTTCTATTTAAACATAAATTGTAAAAACTTCCCTAGTATAAGAAAGAGGAAGAGGTAGGTATTCAAAAAATATATAGAGAGTGTTCAAAAGTAACTTAGAAAATATTGGGGCGCGGTTTGAATAGTGGATAGCTTATCGGTTACAAAAAATGAAATTTGAATCTGAGTTCGCAGGTTCGAAACCACGGCTTTCTAAAATGATCATACATTTGTGCGTAAAATAATCAAACTCTCGTACACAAAATCGATAAAATCAGTTAAACTAAAAATAAAAATCATATACATTAAAGGAATTCGCAGAGTGAGCAGTTAAAATAGGTATTAATGAGTTATCTTAAGAAACCAACCTCTCTTTGCGCATACAGAAGGGGGAATACAATTTTTTATTTTGAAATATCTAAATTCTAAACATATAGACATAGTGTCTTGGCTCGATTAGTTAAGTCTTCAACATATCATCGAGCCAAGAGACTATTTTGCAGGTTCAAACCTTCCTCAAAACTTTTCAAAAATAAAATACTATTTTCAATAATAAATTCCCACTACCGCATACAGATGGCAGCATCAAAAATTTTTTTCAGAAAACATAAGACATTTTTATCTTCATTCAAATTCTAAGACAATTCAGAAAAAAAAAAAAAAAAAAAAAAAAAAAAAAAAAAAAAAAAATTAAGCCCCCCTAAAAATAAGCCCCCCTAAAAAATAAGACCCTCTAAAAAATTTAGGCTCCTCAAACTCCCTTTCGAAAATACCTGCATCTCTATGTTATAGTATGATATTTCCATTTCTATCTATGTCAATTTGAAGAAAAAAAAAATTAAGCCCCCTTAAAAATAAGCCCCACTAAAATATTTAGACCCCCTCAAACTCCCTTTCGAAAACACCTAACTCACTATGTTATAGTATGATATTTCCATTCTAATACTAAATCAATTAAAAAATATATATATTAAGCCCCCTCAAAAATTAAGCCCCCCCTAAAAAATAAGCCCATCGAAAAATTTAGTGTCTTCATACTTCCTCTCGAAAAGACCTATGTTATAGTATGATATTTCCATTTCTATCTATGTCAATTTGAAGAAAAAAAAATTAAGCCCCCTTAAAAATAAGCCCCACTAAAATATTTAGACCCCTCAAACTCCCTTTCGAAAACACCTAACTCACTATGTTATAGTATGATATTTCCATTCTAATACTAAATCAATTCGAAAAAAAAATATATTAAGCCCCCTCAAAAATTAAGCCCCCCTAAAAAATAAGCCCATCGAAAAATTTAGTGTCTTCATACTTCCTCTCGAAAAGACCTATGTTATAGTATGATATTTCCATCTCTACTCCAAGTCGATTCGAAAAAAAAAAATAAGCCCCTCTCAAAAATTAAGCCCCCTCAAAAATTAAGCCCCCTCCAACATTTAGCCTCTCCTACTCTAAGAAACCTCCCACAGGTGGATTCCACCCTCCTCCTCTATCCACAAGGTGGATTCCTCCCTCCTCCTCAATCCTCCCAATCCGCAATCCGCCTGCTGACGCTGAACTCTCCTTTTTCCCCTACTCACGTGAGGTATCGTTTATTATGTATTTTCCTAGATATTTAACGAAACGTCTAAAATCGCAAGTGACCGGTCACCTTTGGCCATATAGTGTACTAATACGTAAGAAAAGAATATATAATATATCTACACGTGCTAAGAAGGCAACTTGTCTATAACGCACTTTTTCATTTCTATGCAATTCCGTCTTAGAAGATTTTACTGTACAGCATTTTTCAGATTTTTAACACTTCAATACATGGAATATAGATTAACAGCATGAATGAAAACTGAAACATTTACATACAACAAATAGAGATTCATTAAATAAATAAATATTGCAGCCTGCGGCAGTTCTATAAAAATGAAGATTATAAGCATGAAAAAAAAAAAGTTAAGATAAATATTTTTGGTCAGAACTCCTCGTATGAGACAAATTTTTAACCAAATCGACGTAAAAATCAATATTTCGTAGAAATTCACTCGGGCCGGGCAGAGCCGAGATTTTAACTTTTTCCGGGCCGGGCTCGGGCGGATTTTTTGTATCGGGCCGGGACGAAATTTTTTTTCTATGAGTCGGGCCGGACCCGGGCCTAGAAATTTCGGCCCTTGCAGACCTCTAATGTACGTACGTACATGCAGAGCCTGTGGGCACATTGGCTCTATGACTTTGATAGTCTGTGAGCTAAAAATTACTCAAAAAATGATAATTTTATATTATATACAGTAAAACCTCACTAAAGCGACCACGTTCCGTTACAATAAAAATTGGTCGCTCTGAGAGGTGGTCTCTTAATGGAGGTCATGTATAAATCTAGATTTTAATTGTTGAAAAAAGGTAACAATGTTCCTAAAATTTATTTTTCACACTAGGAAAAAATATGAAAATTTAAGTATCAAAACAAAAATTAATTAGTGCAGAGTTTAAAAAAATGAATACATTGACGTTTGCTTTGATTTTATGGTTTTATCTTTTATAACTTTTTTTTTTCCCAAGTCCTTTCGAAGTTCAGTAAATAAATGCATTTTTTTTTTTGGACGGGAACAAATAATGACGATTTCATTAATTTATCTATTTCTTTGAGAGTTTCCTGATAGAATAGGGAAGGGGAGGTTATCGACCGTCATCCTTAATTTGTCATCGGAGTTAAATTCATTGCCTAAAAAGGCACAAAGGGGTTTAAACCTTTAATAATTACCGGAATAAAAAAAAAATTCTAAACTTGGTTTAGAAGTTTGATGAATAATACGAATGCGTCTCCAGAATTATTTTTCTAATAAAAACTTCTCCAAGCGACCAGAGAAAACGGAATTTGTTTATTTTCTTCAAAGAAATGGGCCGCTCATGCAGGGAGTTCATCTGGGATAGCCTCTGAATGGAGGTAAAATGAGTAGTATTGAGCCTATGGGAATAAATTTCGTTTCGTGAAAAAATGGTCGTTCAGGGAGGTGGTCGCACAGGGAGGTTTCACTGTACTTTAAAGTGTTTACACTGCACAATAACAACTATTCAGAGATATAATTCTCATAATGCTTTTAATAGTTTGCAGAATTAATAATAACTACCTTATAAAGATAGATTGCAAGCTGTATCAACAAAAGATGTTATAACCTACCCGTGATAACAAATCGGAACAAAAACAGATTTTGCCCCACTACTGGCCGAGAGGTTTTGCTCCCGAAGCTGGTGGACGGGAGGTGCTGGGTTCAAATCTAATCGCTCCCGTCGGCCTAATCGTTCAGAGTTTTCGTGGTTTTCTTCGAACATGGATTTTCATGCATAAATACAGGTTAGGTTCCCTTAGAAAGGCCCCGCGGAGGGCACTCCCCCCCTCGGACCTATATCTCTCGTGCAGATAATCGGCCGACATAAATAACACCAACACCAAAAACAGATTTCACGACTTTAAGGCTCCTGTCCCTGACGGCGAAGACACCCGCGAGCTAATGCTAATCCTATGGGGAAGGATTTTTCTACTATCTCGTTTGCATTTCCACATTTTTAAATAATTTTTTTTGCATTGGATAGCCGAGATCCGTCTCTACATCGCACCTTTTTTACTTTTTCGATTTTGATCACAAATATTTTTTTATAAAGTTACTTTCACTTTCAAAACCAGTTCTGAAAATGAAAGTATTCTAAAAAATAACTCCAACCAAAATCGAAAAAGTAAAAAAGGTGCGATGTAGAGACGGATCTTGGCTATCCAATGCAAAAAAAAAAAAAAAAAAAAAAAAAAAAAAAAAAATTAAAAAATGTGGAAATGCAAACGAGATATTAGAAAAATCCTTCCCCATAGGATTAGCATTAGATCACGGGTGCTTTCACCGGCAGGGACAGGAGCCTTAAATGCATGTTATAACACGTAAATGTTCACCAAAAGACCAATAGAAAGCGCCAAATGGCAAAAAAGAAGAACTCTTGAGTTACCCTATGCATTTTAGGATTAAGAGGCTACTTCAGTCAAACGAAAAGACCCACTCGTCAATGCTAATCCTATGGGAAAAATTTATAACGATATTTCGGTCGCATTTCAATATTTTTAAATGATTTCTTTTGCATTGAATAGTTGAGATTGATCTGTACAAAGATCGTTGTTTACTTTTTCGATTTTGTTTACAGATATTTCTTATGAGCAAACTTTCATTTTCGGAACCGGTTTCGAAAGTAAAAGCATCCTCATAAAAAAATCTGCAATCAAAATCGAAAAAGTAAAAAACGGCCTGCATACAGATCAATCTCAACTATTCAATGCAAAAGAAATCATTTAAAAATATTGAAATGTGACCGAGATATCGTTATAAATTTCTTCCATAGGATTAGCATTAGCGAATGCGTCTTTTCATTTGACTGAAGTAGCCTCTTAAGGCTGTCAGTCAATTTCTGAATTCCCCTCGCTAATGTTAAGTCTGGGGGTGTAGAATGCATTCGTATATTTAAAATATCCCCTCATTAAGCTAATATTTTTAACTCTTTTCTGTGTCAGCGATGCCGTGGACGCGCTATAGCGCGAAAAAAATAGCGAATTTCGTCAAAAAATCGCGAAAAAAAAGCCGATTTTTGTCAAAGGATCGCAAAAAAACGCAAATTTCATCAAAATATCGCGGAAAAAACGCTATTTTCGTATATGGGCCGCGAACAAATAGCGTATTTCGTCAAAGGATCGCGAAAAAATAGCGAATTCCGTCAAAAAAAATCGCGAAAAAAAGATTTTTGTCAAAGGATCACGAAAAAAGCGCAAATTTCATGAAAATATCGCGGAAAAAACTATTTTCGTAAATGGGCAGCGAAAAAATACCGTATTTCATCAATAGATCGCTAAAACATAGCGAATTTTGTCAAAAAATCGCGGAATAAAGCCGAATTTCGTCTAAAGATCTCGAAAAAGATCACATTTTGTCAAAGTATCGCGGAAAAAAACACTATTTTCGTAACAGGTTCACGAAAAAATAGCGAATTTCGCCAAAGGATCGCGGAGCAAACGCGAATTTAGTCAAAGCATCCAAAGCACCAAATAAGATGTGCAAACCAAACTTATAGGTAGAATATTCATAAAATGGGATTTAATTTTTTTATTATTATTATTTATGAGATTCTTAAAAATACAGCATGATTTCAGTGTACTTTGATAATCTATTCAGGGGGTGGACCAGTGAACCCCCCCCCCCCCCCTCTTTCTTACTGCATTGAAATTCCTCCCACCTTTTGAAAATTTAGGATTTGATGTTTATTTATGATTTAGATGTGAATTTCCCTTCCAAGGAAAATGTCAGATTCCAACACAGATCTATGATGACAAATAATTCAATGGGAAGTGCAATGAAAGCACCTATTATTCAACAAAAAGTACCCCTTTACTTAAGTATTCTTTTTTTCAGCAAAAATATCTTTTTCAATATAATATCTTGCCCCTTTTTAAAAGGAATGCGAACATTAGTGATACTTGTTAGTGGAACTTGATATCTTCTACTCTCAAATACTGACGACTTCTATTCTCAAATAGCTTTATTTTACAATTAAACTTATATCTTGCATTTTTACTTTTTAAAAAGTTAAGAAAATTTCTCTTAATATTTTTTAAAAATACCTTATTTGAGTGCAAATAATACTGGTTTTAATTCATTATTTAATTATTATTAAACAATAATTAATGCATTTATTTTATCTTTTCTAAATAAACAAGTTTCATTTATTCCTTTAAAATATGAATTATTATTGATGGAGACCCGCTTTTGTAAAAAAGGGACCCGGATTTTTGGAAATCCTGGGTCCCGGGGACCCAGGATTTTTCAAGTACAGCGACACCACTGTGTATGCTCGTTTTGAAGGATGTTTCGTTTTAAAGCTCACAGTCTATCAAAGCCTGGGAGTTAATGTACCCGCAGGTTCTGTATGTATGTATGTACGTACGTACGTAACGCGATAACACTAGACAGAAGTATCCGATTTGCATCCAATTTTTTTTTTTTTTTTTGGTTCATTCTGATAAGACGCTTCCCTGATTAGTTTTGGGGGTTCATTGGTTAAGAAAAAAGGTGGGAACGGTGGGCTAACCCCTCCCCCCCCCCCCCCCCATTAAATTAAACGAGTTTTTCATGCAACATTATCCGACTTACTTCAAATTTGGTATACTGTAAATTTTGATAAGGCGCTTCCCTGATTAGATTTGGTGGTTCATTGTTTAAGTCTAAAGGGGGAACGGGGGGTAATACCCTCTTAATTTAGATAAATGGGTTCTTCTATCTGATTTGCTACAAATTTGATATACCGGTTTATTTTGATAAGGCGCTTCCCTGATGAGATTTGGAGGCTCACTGGTTAAGTATAAAGAGGGGAAAGGGGAGGGGGGGGTTAATCCCCCTTAATGTATTTTTCGAGGGGCATTATTCTATGAAATAAGTGTATACTATACAATTAGTGTGAATAGCCCGATAGCTCAATGGCATCAGTTTAACTGGCTACTTTTTAGCTCAAAGGCTATCAAAGCCTGAGAGCTAATGTGCCCGCCGCACAGTGGGGCAAAAGCGCAAAAAAGCTGGCCTAAAGTCGAAAAATAAAGTTACTATTTAGGGAATTTCAACTATACAGATGGCTAGAATATTGTTTGGAGGGTCAGAATCTATATTTATAAAAAGGTTTTCGTTTTGCCTTGACAACCTGTACCATTTCAAAAATGACGCTTGGAGGATCACCATCTGAGGTGAACAAAAAGAGTAAAACAAGGGTTCCTCTAAACACGTGCTACAATTTCCCATATCATCCGATTTTAATGCTTTAAAATGGATTCACACGATGATAGAGTAAATTATTTGCGCGTGTTACAAAAATTTTTATTAAGCACATAACAATTAATAATTTCATGATTATTTTTGATAAAAATTTTGAAAAAATATCTTAATTTTTTGTTTTCAAACATCAAAAAGTTTAAAAGTTCCACAGTGTTCCGCAACGACATATAATGGAAATAGTAGACTGAACTATTATCTAATGTATAGTGAAAAACCAGCTGCCATAAACTGCCATTCTGCATTCTGTGCAGGTTTTTGTAACCACAAGTGAAAAGGTTAATTTTTTAGTCGCTTCAAAGACTGAAATTTATTACTTGTCACAGTAATTTAGCTGGCAAACACTTTTGAAATTTTTAGATTAATCAGTTTTGTGATAGATTATTGTGTATTTTATTACAAATACGTATTATAATCGTAAGCATAAATGAATGTCATAAGCAATATTAGTAAAAAAAAAAATTAAATAATTCTCTATCGTCGATCCGATAGAAATACATTATCCTATCTTTATAGCTAATAATTCTGTTTATTCTAATGTAATTAGAATAAATATCTTGTTAATTTCAATCTTTGCTAGATCATACTGCTGAACGTATTTTAATTAATGGAAACGGAAATTATTAAGAATCTGGCTTCCGAGAACATTAGCAATCTGAATTTGATTTGCAAGTGGGGATGTGAATCAATCTATGGTCAAAATACCTTTAAACAAAAATTTAGCGATGATGGTAGAAAGCAGATTCAAATACCTTTTTCACTTCTCTAATGCCACTACAACTTTTAAGTGTTGTGAATAATTCAGAAATCGTTATCTGGAAAAATTCGAGATCTTTATCTCCTAGATTTTGTTTAGACTCATCAGAATCAATGTTTTTCACGAAAATACGGAAACTACTGTCAGTGAAATGGATTATATTACAGATCAGAAGAGTAAACTTATTCATTTTAAAGCAATCATCGATAGAAAATAAGTAGGCGTTAATTACAAACTAGATTTAAGGATGATTGGTTGTAAAAATTTTAATGCTTTTACTAGTATTTTGTCAACTTAACGTTGGTAACTATGTCAGGTAACTTCAAGACAGTTTAATAACTAAACTAAAAGTGAATGAAGGTCATTTACGATTCGGTATGACCACGTAACATGCCTAAATAAGATGTTTTGAGTGTAGCTTGCATTTGACATACAAATGGGATATAAAGGAATGACAAGCGCGCACTCCTGACGAAAAGAAAAAAAATAAATTACAAAACAAAATTTACAAAAAGGATTTCTTTTACAATTAGGAGTTCTCGTCGATAAACCAAAAGCCGGATTTGGAAGCACAAATGATGACAGTATACAGCTCGTCGATTCTTTGAAAACGCAACTATTTCTGAATCCATAAAGAGAGTAGACGAAAATTTGATCAAACGATTTCACGCCATATTACAAATGATTTCTTAACATTCATTTGATCAATTTCGTGGATTATTGCTCACAAACAGCTTGTATATTCGTTGAATTGTATTCCTAGTTCTATATGCCAACTTCAGTGCCCAGAATACTTATTCATTTCAAAGAAATAATAGCTTCCTATTATTACCAATTGGGAAAATGTCGGAAGACGCTTAAGAATCGTGCAAGAAATTGATCAAATGGTACCAAGAAGATTTCTCGCTAAAATGCAGTAGGACGAAAACAATGGAAGATGGAGCTTTTTTCGGCTTTGAATGTCATCAGATCCCATCATTTAAAGATTACATAAATTACCGTAGAAGAAATTAAGATCCTTGTCCTTAGAAGCATAACAAGTACTGTAAAATATTTCGACAGCTCCCATTCTGAAGAATCTACTTATTATACTATAGATGATTTGGAAGACGAATTTCAGAATATCCTTTCGTTTTATTTTAATAATATAAAAATTAAACCTTTTAACATTTTACTTTCCATTAATGTACTTAATTGTGTTTCGTAAATAAAAATTCAACAGGTAGTTTCGATTAAAAATATCTTCCTTGAAAATTCTTTGTAACGTTTAATCTCGAAACTTCACATTTTTAAAAAATCTAAATGTTTTTAGTATTAATCCGCCATTTTTTTAATTTTAACTTTTGAATCGTCTTAGCATCCTCAAAAGCACCTGTATACGAAATTTCATAGAAATTGAGTAAGTTTCAAAGCATTTTAATTTTTAGTCCGCCATATTGGACCCGCCATTTTTGATTTTTTTTTTTTTTTTTTTTTGGAATTTTAACTTTAGAATCGTAATCAGCATCCTGAAAAACACCCGTTTACGAAGTTTCGTGCAATTTGAATAACGTTTTCATATTTTGGCCAGCTTTTCGGAATCTTGCCCCACTGTGCGCCGGTTCTGTATGTACACAGTCATGGAAACAAAAAGTAAACACCCTTACTAACTCTGGAAGAAAATATCGTAGAAGAAATTTACTGGTACACGATTGATAATAAAGTCTACTTTTAAATGATGTATATAAAATTTGCTTAGGGGACCATCTACATATTAAAACGAACCATAACTTTGTCTTTTTCAATAGCAGTACACATTTCTGACAGAATAAATGAACTCTACATCTTTCAATTAGCCTAAAAACAAATTTTTATGCAATTCGTACGATAAGTTTCCGGGAAATTATTTTAAAACGAGCGTATTTTTGAGGCTGTATCCAAATTGAAGTTTGGTAGTCGATTGTTGACCGAGAGAGCCTCCTTCTTCGTCATCTCAAGCTGCTAGATATCAGGATAGCATAAAAAATTTCAAAATATCTATTTAAATCTATCATAGACGGCCCTTTGAACCATCATTTTGCCGTTTTTCAAGCATCATTTGAAAACTACTTGGGAGAAAAATGTGAAATTTTGGATTTCCATAACGCAGGACTTGATAAATCTAAATCCATTAAAAAAATTGTAGGTTGCAATTCATAATTTTTTCGAGTATTTATTTTTAATTCATAATTAATATCAAAATAAAAATTGCAAAGTCAACGTATTTATGTTTGGGTATTTTAGTATTATTGCTACACAAAAAAATAGCACATTAGGAATATAATTTCAGGAGATATTAATAAAAATATGAAAATGTAATTTAACACAGAAGCACTAAATTTTGAATGTTTATAATTCAAAAACTTATCAAATAACTTGAAATTTGGTGTCTAGGCATAGTTTGAACCGAAGATTTGAAATATGTTGTTGAAATTGGGTATTGTGCCATTGAAATAAATGAAGTTTGGGTTCGTTTTAATATGTAGATGGCTTCCTAAGCAAATTTTATATACATCATTTAAAAGCAGGGTTGGCAAGTTTTTGACGCATGACGGTTTTTACCAGATTTTATCTGGGTTTTTACCGTCATGTCAAAAACCTATTTTTTAGTAGTAGTTTGTTTTTACATTTTTTTTTTTCGTTCTATCTTTATTATTAAGTTGTTTTACATGAAATATTCAATATTGAAAAGACTCTAAAGTATATTTATCTATCCGAGAAAAACAAAAAAGAATTGCATTAGAATAATACATATGCATCTCTGTTAGCAGATTTCTACAATAATCTTAAATTCTTTGGTATATTCTATAAAAATTAGATTTTTTAAAGATATTCTATAACCCATAAGTATAAGATTAAAAGATGTGTATAATTTCAGCAGAATTTATTACTTTTTAAAATTAAATAGCTTTCTCAGAAATTTCCTTAGAAGTAAGTTTTCTTAAAGTGTTAAATACAAATTGTTCATTACTTTTATTTCTATATAGCAAAACTTGATTTATAATATAAATAAATATATATATATAAAAATAAAAATATTTTTTAATAGTTGAGAATTACATACATCTTTTGGGAGAAAGGAATAAGACTTGTTCTTCAAAGTTAAATCTTGTACAGATTAAAATTTTCAAATCGACATTTAACTTTAAACCATGTGAAATCCCAATTTTTAACTATATTTTTGTTTAGTAATTTATTTTAACTTTATTATTATCTTAACTTTATATTTAACTTTATTATTTATTTATCCTTAAAATAAATAAGTAAATAAATTTTTAAATATTCTAAAGCAGAAATGTAGATCCCTAAAGATCCATTAATTAAAAAGTTAACTGCATTAAAAAATGAATAAACATTTAAGAATCTCTCTAAATTTAATAATAATTTTAAAGATAAAAGATTTTTATTCATACAGTCATATGTATGTAATAAAAATATGCAATGTGTGTTATTTCTTTCAATTCACTTTAAATAATGCCTAAATAATTTTAAGTAAAATGTATAGAGGACATAAATAGTTAGTCTGTCTTTATGATGGTAGCTTTAATAAATTTCGATTTAATCCAGGTCCTACAGGTTTCTATAAAAATTTTATTAATTTAAAATTTTAAGATTCTGCTTATTGAAGTGAAAATGAAAATCACCATAGTTACATTTATGAAATACATAAGATTTTAAAATATTATATCCAAGAATATTCAAATTTATTCAATGACCACAGTCCAAGATTGACATCTATTGTCATACCATATAACAGCATTTTTGCATCTCTAAAATAATTTTAATGTATTTTATTAAAAATGTATATTGAATGTTATTTAATAATTATAATAACCATTTATTATCGTTTAATGTTAATATTCATTGCAGTTAGTAGAATCTATATTAGTGGAGATTATGACAAATATTGTTTTTTCCCTTTTAACTCTTGCATTTTTAAATTTTTACTATTTAGGAAATGCTCTTCTTTTAAATAAATTTAACCCTCTGTCTACCAGAAGGGTCCAATGGACCCGACATGTACATTCAAAATATTTATTCAAACCAGAAATTTCTTCAAAACAAACTAAATTTATAAATCAGACAATAATAAGTTAAATAAACAAATTAAATAGTTTTAAGTAAAAATTCTGGTGTAGAATGTTTTTATAAAACTTGAGTAAAATTTTCGGTAGTTCTAGGGTTAACAAAGTAATTGTGAATAATAATAACAAGAACAACAAGGAAAAATTTATTTAGAAATGTATTGCATGCTACACTTAAACTATAAATTGGAGGAAAATCGAAAATGATAGGTTTTTGACGGAATAAACCGGTAAAAACACTGTTTTTACCACTGTCATGTCAAAAACCAGTTTTTGACGTCGAAAACCCAACCATGTTTAAAAGTAGACTTTATTTCCAATCATTCGGTACCAGTAACTTTCTTCTACGATAATTTGTTGAGGAGTTAGTAGAGGGCGTTTACTTTTTTTTTCCCACGACTGTACGTAACGCGATAACTATTGATAGAAATATCCGATTTGCTTCAATTTTTTTTTCTAGGTTCATTCTGATAAGGCGCTTCCCTGATTAGTTTTGAGAGTTTAATGATTAAGTCTAAAGGGGGGAACGGGGTATAACCCCACCCTTAACTTAGGCAAATAGGTTTTTCATGCAGAATTATCAGATTTTCTTCAAATTTGTTATAACGGTTAATTCTGATAAGGCGCTTCCCTGATTAGATTTGAAGGTTCATTGTTTAAGTCTAAAGGGGGGAACGAGGGGATAATACCCCCTTAATATAGATAAACGGCTTTTTTATCCGATTTGCTTCAAATTTGATATACCGGTTTATTTCGATAAGGTGCTTCCTTGATGAAATTTGGAGGCTCATTGGTTAAGTATAAAGAGGGCGACGGGTGAGGGGGCTCCCCCCTTAATTTATTTTTCGAGGGCCATTATTGTTTGAAATAAGAGTATAACTTACAATTAGTGTGAATAGCCTGTGAGCTCAATGCCATGTCTAACTGGGCACTTTATTTTCTCTAATTTCTCAAAATATTTCGAAAATATACACTTAATTTAATATTTTTTTGTGATAAAAGCTGACGAACTGAGAGTAAGATTTTAACACTACACATAAAATTATATATTTTAGAAATATTTTCACAACTAAGGAAAAAAGATACAGCTTTCATGAAAAAATAAGTTTAAAATATTGCTTTCCTGAGGATATATTTTCAATATGCGAATGCATCACATCAGGCATAAAAGTGGGAAATGGGAAAAAAGGTGGAAATTTTTTTCCACCTATACAATAAGGTCAAACTTTTATAATTTAGATGCATTTCAAAGAAAAACAAATAATTAACAATAAATGCATAAATTTATTAAATCAAAAAAGAAAATTGGAAACAGTTTGCTAAAAGTATAAATCCATCCAAATGTATCCGATGAACTTATTTGAAGAACAGAGATTAATTTTTCAAAATGTATTATTTTGAATGATTTGATGTTTATGACTTTACTTAAAAGAAAAAAAAAATCTCTTTGCTAAATATATGCACGCCAAATTTATCTTTACTCCAGAAATACATTTCCAAAAATGCATTACTGAAATTACCCAGAAGTGTTTTATAAATAGAACAAAATATTATATTCCAAAAGAACCTTTTGGAAACTTCCTTTCCCTAGTTAAAGAACTTAATTTACATGGCTTTCAGATGATTATAATAAAAGCTTGCCTTTGACTTGATACAATTGATTGACAATACCTTTGATTTGTACAGCAATCCAGAAACAAACTCCAAGGATTTGAGTAGACAAAATGTCTAATTATTAAGCTTTCTAGACCCCCCCACCCCCCATATGCTTCTAATATTTTCTTTGCATTTTTGCGTCAATTCAGAGAATGTCTAAATTTACTTTTAAAAAGGTGGAATTCCTCCTTTAGGAGGAACTCTTTCATGCCTGTCACATGCTCATAGACTTAGCTTTGGCGAGCGGGAATTCGAAAATTGAGTTCGGACTTAAAATTAGGAAAAAAAGAAAAACCCACCATTTTTAAAATTTAAAAACTTAAATTGTATATTTAAAAAAACAATTTTTATTGGGATGAAAGATATAAGAATGTTCTTTCATTTCATGTATTTATAAAATTTCAAAATGCAAAATTAGTATTTAAAGGGCACTTTAAACTATTAGACATTTATCGAGCAGAAAATTGGTATAACGGCTTACGAGCAGGATTGAAAAATAAATTTTGAAACTAGGATGAAATGTTTCGTGCCTAATTGTACTTCCGACTATAATTATTACCCTGAACCTAAATAAATCTGCATTTAAAGTATTTTTATATTTTTAATGCAAAATAATATTTAGCTAATACAAAATTTTCAACAGAATAATCACCTAAAAAATATTTTTTGAACAATAAAAATGAAATTTTAGGTTCAGTTCATACAGTCAAACATGAAATATATTTTTTGAAACATCATGAAAAAAAAATATTCAGAAGTTTGAGATATCCTACGCGTTATGCCCAAAAACGTCATTTGAAAAAAAAAAAAAAAAAAAAAAAAATGACTTAAAAATTTCGGAAACGCCACTTAAGCTATTGAACAGGTATAATTCTAAAAGCCATAACTTCTGTTCTAATAGGAATTTCAAGAAAACAATTATATCAAAATGTTCAGAAAAGGTAGAATTTAAACATCTAAAAAAATTAAATTTCGAAACTTTTGAAGTTTTAAGAGTCCTGAGACCCCTTAAGCATGCATTTTTTAAAATTATTATTTTATAAAGATAAATAGGAATAGATCGAAAGGAAGAATTGTTCGCCAGAACACGCTGTGCAAAAGATTTTAAAAATATATCAACATTATAGAAAGCAACACACAAATGTAACTACTAAAAAATATTTATTATGCAATGATTTTTTTTTCCTTTTTAAGGGAATGGGGGCCCTTCTTCCTTATTACAATATACATATCTAAAATCGAACAAGAAAAACTACCCAAAATTTGGTTGTAAGCTATTTGGAAAAAGACTAATTGGGAAGAGACTTCATGACCCAAAATTGCTTTTAAAAATAGTGGCCATTTTGGGTTCACTGCAGAACGCAAACTAGAGTTCAGAGTTTACCCAAAATGGGTAAATTGTAACCCATTTTGGATATACTCAGAACTCCTATTTGGGTTCATGCAAAAATTTTAATTGACTCAATTCTAATTTCACTAAACCCTAAATGTCTGTTTCTTTTTCTTTACCCAATTTACGTAATATGTTATTTTTTCAGACCTTGCTGTATCTAAATATCTTGCAGTTCAATTTGGACCATTTTCGACCTATCTTCCTAAATATTTAAAAAATTAGTTTAATATAATTAAAAACGTAGTAAAAGTATTTAAAAAAAAAAAAAATACAACGGTGTTTTAATATTTTTTGAAGGAATAATTTCTATCTAATAAATGTAAAAACAGTATTTTGATATACTCCACGAAATATTAGTTTAAAAATTCTGAAAACCTATAATTTTTTTTTTCTTTAATTGAGAAGATAATTTTTTAGGTACAATCTGAAAATGTACAATACTTTGTACCCAGATAAAACACAGCTAAACTGAAAATTCAAGAATAAAAAGAAACTTTTTTTAATTTACTGTAACCCCCCCCCCCCCCTCCTTCCCTTTTAAGTTCAATAGCAGATGTATTTTGAATATTATAGAAAACATTCGTTATGAACTTTTATGGACTAAGCTGATTTCGATGAAAAAGCTGAAATCGTTCACGCCTCCTTCTATGATAAATTAATATCTCAAGTTTTTTTCTTTCTTGGTTAGCTAAATAGTTTCGAAAGTTAATGCGACTGATGCGATATCTTAAAAAATTTCACCTATTTAAGTTGAGCATTGTTTATAGCGGCTTCTGAAAAGCAGAAATTAAAAAATCATTTAAGGTGGTAGTTCTCAAATCTCCTGTTCAACAATGCAAAACTTTTAAAAATGAGTCTAAAAATGCGTCAAAGTAAAGACGTTAAATTGGCAGGCCTGATTACTGAAGAGATTTGGAATCGAAATGAGTTTTCCATTTTTTACATAAATAAATTAATTATCGAGTTATAAGTAAGGACTGACCGAAACAGGTTTTTAAGATCGAAACCGAAATTCGGCGATCTTCCTATTTGCGGCCAAAAACGAAAGCATCATTTTTTAAAGAAATAAATACATACATAAATATACATAATTATTAATTAATTATAGGTGTAATTATACGTGTGACCCACTCTCTATGCCTTTGATCAAAACTCTTTATTTTCATATAAAATAAAATGTAATTAATTCATCTATGACACAAAATTATTTTCTAATTACGAATTTCATCTAATTAAATGTTTTAGGTATACATACCTCGATTTATCTTCTATAATGACTTTTTTGTAAATGATCATCTGTTATGCTAAAACTCTCTCAAAGAGTATTCGAAACGCTTCTGGGTTATTCCATGAAAAGTGAAACCAAAGTACTATTTTGTTTTTTATTTATAAAACAAATAATATTTAATTTATAAAGTCATGTAATACATTTTTTAATAGCTTAGAGTGTGAATTTTCTGAAAACATGCAGTTTAAGTGTAAACAGTAAATTAAATAAAAGTATTAGCACTAAAAATGTGAAAGTGATGAGACTGAGAACATTTCACTTAAATTATTGGTAAAGTTTAACAATCTATTGTCATTTCAAAAATTATTTGTAAAAGTTGTAATTAGGCTAGTTTTTGTATTTGAATATTCTATTTTTAAAATTTATAAAAGAAATTAGGGAATATATTATAAATTAATTAGAATTCATAAATAAATTTTGACGTATTGAACTGTTACATCCGTAACAGGCAAATGTTACGTCTGTAACAATTTAATCATCCCATGTATTAATAATTATTTTAATGTTTTCACAATTGCAGTTTCCAATAGCTAATATCCTAATAATGAATTATTGAAGAAAAAGTTAAATGTTCTTCCTTAAAATTCACAGTATTATGACAATAACTGCAACTATATGCAATTTTGACTATTTTGTGAATTACGTCCGTAACACCTAGATTTTATTTTTTCAAAAATTATGGGAACATTTTTCAGATTTCAAAATTTAATATTCTATTTACAGTCCTTGGACCGACCTTAAATATAAAATAATCCATGTAATAAGTATTATTTTTACATTATTTATGAAGCTTTAAAATCTGTTTGTTACGTCCGTAACCATGGAATGGCCCTTCTGCAGTTTCAAACTAAAAATTTTTTATTACTGTTTTGCCTGCAGCTTTTAATGAACACGTGAAAAGAGTCTTCAAAGTTTAGTCCTGTATGCATTGCTTGCTATATAATTTGCTCTCACGTTTTGAGTCAGTCATGATTGAAACAGTGAAATTCATAGCAATAAATAAAGAATGTCTCATTTGAGCTGATACAGCTCAAATCAATGAGCAATGTTAAATTCCAGATGGAAGAAACGAGATTTTTGGAATACAGATAGTTTCGTTGGCAGAATTTTCGCCGAAACTCTGAGTTTGGACCGAAAACGAAACCGAATTTTTTATCGATCTCTAGTTATAAGCAATTGTGGTCTGGTGACGACAGCTTTCCCTCCTTTCTAACGGTATCACAGCCGGAAATTCGGTTTAAAACGGCCACTTTGACAGTAACGTCTGAAAGATCTTTTGTGTTTACCAAAAAATAGAAAACATCTTTCGATCACATTGTTTCTGAATAACAACACTTGCCAATTTCATGCGTTTCCAAATAAAAATGAATTATTTAAAAAAAAAGGTCACAAATTGTCTTTGAATTTGAGAAATATATCTAAAAAATCTTTTAAAAAATTAATAAATTTTACTTACTTCCACCATCCGTTCTGTATCAGTGCAGGTCGCAGCTGAGATGAACTTCACCATCGTGATGAGGGAGGCAGAACCTATCGCTTCCTTGACTGCATCCGTAATATTATCGAGTAGCAAGTCAGCTCCGATGTAGTTGAAGTCAGTGCAGTTAAAGTCCCACTGCATCCCGAATGCAGGGTAACGCAAATGGTTTATTATTTGATGGAACGTGTGTTTCCATTCCTCTATGCTGTCTATTATAGTCACGGACGATTTGAATCCAGTAAAAGCAGCCTGTAAAGCTGCCAAAACACCAACAGCATCGGATCCAGGTCCACCGCCTAAGCAACATAATCTAAACCTTTCTGCGTTGAAAATATCCTTAAACAGTAAAACATCTTTGTTTAAAATAGCTTTCATCACATCGAACACAATATATGTGTGAAGTGGCGCAAATTTGTGCAAATATGCACACCGGAAAGCTGGAATGCTGAAATCAGTCAATGAGCGGTCTGTCATTTGTTTTGTTAGGTCGTATGGGTTTGGCCTATAGGTATCAGCCATGTCCTTAACTCCCAGTCGAATATGAGACTCATATATTTGATTCCTGGTGATGTCTTCCTGTAAAACGCTTGAATAAAGTTGAAGAATTGCGCTTGAATCGAACATATTTAGGAGCTTAATATTTTTCCGTGTACACTAGAGCAGGAATCGAAAAACAACCGGCTTCGACGACGGATTGATTGTCGTTGTAGAACGTTATCTTTAAACCGATTGGTTGAACTGACCAAGCAAGACCAGATAACAAAAAGACAGAACACAAAGGGACTTGTATCTCCCTCTTCTTCGCTACCGTACAATGCTTGGCATTGGCACGTGGAAGCTGGACCTCACCTCAGGGTCAGGAGATTCGTTTTGCTTGGGGCTGTACATAGAATAAACGTTATCACTTTAGGGTGGGGGGGTGGGGGGGAGTAGAGAATCTGACACTTGTTATCGTAAGATATCTCTAGTGGAGAGAGGGGGAGGATTTGTCTTTAATCGTTACCATTTTTGATCCGAACAATTTTTTTTTTTTTTTTTTTAACATCCAGATATTACATATTTTTCCTTAAGGCTGTTCTCAACTGCTCTGCTCAACTAGCGCAAAACGTTTTGACACATCTACAAATTCATTTTTTAACGGAAAGATAAAATTGCGAAGCCTGGCAACGGAAGCGATTTGGAATCGAACTGTTTTTCCATTTTGGATCAATCAATTACCTATTGAGTTATAAGCGATTTTGATCACGTGACACGCCATTTTTCTCCTCTTATTGACTGGATTTTCTTCTTTCGTTCGGAAGTTCAATTCAAAATGCCAACTTTGACAGTATTTTCTGAAAGATCTGTTGCGTTTACAAGAAAACGGAAAAAAACAGTTCGATGGCATAGTTTCTGAATAACGACACCTTCTAATTTCATGCGTTTCCGAACAAAAATGATTACATTGAATTAAGACTTATGTCAGAAAGTTGACCCTTTGGATTTGAGAACAGCCTTAACTTTCTTTACATCAATATAGTATGTTATTATTTTAGTCTTATCTATTTTGATGAAAATACAAAATTAATAAAACAAATAATTATAGAATCATTTCATTCCAAAATATGAAATGTCACAACTTCCGCCATTCCTGTTCCTCTGCTCTATGCGCATATAATGCGTTGTTAGGGAAACCAGGTTCGAAATTATATTTGTTATGTTTACAAATAAAACATGGGGAAGAATGTTGTCCACCTGTTTTGTTTATAAAAAGTTCTGCTTACACCCCTGCGGGGGACCCCACCAGTGGCCGAGAGGTTCTGCTCTCGAAGCTGGTAGTCAGGAGGTGCTGGGCTCAATCCCAATCGCGCCCGTCGGCCTAATCGTTCGGAGTTTTCGCGGTTTTCTTCTAACCTTGGTTTTCCAAGCGTAAATACGGGTTAGGTTCTCTTAGAAAGACCCCCACGGAGGGCATTACTCCCCCCCCCCTTTGGGCCTATATCCCTCGTGCTGATAATTGGCCGTCATAAACACAACCAACTAACCAACTCGTGCAGGGGGCAAATGCAAGAAGACAATTATACTGTTAAATGCGTTGTGTAACAAAAAGCAGTTATTAAATACTTTTAGATAGTAAGTATTTCTTTTAAGTGTTATTTGGTATAAAGTTATTTCACGTACAAAAAGTGATAGTTTATTAACTCCTTCTCTTCATTTAAATCAGTAATGTACGCGAATAATAAATTTATAAACCTATCTGCATATCATTGCAAACGTATAAAAAGTAAAAGGAAGAAAAATAAGAATAATTTTTAGACACTGGTAACGTTATCATTAGGGGGGGGCGGGGGGGGATATTCCCCTTCGGAGTTATGAGATGACTCCCCTCGGAATATTTGCTATTTTGTGTTTTCAATGGATAAAAAGTAATTTCCCTCCCGGAACTCTATAATGCACCGCCCCCCGGAGCAACAGAAATTCTCCCCGGAGAAAAAAATGTCTGAATTCAACGCTGCGTATGATATCGTAAGGAGGAGGAGGTCCAAAATCGCCAAAAAGTTGATAACATTACAGATGTACATAGCCCCTTTCGAATTTTGACAGCCTATGCTTCCCGAAACTATCTTCTCTACAAATTTTTAATGCTTCACAGAAAAATAATGGCGTTCAATGTAAAATTCAAAAGGATTCCAATTTGAAACTGATTTTTTTATCATTTTATTACAGAACAAAAAAGAAAGAAAATATGTAGTGGCAGATTTTAATTGATGCAAATCATACTTTCTGGGAATGCATCTTGCATAATCCACGGATTGAATAAATCCATAATTTTTTTTTAAATAAAATATTATTTATTCCTTTACGGTATTTGACTTCATTTAGTAAGTAAAATTTCTGCTTCAAAACAGAGCAGGATAGCGCTATCGCCCCTGAGTATGACTTTCTTTTATCATAGTCTGTCTTTTTTCTTGAAAGTTTTCATTTGTTTTCCAATAAACTAATGATGGCATACAAGTAAATTATAACAGTAAAAATATTAATGAAAAATAAATGCGAAGAGGCAATTCATTTCATAAGTGGGCAGAGAATCTAGATATTCTACATCCATTGGCCCATTCCGTGCAAAATCTGAAATAGCACTCAAGGATTATACTAAGTTCTTTCAGTAAGTTTAAATCGCACCACCCATGAATATTTTGTAGACCTGGCAGGTGCTTCATCTGTGTGCAGATTTAGGCAAAATACATCAATCTAAAGTACACTGAGAACCTAGAATACAAAATAAATTTGTTTTAGACCTTTAAGTACATTGGTTTTAGAACCTAAAATACAAAATACTTTTCAAATTTAAAAATATCTAAATACAAAATTAATATTTTCAAAATTTATTTAAAATGCAAAATTCCTTTTAAAAATTTAAAAGATTTTGTGTATTAGATTGCACTATGCTTGAGGTGACGAACCCGCCGACGGGCCAGTTGTCACCACTATTTGGAATAGAAATCAGTCTTGTTTGACCTTTAAATTTATCTATTTAAATAAGGCTGAGATTACTATTCGGAAATAGCGATGTAGGGGTCGATCTAGGCAAAAATTAGGGCTATTTAGGACCCATTCACAAGAATTCCATTTAATAAAACACACCCCATTAAAAAAAAAAATTCCATTTAATAAAACACATCCCATTAAAAAAAAAATCCATTTAATAAAACACACCCCATTAAAAAAAATTCCATTTAATAAAACACACCCCATTCACAAAAATTCCATTAAAAAAACATCCTTCATTAATTATTTTTATTTTGTTAGGTTTTAAAAAGTAATATGCAAACAAAACAAGTTCACCAAAAAAGAAAACTTTAGCTGAAGGACTTAAAGAAATTATTAAATGCTTGGCCCGAATTTGAAGATGATTTCATCTTTTGTTGTTATACAATGTTTTTCACAAAAATATAATAAATTTCATAAAAATAACATCCGAATTCCCCCTCACTAATGTTAAGTCTATGCGCGTGTGATGCATTCGTATATTTAAAATATCTCCTCGGGAAAATAGTATTTTTAACAGTTCAAAATATTTCTAAAATCTTTAGATAAAATCTTTAGAATTTTTATATTTCTAAAATATTTTAGAAATATTTTAAGAACTAAAAATAGGGATACACCCTTTAAAAAAAGTACACAGAAACAAGCAGGCCCGGACTGGCCAGGTCGGCTGGTCGGCGATTGCCGAAGGCCCCCAGCACGGGGGGCCCCGAAGGGGCCTCCAAAAAAATGGATATACTACTTCATAACTAGTTACACCAGTGTAATTTGACTGTTTCCCAATAATCTTACGCATTTGCAAACAATTTTAGGCAGTTGCCAGTTGGTTTTTATTTATGGTAGCCTATGTAGTTTAGCCAGTGGTGGCGTCGTGTCGTTGGCCAAACGGAGGAGGGCTGCTGGTTTACTCATCGTGTTCTGTGCAGTGCTCCTAGACTCAGATTCTGAGCACATCGCGACACTGATCGAAACAGTAACTAAGTTTTTTGTCTCTCCTGAAAAATCGTACTTTTCAGGTAAAATCCCATTATCTCATAAAGTACTCTAGCGATTTTGATATGTTTTATTTTGGTGGTAGAGCATAAATATAATATCATATATGGCAGACAGTTTTAAAAAAACTTTAATTAGTTTCAGAATTTTTTTTCTGAAAAATTGACATTGCTCTAAAATATGAAAAAAAATGTCACAGAAAAAACTCTCTGCCATAAATCTTGAGCATAATCCAGTGAATATGGCATTTGAATATGGCATATTTCACCAAAATCGGTCGGGTCTTCAATCTGGCATGTTTTCCATAGGATTGCATTCAGTCTTGTCTTCCCTTAAACTAATATTTAACTCTAAATTGCGTCAGATAATACTCAAGATGCAGCTGCTATGGACCGGTTGCAATGTGCGTCCGCTATGTCGTTCAAAGAAAGATATATGAAAGACTTTCAGAAATAACAGTAGTCGATGTTTCATGTGGATTGACTTTGTACGAAGTTATAAAATCAGAATTAGGCAAGTGTGGTATTGCAATATCAATTATTACTTCTTGTTTATTTGACGGAGCAACATGATGAAAGGCCTACAAGTTTAGTTCAAAAAGGAAGACAAAGATTTTATTTACATTCACTGTTTGGGACACGTACTGAACTTATGGTAGTAGCTGATTCAACAGTAACGTTGCTCCTAGCAGAAAACTTATATACATTGGTGTAAGAATCTGCCGTTTTTTTAAGCTCATCTCAAAAAAGAATGGCCGTCTGGGAGAGGGAAAGAAAAAGAAAACATATTGCACATTAAAAACTTCATAGGTTGCAAAAATAGGAGCCACAGGGTGGAGGAGCAAATATAAAGCTCTTTCTTTGATTATCGATGAAGGAATTTTAAGATGTGAGGAAAGTCTAAACACAGGGAAACTATTCCATTTTATTACCGTTTTAAAAGAAATATCAAATGGAAGTTTTTAATGCAAATCTAAATTCATGGCAAGAAATTTGATTAGCAAATGGTTCAAATTTGAAAACCTATTTATGTATATTGTTTTACTAGATTTATTTAGTGTTACATCTCCTAGACTTCAAATTACACTTAAAGTCAAACCATTGACTATTCTACAACCCGGAACTTAGTTAGAGATTGCTTCAACAAGGAAGGGATAAAAGGAGTGAAAAACACTATTAGACTCTGTATCCAAAATCAAAATATTATGCAAGTACAGTTAATAGCAAATTAGAAGATAACAGTATTGATGTAGAAGTAGAATTAAATTTCAAGGAAGAAAGAACTTCAAATAAAAAAGTAGTCTGGTGAAAAATCAATAGAAGCTTTTGGAATCTCAACTGCCCAAAACTATAAATTGGTCTTTTGCAGTATTTTACATTGTACCAGGACAAGTATCGAAGTCCAAACAAAGAAATCTTAAAAGATTCTTCCTTGTTAGACCCAAAGAAATCTATTGAAATCATAATGCTGGATAGTTTTCCTACGGAAGTCCTTTGTAGCATTTCTAAACTTTGTGAAGTTGAGAGAAGTCAGTTACTGATAAAGCTTAAACAGTTTGCAGATCAGTGTGAAATTCGAAAAAAATTTGAAAATCTGAAAAAAACTAACATTGAAACTAAACAAGACGATCTGAATATAGCTAAAAAAAAACTGTAAATATGATAATGTAGAATGTGAATTTGAAGAAAACCAAAATATTTATGGTTACTGCTCTGACAAGAAACAATGTTTTCGGTGTTTATCATGCGCCTTTTTTGTTATTTTTTAACTCTCACGATCTGGATTGTTTACCAACCTGCACTGTAAAAAAAGACAGACGTTTCTTAATTTATGAAACTGCACTATAATCACGAACGGAAATATACAATAACCTTTTCCGAGTCACCCAAGATTTCGAAAAGCTTTCCTTTATCTTTAGAAACCTCACAAAAGAATTTTTCTTTGAAATTTAAAGAAGAATTTATAAAGATAAATTTTTATTAGCTGCCCGTAGTTTTCGAAAACGTTTCCGAGTAGCTTTTACAGTTCAGCAGAAAACCTCTTTTTCGGATGCTTTGAGGTCCCAAATAAATATTTTCATCTTCAGCAAACATTTTAAACTGAAAAACTCATAGAATTAACATCATTAACATTAACATTAAAATTAGTATTTTTCTGTTAAAATTGCCTGCACAATTTCCGTTATACAGCTGAAAGTGTTCAGTTGAAGTCTGATAGCACCCCAAAAAACCGATTTTTCGAATAGAGAACTGATTAATGTAACGTAAAAGCGACTCGAAAACATTTCCGAAAATTACCACCAGCTAATAAAATTTACTTTTATTGATCTTCTTTAAATTTCGAAAATAAATTGTTTTCTGAGGTTTCTAAACATAAAGGAACGCTTTTCGGAATATTGGGTGACTCTGAAGCGGTTTTCGAATATTTTCGTTCGTGATTATAGTAAATTTTCGTAGTTTAAGAAGCTTTTGTCTTTTTTACAGTGTGTATGTTGCTTACAAGTTTGTATTAATCATGCCTTGTACACAAGTCACGTGTGAAAGAGTGTTTTGTAAACTTAAAATATTTAAGAATCGACTTAGTTAAGCCAACACATTTTGTCTAATCAATCTAATCTTTCATGAATGTAGAAATAGACTTATTTTATAACTTTCATAAAGATGTTGTTATAGATGAAGTAGCCAGGACCAATGAAAAACTGGCCAAAAAGCTCTTATGTTAGTAAACAGTCGTTCACAATCACATAAACTTTCTTAGTTCGATGTATCAGTACTAAGGTAGAGCCATTGTAGAGTCTTTTTTTTTTTTTCTTTTGTTGTTGTAAAATCTGTTTTACAATTTGTAACAATTGAATCCAAATTAAAGTGCACATTTGTTTTTTCAATATACTTGTTTTTTTTATTACCGTTATGCCCCTTTTTAACACTTTCCAACAAAGTTGAAAAGTGTTTATGACTTCGGTTTGTCTGTCCGTCTGTCCGCGTTCTAACTCCAGTAAATATACTCGGATTGCCCTAAAATTTGTGGTTGTTATTGACGTTTACCATAGTACGTTCCCTATTTCAAATGAAGTTTGTAGCATGTTTAGTTCATTTACAGGGACAGTCAAAAGTATTTCGTTACATTACGGCCTACGGGAAAAAATCGTTTAAAATGATTTTTAATGGTGTTACACGCTTCCAAACATAAAAAAATTGATATGCATTAATGAAGTGTGCTAAAATATGTATTCTTCAGAATATGCGATGTAAAGAATAGTTATTATTCATTTACAGGGCCATACAAAAGAATTCCGTTGCATAATGATATAGGGGTGGAGGGCGGCGTATTTTAATTATGTTAAATTATTTCATGTATAATGAAATTGTTATACGTCGTTGAGGTTTACTATAACTCATTTCATGTATAATACAAAGTGCATAGCATTTACAGGGACACACAAAAGATTTCAGACAAGTATATTCGATCCGAAGTACTGTACATTGGCGATGATTGCTGGAAATGCATTTTTAATTATGATATGCACTTTTATGTTTTACTATATTTATACATACTACATGGATATGGTGTGTATAAATGCTATAATTCATATACAGAGTTACACAAAAGTAAGGGTTACTGGGTATGAGTGCAAATTGCTTAAAGGTGGTTTTTAAATGAGTTATGCATTTTTACGCTGAACTGCATTTAGTTTACTAAGAAATGTTTGTTGAATATAGATAAAATGATATACAGGGTCACGCAAAGAATTAGATGCATGACCGTCTATAAATGATAATATCTGGAAATGTGATTTCAGTAGTTTTAAGAGTGTTTTAGTTTGAATTAAATTTTATCTAAATAGTGGCGTGCAATAAAGATACTAGGTTAACTACAGGGTTGTCCAAAAGTATTCAAGTACGTTTTCATCTATTATAGTATAAATTGCATAAAAGAGAAATTTCAACCTGTTATGTGTTTTCTTGCTAAACTAAATTTCCCCATTATATAGTATATATATCAACCTACAGATCAAACACAGGGCTGTTCAAAAGAATTGTAATACATATTTGGCTATGGACGGTAAATGCTGAAATCAGTTTTTCAAATGTTTTATACGTTTTCTAAAATGTTTACTTAGTTATCTTATATATCTTATTTCCCTAAATAACGAAGTTTTGTTAAAACCTTCAGTAAGTGTTTGAAAGTGGTTCATAGTCTATGCTTAACGCATGATTTTTCTTTCTTGTTAATATTTACTTAGGTATTACGGTAGGATTTATATTATTATGGCTTCAACACTGTGATTTGATTGTCTAAAGCTAAAAATATTTCTCAGATTCAATTTTAAGTAATAAATCACTGGTAATTAATTAGTATACTTATTTTTTCTAGCATGAAAGTAGTTTAGATACGGTATATAAAAATAGCATAAATATTTATTGTAAAAATAAGTAAACTACATCAGAAAAAGCTTACTTTTTTACTGAACTCTTTTCCAAGGGACAAAATAGCTATGTGTGTTAAAAATGTGGTTTTTAGGCATGCAAACCTGATTTTCAAAAATTAAATATTCTAATATTCTCTTCCCTCTAAATTCCCCGGTAAGGGGCCCTTTTTTAGTCTCTAGCCGAGGGCGCCCAAAGGGGCCAGTCCGGGCCTGGAAACAAGGTTAAAAATATTAATTTCCCTAGGAGATATTTTATACGAATGCATTCTGCTCCCATTCCCAAAAACTTAGCATTAGTGAGGGGAATTCGGAAAATAAATGCTGCATCGACCCCTGTGATGCCAATAGGTCTGCTGGCTATGTTACAGTGTTATATTTTTTTTTCAATGTGATACTTATTACGAATATTTAAAAATATAATCCCCTGAAAGTAAATAGCTTTTCATATAAGTTAATAAAATTGGATATTTACTTGAATGAAAACTAAAAATTGAAAGTAAAAATTTTGGTTCTGTGACTAAGGCTGCGCGTGACAGTTGTTTTAAAAATTTATATTTTCAATGCATGTTGAATATAGCCGATGATATCAAAATGTTCAAATTGTTGAAGATTATAAATATTTTCAGACATAATATAAATTAGAAAAACATATTCCACTTAGCATGAAAACTTCAAATACATTATGTGTAAATACAATTATTATAAATTGTACAATATCTAATTATACTAAATTCTATACTAAAATTTATATTACTTTCTAAATGTCCCTTTTTTCTTTCTTTTTTTCACTTATACAGTGTGTCCACGTATAACTTGACCTACCTTTATTTTCGCAACCATTGGTCCTAGATACATACTTCCAATTACAAGAATGGTTTAAATAAGGTAAAGAATTATTTTTAAAGAGAATTGGGTCAAGAAAAACATTTATTAAAAAATTACGAAGTTTAAATTTTTATTTGGACCCCCGGTCCTATGAGTGATATTTACTAAAAAATTACTGGGATGACACTAACAAGTAAGACAAAAAAAGTCCAATTCTTCTAACATTAAAATTGACAGAGTTATGAAACTTTGAAATGCATGACTTATACCACTTTTTTGCATATCAAAACAGATGATTTCGACCATGCTTTCAGGGGTTGTGTATAAAGTACTTAAACTTATTTCAAGGTATCTGCGCTTTGAAAGAAATCGTACAAATATTACGATTAACTTTTATTAGTTAAGTTACAGATTAGTTAAAATAATTGTATTTTAATATAAGTTTTATTTTGTAAGGATTTGAGGCTATGATTTCTTTTAACTAAAATTATGTTAATTTCATAAGGTTTTATTTAACTTGTAATGATCATCTTTCAAGTTTGAAATTTGTAATCGAGATTTAACTTACTTTCAAATGTCCGATCAAAGTTAAATTTTACGTACTGACTTAAATCCGATGACAATGCAATATTATTATGCTTTTCGACTCTTACCATCTTATACATACTTATATTAGAGGATAACACAAAAAAATTTTGATAGAAGATTACCGTCAAGAAGTTTAAAAAAGGGTTTTAAGATTAGATAACATAAACCTGCGATATGGTTGTGTTTTTTAGATTTTTTTTTTTTTTTTTTTTTTTACACTTTTATAATTTCATTTTATGTATTTTTTAACGCTGAATCAAAAAATTACCTTCACTTTTAATCATCATGTCAAGATTTTTCACAAATTGTAAATTTCAAGGTTAAAAAATAGCGAAAAATCTGATACTATAAAATAGATGTAAGACTTTTTTATTCAGTTTAATTTTATTTAATTCAATAATTTATTAGATTTTTTGGCTTATAGTGGGTTTCTTACAGCTAAACAGCTCGGGGCTCCGATGACGTTGGAAGGGGAGGGGGGATGATCAATTTTAACTTTTAGCTTTTTAACTTTGAAATTTGCGATTTGAAAAAATTCCTGACTTGATGGTTTAAAATGAAGGTCATTTCCGGATTCAGTGCTAAAAAATACATAAGAATCACTTTTCAAAAGCTAAAAAACATGCCACAACCCAAAATTTGAAAGAAAGTGTAATCTAACAGCATTTTAAAATATGTATCATTTTGTAAAGAATTGAGGCTGTTGTTTTTCATCCTTTTATTTAACAAAAAATTAAAGATTTCAAATTTATATTGCAATGCTAATTTTACTCTCAACCATTTCTTTAATATATCTGACGAAATTATATTTCTACTAAATTTGTGAACGACCCCTAGTATGCAGCAAAAAATATACTCCAACTTTAAACAGCTATTACTCGGTCAATTTTAATCTTAAAATAACGGAACTTTTTTTTTTGCCTTACTTGCCAGTGTTACAGGGAAATTTTACTAAATATAACTTATAGGACCAGGGGACCGTATAAAAATTTAGATTATGTAATTCTTCTCTAAATTGTTTTTTCGCTTCAAACTTTTTTTATCTTAACCCTGCACCTAATTTTGACAATTTTTGTAATTGGAAGTATGCATCTAGGACCAACGGTTGCGAAAATAAAGGTCGGTCAGGTTATACGTGGACACAATGTATAAAAAAATTGAAGATTAACTAATTGAAAACATATACAGTTTGCTTTTTTTCACTCAGAAAACTAAACTATAGTACTTACAAGGAAGGTCTCCATACTGGGCATACTCAGAATATGTTGAAAAAAACGCTAGTGAAAGTACTCATGTATGTAATAAAGGATCAGTTAAAATTAGCGGCGGAATTACAGTAGAAAATCTGTAAAAAAATAAAATACTTTATAATAATTAGCGTGAAAAGACAAAAGCGGCACGCAATTTGGCGAGCAGCACTTTTCCTCGCCAAAAGCAAACGATTTTAATGAATCTGAAAATTGTTAATTGATTTTGAGAACATTCGGTATTTAATGAATTTAATCGTAAACCATGAAAGAATTTATTATTATTATTGTTATTATTACATTTTGTATTATACTTGTTGCCGATTTGAACGAAATTTTGCCATTGTTTTATTCTCCAATCAACATTTTTTTAAATTTAAACGGCTTTATCGGTTATAAAAATAACTTTTAACGCCAGATGAATAATGCTGCCGTAATACATTTCCATACCGAAGAACTTGTTTCCATAGCAACTAAGTTGATCGACAGTGCTCGATGGGGCATATTTTAGAGTTTGGAAAAATTTAATTCGGTTTAAATTTTGTTTTAAATCGTAAAATATGATAGTTAAAATTCGTTATAAGTACATATAAATATATATGGCAAAACTATAGTTAAAACAACCTAAAAATGACAAAGCTAAAGTTATTTAAATTAAACTTATTTAAACAAATTCAACATAAAAAGTTTTTTCCTTAAAGACTATTCGACAAGCGTATTTTTTTTTTAATTTAATTTCTTCGCCAAACGGTGATAAGTCGCCAAATAAGCGAAATTTTCATTATTTTTTTACGGACGTTGTACCGAGGTTCCGCCAAATTTTTTTTTATAAACATATATACCCATGGGAGAAGAACATTCTGTATTTTTTTCAGATTTTTCTGAGTATGCCCGTATGGAGACCTTCCTTGTTAGTATCGAGTAAATTTTATAGTTTAGAATTTTAAAAATATCAGATTATATAAAAAATATAAGATATTTTTTATATTTTTTAAAATTTCGTGATATTTACAAACCCTACTTTGGAATAAATTCTTAACAAGCTAATTAATATATTCCATTATTAGTTTTAATATCAATGATTAAACCATCATTAAAGACGCTGACAATAAACACACACTGAAAAAGCAAATTTTTAAAACATTTGAAAATTTTTGGTTTACACAACAAATTTTAAATACAAAATAATTTGTTTTTTAAGACATTGAACATAAATTTGAAAAATTTTAACATAAATCTAAGCTTGACTGCTTTTATTTTTCCTCAGTTCTGCAGTTTAAACTAAATTTAACTAAAGCCAGAAAAGATTCTTTCTAATAAACTGTAAATAGCTTATCTAAATTAGACAGTTTGCCTTCCAATGATTGTTCTTGGTAAATATTTGTCCTACTTAGTTATTGTTTCTATATTAATCCTTTATTTCCTGTCGGTACTTTTAAGTACCAATTCCAAAAGTACCAAAGAAAAATTGGTACTTTTAAGTACCAAAGAAAATTCAATGTAAAATTATATTCGTCTTTTAATAAAAGTAGATTGCACTTTTCACACAAAATAATTTGCTCAATCCTATTTAGATAGCACAGTGAAACAGCCGAAACTAAATATTTTTTAATGTAATTATTTTCTCAACCTTTTACCTAGGTGTAGCTTTTATCCTATTGGAGCTAGGATACCTTTAAACTTCCAAAATTTTCGAATTTTTTTAATACATATTGATTCCGTAATCATTTCTGAACAATATGCAAAAAACCGTATAAAAAATTGCCATTAGTTCACTAATTATGGCAGTTTTATTAAGACTACATAGGATAGTTAAACTTTGTGTTGCGTTTATTCAAGACGATGAATTTTGATACTGCGCTCAGTGTTAATAAAAAAAATATGCATGGCAATGAAAAGAAATTTTCATCACATATTCATTTCTGTATGATCTACAACTTAAAACAAAAAAAAAGTAAGATTTTATTTTTTGTTTTTATAGTTGAAAATATTTTTTAAAAAGTGAAAATTTAATTTTCTAATTTAGTCAATATTTTTTACAAATATTCTGGTTTTAGTATAAAGGTAACACTTATATGTATATTTATTTTCACCAAGATTTCGTCTTTATATGCGTATTTTCCGATTTTATCATGCGCGCAAGATTTTTTTCTATTATTATCATACACTTTTAACCTTATTTCAATATTTATTTATGAATTTACAAGCATATATAAATTTAAATATGAGCTTTATATTTAAATGGAGTTTTTATTTTTGACTTAATACACAAGTTTTGAAGCTCGGAACATAATGATTTTTTTTTTTTTTCGACGTGTTTAAAAGGTATCCAACCCCCTTAAAAAAAGTTATACGAAAATTTTGCAACTACAAAAGACTTCTCTGTTACAGATAGGACCACAATACATTTATTTACATTGTTCTCATAAGAATTGTGATATTTTCCATAAAAGCATTTTCCGTTAATTAATCTAATTATTCATGTCAATATTTTGCAAAAAAATCTGTAACTACCGGTTTATTAAATCAATTTTAGTTTAAAAAAAAAAAAAAAAAAAAAAAAAAAAAAAAACGAAAAATCAAATTATTATATATGTTGTTCTGGATATCTTAGACATTAACCTAAATAATTATTCAGGTGAATCAATTATTGTATTCAAAATTCATGATATACAGGATTAAAAAAAATTCAACTTCCAAGATAAGTTTTGAGAAGGAGGGTGGGGGCATGGTAGGGGGGGGGGTAAACATTACTGCCAGAGCGAAAGTACTTCAACTGCAGAATAACTCAGTCAATAACAGTTCAATACTTCATTTACATCGATTTTGGGTGAAAAAAATAAAAAAAATGTCACACAAATGATATTTTGAAAATAAATATAGGATACATATGATATATATGTAACATATACCCATTGATATATATCATATTCATAGAACCCTGTTCCAAACAATTGATTTTAGTCGAATAAATTTGAATAAAACTTTCACCTTGCTATAACAAAACACAAAACGTCCTCGTTTAAGTAAAAAATTATATTTAAGGAAAAATTTGAAAAACGCATAACACTAGTAAATCCAGTTTCACCAATTTCCATCTATAGTTGGGGAAAATATCAGGATTCGTTTGTGAAGCCTTGTATATGATCTACAGATTTGTAGGTGAATTGTACAGTATGACAAAATTTATTTCAACTGGGAAAGGCGTAATACAATTTCCGTCAATAAATGGATATGAATTCTTTTGAGCAATCATATATATGATCTATAGCAGAACAAGTAGCAGATTATACAGAACAAGTAATATGCAAAAAAGGAAGTTAAAAAATGCATAGCATAATTGAAAACGCACTTTCACAAATAATCGCTCAGAGAAATACTGTAACCCAAAACTTTCGTGTGCTCCTACAAATGAACGATAAAGGCTATGCGCATCCTATTCTACAGTCAGCGTTTTTTAGAGATTGCTAAGTGATACACAGTGTTGAATTCGAACACTTTTCTCCGGGAGGGACTTCTATGACTCCGGGGGACAATTAAAGAGTTTCCGAGGGAAAATTGTACTTTTGACCATTGAAAACACAAAATCTCAAAACTTCCGGGGAGCTTTTTCAGGAAGGCTCACGTTTTCAGCACCAGCCTTGGCGAGTTGGCGAAAGCGAGAACGTTCAGCCAGCTCTAACGCCAATCGTCGTCTTGTGTTTTGTTTTGAACCGAATGGCGGAAGACGAACTAGCATATTTTAGAATAACAGTCCTACCTAAATTAAAGAAATACTTTCAATTATGTGTTCTAGATGAAAAGAAATCTTCTTCGAAAGAAATTGTATTACGAATTCTTATACTCTGTTTTATCAAAGGCCTACTTTTGATGATATAGACTAAAATTTTGATTATTTGATCCCCTCAAAAATCTAAATTTTCATTCAGTTGAGCATTATTAATTCCATACCTGTTAAACAAAAACTCATTACCTTCATAAATCTAGATATTTGATTACATATAAAGATGGATTTGTGGGATGATGAATTAATGCAGTTTCAGTGCATTTTGATGTATATAAACACAGATTTTAAAAAATACCTGTGGAAGAAAATTGCTATATTTTCTGTGATGAACTTATATAATTAATTTAATACCAAATCATTCTGCGTAAATAGTCCCCAAAGTCGAGTGAAAATAGGCCAAACCAAGAAAGAAAAAAAAAAAAAACCTTTCATAACCCCAAACAGGATGTTTAGAAATTGCCTTTTTAATGTGAGATGAAATTCTTAAGGGGAGGTGGGGGAGAAGGAATATTGAATGACTATCTTTTGTTACTTCAAAGTAACAAATAAAATCACTAGAGAAATTTTTTAACTGTGTATGATAGTGAGGGGCTGTAGATTTAAATAGTTAAATTTATCAATTAACAAATAGAAAAAAACAAACCCAAAAATTAAAAACTTGGAATATTTAATATTTTTATTTTTTTTTTGGGGGGGGGGGGGGGGTGAAACAAAAACAAGCTTTTCTTTTTTTTCGGGGGGGGGGGGGCTGAATTTGAATAATTGGTCTTTTACTTATAGTTTCTTCACAGTAATAAATAGGACAGAAAATTTAAAAAAAAATGTAAAGAGTTAAAAAAAAAAAAAAAAAATGAAAGCTTGTGCACAAAAGGTTAATCCTGATTTTTTTTAAAAAGTCTTTCGTTCTATTTCTTTCCTTTTCTATTTTTATGGTAAATTATTTATTTTTTATTTAAAAATCAACATATAGAGCAAAACAGTAAAATTTATGCACTGTTATGGATAAGCGAAGGAATAGTTAACATTTCAGACATAATTTTAACTAATCTTTTCTGCAAAGCAACAATGAATTTTAAATGGTCAAAAAATAGTGTGGTGGAGGAGAGGGTGGGGGGTGGGGGGGGCGGAGAGAAAATTCAAAATGGGAGGTTGCTCTGACGATTGGTCATTATTTTATTGCCACGTGAACTTAATAAATATGTGTGCAGAATGGCGAAAAATGGAGTGTGTCTGTGTGCGTGTGTGTGTGTGGGGGGGGGGGGGGGTGAGGGATGTCATTCGAGGGAAGAATTTAGATGATTTATTCAAATATGACGAATCGCTATTTTAAAGTAACAAATAAAACAACAAAGACGAAATAATATTTAAAAATGCGGCAAAAATTTTAAAATAAAAAACTGAAGAATTTTAAAGATTTTTAATTTTGTGCACTAGGGGCAGACCAATGTTTTTTTCATAAAAACTCAAATAATGATAAAGATTTAACAACATTAAAATGTAATAGTAATTGATTTAATTGCATGCATCAACTTGCAATTATTTTAGCTGATTGATTTAATTGCAGGATACAGCTAAATAATTTATGATTTATCGTTCTATCTAATTATAATAGAATTGATTTTAGTTTCAACTTCCTATTAACTTCTAATCGCAATTAAATTAAAAAAATTAATTTTTAATGAATTATTTCAATGAAAATATGTTTTATTAATGCAATCAACACGTCACACAATTATGCCGCTTAATAATAAAAAAAAAACTAAATTAATTCAGTAGTAATGCTAATAAAACTAAGTTCAATTGTGTCATAAAAACATGATCAATAGAATTATATTTATTACCAGAAAATCTTTACGTCTGTTTTTATTTTTACTCAAAAATAAAATGCGTTCTCAATTTCTTCGAACATATAGCGAATTAAAGAAATGGATATTATAGAACTGAAAAAAATAACTTATGTTTGAATTATATGTATTGTGAAATTAAAAGTTATTTTAATCCGAAAAATCTCATTGTTTTAGTAAACCACGGTGGTGAAATAACATTTCGTCTTTTTACATTTGCCGAAAAACAAATGAAAAAAAGCACATCTCTTCCTCTCAGCAAAGGAATGGAGTTGCTGTTGGCTACGCGTATGACGTCACGAACAAGAAAGGGTGCGTAGTAAGGCTACTAAATAGATGAGCTGGCTCGTCAGGCATTTTCATCCCTGGACGGACTGCTTCGCGTAATGGTATCTCAATAGCGTTGAGTTAGTTTCTGTCTATTTTTAGCTTTAAAAGCTTAATTATAGGTAGTTTTTCTGCTATTAATTGTTGAAATCATTCAATAAAGGATTACTGCATGCTTCAATTTCCCTATAAACATAAAAAATGACCAAATTTTTAATTTTAATTGTAGATTATATTCTTCGTGAATTTTTTCTTCGCCAATTTTGGCGATAAGAACATATTTTAAAAGTACAGCGCCATCTAGTTCATTTTCGGGAAAACAATTGATTTTGATGCGATTTGCAATTTTTTATATTATCGGACGAAAATAGAGTGAAATTATATGAGAAGCTACTTTAATTTTTTTGGATAATTAATAACGATACCTCAAAATATTAACATGTGATGAAATTTATGAGATTTTTGAAAAAAAAAATAGCTAAAGAACTAATGTGAAATAGAATTTTTCAGGGAAATTTTACAATATAATTTTTTTTTTTTTTAAATATTCCTTTTTACAAAAAAATGGATTCTATTTTAAATTTTTGAAAAAAATTCACCAAATTTGCTTGAGATAATTTTTGTTAATATTTCATCATAAGACAGTAATATTTTAAAAATATATAAATAAATATTTTTAACAATTTTCGTAAGTCAGTATTACCAAGAAATAAAGCGTATCTTTACTGTAACTTTCAGATATAAAATTGTTTTAAAAAATATCAAAGGATACTTCCATACTATGAAATTTCAGAGGTCGATGCAGGTTTATTTCCTGGTGCCCATTTTGTGAAAAGTAAAAGTTTTTTTTTTTGTGAATTTTATTATAATTTTGTGAAAAATAATATTTTGTAATGAAAGTTGAAATCGAGTTACTCAAATTCGAACTAACAACAACTTAAAAATAAAAATATATTACAATTCATCAGACATACAAGTAAAATTACATAAATACTTTTAATACAATTAAAACGCAAACGTTTCGAGCTAAATTTTAGCCCCTCATCAGTGCAACAAAACATTCAAATGACAGAAAACTATATATCATGTTTCTGTCATTTGAATGTTTTGTTGCACTGATGAGGGGCTAAAATTTAGCTTGAAACGTTTGCTTTTTAATTGTATTAACTGTATTTATGTAATTTTACTTGTATGTCTGATGAATTGTAATTATTTTTATTTTTAACTCATATATCAAACGTTAAACAATGATTTTTTATTTTAACAAAAACTTCTTTAAACCATTTTGCTAAAATTTTTGTTTCTGGTGAATTGGTTTTATTCACAAATCACAGATTTTAAAACCTAACAAAATAAAAATAATAAATAGAAGTAAGTTTTTATGAAAGGGATTTTGTCAAAGGGCCTATTTTATTAAAAAAGAATTTTGTGAAGGGACCTGTTTCATTAAAAGGAGTTTCGTGAAGGGGCCTATTTTATTAAATTTATTTTTATAAAGGGGTCCATTTTGTTAAATTCATCTTTGTGAAGGGACCTGTTTTATTAAATAGATTTTTGTGAAGGGGCCCTAAATAGCCCTCAAATTTTGCTGGTTCGATCCCTGAGTCTCATTACATTTTCCTCTTAGAAAAGAACAGTTTCATACTATTAAAGTAATGAAAACTTGCTACCCATGAAAACTTTTTTTAAACAATTTTACTTTATAGAAGATTTTAAAAACTATAACAAAGTAAAAAAAAAAAAAAAAAAAAAAAAAAAAAAAAAAAAATTAATGGTATTTTTTGTTCAGTTAATTTCATTTTGTTCAGTGTTAGCATCAGAAATTAATTATAATATTTATTTTATTACATTGCCAACTTCTTAAGGACAATCAAGAGTGCACACTTTTGATTTTTTATGTGGCGCTACATAAACACAAAAAGGAAAAAAAAAAATCAAGATTAATGAATGTACATTTAAAAAATACATTTTCTTGCGCTAATAAATTGCTGTTGATATCCTGCAAACATAATCTTCATCATTTTAATTCTCCAACATATGGACAAATAAAATAATACATTTTGAAATACATGCGAATATAGTTTAAAAAGTTCTACTGAATAGATTTAAGTGGAAGTTGCTTTAGTAGTTAAATAAATTATGAAGAAAAAGAAAAAAAAATTATATGTAAAATTATCATTTTGAACTGCAAAACTTACACTCTGTGTGAGCGGAGCCGTGGTCAAAAGTCAGGTATTAAAGATAAAAAATGGTTCTATTGAAAAATAATAATAATTTCTCTCTCCCTACCCTCTTTAAGAAATAAACTTAGTTTCGATTATTTTTTCGGAAGGGATTTCTGAAGCTTTGCGGCTTCTGAATCTGAAATTCCGAGAAGGGGTGCCCTTCTAGACTATAATCAAAGATCAAATTCGTAATCTTCCAGCGGGTTGGGGGTAGGGATGTCAGAGTGTAAATTCAGCACTGGATCCACTAGCAAAATGAATATTAATGAATAATAATTTTAATAAATGAAATATTAATTAAAGATGTAAGGCAATTTTTCTTTCAGGACGTAGAAAAAAAAGAAGCGGTTCAATTCCTCAGCATTCAGTTATTATTATTATTATTATTATTATTATTATCATTTATTATCATTTATTATTATTATTTATTATTATTATTATTTTAATGGTACATGAGCTATTCCAAAGAATTCGGATTCGGGTAGATGTTTAGTAACCACTGATGCAGTTTCCTTTTTCTGCTACTTTTTTTTTATATCAAATTATCAAATACTCCCTTACACCCCCCCCCCCCCCACCTCTGTTTCGATTTAACAATCGCAATTTTCTGGAAATTACTATTGAAAGCCTTATACATACAATCTTACAAATTCCTAATATATATATATATATATATATATATATATATATATATATATATATATATATTGATTTTATGACTTGATTAATAAATAGTTAAAGCAATTAATTTTTATAGACATTTTATTATTTATTGATAATCCTAAAATATAAATTTAATTGAAATTGAGTTCTTCAGTCCCCCCCCCCCCCTTCTCCACACACACATCCTTTTCAACAAAGTACTTACAAACATCAGATTTCATTTATGTATTCTCTAAAAGTAAATTATTACTAATTTTAAAATTTGAAATTTATTCGAAACTTTCATTCAATAGCGTACTATTTGATAAATTCAGGGAAGCAACGAAGACAGCGATAAATGTGCCAAATAGGTCAATCTCGCGCCAACATGTTCCCACCTGGGAATGCTATGGCAAACAGACGAGCCAGCCTGTGTATTTAGAAGCTCTAGTGCGTAGCGTTGAATTCATCCCCGCGCCAACCGTTACTCTGGCGATAAGGTGCTCAAAACGTGAGCCTTCTTGAAAAAGCTTCCGGGGGGGGGGGGGGAGCATTTGTCGGGAAGGAATGTCCCCCCCGGGTTAGAGGTCTGCACGGGCCGGAATTTTCAGGCCCGGCCCGGTGTAAAAATTGAAAGTTCGGCCCCGCCCCGGCCCGGCCCGTTTGCATTTTTACAGTTCTCAGCCCGGTCCGGCCCGTACAAAAATCACTGAAAACAGGCCCGGCCCGACACAATTTCTACAAAAAAAATCCGTTTTTTCTCAACATACAATTAAGATTCTTTTAATGAATACTACATACATATTTATGGGAACATTTTGCAGTATATTTTAGATTACTATGATGTTCGCAAAACAGAAAACACACAATAGTAAACATTAACGATTACTTACAGTGTTTTAGTCATCGTGTCTACAGATATTTCAAAATTCGAATAACGATTCATTAAAAGATTAATGTAGTTCAGAATAAAAGATTAAAAACATGATAACTTTTGAAGCTGTATAATAAAAAGTAGATTTGTGAAAATATTTTTCTCATTTTTAAGGCTTTTCTCAAATTCAAAGGAGCTGCATTTCGACACATTTATGAATTCATTTCTTTTCCGAAACGCGTAAGATTGGCAAGTATTCTTATTCAGAAGGTATGTAAATTTTTTTTTTTTTTTTTTTTTTTTCATAGTTAAAAGCAATATATCTTTTTGAAAATACTGCCAAAGTTATCGTTTTGAATCGAATTTCCGGAAGCGATAGCACAGGAAAGGAGAAGAACATACAGTCACGTGACAAGAATCTCTGTTATCTCTGCAAGTAATTTATTAAACATGGAAGAAGCTATTCATTTCCAAATGCCTTCAATAGTCAGACCTGACAATTTTATGCCTTTATAGTTAAAAATGAGTCAGAAAATGTGTCTGAAAGCTTCGCATTGTTGAGCAGTGAATATGAGAACCACCTTAAGGTATATTTCCAAAGATACTGTTAAGAGAAGTTCACTATCACTACTAATACTACAAAACATAATGACTGTCCTACACATCCTGAGACCGATTAAGACCAGTTCCGTCCCGGCACGAGTCTGCTGAAAAAAATTAAACTCGGAATCAGACATCTTGTAGCTGTACGATGCCGATCCTTACGAGCGACATGTAACATTTCTGTATTGATGTTGTTGAACTCGCATCGGCTCGTGACGCACGTTTATACGTCTCGTGAAAATCATATTCATTGAAAATGGCTCGTATTTTATCTGCTTCGCTTGAATTCTTATATCGGGCCGACAGGACCGATTAATTTTTTAATCGGCCCGGCCCGGCCCGGCCCTGCAGGCCCGTTCAACCTTTTCGCCGGCCCGGCCCGGTAAAAAAAATTGTCCTAATTCTGCCGGCCCGGCCCGTTTGAAAATTCGCCTTCATTCCGCCGGCCCGGCCCGGGGGCAGGGCCGGGTACGGGCCTCGGGCCAAGTCCGGGCCCGTGCAGACCTCTACCCCGGGCTAACCCCTGAATTCAACACTTGTGATGCATATCAATTTCAGTATGTTTGAAAGAGTAATATCATTAAAATACATTGCAAACGATTTTTCTCCATAGACCATAATGCAATGAATTCTCCAGAGTGTCTCTGTAAACAAATTATAAATGTGTACGTTTCATTTTCAATACCGAACATGCCATTGTAATCTAAATAACATATATCAATTTATATGGCAATCCAAATACAGTAGCCTCCCTCTTAACCGGAACTCCACTTTAACCGGCCGACTTTTTTTCCCAACATCTCGCCAAATTCAGGGATGACGGCCCCGGGAACTTAGCTCTTTGGAAGTTGAAGTGCCCAAGGGGAAAGAGGCAAAATTCAGAAAGGAGAACGTCGCGGGACTCCCCACCCCGGGAACAATGAGAAGTCTCCCTAGAAGATTTGAGATTGTGTTTTTAAGGGGATTCTTCGTGCACTTGAAAACACCCGCTCCGTAATGTTAATCCTATGGGCAGGTTATTTTCGAATTTCTCGTTTCAATTTGAATATTTTTAAACAATTTTTAGGGTTCCGTACTTAAAAAGTAAAAACGGAACCATTATATGATCACGCCTGTGTCTGTCCGTCTGTCTGTCACAGCCATTTTAATCGTAAACTATGGAACGTGGAAAGTTCAAATTCGGGGAAGTAATAAAGACCATTGACCCACATATTTTCAGATTAATAAACATTCATAAATATATTTAGTAAAAAAGTACAGGGGCTAATTATGCTACTTGAAAAAAAAATCTTTTCTTTGTATATCATGTGGGGTATCCTGTGAAGGCTTTTGTAACGCTGAACTCAAAAATACATTCCTTTTAATTTTAGGTATTATATTTTCAAAGATATTGTTGAAAATGTAGCGCAAAAATATGTCCCCCCCCCCCCCCCATCTAATTCCGAATCTACTGAAACTAAAATTATGAAAAAATTAGAGGTAGTAGACGTTAATATAAACCTTGCCGGAAAATTATAGCGATTACCCTAGGTCACATAGTTTTTGAGTAATTAGCATTTTTCTGTTATACACAAATTTCGATTTACGAGCATTCAGAAAAACCGTTGAGCATCGCTGAATATACCTATCGTTGCAGAAAAATAAAAGCATTGTTGATAATGATTTTCGAAAAAAATCATCGGTAATTAGCTGAGATATTAACCCTTAAAGGTACGGTCAGTTTGGACATACACAAGGACAGGGTGGCGTACTCTATGCTTAGTTAACGACTTTTAATTTAAGTATTGCGCGGCAGCGCAATACTTATTTATTTCCAGTGTCACTTCTCAATGTTAATTTAACATGGAAAAGCCTATGGAGATCATAACTTTTTCATCCCACCTTTTTGTCCCTGATGCCACTCATTTTTTATTCTTTACTAATTCTAATGATATTATAAATTTAAAGTGTAAAAACGTTTGCCTGACGTCAGGGTCAAAACGAATGGTAAAATGCCTTTGCATATGAGTGAATAATTAACCCAGAGGGAAACATGACCAATTTTGTTTTTGCATTATTCAAATATTTTTCTTAATTCCAATTTTCGCTTTTTTCATTGAAAATCAACGAACATTTTTCATAGAAAATGTAACATTTTTACTTCATTGTTGCAAAAATTTCAAAAGCCGTAATAATAATTTATTTCTTTTTAGTTGAAAGACTATTTTCACATGAAATATTAAATTGAGCTTTTTTTTTAACCATTTAGAAAAATGGTTATTGTTCTCGTCAGGGTAGGAAATCAAAAGCATATCTGAAGGTTTTTATTGGTTTAATCCGCATTTTATTCGTTTCCTGATTGGTCTGTACAGTAATCTGTATTTCCCTTTAATTTCAACAGAAATGGATACATTCTGTTGCCACTATGACAAAAAAGTAATAAAAACTACAAAAAAAAAATTAATAACTCAGAAACAAGTTGAGATACAGATTCAGCTTTCAAACAAATTGCATTTAAAAGTACATTTTTTTCTCTATCCGACGGTGTAAAAAGTAATATTGCCGGATGTTTAGAAGTTTAAGAATGAAATTTCATTTAAAATTGGTAGTCAGATTTCTTGGAAATCTGACGATGGAAAAGCCTTTTCCCGAACAGCCAATGAAATGCTTGGATAATACGCAAGTTTCAGGTGGATAATAACTAATGAAAATGAAAGAAAATGAATAACAATTTCTGCCAAAGAGTTAATTTTAATTTGTAAGATTTTCACGTGCAAAAGAAAAATGGAATAAGCCAATTAAAAAAAAAAAAAGATAAATAGGACAGGAATGAATACATATAAATATTTCACACCAAATACGAGTCGCAGGCGATTTTTAGGTAGATTTCGTAAGCAATACTACCTATTGCAGTCGTTACCATGGTGCGACTTTTGAAAAATTACTTCATAACTTTTCATTATAGGACCCGAGGAACCTAAAACCACCCCCACCTAAAAAGTTTATATATATATATATATATATATATATATATATATGTATGTATGTACTAAATTTTGTCCGCACGATAAAAGTCGCAATTATGCACGAATCGTCTTCAAACTCGCCAACAACTTTGAGATGGCTAATATCTCGGCGGGGATTGAAAATGGGTAAAATCGGACCAAGGGAATGGAAATGGGGAGGGTTCAAAATTTTGAATACCGTCTTAACACGATTCCGATAAAATCAGCTCTTACACAACAATGACAGAAAAAAATCCCTGCCGGCTCGGGCCTACAGGCGGAGGTAGATTTCGAAGTTAAGTACTAAATTCACCAACAAAACTTAAATCAAGATTAAAGATAAACCCAGTTCCTTCGCTAAGAATGAGCTCTAGGGAGCTAAACATTTTGTGAAAATTCTAATATACACACACGCATGTATATGGAACAGGTTTAAAAATGGCTAAATCAAATCCAGAGAACCTCAAAGTGTTAAAATATGTTAATATTTCCATACTCGAGTTTTTAACATGTTTTAATACGTTTCTTCAAACTCAATGACGTTACATATTCACCTGCTGTGGTCCATTACATTTTCAATATGACGCAATATTTTGTTGTTTTTTTAATTCGTCAAACTATTTATTTCCTTTTGAATTTTCATGCAGAAATCTTGCTCTAGAAAACTTATGACGTAATATTCAATTTGTCGGGGCTAACGTACTTTTTCGCTAGCCCCGCAATTTGTTTTCAATTCGTCAAACTGTTTATCTAATTTAATTTTTCACGTGAAAACATTGCATTAGAAAAACAATTGTTGTGGTGAGAATTTTATTGCTTTTTTTTAATTGTTGGCAACAGCTATAACGAAAAATATTTATTTTTTCCTGCCATTGTTGTGTAAAAGCTGGTTTTATCAGAATCATGTTAAGACGGTATTCAAAATTTTAAACCTTCCCCATTCTCACTCCCTTGGACCGATTTTGCTCATTTTCAATCCCCGCCGAGAAATTAGCCATCTTAAAGTTGTTGGCGAGTTTGAAGACGTTCCGTGCATAATTGCGACTTTTATCGTGCGGACAAAATTTAGTACATACATACATATATATATATATATATATATATATATATATATATATATAAACTTTTTAGGTGGAGGTGGTTTTGGGTTCCTGGGATCATGTAATGAAAAGTTATGAAGGAATTTTTCAAAAGTCGCACCATGGTAACGACTGCAATAGGTAGTATTTCTTACGAAATCTACCTAAAAATATTTTTCGTTATTGCAGTTGCCAACAATTAAAAAAAAAGCAATAAAATTCTCACCACAACAATTGTTTTTCTTTTGCGAGAATTTCACGTGAAAAATTAAATAAAATAAATAGTTTGAGGAATTGAAAACAAATTGAATATTACGTCATAAGTTTCCTAGAGCAAGATTTCCGCATGAAAACTCAAAATGAAATAAATAGTTTGACGAATTAAAAAACAACAAAATATTGCGTCATATTGGAAATAAAATGGACCTCAGCAGGTGAGTATGTAACGTCATGTGAGTTTGAAGAAACATATTAAAACATGATAAAAACCCGACTATGGAAATATTAACTTATCACTTTGAGGTTCTCTGAATTTGCTTTAGCTATTTTTTAAACCTATTCCATACGCATGCGTGTGTGTATTCGTGTATATTAGAATTTTCACAAAATGTTTAGCTCCCTAGAGCTCATTCTTAGTGGAGGAACTGAGTTTATCTCTAATCTTGATTTAAATTTTGTTGGTTAATTTAGTACTTAAGAGGGTACTTCAGTCAAATGAAAAGACGCATTCGCTAATGTTAATCCTAAAGACATTTATAAAGATATCTCGGTCGCAATTCAATATTTTTAAATGATTTCTTTTGCATTGAAAAGTTGAGATCGATTTGTATGCAGGCCGTTTTTTACTTTTTCGATTTTGATTGCAGATATTTTTTATGAGGATGCTTTTACTTTCAAAACCGGTTCCGAAAATGAATTTGTCCTCATAAGAAATACCTGTAAACAAAATCGAAAAAGTAAACAACGGCCTGCATACAGATTGATCTCAACTATTCTATGTAAAAGAAATCATTTGAAAACATTTAAATTGAAACGAGATATCTTTATAAATGTCTTCCACAGGATTAGCATTAGTGAACGGGGCTTTTCGTTTGACTGAAGTAGCCTCTTAACTCCGAAATCTACCTCCGCCTGTAGGGCCGAGCCGGCAGGGATATTTTTCGCTTGCAATTTTTACGTGTAATAACACTATTAATGTTTAATTCATGGCGTACGTAATGTATGATCAACTCCGTGCGATTTTTTATGTCTTAAATTTTAGTCTTTGAAAAAATCATTTTCCAAATGGTCGTTGTAATTTGTTAAATTGCTTTATTTATTTTTTTTTTTTTTCAAAAATTAAAAAGGTGAATATGGCGTTATAGTGGAAATATAAAGGGTATTATCAGAATAAGTTTTTGCTTTGGTCAAGTTTATATTTTAGTAAAAAGTTTCTAATGGATAGCTATTTTTACGCAGGTAGCGAACTCTGTGAGGAATTACATAACTTAAATTTTAAAATGTATTTATTTTTTTTTTTCGAGATGAGAACTATTTATACACCAAAGTTAAACTTGGGTAATAATTTTCTGATGTGTTTACATCACCCCTTGGGAGAGAATAAGGTTTAAAAGTTTAAGTAAAACTTTTATTTTTTATTTTTTTACTGTATCACCGCTATAATATTGTTAAATATTAGCAGCAAGGATTCAACACAATTTACATTGATAGCATTCTTGAGTGGGAAATAGGGTATCTAAATTTAAGTGAAGTTAAATGTTTTGATTACAGATTTTTTTACGTTCAGATTGGAATTTTTTGTCCAAACTACCGCAACCTGCATTACTACAGTGGTGAAATTGAATCACACATTGGTAAACTGCGTCCCACATTGTGATGCAATACCGCATGCATCAAAGCCTGATGATGATACTCTTTATTAATTTTGGAATGCGTTCGTCTGAGTGCTGTAGTCATTAAAAAACTTCACATATTAAACAAAAACATAATTTGAAGAACAAATTAAAGAAACAAAATTTATTTCCTACATTGTTTAAGCCCGAGAAGGGATATAAGAAGAGGGAAGAAGATATTAAGTTATTTCATTCAATTCGTTCTACATTTAATGTTAAATTTTTTTAACAAATTAGTTAAGCCAATTGAAGATTAAAAAATAAAAATAAAATTCATACAATATGATACTTAAAACACCCTAAAAAATTAGATTCCGTTCAAATGAAATCGAAATAAATCTTAGACTTTTTTTAAAGTTTTGTATTTTGCATGCATCTTATCATTTTATGCACAATTGTCATAAACATGATACAAAATCTGCTATACAAATATTTTCAATTAAAAATGGAAGAAGTCTAAGATTTATTTCGATTCGATTTGAACGAAATCTAATTTTTTAGGGTGTTCTAAGTATCATATTGTATGAATTTTATTTTTATTTTTTAATCTTCAATTGGCTTAACTAATTTGTTACAAAAAATTAACATTAAATGTAGAACTAATTGAATGAAATAACTTAATATCATCTTCCCTCTAATTATATCCCTTCTCGGGCTTAAACAATATAGGAAATAAATTTTGTTTTTTTAATTTGTTCTTCAAATTATGTTTTTGTTTAATGATATATATGTGTAATGTAATGTCCAGTAAAAGTATAAAAGCAATAAACGTCAAATTGTTAAAAACATACTAATTTAAGGGGTCTCGGGACTAAAAAGTGGAAAAAATGAAAAAAGACCATTTTCAACATTTAATGTCTTAAAATGTATATGATTTTAAAACACAATTTTAATTGGAATGAAAGATATAAGTATGTTCTTTCGTTTCATGCATTAAAAAAATTGCAAGATACAGAATTAGTATTTATAGGGGGCTCGAAACTGTTAGACATTTGTCGAACAAAAAATTGGCATAACAGTTTACGCGCAGGATTACAAAATAAATATTGCAACTAAGAATGAAAATTTTGGTGCTTACTTATACTTCAGATTGTAATCATTTCCCTGAACTTAAATTTGTATTTAAAGCATTTTTATATTTTTAATGCAATGCTGCATTTAGCTAGTACAAAATTTTGAAAATTTCAACGGTAAAAATCACCTAAAAAAATATTTTTTTGAACAATAAAAAGGAAATTTTAGGTTCAGTTTATACAGAATAACATTGAATATATGTTTTGAAAATTTCATGAAAAAATATTCTGAAGTTTTTGAGGTATCCTGCGCGTTATACCGAAAAACGTCATTTGGAAAATAATGACTTTAAAGTTTCGGAATCACCGCTTCAGTTATTGAGCGGGTATAATTCTAAAAGCCAAAACTTCTGTTCTAATGGGAATTTCAAGGAAGCAATTATATCAAAATATTCCGAAAAGATAGGAGTTTAACATCTAAAAAAAATAAAATTTTTAAATTTTGAAGCTTTAAGAGTCCTGCGTCCACTTAATCCTTTCCGGCACGGAGTAATTCTATTTATAAACTTATGAAATAATGAACTGACACCAGAATTTATAAACGAATTTATTAAAAAATGCGAACTCACTTATTTTCACGTACATGATAAAAGGAAAATTTTAATTAAATATTCTTGGTGCCATTTGTCTGTTTTGGAATTAAAATTAGGCGTCCGTTTTTTAAGGGCATCGCCCTCGAAATATTTAATTAGAATGAATCGCATAAATACTGTGAGATTCGCGATAGTTTGCATTGATTGTATCTCTCAATACGCCTCGAGTGACTTTAAAAGTTAATTAAACACCTATCTGGAAAAACGCGCACTGACCAATGCGGCGTTGCAACTTTGAGACTTCAATTCGAAGCGCGCTTAGCACAATGCCAAATTTAAACTTTGAACAAAGGTTTTGTTTTAGATACACTGTAGAAATAAAGGTTATTACTACGCTGAATTTAGTGTCATGAAATGCCAAATGAAGTTAACTATGCACTGCCTTTATTGTCAGTACCGAATTAAGTTCATCATAAACAGATTAGGATAATATTAAAAGAGTTATACGAATAGCTATATTTGATATTGTTCCATATATCTCTTTGAACTTTCATGGTATACCCGATTACACTTTTCTAATGTATACAGTTATACCCAACCCTACGTTATATAGTTTTTTAAAAAGTCTTAGTATTCTTTTATCAACTTTTTTTTTTTAATATAATACAGTTACAAATTCATATATTTATTCTACGGAACCCTCTGTACGCGAGTAATGCTCGCACTTGACCGTTTATTATTTTTGCATAGGATAGCTGAGCTCAATCTTTAATATGACTCTTTTTTACTTTTTCGATTTTGGTTGCAGATTTTTTTTTTAAAGGTACTTTTATTTTCGAAACCGGTTTGGAAACTGAAAGTACCTTTTTAAAAAAGTCTGCAACCAAAATCAAAAAAGTGTCATTAAAAATCGACCTCATCTAGCCTATGCAAAAAAAATCGTTTAGAAATATTCAAATTGAAACGAGAAATTCGAAAATAACCTGCCCATAGGATTAACATTACGGAGCGGGTGTTTTCAAGCGCGCGAAGAATCCCCTTAATGGTCAAAAGTGCACGCACACCCCCTTCCCCTCCCCTCCCGGAACTCTAATCTGTAAACTGTTTTGTACAAACATAGCTTGAGGGATGCGAACAGATCACCGTACAACATGTTTGAGAGTTGTTTGAGTCTGATAAAGATCTCAAGCATGAAACATTATTTGACGACGATATAATTAGGACTGTAACTGATGTTTATAAAAATAGCAAGTAAAGCCTTTGTGCAACTATATTAAAAAGCAGAAAAACCAACGTTTAAAATGCACAAATAATATATGAAAAGCAGCAAACAGCTGTTTCGAATCTACTAGCGAGATTCTTCTTCAGTGCAAAAGGAACAGCGTGCTAGAAAAAGCAAGGCTGAGCAAAATCATAGACAGAGACGCGCTGGCTTTTATACCCTATGCGGGTGGCGAAGACGCCCAAACAACCAATGAGAGAGAAGCAGTGGAAACGACTGGGTGGACAAGTAGCGACATCTACCGGAGAAGTAGAGAAAAGAAAACCAAAAAAGGGGAATTAAATTAACGCTTTCCAAATACTAGGAAAATCTGGAGTACTAGATAAGTCATTGACTAAAGAGTGAGACTTTTTAAAGATATGGTAAGCTTCCCAAAAATCAAGATCAAGGTTAGAAGAACATTTTTGGATAATGATGGCTGAGGAAAAATCGAACCTATGTTGAGAAGACCAAGAATGTTGAGCAATAGAAGAACGTTTGAGCTCCTGATTTTTAACATAACCTTCGTGCTCTTTTAAACGAAATCTAAGAGCACGTTTAGTCTGACCAATATAAGAAAGACCACACTGACAAGAGATCTGGTAAATGCCCCAATTATCTAGGCGATCAACGGGGTGTTTGAGATTTGAAAAAGGGATTTTATTAACAGGAGAAAAAATAACTTTAAAATCAAACCTTCTTAGGATTTTAGCAACTTGCTGACTGATTTTAGGAAAAAATGGTAATACAACTGAAGTATTAGAGTTGGAATTAGAATGCTTTTCAGAATGGTCGGATTTCGTCAATTTCTTATAAATAGAATCGATAATATTAGAGGAATAACCACGATCGACAGCAATAGCTTTGAGGTAATTAAGTTCAGCACTAAGTAACTGAGGAGTGGAACAAATATTAGTAGCCCGAAAAACAAAAGTATTGAAAGCAGCGAATTTCTGGTTAGGGGGATGAGAAGAATACCTGTGAGGTGGGAGACTGACAGCAAAAGGTTTACGAAAGACGGTAGTCTGTAAGCCATTTTCACAACGAATAACAAGGACATCCAGGGAAGAAAGACAGTTATTGGTCTCAATTTCAGAGGTAAATTGAATGCAGGGATCAATGGAATTCATAATAGAGAGAATATGATTAATATCCGAATTCATTTCAATCAGGACATAAACATCATCAACATAACGAACATAGAACGGAAATTTTAAGATTTCAAAAAGCTTGACCTCAAAATAATGCATATAAATATCGCATAAAATTGGACTAAGAGGATTACCCATAGCCAAACCGTCAATCATACGGAAGAAATTACCATTGAAAACAAAAGTATTTTGCGACACGCAAGCGCGAGTGAGAAGTATAAGTTCCTCGATTTCAAAATAAGAGAAATGGAATTCACAAAGCCTTTTCTTGAGGCAATCTAAAGCCCCCTCAACCGGAACGTTTGTAAATAATGATTTAACATCAAAAGAAACCATCATGTGACCCTGCGGCTTAAAATTATGAAGTTTTTTAACAAAATCAAAAGAATTCTTAACAGTGAAACAGTTACTGCTCAAAAGTGGGGAAAAAACAGAAACTAAATATTTGGCAAGCTTATAAGAAGCTGTACCGATACTAGAGACAATAGGTCTAAAAGGAATGTCAGGTTTATGGACCTTAGGTAAAGCATAAAACCTGGCACAATGCGCAATAGACGGAATAAGGGACTTCTTAAAGTTAGCAGGAATAATGGAAGAAGACTTAATGGCAGACTTAATAGAGTTAATTTCACTAGTGGAAGGGTCTTTGCGGATATCCACATACGGACCATCATTAATTAATTTATGGGTTTAAAAATTCTCACTCTTTAGTCAATGACTTATCTAGTACTCCAGATTTTCCTAGTATTTGGAAAGCGTTAATTTAATTCCCCTTTTTTGGTTTCCTTTTCTCTACTTCTCCGGTAGATGTCGCTACTTGTCCACCCAGTCGTTTCCACTGCTTCTCTCTCATTGGTTGTTTGGGCGTCTTCGCCACCCGCATAGGGTATAAAAGCCAGCGCGTCTCTGTCTATGATTTTGCCCAGCCTTGCTTTTTCTAGCACGCTGTTCCTTTTGCACTGAAGAAGAATCTCGCTAGTAGATTCGAAACAGCTGTTTGCTGCTTTTCATATATTATTTGTGCATTTTAAACGTTGGTTTTTCTGCTTTTTAATGTAACTGATGTTGTTCAATACGAAGACTATCCTGATGATGATGCAGTTGAAGTTGACACCGTTAAAATTCCTCATACGGAAGGGGTAAAAGCATTAGAGTTAGCGCTACGCTATGTTGAGCAGCGGTTAACAGCTTCCTCGGTTAAACTTATGATATTAAAGAGGACAGATTATGCTGCAAAATGTCGGGCATCTTGCCTTCAACAGAAGAAGGTCACCGATTTCTTTATGGTTGATTAACTTAAATATACACAATGTAGAACAATTTCAACTTCTTATAAAAAGGTGTGAGACACGATTTTCAACAATTTAACTTGTGGGAAATATGAATATCAAATTCACAATATATATCTTTACTTAAACAGGTGCTAAAAAGTTTTTAGCACCTATTAAGTAAAGATATATAGTGTGAATTTGATATTCATATTTCTCATTTATTTTATTAAGGTGAATCTGTCGTTCAACTTGAAATATAGTTTTTCTATATTTATTTATTTTGAATTTAATTTGTGTTAAACATTTTTCATTATTTGTTATCAGTGATAATTTTTCTCTCAATTCAGTTAATTATAACTAGTATTCATTTCACAAAACAGAGAAAATATGTAGTTTTTTTTTTTTTTTTTTAACTACACAAATTGAAAAACTAAATGCATCGTGCGGGTTTAATTAAGTTACGCAGATACTTATTTTTAATTTTTTTTTAACTTCTCCGTTTTAACTGGTTTTTTCTCTTAACCAACTAATCCTCGGTCCCGTTTAGGGCGGTTAAGCGGGAGGCTATTGTATATTTACGAGAATTAGAGTACAAACAGATGGTCAAACAAACCGAATTCCTAAACACATTCCAACTATATTGGAAATTGTTAAAAACCTTGAAAATTTCTATTCCCCTTAACCCTTTATGACAGAACAGTACTTTAAAGTACCATTAAAATAACTTGTTATAAAATTCATTTAATACATAGATTACTAATAATACAGTTTAGAATGAGTTATAGATGTTTTATCTTGTACCAAATGCATTACGGGTTGAACAAAACAAAAATATTTTTTAAAGAAAGATTTCTTTTACCTTTGAATCTTTTCAGCTTTCTTGACGGGGGGGGGGGAGTTCGGTCCGGAAATATTTCTATTGTAAGAGCATTATATTTGTAGATTTCCTAATTCTACAAAATACAAAAAAATAAATAAAAGATTTGAGTAGAGTTATAAATATTACACAATCCCTATAAATTTAATAAATTTTAATTGGCAAAATCTATTAAATGAGAGTCTAAATCTTCTAAAGTAGTTTCAGAAATTCACAAAAAATGCTTTAGAAAATGAAATTTTCATGAATTCATAATTTGGGACATAAAGGGTTAATTTTCAAAGAAGCTTATGCAAAACTATGGAAAAAGTTATAATGCATAAAGAAAATATTCTACCTGTTTCGAAACAACCAAATTAAACACGAAACTGTGAAGCTAATTTCGTGTATCTCCCAAACATAGCAACGAAATTTCAAGCTAATCGAATCGGATGCATTTTTGCAACATGAAAAACTGTTCGCGAAATTTTAAAACGAAGAGGTGAAAAATCACAATCAGATCAAATCTAGCCACCTCATTGGTCATTTGATCTCATGCTTTTCAGAAAATGATATTCCTTCACGATGAGTTGCCTCACCACTCTTGAATACTACACTGTTAAAAATATCGTGAAAAATTACCTCTGTTTTTAAAGGCTATCTATTTTCTGACCAATGAGAACGCTACATAGGCTTTTAGGAAGCGTTCTCATTTGTCAGAAAATAGATAGCCTTTAAAAACAGATGTAATTTTTCACCATATTTTTAACAGTGTAAGGCCCACTGAGGTAGAACGGAGGGTTACTCCCCATTCTGATACATTGAATCCAGCGGTCCGCCCATGAATACAATGCCAAAGATTTTCCGATGAAAATTTTTGGCAAAACGTAGATTTCCTCCCATAGAGTAGTATGGGGTAGATATTTTCAAATTGGATTTTCTTTTAAAATGTTGACGAAGTTGCTACAATTTTCCCTGATATATATTTTTTATTGAAAAAACTATGGATTTTATTTAAATTAATCGCAATTTTTTTAATTTGATATTAGTTAAAAATGAAGTTTTAGGTAAGCTCAACGAAAAGAAATGAAGAACAAATTAAGTATTGCTCATAAAAATATCAAAAAGATGTAGAAAACACCAAAATTGATAAAAAATATGCGAAAAAGTTTTAAAAAATGCTTGTAATATTAAGAAAAGTGCAGCACTCATTACTTGCGCGCATTGAAAGTGTGATGCGGTCGTGGCAGAAAGTGGATCGGTGAGTTGGCTCTCCGTATTATTGTAGAGCTCAGCGACTAGGCCTGAGCGCTGACACAAAAATGGCGGCTGCCGAAGGCGGATTTTTTTAAACGTATGTACGGTCCCTTAAATGTGGACACCAGTATTTTATGAAAGATTTCTCTGACTTGTTTAATCTCAGAAAAATAAAGCGGAAAATACTTTAAAACAAGTATTGGTACGGTACAAATATTTAAGGGACCATACACACGCTGAAAAAAAAAGCCGCACTTTTGAGTCAGCGCTCAGGCCTACTATTCGGGGGCCAGTGGTTGCCATGGAGAAAAGAGATAGATGGAGATGCAGTATGCCGTAAAAACGGGTTGCAATAGGATGCGCGTTATCGCTCAAATTTAAATGCTCTCACTCGACCCAAACAAAACAAGCACCTGGAACAGGGACCGAATGTTTTGACATCACCCGTGCATTTTTTTTTCTCTAAATGAAAGTAATCTGCTTATTTTTAAGCAGTCTAAAGCAGAATCCATTGTCCATTGTATTATGAACTAAAAACTGCATTACTAAAAGTTTTCTTCTATTTTTCGTGAAAGAACGTGATAGTGTTTGGGCCTACTGTAGCGGATTTTAGGGTTAGTTTTTTGGCGTCACCTCCAGCCACCTTACTGCATCTCCACCTATCTCTTTCCTCCATGGGTGGTTGCCTACTCCTTTTCGTTTGTACAAAAGCGAAAAAAAAGCTGTCCTGAAAAAAAAAAAAAGTAAAAACCTCTATGAACCCTGCAACAATTTATTGTAGAAGAAAGTTATCGGTACCAAACGATTGGGAATAAAGTCTACTTTTAAACGATGTATATAAAATTTGCTTATGGGGCCATCTACATATAAACTACTTTTTTTTTTTTCAATAACAATACCCAAGTTTGGCACCATAAATAAATTCTACACTCTTCAATTAGTCTAGATACAAATTTTCATGAAATTCGTACTATTCGTTTCAGAGAAATTAATTATTTTGAAATGAGCCTATTTTAGGGGCTGTATCCAAATGGAAGTTCGGTACTCGATTGTTGAAATACTACAGAATGATTATGTCACTTCTATTCATATATTATTTCTTGCCAATAGAACCCTTTCACTCGCTTAATATGTTTCGACTATTGCCCGCCCAAATATTACAATAAAATGTGTAAAATATGTTTTTTCAAATTATGATTTTCTGCTCATTATAGACATCCCCTTAAACTACAATTTTGACGTTTTTTAATCGTAATTCGAAAACTGGTTGGGAGAAAAAATTTTAATTGAGAATTTTTATAAAGCAGGACATAATAAATATAAATCTATGAAAAAAATTTCATGGTAGCAATTCATATATTTTTTTTTCGAATATTAAATTCATAATTCATATTATAAAATTTTTTAAATTACGAATTCAATGTATTTATATTTGTATTCTTTAGTATTATAACTACACACAAAATTAAGTGTTGATAATGCCAAATGATATAATGCCAAAATTAAGTGTTGTCATTGAAAGAAAAATCCAAGATTGGTCTGGTTTTGATTTGTAGGTGGCTCCTTTTTTTTTTTTTTTTTTTTTTTTTTTTTTTTTTTTTTTTTTATGTGCATCATTTAAAAGTAGACTTTATAATCAATCGTTTGGTACCAGTAACTTTCTTCTACTGTTATTATTTGCAGAGTTAGTAGGGAGTGTTTGCTTTTTTGTTGTTGTTGTTTTTTCCCCGACTGTATGTTTCCAATTTCCATGGAAGACAAACGAGTGAGAGGAAAAAAATCATGTCTGCAATTTTGAAGCGATTGTTACTTTTTGTTCGAAATTAACTATGATACTAGTATCCGTCAGGCCGAAATGTCGGAGCATGGAGGCGCGTAAACTTAAAAGATATTATTTTAAAAAATGTTTTATTTTCTATATTGCTGTTTAATAGTATAAAAGTAAGTTTGAAATAACAATCGTCGATACCTCATTTTAAAGTGTTTAACTCAGTCGTCAGTTGCCTCGGGTAATGCACAAATTCTAAGCTGTCAGCAAGTGCTCCCATACTTCTAATTTGCGTAAAGCCTGTCCTTAGCGAAAATTGCTTCCATTAGAACTTTCTCTAAATGACAAACTACAGTAAAAATGACATAAGTTGTTTTATGTGACAACACCTTTAGATGGATATCCACAGCAGTTTTTGACAATGTTGAACTCGAGGATCTGTGTATGGTGGCAAGGTATGCAACAGTTAAAGGTAACTAACTTCGTGTGAATGAGGCTTTTTCTTCTTTCCAATATTTACAAATAGGTTTGATAAAAAAAAAAAAAAAAAAAAAAAAAAACAGTGGCACTCCGGGAGTGCCAATAGAAGTGAAAACTTCAACAATTACGTGTGTTTTTTTAATCGTCAGGAAATGTTTTATTGTGCAGGAAATACTTTTAAATGTAGTGTTTTTTTATTCATTATTATAAACTATTACTACCAAAATTATATTACAATTTTCATAGTAATATAATTTAACTATAAATTACATATAAATAAACATTAATAATTTGTAATATATATTATTATATTAAATTATATTATTAAATTATACATGTACATATAAATAAACAAATTTTCGTACAAAAATTCTCGTATTGCATTTAAAGATTTATCCGGTGAAATATAAACGGCAACCATTACAATTCAATACTATCCAAATATTGAAATCCATGCTCCAATTCAATACTATCCAAAAGTATTTTTATTAATGAATACAATACCACAATTATATTACGCTTGACGCGCTAGTGTATGTTCCAAAATGCTAGCATGTCGGTTACGTAACAGTGTCTCCAAATCAGTGGTTTTTCTCCATCTCAAAAAAAGCTTAACGCGCCTAAAGAAGTTTTCGAAAACTGATAATGTGTGTGTGTGTGTGTGTTCCTGTGTGAACGCCGGGAGAAAAAGTGAGTTTTAGCTTCGTTCTTCTTTTGCGGATTGAGCTGAAGAGGGAAAAGTTCCTGTCATTCACCGCTTGGCGCGCTAGTGTCTATGTGCCAAAATGCTAACATGTCGGTTACGTAACAGTGTCTCCAAATCAGTGGTTTTTCTCCATCTCAAAAAAAGCTCAACGCGCCTAAAGAAGTTTTCACTTCAAAAATTACAGTTAGAAATGGCTCATGATACTCAACAAAATGAACTATTATGGCCTGTGGCAAACCTCGAGGTTGAAAACGTGGGCCATAGGCAATATCTTTTATCGTTCTTACGTTTACCAATTCTCACTCCGTTCAGATATTGGTATGTAGCATAATGCATAACCCTGCATCCAGCTGCTGAGGAAAGTCTAGACTGAAGTCCAGACGCGTGATCATCTTCACTCCATCTTGCTATTTAATCATTGTGATCTGCTAAAATTCTTGTTTATTGGTCCCCGCTTTGATTTAAGAAGTACTTCTTGATAATATTTTTTAGCTTGCTTGGTTTTGAGAAAAAGACATATGGCATCTTCAAATCATTCAAGGTAGCCGAAAGCAGTATATCTTTGCGTCGTTGCATAAGGAGTGAGAGGTAGTCAAAAACAGTCTTTCGGAACTGTGTCTGCTGATCGTCGTTTTCTCTCAATGAGTTTGTTAATGTGAAACATTTTTTAAAAGCTCTAAGCATTTTTTATCCACGAAGAATCAAAGTGACTTTTAAAGAATGTCTCTTATATAGAGGGATGTCTTTTACGCGATGTAACTACCTAATACGTCCAAGGATTCAAACAAATAAGCCTATAAAAGGCTAAATGCTATCTATTTTACTTTCGCGATATCTTTGTTCAAGTTCAGCCATAAGACGACATCCTATCATTGAAAATTCGTCAATAATGAGAAATAACACTGTATCCATTCTGAGCAGTAGATGTATTTTTTACTTTTTATATTAGCGAACTATTTAAAACACGTTGGTTCTTTAAGCACTGAGTGAGTTACCTTGTCTTTGACATTAAATGCAGCAGTACCTGTTAGTGCCAAAAGAATGATAGTTTCTGATCCTAACTGCTCTATGATTGTATTACTAATTTCTTTGATTTTTGTACATTTTACAGCTCTTCCTTTTCCAATAATAAAAGTTGATTTAGGGAAATTTGTAACCTTTGTTTGCAAAGACAAAAGTTGTTCAGTGCATAACTGAAGGCAGCATAATTTGTTATTCTTTATAATAATTCATTCAGAAATGCTAAAAGTAAAGAAAAACCATTGGATAAGAGAATCTACGGTAAAGATAAAGAATTACCCCGGATGTATTTGAGAGATTTCGATTTTTTTAATTTAGCTCCGATCTTTGAGAACTTGATCCATCAAGTTAGCGGCAGAAAACTTCAAAGCTCCTTCAAAGACTTGCTCGTCTGGCACAGCCCACACTTATTTAATATGGCAACAGGTAAAGTTTTGTAACACGTATGTAACACACACTCATAGATAGTCTGCTATACTCCTATATCAAACTTGATACCTTTATTCATCTGAGTTATTGTTATATCGTTATTATGAAAATATTAGGAAGCATGTGGGTTATTTGTATGGGACTTTTCCACATAGAATTAAGCTGAATAACTCTATACATTTGAATTACTTTCTTTTAACCGTCATTTTCGAAACTTCTGTGCATAACGTTGCATATATAAAATATGTATATTTCTTAAAATGTACACTAAATCTAGGAAGCAGATTAAAAAAAATCAGGGATTAATTTATGACTTTTAGTGAACATGATTTCTCACGAATTATCTTTCATTGTTGTATCCATTTCTCCGATGATAAGCATAAGCGATCATAGTCATATACATTAACGTCGCATTTATCGCTAAGCTTCGCGACATTTGGACGAAATATAGCCAAATTTGGCGACCAAAATATGTCGTCACAAATTAAGCCAATTTGGCTGCATCTGACTAATTTGGCGAAATTTCCATTGAAATTCAGTACTGGTTTTTCTTCTCTCACCAGGTTCTTTGCATTTTAACTTCGTGTTCTCCAGTAAAATTAGCTCAAATCTTAAAACCAAGAAATAGGGAAGGTACCTTTTCCAATCCGTACAGTATTTTTTTTTTTTTTTTTTTTTTTTTTTTTTTTTTTTTGTAATCTACATATTTCTGTTTTCTAGTGTACATCTTGACAAAAAACAAAAAAAAAAAAATGCTTATCTTATTTACTTCAGAATGTTCACTTGCATTTCAGTTGAAATATATTCACTTACGATGAATTAAAAAAAATTGAGTAATCGTCAGTAATTGGGACAACTACCAAATTGTTAAATTTGCGCATCAAACAATGCTCAGTCAGTAAATTATGAATTTGTCTACAAACCCGATTACGAAAATTTCCCAATAGAAACATACATTCATCTGAATACAAACATACATACATAAGAATACATACATATGCATACATGACATTATATTTTTCTCGATTACTTTGAGTATCACTCGTAGCCATTCGACTAATGCCCAAAATCGTATTTTCCGTATTCGATTTTCTGTTCGTTTGTCTTAATTTAAAATTCAAAATGAATTGCATCGATTTGGAAGCTTACAAAGAATGAAAAGTTCGAAAAAAATAGTGGTTGTTACATACGTAGAACGTAAAACTTCTATAAGGGGGGAGGGTAGTCTATGTCTCAGGTCACCAATGTATGAACATCGACTTCAACCTTCGACTCCATAATGATCCGTATAAGGTTAAAATGCATAATTTACAACAATGGAGCTAATGTTTTAATTAATAACGGGATGAATCTCGTCGAATTTTGACGAAAGAAATTGTTTAAAAACGAACTCATACATAGGTTACTACTTAGTCTCTTAAAACAAATATTATTTTTATAAAACAAATATTATTTTTATCCAAATACTAATTCCATACACCTCGACTGTTCAAAATATTAAAAAATTAAACTGCATTATTTATTATACCTAATCAAGATATGTAATTTTGATGAAATTACCCATTGAGGCTGTTATGTTTAAAAGACACAGATGTCATCATATTGGCGCGAGTTTTTTCCCACGCCAATTCGGGGAAAACTTCAACAGCACAAACAATAACATCCGGGTTACCATATCAAGCAAAATAACGACACTTTGGTGCCAGTTAAGTACCCGTTGCGTATATGACATTGGCGTCAGATAAAAATCGCACCAATATGACATCTGTGCAGTTTAAAATTTGCCGATTGAAAATTTAAAAGGTACTTCTTAGTTATCCCGTCGACGAAATCACTGTCGCCAAATTGTAAGATTAAATGCCAATAATGGTTGCTATTAATTAATTAATTGTAAGATTAAATGCTAATAATGGCCAATAAAACCATTAATTCGACGCTTTATTCGTATTTTTATTAATGTTTTACTAATTTATTAGTTCTTTCGTTATTTAAAATAAAAATTATGTCAATGTGTATAATTTGGCGAGTGGTTTGGCGATTTATATAATTTGGCGAAATTGGTCGACGGGATAACTAAGGAGTACCATTTAAAAAAATGATTTCACCTTAAGTTAATCATGGAATTATTTTTCGCGTAAAATCTAAACTTTATGTTATTTTCACCGTCTCATAATTTGCATACGCATCTCTTATATTTACATTCACCATTTCAAAAATATTACAATGCGCAATACATATATTTCTAAACTTGAAATCAAGTTTGTCAACTACGACTTTGCATGTGAACATTCGCATTCTTGACTTGTGATTCTAATCTCTGTATCGGCGAGTAAAATTCCAGAAATTTATATCTTTTAGAGGCGTTCGTAGTAAAATATTTACTTTTATCAGAGAAAATGATCGTTTTCATTTAAATGATGTCATTTCACCAAGCGTCTCAAACTCAATGAATGAAAAAGAATTGAATTATAACAGCTTTTTGCGGAAAACTTGAGTATTTTATTAAAGCATGACGTCATTTTCTATTCAATTTTTTTCAGAAAGTTTATTTTGAATTTTATGAGAAAATGGCATCAATAAAGATGAGCAAGCCTTATTATTTTTCCTTTCTTTACAACAATGGAAGTAATCCAATTGCTACCATTTTGAAAGAAATTTTTTAAATTTAAAATTTAAATATAAAAATGGGAATATTAAAAAAAAAAAAAAAAAAGCTAGCGCGGGCAAATCTGCAAAAAAACAGCTTTCATTAAAAAAAAAAAAATTATTAAAATAGGTGCAAAAAAATAGCTCAAGGTACATGACTAAAAAAAAAAGCCTTATCTTTCAAATATATAGAATTAAACTCGCAATGTTATCTCTATGGGAAAATTTTGAGCCGACATTTCATGCTGTTAGGGTTGACGAATATTTATGATTTTCAATACGCGCCGAGATTTTGGCCCTACCAACGTCCAGCTCATTTTTTGTGTCGATGCGTCAGATATTTTGGACGCTATCGTGTTAACAATAAGTGTAATTTTTGCAGGGAAGCCGGAACTGTGCTCCGACAATTATGACTTTTTATAAAACGAGAGTAAAAGGTAGCCTAGTGGTTAGGGGGTTGAATTCGGAATTAATTAGAGGAAAGCTGGAAATTGTTTTAATCCCTTCAGTTAGGTCTAGAATGAATGTGCTATGTTTTCCCCCTCGTACTAGGTGAGCGTTAGGAAATATGCACAGATTTATAGTAAAAAAACACGTTTTTCTACATACTATAACAGTATCGCCAAACAGCTAACTCTGTTAAAAACATTGTCAATACAAATGTTATAGAGCTTAAAATTATGAGTAAAATGAGTACCTACACTTAATATTTTTGTTGAACATTAAGGTCACAATTCCACTTTAAAGTTTTATACCCGTGGTCAGGGGGTTGAACTCAGAATTAATGAGGAGAAAACTGGAAATTGTTTTAATCCCTTCAATTTAGGTCTACAATGAAGGTACTATGTTTTCTTCCTCGTGCATGGGTGAATGTTAGAAAATATGTACATATTTATTTTCGAAAAACACGTATTTTTTAATTACCTTAACAATATCTCAAAACAGCTAGGTCTATAAAAAACATTGTCAATACAAATATTGTAGAGCTTAAAATTCTGAATAAAATGAGTACCATCATTACTATTTTTGTTCAACATTAAGGTCGCAATTCTATTTCCAATTTTTTCAAATCAAGAGCTTGAGGCCAGGAGAGACCAAGTTAACTTAACAATATCTCAAAACTGCGGCCTTAATATTGAACAAAAATATTAAGTGTAGGTACTCATTTTAATCACAATTTTAGGCTCTACAACTCTTGTACTGACAATGTTTTTGATAGAGTTAGTTGTTTTGAGATATTGTTAAGTTAACTTGGTCTCTCCTGGCTTCAAGCTCTCGATTAGCGATTAAAGCAAAATTTTGAAATAGAACTGCGACCTTAATTTTGGACAAAAATATTAATGATGGTACTCATTTTATTCAGAATTTTAAGCTCTACAACATTTGTATTGGCAAGGTTTTTTTAAAGAGTTAGCTGTTTTGAGATATTGTTAAGGTAAGTAAGTAAGTAAGTAAGCACCCACCCTGGGAACCCGCTTTTGGCTTATGGTTAGGTGTAACCCCCAAGCCCAGGGCAGGGAAAAGTTTTACTACCTGCGGAAACAAGCCCAGAACCCCAGTCTCCGGGAAAGAAGACCTCAGAACGACCCGCCTGACACGCCGAAGAGAGCACAAGAGGCATCACAATTGGCTACCCTATTGTTTCAGGGCGAGCCTAGAAATATATTACGATTATGATTTATATGTTTTGGGATTTACGTACTATTTGAAAAACTTTTAAGTATTTACATTCATCTTTTCATTTGATAAGAAATATTTTTTTGTTCCCTTTTTTTTCACCCTTTTAAACAAAAATATTTATACATATTTACAATATTTCTAGTGGTATTTAAGTTCTTAAAAATAAAACAATCTCAAAAACACCCTTCCATACACCACGTGGACCCATGACATGTCCACCACAGGCAATCAGAAGAGGTAATTATTGAATGTATTTATATTGAATAAAAGAATAATGGCTATTGAGAATATCGTAGTTAGCATAAAGTTTTTTAAGTTGTGCTGGGTCATTAATTATTTTTAGGATGTCCTGAAGGATTGTCGTTTCTGTTCTGTGAAATTTAAACTTCATGAATTTGCAGTTGCCGAAAATGTAATGCATCGGGTCTCCTCGACCACCACATTTACAAAGGTCGTCATCTTTTTTGCCGATATTATAAAGGAAAGACGGGAAGCTGCCGCGGCCTGTTAAAAAGTAAATAGATACTTTATCTTTTGAAATTATTTGGTTCTGAACTTTTGGTACCAGCCCGTGCGTATATCTGCCACCCCCTGAGTGATCCCAGTTGTACTGCCACCTGTCCAGTAATTGGGTTCGAATACATTTTATAAGATAGGACCGAGGCAATTTAACTCCTCGATCCACTGGTAGGTCGCAGTACTGGGCGGCATCATTCGCCAGCTCATCCGCCAGTTCATTACCCGCTATGCCAATGTGGCCTTTTATCCAAGTGATGTAAAAAATTTTATTTTGATTTGGGCACCCCATAAAAAATGGGACCGTCTTCCGGTCCCAGACTATTTTCAGGCCCTTTTGTCCAGGCTGAGACCGCCCGAGAAACGCGCCCCGCGACGCGTCCTGAAGGTCGCCGCCAGACGCGCCCCATCAAGGCGATCCCTGAGACCCCGGGCCTCACCTGCACTCGGGCCAAACCGACGCCTCTGCCCAGCGCACACGGCGACGGCTATTCCCAAGAAGAGACGAATGGCCGCTACGACAGTCCTCACCACCCAGCTAGAAAAACCAAGTGGTCCCTAAACTTGGTTCCCGAGCCGGTAGACCCCGCAAGCCCTGCAGAAACCGGACGTCTATAAAGACGCCGGGCCCACGAACTGAACCGAGGCTTCCCGACCCAGAGTTACTTTACGGGAGGCCCCCAAGATCAAATACCATTTTCCGGCAAAGACATTTATGTGGGCCAGCCGATGGAAAGTTAATGAAGGGTCCCTAGCTTGAAAACCCGGGAGGGCGGGGAAAGTCCCTCCGGCCGTAAAGGACCCAGCTCCGGGCTTTTCGCCCAAGCCACCCGGCTCAACCGACGGAACCCCTCGTGGATCACGCCGGGAACCAGTTGGCCCAGACTAGGTGCCGTTAGCGACCCCAGGCGGGCACGGAAAGCTCCACCTAGACGGAATGGACTCCGCCTCGCTAGGGGGTTGGACGGAACGGAGTGCCGCTCGCCCCCACCGAAGACAGAGAAGCCAGCGGAGGCCGACAGAAGCCCGCCCGCCACTACCTTACCTCACGGCCGTCTCGGGTACCCAGGCCCGAAGACCCCTGACCCCGTGCAGTGACCGACCGCTACCTTTGTTAGTGCGTTCGAAAATTAAGTGAAGACACCTCTAGGTCCTCATCACCGGGCGAGGAAAACTCCGGTACCGCATAGACACGGAGGACCTGGATCGGACCAAGAGTTCCTCTGAGGCACAATGAGCCGCCGCGTTACCGGCGAGCCTCCGGCCCGGTTCTCGTGGGGACAGCGTTCGATGGTGGACCTGCCGGCCGACCCTCTCCCAAGGGTCACGGCACGACATGGAACAAGCAGAGCCATACTGGCCTCCCCACGCGACCGCTCCTTGGTCAACGGGGGCACCGCCAAGCCCTACCCACCTTAGGGTCGGCTCACAACTGCTTCAGCTGATGTCCTCGGAGGGATGAGCCACCCAAGTCATAAAGTAACCTGGGCGCTGTCCGAAACCCTCGCCCTTCGGTTGCTCCGAGAGTCCCTGCATGGCGTTCCCGCGAGCCCCGTCGTCACTAGCGAGCCCCGTCGTCAATAGCGAGCACCGAGGCATTTCCACTACAAAGCCCTCACTCACACCTCAGGCTCCCTCTTAGTCAAAAGGTGGATGGGGTCCTATCGCCTTAGCTAGTCTTTGCCCGGCGACACCGTCCGGCCCTTAGACCGGCACCGGGATCGACCTATGGATCGTTGCTGTCCGGCTTGGCCAGAGAACCTGGCTGCCGAGGGAACGCAACCTATGCAGGCCCGAAGGCCCAACGCCCCATGCACAACGTCCGTTAACCGTGGCCACCGGACTCTTGGCCTGTCGACCGCAAGTCTCTCGAGGAGGTGGCGATTCGTCCCCATCCGGCCCCCTCGCATTCGTACACAACGAACTCGGCCGAGCTTCCGGTCACCTCCCCCACTCAAGGGGTCGGGTCGGAACCATCCGGAGGGGCGGCCACATATATTGTTAAGGTAATTATAAAAAACGTGTTTTTCGAAAATAAGTATGTACATATTATCTAACAATAATTAAAAATCTTACGATACTCATCAGCGTACATGTAAATAAAAACTATATTAAAAATACATTACAAATTATTCCCAATGTTTCGTTCTCATTCTAACGAGCCATCTTCAGGGGAGAGAGTCCTTGACCTCCTCGGAGCGAAGTTTCCAACAGCACATTCACTTTCACGACATCACAACTGAAAACATTACGGTAACTGATCATTAACACAACCAAAATCAGTACTGCGTTGGATATGGCGCCATCTGTTGTTAGGCTAACACACTACAATAAGAAACTAGGAAAACTCGAAATAAGCACTACGAATGTATTTCTTTTAAAATATTCAACCAAACATTAGAAATTTGAAATGAAATATTGTCATTGCATACCTCGTTTTTTCTTAGACTTATTTCTGTGGATTCACGTATAAGGGCTTTACATGTACGCTGATGAGTATCGTAAGATTTTTAATTATTAAATTTTGACAGCGTAAGTCCAAGTTTTTCTTATTATATTATATTTCTTATTATATATTATCTAACATTCACCCATGTACGAGGAAGAAAACATAGTACGTTCATTTTAGACCTAAACTGAAGGGATTAAAACAATTTCCAGTTTTCTCCTAATAAATTCTGAGTTCAACCCCTTGACCACGGGTATAAAACTTTAAAGTGGAATTGTGACCTTAATGTTCAACAAAAATATTAAGTGTAGGTACTCATATTACTCAGAAGTTTAAGCTCTACAGCATTTGTATTGACAATGTTTTTGACAGAGTTAGCTGTTCGGAGATACTGTTATAGTATGTAAAAAAAACGTGTTTTTTTACTATAAATCTATACATATTTCCTAACGCTCACCTAGTACGAGGGTGAAAGCATAGCATATTCATTCTAGACCTAAACAGAAGGGATTAAAACAATTTCCAGCTTTCCCCTAATTAATTCCGAATTCGGTCTTTTTTTGCTCCCCTACCACTGGGCTATATAGATTTTAAGCTGTAAAGATTTTAAAATGAAATGAGAAAAAATCTTTGCTGGCTCGGCCTACAGGCGGAGGTAGATTTCGAAGTTAAGTACTAATTTCACCAACAAAAACTAAATCAAGATTAGAGATAAACCCAGTTTAGCAATTTTATATGGCCGCTTGTGACGAATTTTTAATTTCATTTTTCTGTAAGAGCTCGTTTTATCGGAATCGTATTAAGGCAGTATTAAAAAAACTGTTTTTCCCCGATCAACAACTCGAAATTTTCTGACACATTTTCAGACTCATTTTTAATAGTAAAAACATGAAACTTGCTGATGTGATTTTTTTGAAGAGATTTATTTATAAGCAGCCTGTGTTTTTATTTTTCGTTCAGTTAATTATAAATTGATTTACAATTATTTTCTCAGTACGACCATTTTTTTCGTTTCCAGCACTATCGCTTCGGGAAATTGGGTTCAAAATGCCCATGCCAGCCCATTACATAGTTTTTGAATAAGAGAACCTGCCAATTGGATACGTTTGAGAGCGAAAATGACTTTAAAAATGAGTCAGAAAACATCCGTTTTCGCCAACTCCTTTTTTTTTTTTTTTTTTTTTCTGTAAGAGTTGATCCTATCAAAAACTTGTCAATATGAAAGTTGTAGATAATATTGAGAAGATGTATAATAAATTTAAGTGGACTGGATATCCTGTGAAGTGAATAAGTTAGGATTTTTTTTCTTTTTCAACACCCCCCCCCCCACTTTTTTATTTTACTAGGGGGCTCGGCCCCCTACGAGCTACGCTCGCCAACCCCCGCTCAGACACTGCAGTCTCTAAAAGCACGCTAATTTGATCGGCTTTAAAAAGATTTTGGAAGATTGAATTATAATTAAAAAAACAAAAGCGATCTCCCTATAAACGGGTTTCTATTCATTTCTCTTTGATTGGGGAATTTTACGGAAAAATCAGCTGCTGTTAAAAGATACAATGGTATTTCAAAATCATCTAATATAAAATGAATTAAGTAAACAGAGTCTTTGTCTCCCGGTATTTTTTAACAAAGCGAAAAGAAAGTCCTTTTAAATAAGACATTTTAAATATATCGTTTTTAATCTGACGTAATTTTCACCAAACTTTTCTTTCCCTTTTTAATATTCACGTGAAAATGCTTTTATTAGAAATGAAATATTATTTGCGGTGTCCAAAAAAAAAAAAAAAAAAAAAAATAGTTGAAAAATTCATCTCAAAATATCAAGTAAATGTATCGCGCTATTTTTAAATTTATACTGTTTTGCAATATTATTTTGTGTTCATTTTATATAATAACTGTAATGTGACGTAAATGTGATGTAATTTCTCCTATTTAAGACTTCTAACGCATGTTAATAAATTTATTATTTTACAATATCCTTTCTCTGTTAAAATTCATGTGTAATTATAGATGAAGTAATTTTCAATAAGTTCCTGCTTTTTATAAGTAATTATTTAATTCTAATTTGAAAGTTTTTTTTCTGTTTATAATAGTCACGTGTAAATAAATTTTTAATTTGAAGCAAACATTATTGTTTCCGTTGTTTATAAAGTTGGCAACAGGTTAAATTAGTACAATTTTCTGAAATAAGAAAAAAAGTCTCTCGAAATGCTGAAAATTTGAATTTAAAATAGAAATGAAACCTCGAAAAATGAGTCAAATTAAAAAATTAAATTAATTCTGCACACCGGGAAATTATAACGTATAAAATGATCTAAAAATTATTAAATTCCGATGTATAGTTTTTGCTCTTATAAAACTTTTTTAGTGGAACGATTTTGTCCAACTTTAGCATTAAATATCTCTTAAAATAATTCTTCGATTTGAAAACTGTCTGCATCAGCGTGTTTATCGAACACTTTTGTATAATACTACCGATTTTCATATTTTTGTATGCATTATTTTTCTTAATATTAACGAAGAAAGACCTCCGGTCACAAAAAATTCAAAACCGGCGGCGGCGGCGGCGGTGACAGCGGTAGTTACTTTTTTTTTAGAATAGAGAGATTTTTTGCAGTAAGAGTTGGTCCTATCAAAAACTTGTCAGTATAAAAGTTGTAGATAATATTAAGAAGATTTATAATAAGTTTAAATGAATTTGATATCTTAAGAATGGACGAAGTTATGAATTTTTTTCTCCCTAAAACCCTATTTTTTGCGTCCCTTGAGTCCATTTTTAATTTTATCAACTAGGGGGCTCGGCCCCCTACGAGCTACGCTCGCCAACCCCCGTCCAGACACCGCAGACTCTAAATGCACGCTAATTTGATCGGCTTTAAAAAGATTTCGAAAGATTGAATTATAATTTAAAAAACAGTGGCGATCTCCCTATAAACGAATTTCTATTCATTTCTCTTTGATTGGTGAATTTTAACGCCAAATCCGCTGCGGTACTACTTGATTATCCTGGTTACCAATTTCGCCAAATTATATAAATCGCCAAACCACTCGCCAAATTATACAAATTGATATAATTTTTATTTTAAATAACGAAAGAACAAATAAATTCGTACAACATTAATAAAAACACAAATAAAACGTCGAAATAAAAATAACTTGATGAGGTATACACGTGTAACAACATTTCAAAATAAGCTAATATAAAAGGAATTCAGTAAAGAGAGTCTTTGTCTCCTGGTATTTTTTAACAAAGCGAAAAGAAAGTTCTTTTAAATGAGACATTTTAAATTAATTCTCAAAATATCAAATAAATGTCTAGCGCAATTTCTAAATTTAAACTTTTTGCAATATTATTTTGTGTTCATTTTATGTAATAACTATAATGTGACGTAAATATGACGTCATTTCTCCTAAGACTTCTAACGCATGTTAATGAATTTATTATTTTACAATATCCTTTCTCTTTTAAAATTCACGTGTATACTTTTTATGACGTAATTTTTAATAAGTTCCTGCTTTTTATACGTAATTATTTAATTCTAATTTGAAAGTTTTTTTCCTGTTTATAATAGTCACGTGTAAATAAATTTTTAATTTGAAGCAAACATTATTGCTTGCGCTTTTTATACAGTTGGCAACAGTTTAAATTAGTACAATTTTCTGAAATCTGTAAAAAATATCTCTAGAAATGCTGAAAATTTGAATTTAAAATAGAAATAAAACCTGAAAAAATGAGTCAAAATAAAAAAATTAATGCAATCTGCACTCCGGCAAATTCTAACGCATAAAATGATCTAAAAATGATTACACTGCCATGTATAGTTTTTGCTGCTATAAAACTTTTTTAGTGGAACGATTTTGTCCAACTTTAGCAGTAAATAACTCTTAAAATAATTCTTCGATTTGAAAACTGTCTGCATCAGCGTGTTTATCAAACATTTCTGTATAAAACCACCGATTTTCATATTTTTCTATGCATTATTTTTGTTAATATTAACGAAGAAAGGCCTCCGGTCACAAAAAAATCAAAACCGGCGGCGGCGGCGGTGACAGCGGTAGTTACTTTTTTTTAGAATAGAGAGAAAATATGTGATACATAAACTTTGGCCCATTTCTTAGAAGTAATAATAACTTTAAACTGATTTGATATGCATAAAAATTAAGAAGTTATGGTTTTTTTTGTTTTTTCACAAAACCCCACCCTATTCTCACCCCCTTGGTCCGATTTTACCCATTAACGAACCTGACCGAGATTTTCTACCCTTTTGATTTTATGTATAAATTTGGATGGAAGAGATTTGTGCAGAATTATGCAATTTATTGTGTACATAAAAAAGGGATATATATAAATATAGAACATGTGCAGCAGGAAATTAGGATTAAATCATGTAAAATTATATAGGGTAAGCTGAGTAATAATACATCATTTCATTTATAAATAATAATGAAAATTATTTAAATATTTATTTATTTATTTATTTATTTCTATTTCAAGGACCATATAATTCAATATTCATTTTTCTTTTATTATTCTGGTCATGCGATCGTTCGGTTGCAGAGAGAATAAATTATTCAGCTTTTAGCTATATTCTCTACAGAAAACGACTGCCTTGCTTATATATGTGAATTCTGTGCCCTTAATAAAGTAAAAACTTCCTTGTGCGACCGCCTCCATTAAGTGACCACCTCCCTGAACGACCCTTTTTTCATGGAACAAAATTTATTCCCATAGTCCCAATACTAATTTTACCTCCATTCAGAGACCATCCCAGTTGAACTCCCTCCAGGAGCGACCCATTTCTTTGAAGAAAATAAAACAAATTCCGTTTTTTCCGGGTCGCTTGAAGAAGGTTTTATTAGAAAAATAATTCCGGAGAGCGCATTATTCATCAAACTTCTAAACTAAGTTTAGAATTTTTTTTTATGCCGGTAACCTTTAAGTGTTTAAACGCCTTTGTGCCTTTTTAGGCAATGAATTTAACTCGGATGACAAATTAAGAATGACGGTCAATAAACTTCCCTGCCCTATTCTGTCAGGAAACTCTCAAAGAAATAGATAAATTAATGAAATCATCATTATTTGTCCCCCCCCCCCACACACACACACACAAAAATGCATTTATTTACTGAACTTCGAAAGGACTTGGAAAGATAAAACCGTAAAATCAAAGCAAACGTCAATGTATACATTTTTTAAAGTCTGCAGTAATTAACTCATGTAATTAACTTTTGTTTTGATACTTAAATTTTCATATTTTTTCCTAATGTGAAAAATAAATTCTATTAACATTAATTGCCACGTTTTTTCAACCATTAAAATCTAGATTTAAACATGACACCTCCATTAAGAGACCACCTCTCGGAGCGACCCATTTTTATTGGAACGGAACGTGGTCGCTTTAGGGAGGCTTTTACTGTAATTCGCTATATAAGCATATCATTTTTTATTTTTATTTTTTTCTGTATTCAAGGTTAAAAAAAAAAAAAAATAACCCTAAATTCTTCGGGATTCCGAACTCTCCTGTAATGTGAAGTACATTAAACAAAATACGCGAAATTTGGTACGATAAAAGGTCATTACAACATATTTCTGATTTTATTTTAGTAGTTGCGCAATTCTAGAGTCTGGAAATTTTAACGCAAGCAGGAAATTGTTCGCTTGTCCGTGTTCGAACTCGGCCGTGATACAGGTTGTGTGTAACGGAAAAATGCGATTTTCTTAAAAAATATGTGACCTAGGATAATCGCTATAGTTTTCCTGCAAGGTTTCGATTAACTTCTACTACCCTTAATTTTTTCATAATTTTAGTTTCAGTAGATTACGAAATAGAGGGGGGGGGGGGATATATTTTTGCAATACATTTTCGACGATATCTCCGCAACTATAATACCTAAAATTAAAAGAAATATACTTTTGAGTTCGGCGTTACGAATTCTTTTAGATGATATACAAAGAAAAGTTTTTTTTTTCAAGTAACTTAATGAGCCCCTCTACATTTTCCCTAAATATATTTATGAATTGTTAAGAATCTATAAATATGTGGTATATAAGTAACCCTTATTACTAAGCTAATTTGAACTCTTTACGTTCCATAGTTTAGAGCAAAATGGCTGTGACAAACAGACATAGACAGAGTGATCTTACAATGGTTTCGTTTTTACTTTTTAAGTATAGAACCGAAAAAACAACAAAATAACATCTATACAATAATGATTATTTCCGTTTTATTAATATGAAATGCACCTATTCATTTTAATAAATGTTCAAATGACTCGAAATTAAAGTTTTATGTTTAGTTTGAACTTTTTTAGTTTACAGGCTATCAAAGCATGGGTGCTAATGTGCCCGCCGGAGCCGGTTCTGTCTGTACGTAACGCGATAACTCTTGATAGAAATATCCGATTTGCTTCATTTTTTTTTTCTAGGTTCATTCTGATAAGGCGCTTCCTTGATTAGTTTTGGGGGTTCATTGGTTAAGTATAAATGGGGGGAACGGGGGTTAATCCCCTCCTTAACTTAGATAAATGGGTTTTTCATGCAGAATTATCAGATTTTCTTCTAATTTGGCATACCGGTTAATTATGATAAGGCGCTTCCCTGATTAGATTTGAAGGTTCATTGTTTAAGTCTAAAGGGGGGGGGGGGACGGTGGGTTAATGCCCCTTAATTTAGGTGAATGGGTTTTTCTATCCGATTTGCTGCAAATTTGGTTTACCGGTTTATTCTGATAAGGCGCTTCCCTGATTAGATTTGGAAGTTCATTGGTTAAATATAAAGGGCGTGTGGAAACTTCAATCTGTTTTCCAATATTCCACATAGAAAAACCCTCATAGTGATAGAAGATCGTTAGATATAGAAAGCCCATGTATTCCTAAAATAGACTCGAGTTTTAGGCTAAGTTCCAACTTTCGCCGATAAGATAAGAAGAAACAGTTCGATCACAATTCATCACAGGAAAGTGACACTCGGCGACAACTATGATAAAGCAACGACCACCTGGGGTTTTCTTTCATGTGCCGAGAGTGAAACTAGACGGTATTTTTCTCACGCCGTACTTGGACCACAGAGTGCCGGGTGCAAATTGTAGGATGGGCCTAGTTTAACCATTCGGAGCGCAGACGTCAAATGAATTTGACAGAAAAGCACTGCCAGTGGCTAGAAAAACTCCATATCGTTTTTCATGAAAAATAATTGAGGATATATACGAGATCCTTAATAAGATAAGAGGTAAGTTCCAGATTGAAGGTAGAAAAGGTTGCAGGTCTTTACCTGGACGAGAGAATTCATCTCGCAGGGAAAAAAATCACTGATAATTTTCTCGAAGGACGATCAATATGGAGAGAGATTACCTCTACCCTCGCGGCGAACATAGCCGGTCAGCTGAGGCTTTCAGCTGGATGTTACAGCGACAGGTTGTCTGAACAGTGACGAGTTATTTAACTTCTTCTAAAGAACACTGTCTGAAAGTCGATTACTGAAATCGCAGAGACTCTAACTTACTGAACTCTCTGAATTAATTTATCAGGACTTATGTTTATTCTGCCACCTCACAGACTTTAATTTCATCAGATTACGTATTTCAACTATTTCTGTTGTGAACTTAATGACATTATATTAGTCCAGAAACCTTGTGTTTAATGTGAATAAAATCTTCTATTCTTCATTACTAAATAGCTTGTCATTACGGCTCTGAGGAAACCCTCTCACGCTACCGCCCTCATCTGAGGTTCCACAGTGGGAACGGGGCTAACACCCCTCTTAATTTAGATAAATGTGTTTTTCTATCCGATTTGCTTCAAATTTCGTATACCGGCTTCTTTCGATAAGGCGCTTCCCTGATGATATTTAGAGGCTCATTGGTCAAGTATAAAGTGGGGGAAAGGGAGGGGGCTAATCCCCTCCCTTAATTTAATGTTCGAGGGGCATTATTCTTTGAAATAAGAGTACAATATACAATTAGTGCGAATAGCCTGTGAGCTCAATGCCACCAGTTTAACTGGGCACTTTTCTTTTTATTAGATTTTCATGGAATTACGACCGCCGAAAGATGAATGGAATATTTCCTCTCATAGGAAATTTAACGCTTAGTCTTAGATTAATCCTTTTTTTAATCGCTTTAATCTTCTGGTGACAATCTGAAGAATATTTTTTATTCAGGTATAACACATAAAATAGAAACTATATAAATAATATATAAAAAATAATATAATAATATAAAAATTATATAATGATTAAATAATATACATGTATATTAAATATTATATTGTTTAAAAATGATATGTTTTTCAGATAAACAGAACTAACATTTATTAATATAATTATCAACATCTACTATAATTGAATATTTCAAATCTGAACATCTAAACTTTTGTAAATAGAGATATCTCTCTATTCTAAAAAAAAAAAAAAAAAAAGGTAACTAACGCTTTCACCGCCGCCGCCAGTTTTGAATTTTTTGTGACCGGAAGTCTTTCTTTGTTAATATCTCTCTCTATTCTAAAAAAAAGTAACTTACGCTGTCACCACCACCGCCGCCGCCGCCAGTTTTGAATTTTTTGTGACTGGAGGTCTTTCTCCGTTAATATTGCGAAAAATACTGCATACAAAAACATGAAAATCGGCGGTATTATAGAGAAATGTTTGATAAACACGCTGATGCAGACAGTTTTCAAATCGAATAATTAACGAAGTTGGACAAAATCGTTCCATTAAAAAAGTTTTATAGTAGCAAAAACTATATGGGAATTAATTCATTTTTAGATCATTTTATACGTTAGAATTTCCCGGTGTGCAGACTGCATTCACTTTTTTAATTTGACTCATTTTTTGAGGGTTTTTTCTATTTTAAATTCAAATTTTCAGCATTTCGAGAGATATTTTTTACTTACTAGGGGGCTCGGCCCCCTACGAGCTACGCTCGCCAACCCCAGTCCAGACACCGCAGACTTTAAATGCACGCTAATTTGATCGGCTTTAAAAAGATTTCGAAAGATTGAATTATAATTTAAAAAACAGTGGCGATCTCCCTATAAACGAATTTCTATTCATTTCTCTTTGATTGGGGAATTTTAACGCCAAATCCTCTGCGGTACTACTTGATTATCCCGCCGACCAATTTCGCCGAATTATATAAATCGCCAAACCACTCGCCAAATTATACAAATTGACATAATTTTTATTTTAAATAACGAAAGAATAAATAAATTAGTACAACATTAATAAAAATACAAATAAAACGTCGAAATAAAAATAACTTGATGACGTAGACACGTGTAATAACATTTCAAAATAAGCTAATATAAAAGGAATTAAGTAAACAGAGTCTTTGTCTCCTGGTATTTTTTAACAAAGCGAAAAGAAAGTTCTTTTAAATGAGACATTTTAAATTAATCGTTTTTAATCTGACGTAATTTTTACCAAGCTATTCTTTCTCTTTTAAATATTCACGTGAAAATACTTTTGTTAGAAATGAAATATTATTTGCGCTTTCCTAACAAAAATAATATAAAAGATCCTCTCAAAATATCAAATAAATGTCTAGCGCAATTTCTAAATTTAAACTGTTTTGCAATATTATTTTGTGTTCATTTTATGTAATAACTATAATGTGACGTAAATATGACGTAATTTCTCCTATTTAAGACTTCTAACGCATGTTAATGAATTTAGTATTTTACAATATCCTTTCTCTTTTAAAATTCACGTGTATACTTTTTATGGCGTAATTTTTAATAAGTTCCTGCTTTTTGTACATAATTATTTAATTCTAATTCTTCTCTTAGCCTGTATCAATACAGGTCTGATATACACTTATACTGCTATCAGCAGAGGAACTGTAAATGTGCTGTGGAAGATACCTGTTACAAAACTGTATGTTGAATTCATAGAAAAGTCAGATATTGTTGACGACAGTTCTTTATTTGAATTCTATTTCATTCAATTACTTTATAAAAATACAGATTTAAGTTGAAAAATATTCAGAGCCAACTTTGTTTAAAATAGCTAAACGAATCATTAAAAATAACTTTGGTTAAAACCGGATTAACTTCAATACACATGGAGCTTTTCAAAACAGCTTAAATTTAAATCATAGCTAAAACCGTTTTCTAAAAACATCGTAAAACTCAAACTAAACATCTTACTGTAACTTAAACTCAAACATATTAAAATCATAATTATAACTTTAAAGAAATGAACAGAAAAGAGAGAGCGGTGGCAATTGATCAGCGAAACGCAATTTATACCTTTGAACTGGAGACGATTCCACTTTACAAAAAGGGTAGATCCGAGAATAGTCGACTACGGAACGGCTAACGCCATCTATGAATCACTTTAACTTTAATGTCAGTTCTTTTAAATTAATTTACGTTATAGGAAACAATTAACATTATATTCCAGGTGATGAAGATATTGCTTTTAAAATAAAGAAGTTCTATAAGCATTAAAATGTAAAAAGGAAAGCTATTAAATCAATATAAGTTTACGTAAAGTTTTAAACCCATATTAGCCATAAGTGACAAGTAAAATCGGTTGAATAGATAACAAAGCCCCCCACTTGTCACTCATGGGAAAGAAAAATTTAAACAGTTAACAAATCCCTAGAATTTCCAAAATTCGCTCTGAATTTACAAAGGTCAAACAAAAATTCAATCTGAACTTTTACCATTACATCTTCAATCTTCTCATAAAATCCAACATTTTTATCCAAATATAACTTGTCGCCTTTTAAACAGTAACATACAATTACTAAACATTATAAACATTGACAAGATTTATAACACTATATAACAAGAAACAAATTACCCTCATGCATCTAATATGCAATATTTCCAACCACAGTATCTAAAATTTAACTCTGGTTTAAACTTCAATAGTCCATCAGCTTCAATTAATATTCCTAATACATTACTAGATAAATTCAAATCTTTCTGAAAACCAAATCGTTTTAATACAAACATCTAACGTGACTTCATTTTAAAACAGTTTCAATATAGTTTCAATACATTTTCAATCAATATATTTCAATATAAATTTCTGAAAAATTATACAAATTCAAAACTTTATTAATTATCACATTCATCCATCATCTTTCATCCTTCATCATACATGGGCCCATGATTCCATTCTCTTTCTTAACACATAATATACTCTATAAATGTTTAACTCCTAATTTCATATTTCCACTGTATATGATAAATGCAGATTTTTTACATGTCAATAATTCAAATTACGCATTCAGATTTCTATTTCAATAACTGAAACAAGATTAAACTTTCATTTCAAATTTCTCTCTATTCTAAAAAAAAGTAACTACCGCTGTCACCGCCGCCGCCGGTTTTGAATTTTTTGTGACCGGAGGTCTTTCTTCGTTAATATTAAGAAAAATAATGCATACAAAAATATGAAAATCGGTAGTATTATACAAAAATGTTTGATAAACACGCTGATGCAGACAGTTTTCAGATCGAAGAATTATTTTAAGAGACATTTAATTTTAAAGTTGGACAAAATCGTTCCACTAAAAAAGTTTTATAGGAGCAAAAACTGTTCATAGGAATTTAATCATTTTTAGATCATTTTACGCGTTAGATTTTGCCGGAGTGCAGATTGCATTAATTTTTTTATTTTGACTAATTTTTTGAGGTTTTATTTCTATTTTAAATTCAAATTTTCAGCATTTCTAGAGATATTTTTTACAGATTTTAGAAAGTGATATTAATTTTAAACTGTTGCCAACCGTATAAAAAGCGGAAACAATAATGTTTGCTTCAAAAAAAAAAAATATTTATACGCGTAAATAAATTAAAAATTTATTTACACGTGACTATTATAAACAGAAAAAAACATTTGGAATTAGAATTAAATAATTATGTACAAAAAGCAGGAACTTATTAAAAATTACGTCATAAAAACTATAATTACACGTGAATTTTAAGAGACAAAGGAATTTGTAAAACAATAAATTTATTAACATGCGTTAAAAGTCTTAAATAGGAGAAATTACGTCCTATTTACGTCACATTACAGTTATTACATAAAATGAACACAAAATAATATTGCAAAACGGTTTAAATTTAGAAATTGCGCTAGACATTTATTTGATATTTTAAGAGGATACTTTTCAACTATTTTTGTTAGGAAAGCGCAAATAATATTTCATTTTTAACACAAGTTTCTTCACGTGAATATTAAAAAGAGAAAGAATAGTTTGGTCAAAATTACGTCAGATTAAAAACGATTGATTTAAAATGTCTCATTTAAAAGAACTTTCTTTTCACTTTGTTAAAAAATACCAGAAGACAAAGACTCTGTTTACTTAATTCCTTTTATATTAGCTTATTTTGAAATGTTGTTACACGCGTCTACGTCATCAAGTTATTTTTATTTCGATGTTTTATTTGTATTTTAATTAATGTTGTACTAATTTATTTGTTTTTTCGTTATTTAAAATAAAAATTATGTCAATTTGTATAATTTGGCGAGTGGTTTGGTGATTCATATAATTTGGCGAAATGGGTCGACGGGATAATCAAGTAGTACCGCAACGGATTTGGCGTTAAAATTCCCCAATCAAAGAGAAATGAATAGAAATCCGTTTATAGAGAGATCGCCACTGTTTTTTAAATTATAATTCCATCTTTCGAAATCTTTTTAAAGCCGATCAAATTAGCGTGCATTTAGAGTCTACGGTGTCTGGATGGGGGTTGGCGATCGTAGCTCGTAGGGGGCCGAGCCCCCTAGTAGCTCAAAAAATCATAAACTAGATCTTAAAGTTCATGGTTAATCTCAATAAACTTACAACAATGTTAACGTAATGAAGTCGACTTCATGTATAATTAAACTCTTATATTTAAGTTTCACCAAGTGAACCGGGATACTAAAGTGGCATTTCCAATATTAAAATGAAGGACTTACTGAATTAAACTTTAACATGCCCACAAATGGGGCCTTCCTGCAACAGTTACACCTTCGTCCGACACTATCCCCTGTAGACTCTCTGGCCGGATTACATTTTCACCTTTCACGAGACGTTACGAAAGGCCGCTCGAGCCCCGGAGAATGGAAGGGCAAAGGCTACTTATTGCATTCCGGCGGGATTTTAAATTGGTTCACAAGGCTAAACTAAATTCAATTTTTACACAAAAAAATTATCTTATACATAACCTTATATAGTAAAAACTTTAAAATACATCTTTTATGCAGAAGCTGGACTATCTAGTACAATAAATATTGTATAAATACACTTTAATACAATGAGGGGTATTTAACAAAATTTAACAATCCAAGAAAACGTTTAATTTAAACCCTGATAATTCAAATTTACTAAGGGGCTTGGTGAAGATGTCCGCGTAATTTTCTTTACTTTTAACATACTTTACTTCAAAAATATTTTTATATACCAAATCTCTAATAAAAAATAACTTTACATCTATGTGCTTCGTTCTGTGGTTTTCAATGGGGGATTTGACAAAACTAATGGTGGCCTGATTATCAACCAATAATAAAGATTTTTCCTTTCTATCACAAATTATCCTTCGACCAATGCATTCGTCCATTATTCTATCGAACCATAAGAGCTCTCTTGCAGCTTCTGTCATCGCAATAAATTCCGATTCCATGGTCGATAAACTTATACATTTTTCTTTAAAGGACCTCCACATTATTGGTGATTTATCTAAAAGTAATAACTGACCTCCCATTGAAGTTCTGTCATCCCTGTTTGTGGCAAAATCGGCGTCTGAATATGCAATTACATGTACATTTTTACAATTCAAATTCAATTTTAAAGATTTAGAAAAACAAACATATCCCAAAAGCTTTAATAATCCATGCCAATGTACTATTCCAGGGTTATTTTGAAATTGGCTAAATATATTTACTGCATAAGCAATATCGGGCCTGGTTCTATTAGATAGGAACGACAAACATCCTAAAACACTTCTGCATGGAATTTTAGACATTTCAAATATTTCGTTATCGGATTGAGGGGATTGGGTTTTTGAATAAACTACACCTTTGCTTATTGGGAGTGAAGTGATAGGGAACTTAAACTTTTTAAATTTTTGACAAATCTCATCAATATATGGAATTTGATGTATTGCTAGATAGTCATTACCCTCCTCGAATTCTACACCCAATAGCTTTCTGGTTTTACCTAGTATCTTAAGATCAAAATAACCAGTCAAAAGTTTAACAACCTTTTCCACCACTCTTTCATTTTTACCGAAAATTACTATGTCGTCTACATAAAGAAGCAGGATAATGTTATCATCAAAACTATACACGCAATTGCACCATTCAAACTTAACAAACCGTATATCATGCAAAATTTTATTTATTTCAAAATACCACATTCTACCAGACTGATGTAAACCATATAAAGCTTTTTCTAATTTACATACTAAATTTTCGTTTTCCACAAATCCTGGAGGTTGGGACATATATATTGTTTCGGCCAAAGGTGCATATAAATAAGCACATTTTACGTCGCATTGTAGGTGTGTCCATTTTTTACAGGAGACTAAAAGGGAAAAGAAAAATCTAATAATGGCAAAATTAACAACCGGTGAAAAAGTTTCATCATAGGTTTCCCCCTTTATTTGTTTGAAACCTTGTGCCACTAGGCGGGCTTTATACCTTACAATTTTGCCCTTGTCATCCTTTTTTAATGTGAAAACCCACCTACAACATAAGGGTTTAGCATCGCTTGGTAACTTAACTAGTTTCCAAACTCCCCTTTCTCTCATAGTTTTCAATTCTTCTCTCATGGCCTGTTCCCAAAACTTCCTTTGTGGGGATTTTAAAACTTGTTTATAGGTAGTTGGTATTTTGATGTCATCTAGTCATATATCCCTATCAATATCAGAAGTCTCCGCATTTGAACAAGAACTATCCTCTTGACCTGAAACCACTCCTTTAAATTTATTTGATCCTTTAAAACAGAAAATATGAGGTTCAAATTTAAGATGATGCTTTTTACAATACTTTTCTACATCGTTTAAGGATCTCAACCTTTCAGTTTTTCCCTGTTCGTAATAGTAAATGTAGTTACGATTACCATAAGCACTCGGGGCAACTTTTCTTAACCAAACAGTATCAGAGAGTGGAACCCCCCTCAAAACATCTTTACTTGATTTTATTTCCTCTGTGGAATTCTCCTCCTCTGAAGAGGATAAATCTGGAGATTTATACGAAGGGAAATAATTTATATTTGGGGTATCATTATTTTCAACCTCACCTTCAAACTCTTCATCAGATTCCTTATCAAAAATAGGAGATCCTATCTCTTTTGAACCCATCACGACTCCACTGCGCCGGACAATATCTGGGAGTTCCTCATTGAAAGAAACATTAATGGTTTCAATAATTTTGTTTTCTTCAGGTAGCCAAACCCGGTAACCTTTAGTACTAAAGGCGTAACCAACCATTACCCCCCTTTTTGCTTTTGCATCAAGTTTCGACCTAAGTTGCTTGGGAACACCTATATATGCTATAGCTCCAAAGGGTTTTAAGTGTCTAACGGATGGTTTAGAGCAGGCCTGTAGCCAGGTGGGGGCCAGGTCGGGCAAAGCCCGACCTGGAAAATGTTTTGCCCGACCTAGCGCATTCCGATAAGAACATTAAATTTCCAGTTTTCCCCCGCTTCTTGTCCAACCTAGAATGAAGCTCGACATTCTGATCATTTCTTTCACTCAGTATTTCCCTTTAAAAAAAATTATGTAATACATCAAATTTCCATTTTTCTTCCTTCATGCCAGACCTTGCTGTCTACCCCTAAATTTCCTTTCTAGACTGGAAACAAAAGTAGCAAAATTTCATCTATATAGCTTTTTTCTCTCCCTCTTGACACAGACCCCACAGACCTGTCGAAAATTGCTCCATTGTGCATGCCTGGCTTTTTCGCTTTGTAGAAATTATCCCATATCGCTTCAACAACAAATCGGGTTTACCTTAAACCCCTAAAACCTGCTTTCTTTATACAATTGTCATCATACGAAATTTATCGTTAGGAGGCGGGGTTGAAACCAAAGGCTTCTGAAACTAACGTTGAAGCAGCCCACAGCCACTACTGTTTCCTTAACTTGAATTTGCTGTACATGACAGTTAAATGGTTGTTTCGTGGAAACTTAGTCCGATTACAACAAATTCCAAGGGACAGTCCACCCCCCCCCCCTCCCTCTATTGAAAATACAAAGTAGATAATGGAAGGTCTGTTCCTTCATCTCTTCGACTGTCTCCCATTCCACTGTTTTTTTTTTTTTTTTTAAATGGCGCTTCTTCTTCTAAAATAAACCTATCATTATTTCAAATTTAAGCAATACAATATGTCGGGTTTCTTACGATTTTACAAATCCAAATTTATCACTTACTGACACATTCATAAAGTCATTTTTATTCTTAAATTCAAAAATGCACTGTTTAATGAAATTGTTTTGCACTTTTTCTTAAAAGCAAATCAGTTTCCAAAGTGGTCGTCAAAGTTGCCATTATAAGCCAATTTTTGCAAGGCAACGCCTGATACAGACCATCATAAGATAGAAATCAATTACAACTCAAAGTGTAATGCATTTATTGAAAAGTGAAAAACGGTATTCGATTCCAATTCCTAATTAAAAGAAAAACATTTTATTTACGTTATGCCCAGGGCCGTAGGAAGGTCTTTTCAGGCCACCCACAAACATTTATTTCAGCCCCCCACCCCCTCTAAGATTTTGGAGAAATAACTATATTTAATTTTGCTATCCGAGTTCCATATTTATAACACCAGCGGAGCTTCACTAGTTGATTTTTCCAAAATGAAACTCAAATTAAACGAATTTAGAGCTGGGTTGAACTGCTTTCGCAACGTACACCCATCGCTATGGCCGCTCAGATCTCGAATCAAACAAACCTTGAATTATTGTAAATTTTCATTTCGACCCGGATTAAATTAAAATTTTCAACATTTTGTTCATGGCGCTATAGGAACAGATCTGATTTTAATCAAAGCACTAACAAAATTTAACTAAGAATTCCCCCATTTAGAAAAAAAAAAAAATCGCTGCAAAATGCGAAAGAATGCCAAAAATTGATAAAGATATTTCGAAGTTCATAGGGAGCAAAATTTACTATATTGTGCTAAAAGATTGAAACCGGATTTTTTATTTATGAATGTTAAAAAAATTACCAGAAAAACAGCTAAAATTTCTCCGAAAAATTCAAAAATAGCAGAGAACAAAATTTGGCAAAAAAAAAAAAAAAAAAAAAAAAGAAAAAGAAAAAAAAAAAAGAAGTTTAAACTGAATTTCCTTTGCAAATGTTAAGAACCTTCACAAAAAACCGCTAAATACTGCACATAAAAAAAAAAAAAATGGTAGTCTTTTCGTACTTTGTTTTTTTCCGCATACTTATAATTTTTTTCTGCTTTGAAAGGTGCCTTTTATTTAAACAATATATATATATATTTTAAGATTTACTAATTCGAAAAAAATTACCTTTGGGATGACGTTTTCATATTTTTCAGTTTTCTCTAATTTAAAATTGTCACCCAAGTGTTCCGAATAGAAATTGAAAAGAAAGACTTCGGATAGACAGTACCTTTCTGAGGGCAACAAAAATTGGTTTCTTACTAGATAATAATAAAGACAGACAGAAACTCTCTGTCCAGTTTTTTTTTTTCTTTTTTCGTCTGACCAGATGTTTTTCTGTTCAGAACAAGATTTGACAGGAAGGATACCTGTATACCTTAAATTATGCCCATCAAAACAGGTTTTGGTTTTTTTAATCACATTTTTAATTTTAATTTTTTGTACTATTTTTAGTGTTTTTTTAGTTTTGTGCTTTTTTCCCCACATTCATAAAAGGAATCCATTTTCAATCTATCTTTCCATTTTAGCCGAATATAGTAAAGTGGTCTTCTGCGATTGTTGAATATTTCACGAAGTCACTTTCGCGTTCTGACGGGATTTTTTGACATTAGTAAAAGGAATCGGGGTTTCAATCTTTTAGCCACAAGTACAAAATTTTGTCCTCTGCAATTTTTGAATTTTTCGCAAACTTTTTATGCTATTTTAAACGTTTTTCCCGTTTTTAAGCTCCTGTGATTAGAAGAGATTTTTTCTCATATTTGAAGAAATTTTCGTCTTTTGTACGGAAAATTTCTAGAAATTTTTATCTTTGATTCGCGACTTTTTCGTGTTCTGAAGGAAAAAATTTCCATGCGTAAGTTCAGTTTCTAATTATGAAAAGTACAATGCAACACAGTTGACGGAGCACTATTGGGATTTGATTTGACGAAAATGCATCTTTATATTGAAGGATGTTGGGTATTTTTTACGTTAGACTGGTGACTTTCCATATTTTTGCGAAAAATTGGCAAATCAAAGCATTTTTTTTTTTTTTCGCGTGTGTGTTTGAACGGAAAAAACCTTCAATCCACTGATTTATTTATTTTATTTTATTTTATTTTTTTGAAAATGTAAAAGGAATCCGGTTTCAATATTTTATCCCAATATATTAAGTTTTGCCCTGTGCAGCATTTTTTTCGCCCTCCGCGGTTTTTTTTTTTTTTTTTTGTAACAACCCGAAAAGGAATCAAGTTTAAGTCTTTTAGTTCAATATAGAAAGTTTATCCTTTGCAATTTCGGAATTTTTTACGAACATTTTATGTGATTTTTAGCGTATTTTTTAAAGTTTCACATTCAATCTTTTGGCTCGATATAGCAAAATTTTGCTCTCGGCTATTTTGGAATTGTTTACCAATTTTTTATACGATTACCCTTTTCTTCACGTTTTGCGAAGACCTTTTGACAAGTTTTTCTGAAACCGATAAATTATCCAGTAGATTTTGCTGCTGTCATGATTAAGCTGAAGGTGGGAAAATAACAAATTGGCTCCTGTAACAAGGTGAACGACGATGCTGGAAAATTTAACTTTTAACGGATATAATTTTTATCGAAAGAAAAAATACAATAATTCAAGGATTGTCTAATTCAAAATCAGATTGGTATATTCCGAACGGGTTTATGCTGCGGAAGGCAGTGGGGCCCCCAAGGGGGACCTCCCCCCCCCCAAAAAAATGTCCTTTTTTCGAAAAACCAACCGGCAAAGCAAGTGAAGCTCCGCTAGAAGATTATATAATTACAAAATATATAATTTATGCATAATTAACATTAGTAATTTATCGAGAGAAGAGAAATGAAACGTTAAAAAAGAAACAGGTCGAACGTAAGGGGATAGGTGGCAAAGGCATGGTATACAGATGTCTGTTTATTGGGACTCCCAACGAAATTAAAAACTACATTAAAAAAAAAAACAAAAAAAAAAAAAATGAATAACAATAATGAGGCTTAAAAGTTTTGAATCGTGGATTCCAACTTTTCTTCCATTTAATAGGGACCCTAAAAAAGACATTTTAAAAAGTATTTAGAACCTGCAAAATTTCTTTCATCTGGGTGCCTTTAAAAAGAATGGTGGCTATAGAAAGAAGCCCATGCCTGTTTTGGTTGAAGAAAGTAATAGTATTAAGAAAGTTTTGAACCTGATTAGGGCCCCCAACGAGATTAAAAAGTACATTTTTTAAACATTTGAATAAAAAAGTGGCAGCTACAAGTTGAATCATGGGTTCCAACTTTTATTTAATTTTAAAGCCCCCCCCCCCCCAAAAAAAAAGACAATTAAAAAAAATTTAGAGCATGCAAAATTTCTTTCATCTGGGCACCTTTAAAAAAAATGGTGGCTAGAGAGGAAGCACATTATATGTTTTGGTTGAAGGAAGTAATTGTATTAGAAGAAGTTTTGAAGCTCATTGGGATATCCGACTAGATTAAAAAGCATATTTTTTAAACATTTGACAAAGATACAATGATTGAACTATGATACAATGACTTATTACTGGGACCCTGACTTTGCTCACCCTCCCCCCAAATGGGTGGGAGGGGATATGGGAGACGGTTCCTACGGCCCTGGTTATGCCAAATATCTTATTTAACTTTAATATATTTATGTCTCTGAAGAAACTTTAAAAATTTCGTACTGACTTTAGAAATATCTTATATTTTAAATGACAAAAAAAAAAAAAATCCCTAAAATCGCAATGCGTATTTTTGAAGAACTACGAATAAGAGATAGAAAAAATAAATGAAGAAATAATCTGCCACCCCTGGAAAAATCTTTGCCCTACCTGGAAGTATCGTCTAGCTACGGGCCTGGTTTAGAGCCACTATAAAGTTCGAAAGGAGTCTTCGACTGACATTTGTGACAAATGCGATTCCAAGTATACGTAAAATACAACGCTGCCTCCGGCCAGAAACTTCGTTTTAAACCACTTTCACTTAAAATTGATCTGATGCCGTTAGCAATCGTTTGATTGTATCTCTCAATAGTCCCATTTTGTTCAGGGGAGTACACGTCCGTAAATTCGTGTTTAATGCCTCTCCCTTCACAGAAAATCCTAAAATTATCATTTTTAAACTCCCCGCCATTATCTGATCGAATGTACTTTACTTTACGTTCGAGAAATCTCTCCGCCCGGATCACATGATTGCGAACAATTCCAAACACTTCGGATTTTTCCTTTATGGGAAAAACTGTGGCCTTACGCGAAAAATCGTCAATAATTGAGAGAAAATATCTCTCTCCGTTTCTTCCTTTCTCTCTTACAGGTCCCCAGACATCCATAAACAACAACTCGAGGGACGTTTAGATCTAATCCTATTAATTGATTTAAATGACGTACGTCTATGTTTACTAAGTTTACATATTTCGCAAAAAATTTTTCCTGATTTAACCCGGGGAAGACCTCTAACACTTTCATTTTTGGCCGTATTTTCTATCAAATCTGGACTTACATGCGCGAATCTGCGATGCCAAATTCTGAAATCATCTTTAGATAGATGGGACGTTTCAAATTTAACCTTTTTAGGAACTAAACTTGGAATTTTGGGATACAAATGATAAGTACCATCCCTAAGAAAAGCAGTAAATAAATATTGACCATCTTTGGACACCTCCACCTTACCACCTTCACCAGTAAATTTTACACCTTTTACATCCAATTTTGGACCTGAAATAAGATTTTTCCTTAGTTTAGGGGAATACATTACATCAGAAAAGAAAAACAGCCTTTGGCCAAACTTTAACTTTACATTTCCCTTTCCCTCTATCGGAAAAGTAACACCATTTACAGCAACAAACATTTTTTCATCTTTTAAAGGCTTAAATTTATAAAACAAACTCTTATCACGGCAAAAATGGTGTGAAGCTGCGGTATCAAATAACCAGCTATTTTCGCTTTCACTACCACTCAAATTTGCCTGAATATAAAACAAGAAAGGATTGTTTTTCCCTTTTTGTTTAACGCTGTTAGAGTTTGATGATGATTCCTTCGCTTTGCCTCTGCGATTCCTGTTTCTCTTAACTGGAGACTGGGCACGTTCGGAACTGGATTCGGAGACATCAGACACACTAGAAACAGATGGAACACGACAATTGTAACTTCTAGAGTCTCTTCGGCGTTGTCGACAATCCCTCTGTAGATGGTTTGGGCTCCCACATCGAAAGCATCGAAGTCTACTTTTCTGTATATGTTGAGTCTCAACGAAAAGTTCTTTACATTTGTCTAAATCTCGCAGGGCTAATCTTGATTCTTCGGCGATTAATTCCATTAGAATATCATTGAAAATAAACTTTTCCTCCTTCCAACCTAATATAACTTGCACTATGCTGTCGAAATGGCTTGGGAGATGACGCAGAAGTTGAAATGATTTATAAACCTCTTCAACAGGATGACCAAGGTCGTTCAGTTGATCGGCAATTCTATTTAACCTGGCAGCAAATAAATCTATCTTTTCATCTGGCTTTACTTTACAGGACATGAACTCGGAAAACAGGAACATATGCCGTGATCTATTATCAGGCTCGAAATGTTTCTTTAATACATCCCATACATCTTTGGGATTATCTTTGTTCTTTATGATTTTCCTAAAGTCCCTTCCCATATTTAAATAGATTGTGGATAAAGCAATCCTTTTCCTAGTATGAAAATCTTTCACATCCTTTGCTGTAATTCCCTTATCGGCATCAATTTCAGGTTCCTTCTCAATTCCAGCAACAATATCCCATGCATTCTTCTCCAACAGAAGGTATTTAATATCCATTTGCCAAGTTGAGTAGTTTAAAGCTCCAAGCTTATCGATCTGTACTTGCATACTCGCCATCTTCAAAAAAATATCAGCCCCCCTTCTTAACAAACACAAATGTCTTTGAAATGGGGCTAAAATTTGTGACTCTTCTTATTTAAATTCAACACGTTTCCTTTATCCAGGTATAGGTATGGCATTGGTTGCCCATAACCTCTTCTCTTAGCCTGTATCAATACAGGTCTGATATACACTTATACTGCTATCAGCAGAGGAACTGTAAATGTGCTGTGGAAGATACCTGTTACAAAACTGTATGTTGAATTCATAGAAAAGTCAGATATTGTTGACGACAGTTCTTTATTTGAATTCTATTTCATTCAATTACTTTATAAAAATACAGATTTAAGTTGAAAAATATTCAGAGCCAACTTTGTTTAAAATAGCTAGACGAATCATTAAAAATAACTTTGGTTAAAACCGGATTAACTTCAATACACATGGAGCTTTTCAAAACAGCTTAAATTTAAATCATAGCTAAAACCGTTTTCTAAAAACATCGCAAAACTCAAACTAAACATCTTACTGTAACTTAAACTCAAACATATTAAAATCATAATTATAACTTTAAAGAAATGAACAGAAAAGAGAGAGCGCGGCAATTGATCAGCGAAACGCAATTTATACCTTTGAACTGGAGACGATTCCACTTTACAAAAAGGGTAGATCCGAGAATAGTCGACTACGGAACGGCTAACGCCATCTATGAATCACTTTAACTTTAATGTCAGTTCTTTTAAATTAATTTACGTTATAGGAAACAATTAACATTATATTCCAGGTGATGAAGATATTGCTTTTAAAATAAAGAAGTTCTATAAGCATTAAAATGTAAAAAGGAAAGCTATTAAATCAATATAAGTTTACGTAAAGTTTTAAACCCATATTAGCCATCATAGGCGTAGCGTGACCAGAAATTTTGGGGGGGCACCAAAGCCGTGAGAAGTGCGCCCTTAACGAATTTTCAATTTTGCGCCCCCCCCCCCCAATAAAAAAATCTTTCTCTTTGTAATGGGTGTAATAAAATTGATAAAGTGCAGAAACATAAATAAATTCGATAATATTTATAATATGAATAAATATTTCGCGTTTTTTTTTGGAACTTTAAAATGTTTAATTTTAATTTAGAAATTCAGACCAACTAAATAACATAAGAGAAAATTGCAGTTATTTGTTAGAGAGTTCATGATGTTTTGCGACAGGAAAAAAAAAGGATCAAGAAAGAAAAAAGAAATTCCCCTGAAAATGATCGGCGGACAAAAACTGAATAAATAAACAAATAAAACCGTGGTTCGCAGCATAAATTTTGCGCCTGGGGCGACCGCTCCTTTAGCCCCCTCTTTGCACGGCCCTGGGGGGAACACTAGAGGTCTGCACGGGCCACAGTTTCCAGGCCGGCGTGAAAATTAAAAGTTCCACCCGAGCCCGGCCCGTTTATATTTTCACAGTTCATGGTCAGGCCCGGTTCGTAAAAAAATCAGTGAAAACAAGCTCGGCCCATAAAAAAAATCAATTAATTCAGGCCTGGTCCGGCCCGACTCAATTTCTCAAAAATTCCAATTTTTCTTAACATGCAATTGCAGGGCTGCCACTTGCTACTAAAATGCTATACCTAGCGACTATTTTCAGCATCCGGCGGCTATGGCGACTATTTTAGGGCGAAAACTTTTAAAAAGTGACTATTTCAAGAAAGCAGTAGGCAACTTTTTTCGGATTCAGCGACTATTTTTACTGAAAATATTCGGTCTTCTTCTTCAAAGCGCCTGCAAAGTCATCTTCCCAAACGCACTTTTTCAACGGTTTTTTGAGGAGATTCGCGATTTTTTCCACGACGAATTCCAAAATTCGGGATTCCCCCCCCCCCCCCCTAAACCATTGACGAAAATAACTATTTATTTCCAAGATCTTTTTATACTATCGTTGAAGGAGATTTCGTGATTTTTTCCGCGATCCTTTGCCAAATTTTGCAGATTTTTCTACTACAGATTGACGAAATTGATTTTTTTTTCCGCCACCACTTGTCGAAATTCGCGATATATATATTTTCTGTGATCGATTGATGGTATTCGCTGTTTGTTTCAGATATCATTTGACGAAATTCGCGATTCTTTCCCACGATAGTTTATCGAAATTCGTGATTTTCTTTTCAAAACCAACTTACGAAATCCTTGATTTTTTGTGCAATCATTTGTTTAAATTCTCGATTATTTACGCGAATATTTGATCAAATTCGTGTCTTTTCAGGGATGATTCTGTTCTGAATTTTCCGAAAATTTAAGGCATCCGGTTCCGAAAATTTTAAAAATTCGGGAAAATAAAATATCGCGAATTTCGGCAAATGATCGCCGAAAAAATCAATTTCGACAAACGTTCACAGAAAAAAATCGCCAATTTCTTTAAAAGATCGCAAAAAAGCGAATTTTTTCAAGGGATCGCAAAAAAACGCGAATTTCTTCGAGGGATCGCAAAAAACGCAAACTTCGTCTAGGAATCGCGAGAAAAATACAAATTTCACAAAGGGATCGCAAATTTTATCAAAGGATCGCGGGAAATACGAATTTCGTCAAAGGATTGCGGAAAAAAACACATAATTGGCGCCGGTAGGCGATTTCCACTCCTTTCCCTCCCTCTACTGTAACTTTTTAGAAAATTTGCTGTGAATTCCAGATATTTTTTTTAAAACCCAGAATTACACCTGCCGTCTTTTTGTTCGCGACCATTTGACGAAATTTGCAATTTTTTTCTCTTCATCGTTTGACGAAATTCGTAATATTTTGTATATTCTTTTGACGAAATTTGTGATGATGTGTCCGTGACCGAAGGACGAAAATCGCCATTTGTTTCCACAACCTTTGATAAAATTCAAGATATTTTTACACGGGCGTTTAAGGAGATTCGCGATTTTTTCCCCCGACGAGTTACCAAAATTCGCATTTTTTTCCGCCAATTGTTTCGTGGAATTCACGATTTTCTTTACACGATCCCTTGCCAAATTTCGTGAATTTTTCTACGACCGGTTGACGAAAATGATATTCGGTATTTGTTTCAGGGATTTTTGACGAAATTCGCGATTCTTTTAAACGATCTTTTCTTTTGTCGACTGACTGAGGAAATTCTTGATTTTTTGCGCGACTATTTGACCAAATTCGCGGGTGTAATTTTTTTTTTCTGTTCGCGACAGTTTGACAAAATTTTCGATTTTCTTTCCGTAGTCTTTAGGCGAAATTTACAAGTTTTTTTTTTCGCGACTGATGGAAAACTTCTTTTTTTCTAAGGCCAGTTGTTGATATCGGCGATTTTTTTTTTCGTTACCGAATGGCAAAATTTGCGACTGTTTAATGAATTGATTTTGTGGATTTCTCGAAGAAAAAAAATCGCGGCTTTCACGAAATTAAAAAAAAAATCGCATACGAATCATATGTCTGTTCAAAAAATAAATTTGGAAGATTCTATCCAAACAAATATTTTTATTATGCGGGATTTTCCTTTTTTGTGCGGGATTTGCGATATCCCACACGTTATTTCTAACCCTGCCCCTCAAATAAAACTTTGCTTCCTTATCTCCAAGAAACTCTTGAAATGAAAGGCCTGATGGAAAGTAGTTACCTGGATGATCTGCAAGAAGTTTTTACTGCTATGTTTCCAGGTGCTGTACATAATTTTTATTGTGGAAGAACCAAGTTACTTCGTAACTGAAACATTAGGGCCTTATTTTCTGGATAACTTGCATTCTCATTTGAAGAAATCACTCTATTCTTTATTCACTGATTTGAGCAGAAGCATAAAATGTGGACATATAAAGTCCTTTCATTGTTATGGATAGAATTTTTCTTCCTTTTTTTAAAGTGGGAATGCGAGTATTTTGGCTACTATTATCGAAGAAATACTAATATTTTTTTTCGTTGGAGGCTACTAAAGCTACTATTTTCAGTGTCATTTGGCAGTGGCAGCCCTACATTTGAGATGCTTTTATGAAGTAGAATAAAGGTTTTTTTTTTTTCTAAAAAACTCCGATTTTTTTAAATAAAATAACATCAAAGTTGGACTTTTGATTTCCAAATTCAAAGGCTGACAATTACAAGACGGATCCATTTAGTAATCCGCTTTAAATCAAGCTGCTTCGAATTAGGAAAAAACGTTAAGAAAAGGGAGAACGCTACTCGATTCTTAAGCACCTGAATGCTGTTCTGTAATTTTCAGGCAAATAGGAATAGAAATGAGTTTATGAATGTGTCAAAAATAATCACATTTTTGAGTGGAGATTTTTGTTTTTTCTGAAAACGTTATTAATTTAATAAAACAAACAATTCTGTATGTTCTTACCTTCTATTCCATTTTTGTCCTTTTGAAGCCAGACTTGAATGAATTTAGAATCATGGTGTGCTTCATGACATCGCTTGTTATTGAGTTTTCATAAAAATTTCCTGTTTTTTATCGCGTTTATTTTTGCGTGGCTCATTCAATCCTGATCTGTTTAAAAAATAGTAATAAAAACATTTAACTACGAGTACATTCCCACAAATGACCAGATCATACCAAGCCAAGTGAGTGTAGGAGTGTGGAGAGGGGTTAGGTAGAGACGCTCCTATTATCTCACTTTGCACAAGAGGGAAACATAAGTTCAGAGGTCAAAGAAGTTCTTTGTGTGACCACCTTGAAATTCACTGAAATTAAACTACTTGGGTGGCTGGACACCAGCTTTGCAGTTGGGGAAATTTTTCCTTCTATCGATCAAATTACAACTACTGACCAAATATCAATGATTGACCAGCTGAAATGCTACATACTAAAAAGTTTTAAATTTGATTGCATCTTAAAAAAAAAAAAAAAAAAAAAAAAAAGCAATTGAAAATCACTGCTATTTATCGTTTTTGTAAAAGTCTCAATAAATTACAATCCTAAAATATATGAATATAAATTTCACATTAATTTATCTGAAAATCCCATGTATAATACACAATCACATATACTTTTAAAACAGTGACAAATGAAGGTTTTTAATAATTTGCACAATAAGTACAACCTTAATATCAATCGTACGTTCAGGGCTGAAACTAGCCTTTTTCTGCGCCAGGGGAAAACTTGGATTTTGGCGACCACCCCCTCCCTTCATCTCCTCACGCTCAATAAATATTATTGACCTCCAGTACCCTGTTCAAAATAAATAAATAAATAAATAAAATTCATAAAAAATAATTAAATAATTAAAATTAGAGCAAGAAATATGTAAACAATGCTCCCATAGGATTAACATTAGCTTGAGCATTAAGAGCCTACACAAGTCACGCGAAGAAACTGGAACGCTAACGCTAAACCTATGGGAGCGATCTTTTTAAATTTTCTCGCTTGCATATTAATAGTTTTAAATGATTTTTTTCTTTGCTTAGAAAAGCTGAGGTTAAATTCTAACCGGGTTAGTGTTTACTTTTTACATTTTGGTTGCAGATTATTTTTATAAAGTTACCTTCACTTCCAGTACCGGTTTCAAAACCTAAAAGTATGGCAACGCTAAAGATCAATCTAAACTATCCTAAGGAAAAAATAATTTTAAAATATTAAAATCCAAACGAGAAATTTCAAAAGAACGCTCCCTTAGTTTAACATTAGCTTGCGAGTTTCTTTGCATTTCATATATATATATATATGCACATTTTTGTATGAATCGACAAACGATTCATTTGGCGCCCCCTTCACCTTTGTTCTGGCGCCTGGGGCATATGCCCCCTCTGCCCCCCCCCCTTATTTCGGCCCGGGCTATATTCTTTAAAAAACATTAAAAAGCGGTGTTACTGTTCTATCTTGCATATATTTCAACCCTTAGTTTTTATTCGTTGACAGTTGCTCGACCTCGCACCCTTTGAGACCGGATCTGCATGCAAAAAAAAGTAATTTTAGTAAAAGGCATAGGCGACATTTTTCAGTTGTCACCTACCTAGAAATGGCAAAAGGACGAGAAATGTAATTTGGGAAGGTAAAAGCAGGGGCGACTGATGGCGCCCTGGGTGAGTTTTTTTTTTTTAATTACGGGCAGCCGCCCAAGCTCGCCTCCTCTCTCTAAGACTGGATTTGGTTGGTTGCAAAAAACAATTGCCCCAAAAGTAATGCAAAAAGTAATGCACAAAAAGTAATGCAAAAAATAATTGCACCAAAAGAAACAGAGCTGCATTTTACAATTTCCGCCTAGGGTGGCAAAACGCCTAGAAATGGCAAAAAGAAGAGAAAAAATCATTTTGGGGGACAAAGGCAGGGGCGACTTTATTAGCCATGATGGCGCCCTGTGAGAGATTTTTTTACTGTACCACTGCAAATGCTATAATCTTTTTTTTTTCTTTTAAAAGGCTTTACTAAAACATTTTACTTTGTGCACTCCTTCCAGGGCCGAAACTAGCTATATTTTCACCCGGGGAAAACGTCGATTTTGGCGCCCCCCCCCCTTCCCCTGCAAAGTAAATTTACAAAGAGAAATTTACGAAAGTTTCTAGTAGCGGACTTATTTTAAAATTTAAAATGTGTAACAATAAAATACATAATATTGAAATATATAACCAGCTTTATCAAATATTTATTCATTAAAACCTGGGGGGAAAATTGAAAGGAAGCGGAAATAATTCCGCTTTATACAGGTTTTCGTCTTAGGAGGTATAACTGTTGGTATTCTTTCTGTTGGAACCATGTAGTTTTTTCATTTAAGACACGATTCCATTATAGACGGATTTCATTTTTCGAGATTTTACTGTTGTTGTAGCATTACAAATTATTACAATTGGGGCACTTTAATGTCATAGTAATATGAGTCACATTGTTTTAGGAACTAAAAACCAGGATTTACTGTAGGTATAAAAATGAATTCCAGTTTTGTAAAATATCTTCCTGTACTATCTACATCAGTTTTTCGGAATTATCACTTATACCACTCTTCTTATTTATAGGCTGATATGTCTAGATACTTTTCTGAACTTAATGCGAATTTTCAAATTTATGTCTGACTCAAAACAACAACAACAACAACAAAATTATTAAGTTTTTACTTCTTATTTTGTGAATTTTCGACCGCTTGGTTTTTATTGTCCCAGTCGGTCACCTTACCTCGCCTCCTCTAAGGACAGATATGGTGATATGCATGTAAAAAAGCAATTATAAGAAAAAGAATGGGGTTATTCATTTGCTGTCTTGTACGCGAATCTTTTTATCTATTTGACATTTTTAATGCACTGTACTAAGCTTTTCTTTTTGACTTTTCGGGTAGAAAATATTTTTTACACAAATTTCGCACGCATATATATATATTGTATAAAAAGGCAAACCAAATTTTCATCTGACGTTCCCTGCGCGAGGCGCCCAGAACACATGCCCCCTCAGCCCCCCCCCCCCCCATAGTTTCAAACCCTGACTCCTTCTCCCGTTTGATTTTATTGCACCGGACAATCATTTGACGTCGCGCCCATAGCAAGGCGGGAAGAAAGAAAGCTCCAAAAAGAATAGAATAGTCTTCATGGAATCTTTTCAACAGAAAAGTCACATTCAAACAAAATCTTCATTTGGCGCCCTTTTCGCCTTTCGTTCTGATGTCCGAGGCACATGACTCTGCACCCTCCTCCCCCAGGAAATCGGTTATCGGCGAGGGACAGTTTTACACAAAAGAGAGGAGTAGGGACTGACCTATTGGCCTTGGAAAATGTTAGTGGTTCTCCTATTTGCAGTCTTCTATTATAGATGAATCTTTTTATATATTTGTAAATTTTAATGCATTTGGTTCAGTTTTCCTTTTGGATTTTCCGGCTGCGAGACATTTTTATGCAAATTCGATATATATACATATACATTTTTGTATGTAAAGACAAAAAAAATCATTTGGCGCCCCCTACGCTTTCTGTTCTGGCGCCCGGGGTACAGAAGGTTGGGGGGGCACGTGCCCCCCCGTGCCCCCCCCGACGCTACGCCTATGTTAGCCATAAGTGACAAGTAAAATCGGTTGAATAGATAACAACAATCCAAATGATTTTTTCTGTTTATAATAGTCACGTGTAAATAAATTTTTAATTTGAAGCAAACATTACTGTTTGCGCTGTTTATACATTTGGCAACAGTATAAATTAATACCATCTCTCTATTCTAAAAAAAAGTAACTACCGCTGTCACCGCCGCCGCCGCCGCCGGTTTTGAATTTTTTGTGACCGGGGATCGTTCTTCGTTAATATTGAGAAAAATAATGCATACAAAAATATGAAAATCAGTGGTTTTATACAGAACTGTTTGATAAACACGCTGATGCAGACAGTTTTCCAATCGAAGAATTATTTTAAGAGATATTTAATGCTAAAGTTGGACAAAATCGTCCCACTAAAAAAGTTTTATAGCAGCAAAAACTATGCATGGCAGTGTAATCATTTTTAGATCATTTTATGCGTTAGAATTTGCCGGAGTGCAGATTGCATTAATTTTTTTATTTTGACTCATTTTTTCAGGTTTTATTTCTATTTTAAATTCAAATTTTCAGCATTTCTAGAGATATTTTTTACAGATTTCAGAAAATTGTACTAATTTAAACTGTTGCCAACTGCATAAAAAGCGCAAGCAATAATGTTTGCTTCAAATTAAAAATTTATTTACACGTGACTATTATGAACAGGAAAAAAACTTTCAAATTAGAATTAAATAATTATGTATAAAAAGAAGGAACTTATTAAAAATTACGTCATAAAAAGTATACACGTGAATTTTAAAAGAGAAAGGATGTTGTAAAATAATAAATTCATTAAATGCGTTAGAAGTCTTAGGAGAAATTACGTCATATTTACGTCACATTATAGTTATTACATAAAATGAACACAAAATAATATTGCAAAAAAGTTTAAATTTAGAAATTGCGCTAGACATTTATTTAATATTTTGAGAAAATATTTTCAACTATTTTTGTTAGGAAAGCGCAAATAATATTTCATTGCTAACAGAAGTACTTTCACGCGATTATTTAAAAGAGAAAGAATAGCTTGGTAAAACTTACGTCAGATTCAAAACGATTAATTTAAAATGTCTCATTTAAAAGAACTTTCTTTTCGCTTTGTTAAAAAATACCAGGAGACAAAGACTCTGTTTACTTAATTCCTTTTATATTAGCTGATTTTGAAATGTTGTTACACGTGTCTACGTCATCAAGTTATTTTTATTTCGACGTTTTATTTGTATTTTTATTAATGTTGTACGAATTTATTTGTTCTTTCGTTATTTAAAATAAAAATTATGTCAATTTGTATAATTTGGCGAGTGGTTTGGCGATTTATACAATTTGGCGAAATGGGTCGACGGGATAATCAAGTAGTACCGCAGCGGATTTGGCGTTAAAATTCCCCAATCAAAGAGAAATGAATAGAAATTCGTTTATAGGGTGATCGCCACTGTTTTTTAAATTATAATTCAATCTTTCGAAATATTTTTAAAGCCGATCCAATTAGCGTGCATTTAGAGCCTGCGGTGTCTGGACGGGGGTTGGCGAGCGTAGCTCGTAGGGGGCCGAGCCCCCTAGTTTTCTAAAATAATGTAAAAAATATCTCTAGAAATGCTGAAAATTTGAATTTAAAATAGAAAGAAAACCTCAAAAAATGAGTCAAAAAAAAAAAAGTAATGCAATCTGCACTTCGACAAATTCTAACGCATAAAATGATCTAAAAATGATTACACTGCCATGTATAGTTTTTCCTGCTATAAAACTTTTTTAGTGGAACGATTTTGTCAACTTTAGCATTAAATATCTCTTAAAATAATTCTTCGATTTGAAAACTGTCTGCATCAGCGTGTTTATCAAACATTTCTGTATAAAACCTCCGATTTTCATATTTTTGTATGCATTATTTTTCTTAATATTAACGAAGAAAGACCTCCGGTCACAAAAAATTCAAAACCTTCTGCGGCGGCGGTGACAGCGGTAGTTACTTTTTTTCAGAATAGAGAGATTTTAGGAAATGGTATTAATTTAAACTGTTGCCAACTGTATAAACAGCGCAAATAATAATGTTTGCTTGAAATTAAAAATTTATTTACACGTGACTATTATTAACAGAAAAAAAACTTTCAAATTAGAATTTAATAATTACGTGTGAAAAGCAAGAACTGATTGAAAATTACTTCATAAAAACTATATTTACACGTGAATTTTATAAGGATATTGTAAAATAATAAATTCATTAACATGCGTTAGAAGTCTTAAATAGGAGAAATTACGTCACATTTACGTTACATTACACTTATTAGGTAAAATGAACAAAAGGTAATATTGCAAAACAGTTTAAATTTAAAAATTGCGCGAGACATTAATTTGATATTTTGAGATTATATTAATAAAGATTATTATTAATTTTATTGAACGCGTTTAGACTGCTTTCGAGCGATTATTTAGAAATGTAATAAAAATAAAAAAGATTACAAGCTGAAAATGAAGTGTCATCAACAAAAAATATGATTCGAAAGGGAAAAATCTGTGAAGCAGAAAATAAAGAAATTGCTTAAATGGTTTAGTTAAGATTCGTTTACCTTCTGTGTCGTTTCCGTCAAAAGTAGGCATTGGTATTTGTAAAATATATTTGCATTTTGATGCAGATTTGCTTATTATATTAGCTTATTTTAAAAAATTTAACTGATTTTATTTAATCAAAGACGAAAACAGCCATTGTATCTTTTAACAGCAGCTGATTTTTCCTTAAACTTCTCCAAATGAAGAAAAATGAATAGAAACCCATTTATAGGGAGATCGCCACATGTTTTTTAAATTATAATTCAAACTTTCAAAATATTTTTAAAGCCAATCAAATTAGCGTGCTTTTAGAGACTGCGGTGTCTGAACGAGGGTTGGCGAGCGTAGCTCGTAGGGAGCCGAGCCCCCTAGTTAAGAAAAATATTACATACAAAAATATGAAAATCGGTAGTTTTATAGAGTTTGATAAACACGATTATGCAAACAGTTTTCAAATCGAAGAATTATTTAAAGAGATATTTAATGCTAAAGTTGGACAAAATCGTTCCATTAAAAAAGTCTTATAGGAGCAAAAACTATACATGGGAATTTAATCATTTTTAGATCATATTATGCATTAGAATTTTCCGGTGTGCCGACTGCATTTATTTCTTTAATTCGACTCATTTTTTGAGGTTTTATTTCTATTTTTAATTCAAATTTTCAGCATTTCGAGAAATATTTTTTACATATTTTAGAAAACTAGGGGGCTCTGCTCCCTACGAGCTACGCTCGCCAACCCCCGTTCAGACACCGCAGACAATAAAACACGCTAATTTGATCGGCTTTAAAAAGATTTCGGAAAATTGAATTATTATTTAAAAAACAGAGGCGATCTCCCTATAAACGGGTTTCTATTCATTTCTCTTTGATTGGGCAATTTTAAGGCCAAATCAGCTGCTGTTAAAAGATATAATGGCTGTTTTCGTCTTTGATTAAATAAAATCAGTTAAATATTTCAAAATAACCTAATAAAAAATGAATTAAGTAAACAGAGTCTTTGTCTCCCGGTATTTTTTAACAAAGCGAAAAGAAACTTCTTTTAAATAAGTCATTTTAAATGAATCGTTTATTAATCTGACGTAATTTTAACCAAACTATTCTTTCTCTTTTTAATATTCACGTAAAAATACTTTTGTTAGAAATGAAATATTATTTGCGCTGTCCTAATAAAAATAGTTGAAAAGATCGTCTCAAAATATCAAGTAAATGTCTCGCGCAATTTCTAAATTTAAACTGTTTTGCAATATTACTTTTTGTTTATTTTATATAATAACTGTAATGTGACGTAAATGTGGTGCAATTTCTCCAATTTAAGATTTTTAACGCATGTTAATGAATTTATTATTTTACAATATCCTTTCTCTTTTAAAATTCAGGTGTAAATATAGTTTTTATGACGTAATTTTTAATAACATCCTGCTTTTTATGCATAATTATTTAATTCTAACGTGAAATGTTTTTTCTGTTTATAATAGTCACGTGTAAATAAATTTTAAATCTGAAGCAAACATTATTGTTTGCGCTGTTTATACAGTTGGCAACAGCTTAAATTAATACCATTTTGTAAAACATGTAAAAAGTATCTCTCGAAATGCTGAAAATTTGAATTTAAAATAGAAATAAAAGCTCAAAAATGAGTAAAATTTAAAAAATAAATGCATTCTGCACACCGGGAAGTTCAAACATATAAAATGATCTAAAAAATATTAAATTCCCATGTATAGTTTTTGCTCCTATAAAACTTTTTTAGTGGAACGATTTTGTCCAAATTTAGCATTAAATATCTCTTAAAATAATTCTTCGATTTGAAAACTGTCTGCATCAGCGTGTATATCAAACGTTTCTCTATAATACTACCGATTTTCCTATTTTTGTATGCAATATTTTTTTTAATTTTAACGAAGAAAGACCTTCGGTCACAAAAAATTCGAAACCGGCGGTGGCGGTGACAGCGGTGGTTACTTTTTTTTAGAATAGAGAGATGGCATTAATTTAAACTGTTGCCAACAGTATAAACAGCGCAAACATTAGTGTTTGCTTCAAATTAAAAATTTATTTACACGTGACTATTATAAACAGAAAATATAAAAAGCAGGAACTCATTGAAAATTACGTCATAAAAACTACATTTACACGTGAATTTTAAAAGAGAAAGAATATTGTAAAATAATAAATTCATTAACATGTGTTAGAAGTCTTAAATAGGATTAATTACGTCACATTTACGTCACATTACACTTATTACGTAAAATGAACAAAAAATAATATTGCAAAACAGTTTAAATTTAAAAATTGTGCGAGACATTTATTTGATAATTTGAGATGATTTTTTTTTTTTTACTATTTTTGTTAGGACAGCGCAAATAATATTTCATTTCTAACAAAAGTATTTTCACGTGAATATTAAAAGCAGAAAGAAAAGTTTGGTGAAAATTACGTCAGATTAAAAACGATACATTTAAAATGTCCAGTTTAAAGAAAACTTTCTTTTCGCTTTGTTAAGAAATACCGGGAGACAAAGACTCTGCTTACTTAATTCATTTTATATTAGCTTATTTTGAAATGTTTAACCGATTTTATTTAATCAAAGACGGAAACAGCCATTGCATCTTTTAATAGCAGCTGATTTGTCCTTAAAATTCCCCAATCAAAGAGAAATGAATAGAAACCCGTTTATAGGGAGATCGCCATTGTTTTTTAAATTATAATTCAATCTTTCGAAATCTTTTTAAAGCCGGTCAAATTAGCGTGCTTTTTAGAGTCTGCGGTGTCTGAACGGGAATTGGCGAGCGTAGCTCGTAAAGAAAAAAAAAAAAAATTGCAAATAATGTTCAGATTTTTCTACGGGCCACCAAAATTTTCTGATGGACCAATACTGGTCCGTAGGCCACAGGTTGGCGTCCTCTGGTAGCATCCCCTTGAAGAGTATATTTCTAGAGATCGACAGAAATTCGGTTTCGTTTTCGGTGAAAATACTGTTTAAAATTCGACCTGACCGAAACTAACTGTATTCCAAAAATCACATTTCTTCCATCGAAAATTTTCAACATCATTCATTTGAGTTGTATCGGCTCAAATGAGACACTCTTTATTTATTACTATCAACTTCACTGTTTATAATTATCAGTCACAATCGACGCAAGATGCAGTGCAAATTATAAAGCAAGTAATGCCTGTAGGACTACAATTTGAAGACGCTTTTCACGTGCTCATTAAAAGCTGCACATTTAACAGTAAATAGAAAATTTTGACTGAACTGAAAATTTTTAAACAGCAGAAGTATTTCTAATATTCTTTGGAAAAGTTCTAGTATAACAGGTGATCATTTACAAAAAACATTATGAAAGATAAATCGAGGTACGTATGCCTAGAACATTTTTTAATGAGAAGAAATTCGTACAATTAGAAAATCATTCTGTATCGTTGATGAATTAATTACATCTTATTTTATATAAAAATAAAATGTTTTTGTCTTAGGCACACAGAAAGCCAACTTGGGACACACGCATAGTTAATTAATAATTATGCATATTTAATTCATCACGCAAATTAAATAATAATTATCTATGCTTCTGTGTGTAATAAGTAGGGGAGACCGGGACAAGATGACGAATGTCTTAATTTTTCCGTTTTCCACTAGGTGGTAGCATCAACCGGACACTACTGGCTCTCCTATCGGCCGTTCGTTAAACAATAGTATAGAGACGCTGAAATTGCCATTTTTGTGTTAGTTGAGAAGCTTTAATTGGTTTGCCGCTGCCACGTTATAACTATTATGCGTGTTTAAAGAAGCTCTGCTATAGATACAGGTAAGATATATCGTTTCTCTTTAATATTTATGAGTAACTTAGTTTAAATACTACCTATTACCATGAATAAATGTCAATTAATCGCCTTCCTTCATGACATTGAAAACGAATATTTTTAAACAGGCAGTCCGGGGCAAGATGACGAGCCCCGTGTTTCGGAATTTATTAAATTAACTGTGTTGTCCATTCTATTTAAATCCTGTAAACGCTTGTTTATCCGCTCGACCTTGCGCTTCTATCTCCTCTGGGGATAAGGGGCGCATCGGATCGGTGGAAGTGTCTTTCGAAAGGGGGCGGCCAGAGGAAGACATTTTTGCCATCCGCTAAGCCCCCTAGCCCCCCCCCCCGAAAGAAAAACCCTATCGGGGTCGGTCCGTATCTCCGCTTCCGATCGGTACGAGGGGGGGGGGGGTGTACCGTTCGTCGGGATTTGACCTCGGGGTCAAGACCTACCCCCTACCCCGCTGGTCCCCCTCCCCCCCAAATAATTCAAAGATTGTGACCCACCAGCAGAGGAATGGATCTGGTGCTGTAAATGCCAAAAGTGGTGGCATGAGGAATGTTCCAATTATGAAAATGGCATTTTTATTTGTGACTATTATTAGCTGCACAACTAAACAGTTCAACATTACGTTACAATGCATTATGCTTAGTCTGATACTTTGTAAGATGTAAAAACACAGTTATCGTTTGTTAAACCATGTAACATATTCAAAAGATAAAATATGTTCAACCTTTTTCAGAGTTGTCATCTTGCCCCAGTACTGGGGCAAGATTACGATTTGTTAGTGTTATGAAAAAATAAAATTATCTTTATTTTTTTTATTTGAAAAATTAAATGGTAATATATTTATTACTACAAGGAATACTCCAACAGGTCATGTAAAATTAATTTTACTATACATAAAAATGAATTTAAAAACAACAAAAATTGTTAACATAGTCATCTTGCCCCGGTTTCCCCTACATAAAAGAAAATTTTTGGACATTTTCGTTTTCGGCCGAAAGTAGGAAGATTGCCGAAATTCGGTTTCGATTTCAGTCTTAAAAGCGTGTTTAGGTCGACGCATAATTAATTAATAATTATACATATTTAATTTAACACGTATAATTAAATAATAATTATGTATGCTTTTGTATGTATTAACTACATACAAATTTTTTTGGACATTTTCGTTTTCGGTCGACAATAGGAAGATTGCGGTTTCGATTTCGGTCTTAAAAGCGTGTTCGGGTCGATTCTGAGATATTTCATATAATCTCTCCTTCCCTCCGCTAGCGAGCGAGCGATTTTTATCGGAAGAAAAAGGGAATTTCCCTTTTCAGGGCGTTTGTTGTCTGTCCTTCCTTTGTCAGTTCGCCCGGCGACAGCGATAATACCTGTCTGACATCAGTCGCCGGCTGTTGCTGTGGGGAAGCACTTCGTTTCATAGGCATAAGCATGATACTTTGAGAATAATAAAAAAGGATTAAAAATGTTCGACTCATACGCTATTCAACAGCTTTATGCGACTGTTTTAGACGAAGATATTAGAAGGAACAGAATTCCCGAGCGAGATATTCGCTTGGGAGTCAGGGATATGGCTCAAACATATGCACCGGAAGCTACAAAGTTCGAAAGTGATATAACTGATCGAAAATTCACTAATTTCAACATTGCAGCTTTCCGATGCGCATATTTGCATAAATATGCCCCCCTGCACACCTATATTGTTCTCGATGTGATGACAAAAGTTATAAAGCAAGAAACTCAGCTTTTTAACATCCTTTTGAATTCAAAACAGTTTAAGTTGTGCTGCCTCGGTGGGGGTCCAGGATCTGATGCTGTCGGTGTCCTGGCAGCTTTGCATACTGTTTTCAACTCTTTCAAGTATTCAGTAACTGTAATCGACTGCATGGAACAGTGGAAATACACTTTTGGATTAGTACTTAATTATTTGCAAATTGTCGGTATAGGCCTACAGATTTTACAGTGGGACTACATAGGTTCTGATTTGCTTCAGATTCAAAACATGACGGAACCAATAGTTGCAAATGCCATCAATTCGGCTTCTCTTATCACTATGGTTAAATTTATTTCTGCTGCAACCTGTAACAATACGGAACCTATGGTGGAAGTGAGTAGCATTTCTTTTTATTTCAAATGAACGTGAAACGAAAAATATTATTATTTTTCTTATTATTATTACTACTAGTACTATTATTATTATTATCCAGTGCTCGGCAGTACATGTCATATAATACATCATGAAATGCTACATCCGATATTTATTTTCAAAATATGTTCTTTGAAATTTTCATATCTATTTCTTATCTTCAAAATATAATCTTTTCATTTCTAATGAACGTCAAAAAATAGTATTATTATTGTTATTATTAATATTATTAGCCAGGGTTCGCTGATATATGTCATGTATATACATCATGATATGCTAGGGTAGATGTGCCAGTAATGGACACCCTTTAACGTTTTGGTTCATAAAAAAATAACCAATAAAAATTTAGCTTGTTTTTTTCATAACTCCCAATTGTATGTTTTATAATATGGGTTATTATTGACATTTTTATAATCAAACCAATCAGGAAGCAGAAAATAATGTTTCAAAGTTCTACTGTTTTTTATTGAAAATCTTAATGAAGATGCTGGCTTCATTTAATAAATATATATATATTTTTATTTTCTTGTAAAATTTGAATGTTTCTGTTTGAGCAGTAATAGAAAACTTTGAATTTTATATACTATCGTCCATTTACAAAATTTAATTTATTTTTAAGTTTTTCAGACCCGTGTCCATTACTGGAATGCTTAATTAGCCAATTTCCAGTAATGGACACCCCATGTAGACATTGCTAAAAATGCAATTTCAGTAATGATTATCGTGCATATAAAATCTTTTGACTTAACTGAAAACTTAAATAATAAAATTTTAATTTTTAAATTGCACTTACCAGAATGTAATAACACCAAATTTTTTATAGATAGCAGCTTTTAATTAATTTCGTGTGGTTAATAAAATTTTCAATATTATAATCAAATAATTATTTGTTTTATAACTCTGTCTTGCATATTTTAGAATATGGCAATCAATAAAACAAACCAAGAAGCAGACTGTCTTGCATATTTTAAATCTGGTGGTAATCAATAAAACAAACCAAGAAGCAGAGAATATTGTTTAAAGTCATGGGAAAAAAGAGGGGCTCATAGGGTTCAATCCCTCCCCATTTAAATAAAAACATTTAAGATAGAGAAGTCGTCAAAAATCCGTTATTTCGTATCTTAAACGTTTGCTTATTCATCTCTGGAAAAAAAGAAAAGTTTTGTGATAGTAATTAAATTTATAGTAGTAATGATACTAGTAAACCTGCGGATCAATGGCCTTAAACGTCAGTTCTGCAGTTTTATTAGAAATTATTTTAAGAGGCTACTTCAGTCAAACGAAAGGACCCGTTCGCTAATGCTAATCCTATGGAAGAAATTTATAAAGATATCTCGGTCGCATTTCAACATTTTTAAATGATTTCTTTTGCACTGAATAGTTGAGATCGATCTGTACAAAGGCCGTTGTTTACTTTTTCGATTTTGTTTAGAGGTATTTCTTATGAGGACACTTTCTTTTTCGGAACCGGTTTGGAAAGTAAAAGCATCCTCATAAAAAAATATCTGCAATCGAAATCAAAAAAGTAAACTATTCAATGCAAAAGAAATCATTTAAAAATATTGAAATGCGACTGAGATAGATATCTTTATAAATTTCTTCCATAGGATTAGCATTAGCGAATGCGTCTTTTCATTTGACTGAAGTAGCCTCTTAAATAGAGATGCAACGAATATTCGGCCCATTCGGCCTGTCTGCCGAATATTCGGCTTCGGTCGAATATCAAGTCCATTATTCGGCCGGCCGAATAATACTGTAATAAATGTTTTTATATTTACACAGTATAACTTTTTAATTTGACAATTTATATTCATCATATAGGTTAGATGCACCAGTTTTGGCCACTGTACCAGTTTTGGCCACTTTGGATCAATTTGTCCAATATTTAGCCTGTGAATTAATGCTAACAAATAATAGGCATTCTTACATTTTAAGCAAACACTCTTTTATCATTTACAATATCATTTGTTTATTTTTTGATAAAATATGACTTGCAAAAAAAATAAATGTGTGAAACTGTAGTGTGTGCTTACATGTATTAAGATTTTTGCTTAGCTGACAAGTTTTCAGAATCTTTCAACATTAGGCACTTATTGGGTTCTATTTGTTCTGAAACAAATTGCTATTAGGTTTTATGAGGTAAGCTTTCTCTCTACTGCAATTTTACATTTAATTTAATTATTTTAACAGTTTAATGGGGGATGGCCAAAACTGGTGCATTAAATTTGCTATATGTACCAGTTATGGACATGGGGGTGGCCAAAAAGGGTACAACATTATGTTCCACTTTTGGCCACATGATTCATTATAGAGTGAATTTTAGCCATTTAATAAATTTAAGAACATCTGGAAAAATCAATTTAATTTTGTTTTATATAGTAATGGCTTCAATAATAATAAAAGCAAGGCTAATGGCAGTTCTTATAAAAGAGATTTTGTTATTCTCTATCCAATAGATAATTCACTTTAGAAAGAAGGACATTGTGCTAGTCACTAAAGAATGACATTGCTAAAGAAAATATAGTATTGTGTTTAGTATTGATAAAACAAAAGGGGAGGCGATATATAATGTTTAGATATGATAAATAAACTAAAACATAAATTTTGAAAGATTTTACAACTTATAAATTAAAAAGTTCAATAAAATTATAGCATGATTTAATTGCTTGTATTTTTCCTAAAGAAATGAAGTTCCATAATTTTTGCAATATTTCAGGCACACGGATTTAGAAATACTAAATATTGTGAAAATCTTTACTAGAGATATCTAAATACAAGTAAGAATGTATTTCACATTATTAAAAAAAAACAAAAAAAAAAAAAACAGGATTCCTATTACCAAGTTTAAAAGAGATTCTGTGCTATTAAAAAATGGCCTAGATGGAACACTGTTCTAAGATAGGAAGTAAAATTAAGGCCATTCAAAATGTAATGCCAGCACTACAAGCTAGCAAAGTTTTGGAGTAACCCGTTCTTGCCTTACATCACAAGTTTGCAGGACGGACACCACTTTTCTCTAATAATGTTGAATCTCAAGTAGTAGATCTAGGTACTAGGAATTGAAGTTAAAAATCAATTAGAAAAGTGGATTTTAGATATTGTCAGAATACTATTTCCTATAAAAATGGAATAACTTTTAAGATTCTGCCCAGAAAATTGTAGCCGGCAAGATAGAAACTCCATTTCAAGATGGAAGACCAGGTATCAAATGGTATTATTTGCTTCTGAAATCACACCCTAAAATAACTTGCAAAGAAGCAAGGTATTTAAATAAGGCACAAGCTAATATAAATCAAAAGATGATTTCATAACTTTTTGATGAAAATCAAACAAAAATCAGAAAATGCTTTCAAGAAATATAACTCTTTGATGAAGATTCAAGTGTTCTAAACAAGCCACAATCTATGAATAATTATAAAACTGATTAAATAGTTAATCTTTATGTCCTATAGGCACTGTTGTCCCTTTTATTAATCAAATTTAAATATATTTTTTGTTTTTTAATTGAAATTTTCAGTTAAAATCAACATAAGTATATTTTATTTGATGTTTTTATCAATTCATAAAGAAATTTGCAAAATTCTCTTAATACAGCAAACAAATATATGTGTGGTAAAATAGATGTTGCATAAAAATGCTTTATTTTTACTTATTATCAATTATAATGTTTGTTAAACTACATGATATTGGAGTGGCCAAAACTGGTGCATAGAGATGGCCAAAACTGGTGTAGGGGTGGCCAAAACTGGTACAAATTGGAATAAATTACTTGATGAGTTATTACTCACAATCTAAAATATTCTGTAGAAAGTCATTATAGTTAACAGAAAGACAATTAAATTTACTAAAGAATGATGTTATTATGATTTAATATGCTTCAATCGATCAATAAATGTAAAATTTCTATTTCAAATTTTCTCTAAATGTGGCCAAAACTGGTACATCTACCCTATAATAAAAATTTTATTTGAAATTAACTAACTTTTTTTTCCATTAACTTTCATACTCCGAATGGGTTTTATCTACCCATTTTTATATAAGAGGCAAATTTAGGAATCATGTTAAAAAAAAATTTATGCTCTATCAGTAAGTACAAAAAAGTATCTGTAATAAGCTAACATAATCTGTTAAATTTAAAATTAATCTATTCAAAATTGTTTTAATACAGCTGTACAAGCTAATTCATTTTTTTTTTTTTTTTTTTTTTTTTTTTTTTATCATAATGGGAAGCTTAACATTTAACCCTTGTTACATAAAAAAATATTTCTTTCAATAATATTTTGAATTATACCTATAAAGAGCATAAATATATGATCGATTAGATATAGATGTATTATATGTATAAGATATTTAAGTCGTATATGTTGCAATACTTAAGGTTTTTTTTTTTTCAGTAAAATACGCTTAAAAGTTGAATATAATTTAAGTGATTTTTTTTAAGTCTGTTACTGTTTCTTATTAAATAATGAATGAAATGTAAATAATAAATTCTTTTAATTAGTATGCATTTACGTGTTAGATATTTTTCAAGAATCTTTTAATTAGTATGCATTTACGCGTTAGATATTTTTCAAGAATAGCATTGTAATGCCTTAAAAAACAGTTAAAATGTTTTCAATAAACGTAGATTGTGATGCAAAAATAATAATAATAATTCAGCATTTTCAGGTGATAGTCTATTTCTTTTTTTTTTTTCGTAAATGTTACCTGCTTCTAAAAATAATCTCTCACTATATATGGTACTTCCTGGTGCAGAAAGGTACTTTTTGGCTAATTGTGAAAGGTTTGGAAAGTCTTCCGAATTTTTCGCCCACCACTCCAAAGTAGGGATGCACCGGATATTGATTTTGCCGGATATCGGATACCGGATATCCGAAGCTCCTTTGCCCGCCGGATTCGGATATCCGGCCGGATATCCGATCGGATATCCGGCACTAGATACATTTTTAGTTATATGGTGAATTATTTCTTTATATAATGCCATCTCAGAACAATAAATTACAAACATGTTTCACACATCATTAAAACATTTTAAATGTAAATATCAGGGCTTGAAATTCAAGTTTTCCCAGGAAAAGAGTTTCCTACCCAACATTTATAAATGCAGGGTAGTTGAACTGTTAGAAAGAAAAAAAAATCTTTTAACCTCATTATTTTTTATGTGCCACTTTAAGTAATGCATTTATACAGTCATGACAAAATAGCATTGAAATAATTTAAATTACAAACTCAAGATAATTATTCAAAATTTTTATTTTATTAAAACAAAGGAACAGAATCAAGCTTTATATATACCATGTCTATTTTTCAACCTTCACCTAATGTTATGGGCAGTTAACAATTGGGTTGCTAAATGAATTTCTTAATTTAGATTTTATTCTATTTTGCGTGTTTTAGCCTCTTTCACAAGTTACACTTTTGACAAACAGCATAGAGCAACTTTTATAATTTTAGAAATTATCAGAAACACATGATTATGCTTTCTTAAAAAATTTTAGAAATCTTTGCAAAATCCGATGTCTATTAATTTTTAACTTACTTAAATGAATAGTGCATATCGGTGATTGTATTGTCAATATCCTATAGTGTTTATATGTCATTTCTGAACAAACTTGTTTTATTAGATTATAGTCAAAACTGTAATCCCTGGTATTTTCGCTAATTGAACTATGTTCTATGCATTTGAATTTTAAATCCATATCCAATGTTTGAAAAAGGAATAGTCAATTGATTTCTTCTATTACACGAGAAAAGTTTGATTTTAAAAAGTCATGTCCTAATTTTAGTGAATTGTGAGAATCAACTAGTTTGTTGTTTCTAAATATGTTTTTATTTTTTCATGTGCACCAGAAGTAGGGATTGACCGAATCAGCAATTTTGCCGAATACCGAAGCTTCGGTCAAAGTGTACACCGAATATTCGGTATTCGGCAACCGAATACTTAAAAATTTTTAATACACACTTTTGCATATATTAGCTTTTTTAATAAACTTTAATTAAAATTAAATTCTTAATAATTTAATTCAGTTACATTTTTATTCTTAAATCTAATTACACAAAAAAAAATTTAATGACTTCTTTCAACTCACAAATTCATTAACCCATCACTTATTTTTTATTATTTTATCACTAGTCAATATCCAAATTAACCCAATGAAAGTATTAAACTATACAGGCTATTATTAAGGATAAGGATTCTCAGAAAAACAAAAGTTCATTCAAATAAAAAGAAACAATGTTGTCATTAAGCTGATTTACTGATTGTCTAATTATATACATATTGGTTTGGAATGCTCTCAAATACAAAAGGTATCATATCAATTTGTACATTTAACTATTTTCTGTGAAATTATTGATGCATAATTATATTTTGATTAATATTTATCACTGTGGTGATGAAGATAAATTTGAGCGATTTTAATTTAATGGTTATAAAAGCTATAGGATAGGCATAGGAGTATACTTATTTGATGCATGTATTTTCTTTAATATAAACCTTAGATTTACAGAGATGAACTCTGATATACTTATTTGAGGTGTATATTAAAGAGAATACACATTAAATAAATTTAAATTGAAAAAACTAATGTAGAAATAATTAAAATTAAATGGTAATGGAAAGATGCCCATATTCCTTACTTTTTTTTCCTATATCGTAGACAGTTGTTCTGATTTCACCCCTATATAGACTATTTTAGGAAAGAAAAAAAGTTTTTTGTAATTAAAAATGGCCTTTGACTTGTTTTTGGTAGTGCAGCTGAACTTTGAACTCATGCACATAATATTGAAACTCATCATTTAGCCTATTCTACTAAGAAAATACTTATCTGCAATTATTCGGCCGAATACTTAAAAGTATTCGGCCGAAGCCGAATATTCGGTTTACATGCCGAATCACCGAATACCGAATCGACTATTCGATATTCGGTCAATCCCTAACCAGAAGTATCTCATTTTGTTTAGTGCTGAATATTAGCCAATTTGATAGAGCACAGTATCCGGTGGCGGTTACTGCTCTTTTACTTATTTCCTATTTTGGGCAAATGGAAAAACATCACAAAATATGTAAATCGGTCATAGAAAAAAATATAGCTGATTTCACCAATCATGGTAAAAATAAATAAAATAATTTGTCGACCGGTCGCGAGAAAAAAACTGAAGTTTGTGGGAAATCGACAGCGGGAAAATATCACGAAATTGGTCAATCGATCACGGAAAAATATCATGAAATTTGCCAGTCCATCATGAGCAAATATGAAATTCCTCAGCCGGTCGCAGAGAAAAAAATGCGAAATTTTTCAATCTGATGCAGAAAAACAATCGTTACTTTCATCAGTATGTTGCAAGAACAAACACAGAAATTTGCCAATCGGTCACAGAATAAAATGGCTAAATTTGTCAATTGATCACGAGAAAAAAAATTATGAAATTCACCGATCGGTCTCTAGAAAAAATCATGAAATTCGTCAGTCGGTCGTGGAGAAAAATCGCAAAAATTTTTCGGTTAGATGCAGAAAAACGAACACCAATTTTGTCAATTTGTTGTAAGAAGAAACTGTGAAATATGTCAATTAATAACGGGAAATATCACGAAATTTGTCAGTCGGCCCTGAAACTTGATCGTAGTTTTACAAAGAAACATTTTCGGAAAATGATTTTTTGGAAACACAAGCCTCCCGTCCCCAATATTCTTTAGGGCACGAATCCTGCCATCCCATCTCAAAATTCAAGCCCTGTATTTGCCATTCAAGCCCTGCAATGCATATTAATAATGCTGTATAAAAAATGTAATTTAAACATCAAAATATTCTGTTTATTTGTACAATGAAATGCTGATAATTGCTATTGGATTTGGATATGGGATTGACTATATTGATAATTTCTAATAATTAATTAATTTGCACAATGAAATACTGATAATTTGTATAACAAATTTTAACCAATTAATATACCTATAATTGTAGAGTATTTTCCACAAAGAAATACATACTTTCTTTTTATAATTTAAACATAAAATAACTACTAATATACCCATGATTAAAGAGTCATTTTCTCAAAACACAGGTTTAGTTGATGCCTTTTTTTTTCTGTTTTAATTATTTGATACTGTTTTGCTTTAAGTAAGTCACATTTAGTTTTATTTTAAGTTAAATTACTTTGATATTTATAAGTAAAAAGAAAATTACTTTTAATTTTAAATATTTATAATAAGTTACAAAAATAACTAATTTGATGTGCCAATCCCAAAGCTTTCTTCTATCTCATACATCTTAATGTTTCAAAAGGTAGTTCCAAATGTTAATACTTCAATATTATTATTTCAATATTATACCAACTTTGACTTTCATCTAAAATTTCTGCTCCAATTAATTAACCAGAATCTCGATCATGATATTTATTAAAATCAATAACTTTTTCGTTATTCTGTTGTACATTAGCTGTTTGTGAAATAGCCAGGATACGAAGTTCCCATTGCTTCACGGGCCGCCAATATACAGTATCAAAAGTGAAAAATCGGGAAAATTTTACCAAAAAAAAAAGCTGTTACAGTGCCACCTTCTGGTGGAATATTTCCAAATGGAAAGAGAAACTGCTGGCCATAGCCAAAAATATACACAAAAAACTGGTTCAATTCTATGCTTAGCTTCATACACTTTTCGATGGTAAAATAATGAAAATAACACAAAAATCACTATTATAGTGCCCCTTCCAGCAGAATATTTTCAAATTGAAGGAGGACCCTGATGGCCATAGCCTAAAATATACCCCCAAAAATTGGTTCAATTCTAAGCATAACTTGATACACTTTTCGATGGTACAAGAATGAAAGTGGCACAAAAATCGCTATTACAGCAACCCTTATGGCAGAATATTCCCAAATTAAAGGAGAACCTGCTGGTTGGTTGGTTGTATTTATGTCGGCCAATTATCAGCACGTGGGATATAGGCCCTAAGGGGTGGGGTGCCTTCCGTGGAGGTCTTTCTAAGGGAACCCAGACCTGCCAACCTTTGAAAATGAGAAATCGTAGCACATAAAATTAAAATTAATCTAGATGTTGGTTGGTTGTTTTTTCGTGCTTCGCAGCCACCTTTTGATATTCGTAAAAGGAAAAAGGTATCAGTCTTTCAACTCAATATAGTAATTTTTTCCCTCAGAAAATTTTTATACGATTTTTAGAATTTCTTCTCGTTTCACAGCGTTTTTTGACATTTGTAAAAGGAGCCTGGTTTCAATTTGTTATCCCAATGCAGAAAATTTTGGTGAAATTCGCGATTTTTTTTTTCCCAATTGGGGAAATTCCTTTATTCTGCAAAAAAAAAAAAAAAAAAAATCGCGAACTTCTAAGAAATTTCAAAATATACTTGCAGAAGAAAATCATAGGTCTGTGGAAGAATTTAAAGGGGAAAATACTGCACAACATTTTTCGTTATGCAGGACTTTCCTTTTCCGTGCGCAAATCGTGCGATTTTGCACACTATTTCAAACCATGCCCCTCAAAGAACAACAACCCCCCCCCCCCTCCAGAGATTCTTAAAATGGCACCCCTATTTGTAAGGAAGGGAATTCCTGTACTATAAATATTTACAGAAACACGATTCACTCGTGGTTAATATACATAAAGAGTGTTTTATGTTAAAAAGTTTGTTTTGTAGCCCAGATTTTTTTTCCCCATGAGCATTTTTTAATGTCCGAAATTTCGGGCTAATGGCCAATTTTTTTTTAACTTTCGGAAATGAATACTTTGAAATTTTGGAAATTTCAGAACAGAATCACTCTTGAAAAATATGCTGCGTGGGATAAAAATCGTAACTAGAAACAAAAAAATGCATTTGTGTTTTTTGCAAAAAATCGTAGTTTAAGACCGATTTTCGTAGCATCGTAGTTTATCGGTCCAAATCGTAGCAACTACGATTTTTTCGTAGCAGTTGGCAGGTCTGGGAACCTAACCCGTATTAACGCTTGGAAAACCAAGGTTCGAAGAAAACCACGAAAACTCCGAACGATTAGGCCGACGGGCGCGATTGGGATCGAACCCAGCACTTCCCGTCTACCAGCTTCGAGAGCAGAACCTCTCGGCCACTGGTGGGGCGGAGAACCTGCTGGACATAGCCAAAAACATACACAAAAAATTTTGTTCAATTCTATGCATAACTTCATACACTTCTCGATGATGCAATAATGAAAATGGCACAAAAATCGCAATACAGCGCCCCCTTCCAGTGGAATGTTTTCATAAGGACAAGCTGGCTATAGCCAAAAACATTCACAAAAAATTTGGTTCAATTCTGTGCATAACATCATACACTTTTTGATGGTACGATGGAGACACACGGACAGATAGACATTTTGTATAACCTTGTTTTGGGATCTCGGACCCCTAAAACAACTAAATCCGTCGAAAACCGGGAATCGAAAAAATTTCAATTACAATGCTTTCTTCTATTGAAGATAGAAGAAATTTAAAATAGGCCTGTTTAATTGTTAAACTTAAAAGAAAGAAAGAAAATTAACAAAGTCATACTTTAATAAACAATTTCAAATCTTGTTTTACATTCTGAAAGTAAAGGTACAATTTTCTAAAAGATGTAAACGTAAATTCTTAAATTTATTATAAAGAGTTCAAATATCAATGTTAGGAAAGCTGGCAATTGTTTAAACTTTTGAGAATTACCCTTTACTCATGAATAGTGAACTTTCTTTCATATTTTGCATTATAAACAAAAGTTTTTCGGCATCGTTTGGGTCAAACGATTTCTCTTATCGTTAGATATTAGCTTTGCTGCGTTTTGCCGGATATCCGGTGATTGTGATTCGGATATCCGATGATATTTCGGATATTGAAAAATCAGCCGGATGTGCCGGATATCGGATATTTGCCGGATATCCGTTGCATCCCTACTCCAAAGGACACTGTTGTCTTTCTAGTAGTGGCTGGGAAGGAAAATTACTAATTTCTTTTACTTCTTCATATTGAGGGGCACTTTCTTTAGAGGCTTCACAGCTGACAGCAAAGAAAAAAAATAATAATAAAGATAAATAAAAATTTTGTTAATTGTGAGCTTTATAAAGTCTACAATGTGTGATTTCTTTCCACCATTTTAGAGGATATTCCTTTCACCCTTTCTATCAGTGGGTTTTCTTAAGATATTAAGATTTCTTATTTTTTATTTTATTTCATCTGAAAGCTGAAACTTATCTTTCCTAGTACTTTTAAAATTTTGTCAGTATTTTAAAATGTAACAACAACACACATAATATCTATTTAAAATGTAACTAGACAGTACCTGATGAACAACTTTTGCTAAGATTTTTTTTTTTTTTTGGGGGGGGGGGTGGGGGGGGTGTCTGAATTATATTATTGAGGCAATTTTTAGGCCGAACATAGCCGAATATTTTTCAGAGTAGAATAATGCTTTAAAAAATTAAAAATTTGCATATAAATAATTTTTAAAAAGAACACAATACATTTTAATTGTGAAATATACAAGAATTGTGCATATAGTGCATGCTATATTTTGTTTTTAGGTAAAAATAAGTTCATTATTCGGCGGCCGAATAGGCCGAATATTCGGCTGTAACATGGTCGAATAGTCGGTTACTCGGCCAAACCACTATTCGTTGCATCACTACTCTTAAACATTCAACCCGCAGTAGTTCCATAAATAATCTATTTAAAATAATATCCATCTTAAAATATTGATCTTGTGATATTCACAATAATCACAGTAAATAATACTCGCAAATATTTGATAAATTATTGATATCCTAACTGTTAAATTTATTTAAAAATAACTATTTAGTTTCATTAGTATACTTTCATTAAATTCTGGTTCTAAATAGTCATAAAAATAATTATATCTGTTACTTTTTGTGGGGCGTCCAGTCCATTAATGGAACAGAGAGTGCCCATACTGGACTTTTGGGTCTTTTGATATATTTCTGTAATTTAAAATTAAATTTTGATTTATATTAGGGATGCACCGAATAGTGATTTTGACCGAATAACGAATATTCGGCGTACAGGCGAACTGAATATTCGGCTAGCCAAATAGTACTGCTAGAAAGAATACCGAATTATTCGACTTGTCTAATGCTTTTATATTTCAAAGTTTAAAGACATTATAATGTTAAATTTTAAAACAATTTTACACAATATTTAAAACAGAAACTTTTATTCTAATTAACAAGAGCTTTTTTCAAGTAAACTTTATGCTGAGAAAATCTGCTTTGAGTTGTTTAAGAAGAGGATAGTTATATTTTTTTGATTAATAAAATTTTAAATTTCATGGCTTCTTATGAGAATTAAAAGAAATGAATAAAATTTTCTTAAATTCTAAAACAAACATTTTAAAATCAAAGAGAAATTGTGAAAAAATTGGAAGAAAAAGTGTACAGGATCCTATATTACTTGTTTGTCAGGAAGAGACTAAAGTAAAAGTAAATAAATAATACAATCTCTTCAAATTTTATATGGCTACTCCATTTGGTTAAGCAAGGAAGTTTTTAAATGCATCCTTGATCGGTGTAGGAAGTGGGCAATCATTTTCAGAGATTGTAAACGTTGTTCTTAAAATCTTAGCAAGAAACAGATTATTTACTGGACAATGTTCAAGAGCTTGCATTTGCACATAAACTAATTCCTATGAAAATCCTCGTGATTGGTTAATTTCCTTAAATGATACTTAACAAACAGCAAATAAATAATAGAAAAACATCCTCTTTTATTTAAATATGATTCTGTTTCTAATTATTCTGAATAGCCTTATAAGTTTACTGTTAAACGTTGTATAAGGTTTATGTTTTAAAAGTTTTTTTTAAGTACTATTCGGTTCGGCCGAATATTTCGATATTCGGCTAAACCGAATGTTCGGTTCGGCCAAATAGTTTGATATTCGGCCAAACCGAATATTCGGTAACATAGCCGAATATCGAATAGATACCGAATATTCGGTGCATCCCTAATTCATATTGAGAAATGAGACTATAAGAATGGCCAAATATTGTTGATGATTAACATAATATTTAAAAAACTGGAATATAATAATTATAATTACTAATTAAAAAAATAATCTTAAAAGAAATTCCTTAAGGGTATCCATTACTGGAACATCTACCCTATATCCTATATTTATTTTCAAGGTTGTTTGATATTTTCATATCTATTTGTTATTTATTTTCCGTATTTTCATACATTTGTATTATATTTTCAAAATATCTCTGTGCAGAATATTTTTAATATTTTCAGTCAAAACAAGCGTAAAAGATTTTTTTTATATGTTATTGATATTGACTACGTCGTTTTGTAAACAAAAAACTTTTGCTTCTGGCAGGGATATTTTAGCCGAAAAAAAAAAAAAAATATTTTCTTAGCTTTACGTTCGAAGCTGAATTTTTAAAGTTAGAACTACTAATAATTATTTGGGTTAATATTAACTGAGAACAACCATTGAAAGATAAACTGTCTCATCAGTTTTTTAGACCTTAGAAAGGATAGTTTCGGTTTAGTTTAGTTTAAATTGCGCAATGTGTTAAGAAATTAAAAAAACAGATAAGTTTACATTCGCAATCTAACTTTTCAATGCAAAAAAAAAAAAAAAAAAAAAAAAAAAAAAATCACATTTAGTACAATAGCACCCCGCTAATCCGAAATTCTGTTTAATCCGAACCGATTTTATTTTCAAAAATTATACTTGAACAGATTAACTGACAAGTAAAAATTAAATTTAAAAAATAAAAAAACCCGACTGCGTAAAAAGCGAACTAATTAATTGTTTCTCCTCAATGTGAAACTATTTTTTTTATATTACTTACCTATTTTTTTTATTGACTTGTATTGATGACGTTTAATTGTTAGTTTCTATCTATAAACATTGTTTTGATAAGGCCTATAGATGTCTATGAAGGTTAGAGTTGCAGTAAAGCTAGAGATCCTGCCTACACAACTTCCAGGTTGTGTCATATTTAAACGGAGCTTCTGACTGTAAAAGAGTCAATGAAACATCTTCTTCATTTTGAAAGACCTATCCAATAATATGCCACTTAATAGGGTGCGTAAAATTTTTTTCGTCTCTACCGCCATTTTGTAGTATACGGCCGCCATTTTGAATTTATAAAAACAAAACCTAGCCTATAACCATCGGACGATTAAGACGAATTATTAGAGACCTCATTCATTAAAATCCATCCAGCCGTCGGGATGTTTCGAGGGTATAAAGAAATCCACATACCCAGATATGCGTGAAACACATAACCCTTCTTGGCAGTCGGGTAAAAAGATTTAACTTACGAAATTTTCCGAATTAAAAGATGAATGTCGGGAAAAGGAGTGGAAGCCAGAATTAAACAAAAAATGGCAGTAAAGTATGTTTTTTATTCTTTAAACAGCTTGAATAGAATAAAAAAAAAATACTCAATAACGTAAAAGTATATACGTATACGAATATAAAATGAAATCATGCACTGTAGGCCTACTCGTAGAAGCCACCTTAAAAAATCTCGAATATCAGTTTGTTTGCCAGTCACTATAAATTGTTTTCTAAAATGCAAAAAGTATTTAATTCATATGATAAAAATTTATTTTTCCTTTCAACAGTTTGATTTCACAAATTATCTACAGAAATGGTTTTTTCTTCCCTCCTCGTCGACATGGTGACTGAGCAATTTATACATTCGCGATTTTGAATCGCTTGTAATGGATTGTTACGTAATTACTCATTCTGAAGTTCCACTGGATTATTATAAACGTCAGGAGTGATGAAACAAAAAATACTATTTTTTTCCGAAAATCGTGCCGGATTAGAGGATGTTTATTGTACTACTGAGTACTTATAACTTGCATTTTTTAGCACTTATTTTTTTTCTTTTCTATTTTTATCGGAATTTCGGATAATCGGAATTTTTTGTAATCCGAACAGGCACAGGTCCCAATTAGTTCGGATTAGCGGGGTTCTACTGTAGTTTGTTTTTTTCTGAGTGTAAAAAGCAAATTGTTTATATCTCTGTTTTCAATTAGTTGTTTCAATCATTACTTTCTCCTTTTGAAGATAGAAGAAAGTATTGTAATCGAAATTTTTTTCAACTTCTGATTTTTGACGGATTTACCCTCTTTAGGTGTCACAGATTCCAAAAAACATGTTTATAGAAAATGTCTGTCTGTCGCCATTGTACTTGTACCACCAAAAAGTGTATGAAGTTATGCATAGAATAGAACCATTTTTTTTCAAAGTTTTTGGCTATGGCAAGCAGCAGAGTTGTATAATATAGACGCACGCGTGCAAGCCATGCGCGGAAAATTTTCCGCAAAATTCGGAACTATGCGGAAAATTTTTTAGAAAAAAAAAACATAATTTTTGTTCTCGTAATTTTCTTTTTTTTAAATATAAAAAAATAAAAATATTCCCCAATTTTATGTACGATTTATTTATTATTTGCCAGGGGGGATTCTCTTTCGAATTTTCCGAAAATTTAAGGCATTCCGTTTCGAAAATTAAAAAAAAAAAAAAAAAAAAAAAATCAGCCATCAGTCCGAAAATTCAAACATAAAAAAATATCAATGAAAAATATTGCGAATTTCAACAAATGATCGCCGAAAAAAGACGTATTTCATCAATCGTGCGCAAAAAAAAATCGCCCATCTTGTCGAAACATTGCGGAAAAAACACGAATTTCGTGAAAGGATCGCGGAAAAACGCGAATTTCACCAAAGAATCGTGAAAAGAAAGATAATTTCGTCAAAGAATCGCAGAAAAAAAGCAAATTTCATTAAATGAACGCAGGAAAAAAACGAATTTCGTAATAGCATAGCGGAAAGAGTCCGAATTTTGTCAAAGGATCGCGAAAAAAACTCTAATTTCGTCAAAGAATCGCGGAAAAGAACACAATTTTCGTCAAACAATCGCGGAAAATTTCGTGAAAAGATCACGAAAAGACCGCACATTTGTCAAAAAATCGCGAAAAACCGGAAACTTCGTCAAAAGATCGCGAAAAAACCCGCACAATTCAAGAAAGATCGTGAAAAAAACCGAAAATTTCGCCAAAAGATCGCGAAAAAAATGCAAATTTCGCCTAAAGATCACAAAAATCCACGTATTTCGTCAAAAAAGCGCGAAAAAACAGCAAATTTCGTCAAAAGGTCGCGAAAAAACGCAAACATCGCCAATTTTGTCAAATGGTTGCGGAAAAAATGCATACTAGTTAGTGCTGGGAGTGGATTCACCCTATAGCACAAAATTAGCACTCGCCACTCGCCAGGCGTCGAGTAACACTTAAACCGTGGCGATTAACTTTATTGTCCTCACTCGCCAAACTAAATGGGCACCACTCGCCAAACTTGATGTTTGGAAGATCGATGCCAGGGAGGAAAAGGGTGAAATTCGTTCGGAATTTACGGCGTCCAAATCGGCGATTCTCCCGAACGTAAGAAAAGAAAGTAGCAGGTGTGATTCTGTCTCGAATTTTCCGAAAATTTAAGGCATTCAGTTCCGGGAAAAAAAAAAGGTCATAAGTCCGAAAACTCGGACATAAAAATATCGCTAATTTCGATATGGTCGCCGAAAAAAATCAATTTCGTCAATCGTTCGTAGAAAAAAATCACCAATTCCGTCAAAGAATCGCGAAAAAACGTGAATTTCGCCCAAGGACCACATAAAAAACGCGAATTACGTCTAAACATCGCGGGAAAAACACAAATTTCGTGAAAAGATCGCGGAAAACGCAAATAGCGTGAAAAGATCGCATGTAAAACGCAAAATTCGTTGAAAGATCGCGGATAAAACGCAAAATTCGTGAAAAGATCGCGGAAAAAACGCAAAATTCGTGAAAACATCGCGGAAAAACGCAAATTTCGATGAAAAGTCACAAAATTCTTCGAAATATCGCGGAAAAACGCAAATTTCGTGAACAGATCGCGGATAAAACGCAAGATTCGTGAAAAGCTCGCGGATAAAACGCAAAATTCTTGAAAAGATCGCGGAAAACGCAAAATTCGTGAAAAGATCGCGGAAAAAACACAAAATTCGTGAAAAGATCGCGGAGAAAATGAAACTTTCGTGACAAAATAGCGGGGAAAACGCAAAATTCTTGAAAAATTCGCGGGAAAAAACGCAAAATTCGTGAAAAGATCGCGGAAAAACGAAATTCGTGAAAAGATCGTGAAGAAAATGCAACTTTCGTGACAAAATAGCGGAAAAAACGCAAATTTCGTCGAAAGATCGCAGAAAAACACAAAGTTCGAGAAAAAAATCACGGAAAAAACGCAAATGTCGACAAAGAATCGCGATAAAGAATCACAAAATTATTCAAAGTATTGCGGAAAAACGCAAATTTCCTGGAAAGATCGCGGAAAACACAAATTTCGGGAAAAGATTGCGGATAAAACTCAAAATTCGTGAAAAGATCGCGGAAAAAACGAAAAATTCGTGAAAAGATCACGGAAAAACGTAAATTTCGACAAAGAATCGCGAAAAAGAATCGAAATTTTTCAAAGTATCGCGGGGAAGCGCAAATTTCGTGAAAAGATCGCGGAAAAACGTAAATTTCGTGAAAAGATCGCGGAGAAAACGCAACTTTCGTCAAAAGATTGTAGAAAAAACGCAAATTTCGTGAAAAGATCGCGGAAAAAACGTTACTTTCGTCAAGAGATCGTGAATAAAAACGCAAATTTCACGAAAAGATTGCGGAAAAATACACATTTCATCAAAAGATCGCGGGAAAAACGCAAATTTCATCAAAAGATCGCCTAAAAACGCAAATTTCGTCAAAAAATCTTAAAAAAATTACAAATATTTTCAAAGAATGGCGAAAAAAAAACCCCACAAATTTCGTTAAAAGATAACAAAAAACAAAAAAAAAAAACGCAATTTTGTGAAAAGATCGCGGAATAAACGCAGACTTCGTCAAAAGATCGCGAAATTCGTTAAATGGTATCAGAAAAATGCATATTAGTTAGTGCCGATGGGGGGGGGGGGGGGGGGGGGCGGGTGGCCTCTGCTGTAACCCTTCTGAAAATTTCCTGTGAATTTATTTCATTGACATTAATTGTAAAAATAAAATTTTTCAATTGAGTGTAATCATATCGAATGGTAAGTAATATATATTAGTAAATTACAATAGTTAGAAAAGACACAATTTTGTATGGAGCGTACATAACTTTGTTACTGGCCAGTGAAAAAAATCAGTGTACTGGCCAGTGACCAGTGGGTAAAAATGTTAATTTTGACCTATAATTCACCCCCACACCCCACCCCTCTGCTGTAACTTTTCAGAACATTTGCTGTGAATTTCAGGATTTTTTTTTTTTTTTTTTTTTTTTTTTACTCAGAATCACACCTGGCTAACAGAGTGACTGGCATTTTGTGTGAAGAGGTCACAATATTAAGGATTGGGCTGTTTCTAAATGCACTGACAAAATAATTGATAAGAATTCACCCTTTCTTATGTTTTTTTGCTTCATTATTTTTCTAACCAAAATAATTATTCTTTAATTAATATCAATTAATTTTTAATTTAAATGGTAAATATTTTAAAACTACTGTTTTTAACGAAATCGTCAAAATAATATAACACGCTATTTTATTAAACATTAAGTTAATTTGCAGAAAGTTTTTGACCCAATATTTGTGTGCGCAGAAAGTTTTTGGTTTTATACAAGTCTGGCAAGCAGGTCCTTGCTCCATTTGGAAAAAATTCGCCGGAAGGAGGCGCTGTAATAGCGATTTTTGTGCGATTTTGAATATTGTAGAATCGAAAAGTGTATGAAGTTACGCATAGAATTGAACTAAATATTTTTTTTTAAAGTTTTTGACTGTAGCAAGCAGGTCCATCCTTAATTTGGAAAAAAATCCGCCGATAGGGGCGCTGCAATAGTGATTTTTGTGCCATTTTGAGTAGTTTACCATCGAAAAGTGTATGAGGTTATGCATAGAATTGAGCCAAATGTTTTGTGTATGTGTTTAGTTATGGCAAGAGAAGGTCTTCTTCATTGAATTTGGAAAAATTCCGCTGGAAGGGGACGCTGCAATAGCGATTTTTGTGCCATTTTCAATATTGTACCTTCGAAAAGTGTATGAAGTTATGCATAGAATTGAACCAAATTTTTACTTTCTTCTACCTTTACAAGAAGAAAGTATTGGATTCGTGAAAATTTTCGACTTCCGGTTTTCGACGGATTTACACGTTTTAGAATGCCCAGAACACGATTTGATGGTTTTTAGAAAATGTCTGTCTGTGAATATCTGTCTGTCACTCTGTCACTGTGTCTGTGAGTCTGTATGTGACAAAAATTTTGTGGGCGCTCTATCTCAAGAACTAATGCACGGAATTTCACAAAACTTATTATTTAGTTAGACCTTGATATAAACTGGACCTGATTAGTTTTGGGGGAAAATCGCCCAAAAGGTGGCGCTGCTATGCGGCATTTTTCACGATTTCTGCAATACCTATATCTCAAGAACTACTGCACGGATTTTCATAAAACTTCAGATTCAGTTAGTCCAGGATATAGTTTGGTGCTGATTACTTTTTTGTGAAAATCGACCAACAGGTGGCGCTGCTATGCTGCATTATTCATGATTATCGCAATAGCTCTAACTCAAGAAAAAATGCACGAATTATCATCAAACTTCAGATTTCGTTAATCCTTGATATAAATTAGTGCTGTTTAATTTTTGGTGTAAATCGCCCAACAGGTGGCGCTGCTGTGCTGCATTTTCACGATTTTCGCAAGAGCTGTATCTCAAGAACTATTGCACGGATTTTCATCAAACTTCAAATTTAGTTAGTCCTTGAGATGAATTGTCGTGTAAATTAGTGCTGTTTAATTTTTGCTGTAAATCGCTCAACAGGTGGCGCTGCTATGCTGAATTTTTTGCGATTTCCGCAATAGCTTTATCTCAAGAACTAACGCTTAGATTTTCAACAAACTTCAGATTCAGGTATACCTTGATATCATTTAGTGCTGTTTATTTTTAGTGTAAATCGCTCAACAGGTGGCGCTGCTATGCTACATTTTTCAGAATTCCCGCTATAGCTCTGTCTCAAGAACTAATGCAAGAATTTTCATCCAACTTCAAATACAGATATACTCTGATATGAATTGGTGCTAAATCGTTTTTATTTCTTGTACTATTTAAATGATTTAATTGCTGTGATTTATATAGAAGAAAGTTTTGTGATGGCCACAACATACTAGTTTGTGTATGTTTTTGGCCATGGCAAGAAGGCCCTCCCTGAATTCGGAAATACTTCGCCGAAAGGGGGCACTATAACAGCGATTTTTGTCTAATTTTCTTTATTTTTGGTAGTTCTATTGTACACCGTTGGCTCGTGAATCGACGGGAACTTCCCATCCTGATAAGCCGACGATTCGCGAACAGCTGATATACAACAGAATAACGGAAAACTATTGATTTAAATAAATATCATGATAGGGTTTTTCTATTATTTTCTTACCTATCTGGTAAAACAGACGTACGCTGGTTTCCTTCTTACGTAGGCAACCTGTAAAAATAGATGTGGCAAATTGTGAATAATATCATCTTCGAAGAATCCAGATGTAGAGAAAACTATTTAATGCTTGACAAATTCTAGGTTACAAGGATGCACGCTCACACACTAAAATATAAAGTAAAAGGAGTAAAATATTAATAAGAGAAGAGTATTGACATCGAAAATCCAGTAGGAGACGTAAGTCTTCCATAGAGCAAAAGGTTGACGCACAAAAAACCGTGCGTCTTGACCTGACAAAATCGGCCCTTCAAGTGAGAAGTAAAAAGGGGCTCACACAAGTTAAAACAGAGTAAAATAGTCTGGAAACAATGAAAACTGCTTAACAAGCAAATCAGTTCTAATTAAAGGAGTCTATATCGTCAGAAAAGTTCTCTGGTGCTGCGATCTATTGTCGCCTTTTCGAAACATAAGTCTCTGACACAATTGTCCATTAGTCCCTGATCTTACGAGAACTTCGCTCAGGGAAGTGTCGCCATCTTGGAACACATTTCACAGGCGAGGCGGTGTTGGACATAAAACCACTTACGCTGAGACGTTTTCCAACACCCCCGCTTTTTATGTCAAACCGACGAGCGTAAAATGTTTAACTTATTTCTCAAACACTCAAAATGAGGCTTAGGCAACGGCTTGGTGAGCACGTCTGCCAACATTAACTTCGATGGGCAATAAGTTATTTTGATTATGCCATTCTGGCATAGATGTCTGATGTGATGATACTTTACTTCCACGTGTTTAGTTCTTGTCTGTGCCTTTTCGTTTTCGGTCAATCTTATGGCCGATAAGTTATCTTCATATAAAGTCACAGGTAGTTGTTGACACAGTTCGAGATCCTTTAATAAATCCAATAACCACGCGATTTCTTGACCTGCATTAGAGGCAGCAATATACTCAGCCTCCGTAGACGAGAGTGCAGTGCAACTCTGTTTTCTCGATGACCATGCCAATATATTATTTCCTAATTTAAACAAGTTTCCAGTGGTTGACTTCCTGTCTATTCTGTCGTTGCCCCAATCGGCATCGCTATATGCCGTTAGGATTGGAGGTTTTGTTTTATCTATGACGAATATTAGATCTTTGGTAGTAAGCAGATATCTAATTAACTTCTCGATAGCTTGCCAATCGACTTCCCTTGGGGATTCATTCCTTCTTCCCAGGATATTAACGACAGATGCTATGTCGGGTCTAGTTAAAGTTGCAATGTATAGAAGCCCTCCTATAGCCTGTCTAAATTTTACATTATCTCCCATTAGTTTCCCGTTTGGATCTAGATTAAAGTAGTTACTATTCATGGGTGTATATGTAGGCTTACCATTTAACAAATTGAATTTTTCTGCGATTTGTATTATTTTGTGTTCCTGGTCTAATTCTAGATTACCGTTATCTGTTTCCTTTATGTTTATCCCTAAATATTGTGTTACTTGACCTAAATTTTTGATTTCGTATTGCTTTGATAATTCAGTGTATATTTCGTGTGTGTCTGTTTTATCTCCTGCGACTAAGTTGTCATCAACATACACTATTATGTCTGCGATTTTTCCACTTTGGACTCTTTTGTACAGACATTTGTCTGACGCGCATTCAACGAAATTTAGTTATTTTAGAGATTTACTTATTTTTTGGTTCCACGGCCTAGCTGCCTGCTTAAGGCCGTAAATCGCTTTGTTTAAACTACACACTTTATCTTCTTCCCCTTTGGTTATGTATCCCTCTGGCTGGTGCATATAAACTTCCTCTTCCAAGTCGCCATGTAAGAAAGTAGTTTTGACATCTAGCTGAGTTATTTTTAAGTCTTTGTACGCCGCTGCGTTTAAGAATGCTCGCAGGGTGGTATGCGCTACAACGGGTGCGTAGGTCTCATCAAAATCGCTTCCATATTTTTGAGCATATCCCTTAGCGACCAATCTAGCTTTATATCGCTCTATAGACCCGTTGGCTCCCCTTTTTGCCTTAAACGCCCACCTACAACCTATGACGCGTTTTCCCGGGATAGATTTTATTAATCTCCAAGTATTATTTTGCTTCAGAGAATCTATTTCCTCTCTAGTAGCTTTTAGCCATTTATCTTTAGTTTCTGCGTCATTGATATTTTGTAGGTCTGTCCATGACTTTGGCTCCTGAATTTGACACAGGTTTGCGCTTATACCAAAACGGTTAGGTGGTACGCCACGATTTTGTCTTTGCGATCTTCTCGGTTCAAGGGATGTGTCGGTCGGGGTGTTATTCTGATCATCGTCGCGTTCTTCTAGATCAATTTCAATATTATCTGCGGGAGTTTGTTCGTTGTTTTGATTTTCTTTGGCGGGTTTAATTTCCTCATCTTTTATACCTTCTTCGAAGAATTTTACGGTTCTAGATATTATAATTTTATTTTCACCCGTATATATCCTATAGCCCTTGCTCCTGAAATCATATCCCAACATTATTCCCTCGATGGCTTTCTCATCTAACTTATTCCTTTTAGGTTTGTCGATGTAGGCAAATGCCTTACATCCGAATGTTTTAATGTTCGAGAGATCGGGTTTCCTTTTATGCCAAAGTTCATAGGGTGTCATGTTATTTTCGTTAGCTTTTGTTGGTAGACGGTTGATGAGGTAGGTGGCGGACATGACAGCTTCCCCCCAGAATTGTTTAGGTAACTTAGCGTCCGACAACATGGTTCTAGCCATTTCCACTATCGTTCTATTCTTTCTCTCTGAAACGCCGTTCTGCGGGCTAGAATAGGGAACACTCAATTGACGCTCTATCCCGTTTTCTATCAGGCAGTTTTCAAATTCATCACTGATATACTCTTTTCGTTATCGGATCTTATTGCCTTTATCAACTTGCCAAATTTATTTTTTGTTAGCGCTATGTATTCTGTCAGTTTGATAACGGCTTCCGATCTATGCGCGATTAAGTATGTTATTGTGTACCTGCTATAATCATCCGTGAATGTTATGAAGTACCTTTTCCCTCCTATCGTTTCAGTATTCATGGGGCCACATATATCGGAATGTGCAAGGGTACCGATATCTTTGGTTCTGTTTGTGGCTACTTTAGGGTAGGGCAGAGCGGAAAGTTTCCCTTCAATGCACTTGGTGCATCGCGTGTCATGTTTACAATTATTAATTGTTATCCCATTGGCTAATTCATGATTAACAAGGTATTTAATATCATCAAAATTTTTGTGTCCGAGTCTTCGGTGCCACATTGAAATACAATTTGTATTGTTACAGAAAGTTTGAGTACTTATAGTATAGCCGTAATCATCTTCAGGGTTTAATACATAAAGATTATCATTTAATTTAGCTGTCAAGATTATATTATCATCTTTGACAAATAAACATGCATTTTTCTCGAAAATTACCTTTATGTTATTTTCAGTGGCTTTCTTAACTGACAATAAATTGCTTTTTAGTTCTGGACAATATAATACATTTTTTAGTGTAATGTAGTGGTTTTTGTCTGTTTTTAATTTTTACGTCGCCCATACCTTGCGAATTAAGCCTTTTTCCATTAGCGATTGTTATATTCCCAAAATTCCCGGCTGTGAATGTAGCAAAATTTGTTTTTGCTGATGTAACGTGCCTGTTACAACCCGAGTCAATAATAATAATGTATGTGTTTGAATCTGTTGTTTGTGTTTGGTTAATTTTTACTGACTCAATTTCGAAATTATTTTCCATTGGGAAGAGAGGAATGATCGATTGGTTAACCTCATCCTCTATATTTGATTTGCTGTTAAAGCAAAAATTCGAGGAGTCGGTTTTACTACCATTATGTTGATTTTTGGGGTTTACCGAATTGGCTTTAAAGTTGGCATGGTTGTTAAATTTACTACTGTTATAATTTTCATTTCTTTGGTAATTGGTTTTCTGTTTATTTTTCAATTTGTAACATTCTGAACGAACGTGCCCATCTCGTTGACAAAAATTGCAATACTTTTTGCTCCCTTTATTTAAAATATTTTATGCTGTGTCCCTTGGTCGTGTGCTGGTGTTTTTGTATTCAATCCGATGAGAGTACTCATCGATGAGTTTATTTTTTACAAACTCGAGGTCTAGATCCTTTTCGTCTCTAGCCTCCATACTCGTTATAAGAGGAGCGTATGACTGAGGCAAGCTGCAAAGCATAAGAGCCACAATGTGCGAATCATTTATGAGCTCTCCAATGGCAGCGAGTTTGTCTCGGATAGTTAAAATATTGTTGATATGTAAATTTAAGTCTCCCCCTTCGTTTAACCGTTGGGAATAGAGCTTTCTCAGCAAAAATAACTTAGATGATAGATTTGCCCTTTGGTGGACATTTTTGAGTTTCTCCCAAATTGCTTTTGGGGATGTTAAATTTCTAATGTGAACGATTTGTGTATTTTCAATGCACAAACAAATGATGGCTTTCGCCTTAGCAGCATTTTTTGTATATGTATCATCGGGTGAGCTAGGTGGAGATTCTGTTATATATTTGAACAGATCATCTTTAATTAATAAATTTTCTAATTTAAAACACCAATGATTATAATTATTATCGTTCAACTTTTCTACTGCTGTAATTTCTTTTGAGGCAGCCATAGCGTGTTATTCAAGTATTATAAATTCTTTGATAACAAATACATTTACTATAAGAAGTTTGTGACTTTCTTAAAATAATTTCTTAGAATATATGCATAAATGTAAATAAAATGATCACTTATTCAAAATAATCAATATTCATTCATAATAATAATAATAATACCTTTTTTTGCGATATTATTTTAAAACAGTACCAATATTTATTCATGCACATTTATTTTCATATATTTATTTCAATATTTCATATCATATATGTGCATCTTTTTCATTTTATCGCAATCAAATAAACAAATTTTTATTACTGGGTTTTATTTATTTATTTATCTATTTATTTACTTTCCCCTTCAATTCACTCCTCATTATCTTTTAAAATATCTGGGAAGGGTGAGTTCGCGATAAGCATCAAGCTAAGGACCCAGTATAAATATAAAATAACTAGCAAAACCCGCGGCTTTGCTCGTGTAATAGTTGAAATACGCCACGTGATATTTGCAGGACTTTTTTTTATTAGAAGAACACTGTTTGAAATAATTCAAAAATTACAAATTAAGCCACAGTGTGACTAAACTTCATTATAAAAGTGCATTTGACAGAAATGAGATTTTAATTAATAAGAAGAACTAAAACTAATTCCAATTAAATGATAATTTAGAAAGTATTTTGAGACTTTTATGCTTATTTAATACGCTCATTTCAGTATTCATTTGAAGTTTTGAATTTTTTAGAAACCATCTTAACACATTTAAATCTTAAAATTTACATTCATGTCAAATTCCAAGCTTCTTGTCTTACAGTCTACCACCTCTCTAGTGTTAGTGGCACCAACATAAAATGCCGAAACAGAGTTCAAATAGAATGTCTCGAAAAATGTTGAAACAGAGACCGGCACCATTAATTTGCCAACAACATTAACCTTGAAAGCAGTTGTTATTTCCTAATATTCTATAGAAAACGGAATTTAGATGCTTTTAAAGGCTTTCTTGTTGTTCCTGCTAACCAGGTGGTAGTGACACCGGCATAAAATATAGCCCGTATAGGATCAGAGACTATCTCTCTTGATTCGCAACCAATAATCTGTAATCGGTATATTATTTCTTGAGATTCCATAGAAATTTAGGACTCTTTTAGAATGCTTTTTGCTCCTTCCCTTCACTTCACCCCTTTTTAATTTAGAATTTATTTTCGACTGTTCTTAGAGGACATTTATATTTTATAATTAACTACCGTGCTATATTTAAAATTTCTAGCCTCTTCAGAATCGCAGAAATCGCAGTTTAGAAAGGTTTTTGCTTCTGCCATTCTCCACATAAAATATAGCTTATGTTTGAGCAGGTTCTATCACCATCAATTTGCAACCATTATGTTTGATATCGGTTTCGTATTTCATACGATTGCATAAAAATCGTAATTTAGAACGCTTTTCGCTCACTTCATCCTTTTGAATTTGGAATTTTCTTTCGCCAATTCTTAGAAAGTATTTGTATCTTTGAAGTATTTAGGAGCAAATTGGCCGAGTACCGAGTACTCGGTACAGCTCTACTTATAGCTGAACACCATCATGCGACAAATCATAAAATTTTGAAAAAGTCATACATTTAACTCTTTGGGCTCCCACACTCTCAGAAATAAAACTCTCAACTTTGACGATTCAGCAGTCCTCGAGCTATATTTCGTTGTTTTTGACAATCATTTCGTATCAAAATCACGTGACTTTTAACGACACGTAAACTCTCAAATATTTGACGAAGGTGTTTCTTCACTCACGGCCAGACTCAATGCATTTTAAGGAAACCGTACCTCCTCAAATCCTGCGACTTTAGCAAGCAAATATTTGCTTGTTTATGTTATTCCTGTCATAATTTATTTAAAAAATTGCACTTTTTAGCGCTTTTCAGAAAATGCTGAAACACAGGTAGTTATTGCTTCTGCATTAGTTATTTTTTTAGCTGTTAAAGTTTTTAAGAATGTTTATTATTATTTATATTATTATTATTATTATTATTATTTTACTTTGCTCGCTATGGTTTAATTCGAAAAGAATAAATTTCCTGTGTTTTACAAAATCGTTCAAAAAGAAAATTTGGTCAATGAAGTTTCAAAATTCCAAGATCTCTTTTTCATTTAAGAAATATATTCATATAACTATCAAATTAAATATGCATAATTGATCCCTCTCCCTTCTCTTCTGTAAACAGTAAAGTGTTAAAATCTTAACCAACTACTCAAATTGATAAAATCTCCCCCATATGTACTTTAAATTCGTTATTTCTGAGCAACAAATTAACCAGATCATATTTTAATCATTCATCGATCAAAGAAAATTTTCCTAATAAATTATATTAATCAAGCCATATTATAATTACTCATATTAACCACAGGAAATAATAATAATAAATTAGTCTTACTAATTAAAACTTGCAAGAATTATAAGTATAACACCATCGATAAAATTACAACCAACCTTATAAAAGTATAAATATACAGTAGAATCCATTACATGCATGTAAAATCGTATCTGTTCGAGGACTCAATAGCATAATAGCTAGAGTGACCGTCTCCCACACCGGAGGTCGTGAGTTCGAATCAACCCGAAGACCAAAGCTATTATTTTTTCTCCTGTCGATACAAGAGCTTCCAAACTGTTCAATAGGTGGCACCACCAGCCCTCTGATTGCATTTTTCAAATAAGCACTTTTGACGAAATTGTTATCCTCAAACAAGCGAAGAAAGTAATTTTCTCAATATGACGAAATATTCGCTCGGAGCATATCCCAGGAAATGGTTTCGTCAAAAATGAAGAAAATTTCGTGAAATCTGAGTATCCATTTCTGAGAGTGCACATGCGTATTTTAAGCAATTCTTTCTAACTGAGCCCCTTATTAAATTGGAGATTTGAAATTTTGCATACTTATAGCAGAACACCTAAAGCCAGGCGACAAATCATAAAATCTTGAAAAAGGTCTTACGTTTAACCCTTTGTGCTACCACATAATGTATTTTAAGCAATTCTTTCTAAGAGAGCGCCTAATTAAGTTGGGGACATGAATTTTTGCATACGTATAGCTGAATACCTCAGACCACATGAAAAGTTATAAAATTTTCAAAAAGTCTTATATTATTTATTCCTCCCGGCTCTATCTTGTGTATTTTAAGCAATTTTTCTAACCTCCGCCCTTTTCACCTGGGGAACACTTTTCCAACTTTTGCCGACACCCCTTTCACCATTTTTTACCATAACCTTACATATTTTAGTTTCACTTTTTACCGCCAGGGGCGCCTACTTATCTCGGGTGCTATGTGCCCAATCCCCTGGACTAATATATCTACGGAGAGTATGTAAAACGGAGTTTCGTTCGGATAGAGGTTTGTTTAGAATAGAGTGCGCTCCTGGTTGCGAAATGTGGAACTAACAGATTTTTCAAAAGGATAAAGTGTTTTGAAAGGAATATTAAACGAAACCCTCTGTGCTATCTGTGATCACACTTACTCACTTGTTTTTTCTTTTTGCGATTTTCTAACTACGAATATTTCGTGAACGATTGTATCTGGGGATATAGTTCCTAATAGCAGGGTTCGTAAATATCATGATATTTTAAAAAATAACAGATATTTTTGATATATATCCGATATTTTCAAAATAGTCAACTCACTGCTGACAAATATTTTCAAGCAAAATATAAATTATAACATATTGCACTTACCATGAAAACTTAAACTATATTCTAAAAATGCATTTCTCTTTTCCTTTTTGTTTTCTTTCACTTAGAACAAAACTGAAGATCAACTAATTGAAAACAGATACAATTTGCTTTACACACACACCTAAAAAAGCAAACTATAAAATTCAGTATTAAGAAATTTATAAATCAAAATTTTAAACACAAAACAGGTTTTTTTAATTGAAGAATTTTAACATAAATGTAAGCTTGTCTTATTTTTTATTCACTAACATGTTGTACATTTTAGACTCAACTAAACCAAATCAGAAAATATTCTTTTCTATAATGAAGCTGTATATAACTTATTATCTGAATTAGACAGCTTATCTTTCAGTGGATGTGAATTAATTGTTTCGAATAATTGTCTACATTTAAAAATGAAAGCTTCAAACATAAAGCTTGTAAAAGGTATTTGCTCTCTTCATTGGCTACGAAAGTCACTGCCAGTGACAAAATTTCTTTATCGGCATTATAACACAGTCAATAACAGTTGAAAATTTTATTTACTTTTGTTTTGACTGAAAATATCAAAATTATCTAGCACAGTGATATTTTGAAAATGAATAATCAAATATACAAATATCAAACCACTTTATATTTTGAAAATAAACATCAAGTACATGAAAATATTAAAAATGTTTATATTTTAAAAATAAATATCGGATATACAGGGCTATTACAAAAGATGGACCCGATTTAAAAAAAAAATCATATATTCGAAACTACTGCACATATTACAATAAGTGATACATGAATTCAAAGAGAAATATACCTAATTTTTTTTCAGTTACAAATGTTCGATGTGTGACCCTCTTGTTACATGGCATACGTCCAATCTGTAATCTCGTTTATGAAAACATTTTGTAGCATCATTCTGTCAATGGTTCTGAATTCTGCACAAATACGTTCTTTAATTTCTGACAGTGTCAAAGACATTGTTTATGTACCACCACGGCCAAACTCATAGGCGATCGAGTTTGGCCGTAGTACCACCAATGCCGAAAACAAAGTGTTCAGAACTTAAAGAGTGCATTTGTGAAGCTTTCAGAACCATTGACAGAGTGATGCTACAAAATGTTTTCATGAACGAGATTACAGATTGGACGTATGCCGTGTAACAAGAGGGTCACACATCGAACATTTGTAACTGAAAAAAACTTAGTATATTGAATATTAACATTTCACTGCTGAAATGTAGTTGAAAAATTAATTAAAAAAAAAAAAAAAAAAAAAAACTTAGTATATTTCTCTTTAAATTCATGTATCACTTATTTTAATAATGTGCAGTAGTTTCGAAAATATGATTTTTTTTTAGAAATCTGGTCTATCTTTTGTAATAGCCCTGTATATCCGATATATATTCACTGATCAACGAAACCTGGTTCCTAGTATACATTTCTTGATCCACATATCGAAAGCTTTCAAACAATACCGCTCTCGTCAAAATCTAGAACTGACAGATGGAAATAGGATCACTTCTCTGAACTTGTGTTTTCAACATTTGTAAAGTAAAAATGATTTATTGGATCTTTTTTCACTGTTTTGTTTATGGATAGAAGACCAGCTGTGTTAAAATAGTACTGATTCTGAAGAGAATTGTGTTACTTTCTTGAAAAGTTCAATGTCCTCTTTGTTCTACAAAACAAGGTACTTGCAATGATGAGCTTCTCTATTTAAATTCTGTTTGAAGACATTTGTCATAGGAAAAATGAGAATAATATGTATGAAAGAAAAAGGAAAAGCTATTTCAATAGGATGTTTAGTAATTATAAACAAACTAAATTTATCAGTGGGAAAAACAAACTAGTTGGATGTGCCACTTTCTTCTATCTCATATATTTTAATATTTAAAAATGTTGTTACAGATGTCAATATTTTATTTTTATTAGTTCAATACTATATCAACTTTGACTTTCATCTTAAATTTCTGCTTCAGTCAATTAATCGGAGTAAAAACGAGTTGATCTCGATCATGATATTTATTAAAATCCCGAATGGTTGGCTTATCAGTATGGAAAGTTCCGTCGATTCACGAATCACTGGTGTACAACAGAACTACGAAAAATTAAGAAGATTACACAAAAATCGTTTTTAAAGCGCATTTTTCAACATTCAGGGAGGACCTTCTTGCCATGGCCAAAAACATACACAAGAAATTTGGTTCAATTCTATGCATAACTTCATACACTTTTCTAAGGTACAATATTGAAAATGGCACAAAAATCGCAATTACAGCGTCCCCTACCGACGGATTTTTTTTCAAATTATGTAAGGACCTGCTTGCCATAGCCGAGAACTTAAAACAATAATAATAATAAAAAAAACAATTGATTCAATTCTATGCATAATTTTATACACTTTTCGATGGTACAATATTCAAAATCGTACAACATTCGCAATTACAGCTCGTCCCCTTCCGGCGGATTTTTTCCATTTTTAGGGAGGACCTGCTTGCTACAGCCAAAAACTTAAAAAAAAAAAAGTTTAATTCTATGCATAACGTTATACACTTTTCGATGGTACAATATTCAAAATCGCACAAAAATCACAATTACAGCGCCCCCTTCCGGCGGATGTTTTTCTAAATGAAGGAAGTACCTGCTGCTTGCCATAGCCAAAAACTTAAAAAAAAATGGTTCAATTCTATGCATAACTTAATACAATGGCGACAGACAGACGGACACACGGACAGACAAGACATTTTGTATAAACATGTTGTGGGGCCTCAGATGAGGGCGGTAGCGTGACGTAAACTCCTCAGAGGCGTGATGACAAAGGTTTTAGTTAAGATAAAAAATTAAAGGTTTTATTCTCGCAAAACAACAGGAAATCTTGGCTAAATACAATGTCTACACTAACACAACAAATACTTAGGAAATTAATTTGATGAAATAAAGTCTTGTAATGTAGGAATATCTAAAATTGTCCTTGACCGGATAACAAATCAGAGTCCAGATTAGTTATATTCAAGAGTCTCTGGGAAACACTATGGTCGCTTCTAAGTAATCAAATGTCCGTTAAAGGTGCGGACTAACGTTCGCCTGTGCGTTCAGCTTTTCCCCTGATGCTCCCAGCTGTGGCTCAGCTGATCGGCTATTCTTGCCGTTGAGAGAAACAAGTCTCCCCTCTCCTCGGAGCGACCTCCGAAAAATAATCCCGTGAAAAGCCTGGAGAGAAACTTTCCTCTCCTTCAGGTTGAAGAACCTCTTTTCACGTTTAGCTTCTGCTAAACTCTTCTAAAAGTCAACTAATCCCCCTGATCTCCTCAGAGATCTCGTATATATCCTCCATTTCTCTCTCGGAAAACAATGCTAGTTTCCAACATCCGCTGTTATTGGTTCGACCGTCAAGACCCTTTTGACAGCCGACCTTCTAGTGGCTGGTCGGGGGCCCTTCCCCCTTTTTGCACACGGAACACTTCTGTCAAAGTATGCGATGTCAAAAAGCACTTAGTGGCATATTTCGGTGTTACAAAGTGGGAACCAGTGGTCCTCTTTTTATGCACTATGTTCCAAAGTGTCATCTTCATAAGATCGATCGCACTGAAGTTATTTACTTTTAAGTTACCGGCAAACTCTGAGACTTAGACGAATTTTCTAGTGTCACTCCCGATTACATGGAGTTTCCATAGGCCGTGATTCTGTAGCATTTGTGAGGGTTTTTATGTGTGGAAACTGTGAAAAGGCTAAGTTTCCACAACCCCCCCCCCCCTTTTATATAATATTCTGGCCGCAGGACTGAATATTTTGAACACAAAGGGCAGCTCAAAAAAAATATTTTTGAGTGGCTCACATAAAAAAACCTCATATATTTAACTGCCTACCTGTCCGTTTCTTAAAATTTTACAGAATTCCTTTCTACCATTTTTTTTTTTTTTTTTTTTTTTTTACAAAATTCTATATGCTAATACCATTTTTAATACACATTACAAAACACAAGAAAATTATAAAAGTTTTATTACATACAATTAATTTGTCCCCTTTTTTCTGTATACTATTCTGACCAGTGGAGTGGCGTGAAAATTTTCGGTGGTCATCGCAATTATTTAAGTTTGTGGTGAAAAATTATTAACTCTAAAATTCAATGGTTGAATGTTCAAAAAAGAAACTTTAAATCTTACCTTCACTTATACATGAACACCAAATGTTCTGCTAAAACTGGATCGTAGAGTTTTAAAAGCTTATTAAGAGTTTTAAAATATTGCTTGGTCATCGCCGCATCCAGCGATGACCGGACGCCACGCCACTAATTCTGACCTGCTCAAGAAGTCCACATGAGCTATTTCTTTGCCAGCCCTATATTTAATTGCATACTGGTAGGGTTGCAAGGTTAATGCCCACCTGAGAAGACGAGGATTATTTCCTGAATTGTTTTTTAGGAACGTTAATGGGTTATGATCACTCTCGATCAGAAATTTTTGTCCGTCAATGTAATGCCTCAATTTTTTTATGGCAAAAATTATCGCTGCACATTCCCTTTCTGTTGCGCTGAATTTTTTTTCCGTTTCCGTAAATTTTCTGCTCAAATAAATAATGGGATGCTCCTCTGAATTTTGTCTCTGCGCGAGTACTGCTCCTGCCCCTGAATTTGACGCATCTGTCTGAATTATAAATTCTGCGTTATAGTTGGGGGCATACAATACAGGCCTCTCTGTAAGTTTTTCTTTCAGAGTGTCAAATGTCCTGTTCATTTCCTCGCTCCATACTATTTTTTCTTTTTTCCCTTTAGTGCCCTTGTAAGTGGTTCTACAATCGAGGCATAATTTTTTATGTAGCGCGAATAATAACCTGCCATTTCTAAACATCTGCGGATTTCTGTTTTCGTTTTTGGTGGCTGTAATTCGGTGATCGCTTTGATATTCGCTTCGACCGGCCGCCGTTGCCCTTCTCCCACTATGTGCCCTAAATACTTCACAGTCTTTCGCGCGAATTTGCACTTCGCTGTTTTTACCGTTAGCTTTGCTTCTCTTATTCTAGTAGGTACCGCTCTAAGATGCTCCAGGTGCTCTTCCCATGTCTCTGAGAAAATCGCCATATCATCGAGATAGGGCAGACAAAACTTCTCTAACCCTCTCAGCATTTTTGCCATGAATTTAGAAAATCTGAATGACGCATTGAGCAACCCAAATGGCATCTTCAGTGGGAAATATGTCCCAGTGTTTGTAACAAATGCGGCTAATTTTTGGGCTTGGGGCGTCATCGGTATTTGCCAATATCCTTTGGTCAGATCGAGCATCGTTATGTACTTACCTGCTGAAACTCTTTCTACTCTGTCCTCAATATTAGGGAGTGGATAATATTCAACTTTTGTTACAGAGTTCAATTTTCGATAGTCTATGCAACAGCGAGGATCCTTACCAGCTGATTGCACAAGGATCATGGGCGAATAGTGGTCTGATTCCCCTTCCCTTATAATATTTAATTACAGCATTCTTTTTATTTCCTTTTCTAAAATTTCCTCCTGTCTGCGGGACATTCTATAGGGTCTTATTCTTATAGGTTTGTTATCTGTGACTTCAATATCATGGATTTCCATGTGCGTAGTCCCTGGGTTATTCGAAAAAATCTCCCTGAACTCCCCCAGTAAGATTTCTAATTGCTGCAATTGTTCGGGGTTGCATCTCTCTTTTAATTTGCTATCCTCTACAATTTCTCCGAAGTTATAACTGTGTGGCTCATCTAAAGGAAATGCTATTTCCATCTCTTGTAAGTCCTCTAAATTATCACATTCGTGTGTTAATATATTTATTTTTTCTACTCTCTGTACATATGGTTTCAGTAGATTTACATGAAAAATTTGCGATTTTTCGCGCCTACCTGGCACTTCTACGATATAATTTGTATCCGAAATCTTAGCGGTAATTTTACCTGGTCCCGTCCAATTCGCTGACATCTTGTTTGCTTTGTTAGTTACTAATACGAGTACCTGGTCCCCTGGTTTAAATTCCCTTTCGACCGCCTTCTTATCGTACCAGCTTTGCGTTTTCCCCTGCTTACTACCATATTTTCGTCCGCCAGCTCCTGACATCTTTTTAGCTGATTCATTAGTCCAAAAACATATTCTGTGACTAGCTCAGGCTCCTGACTGTCACCTGACCACTGCTCGTATAATAATGTTTCCGGTGTTCTAAAATTTTTACCGAAAATGAGCTCCGCTGGGCTGAAACCTGTTGAGTTGCTGACCGCATTTCTCAATGCTAGTAGTGCGTGGGGCAAATTCTCTTCCCAATCCTTTCCATTTTCTGTGCACATGACTTTTAACAGCCGTTTGATTGTCCTGTGCGTCCGTTCAACGTTATTTGAGGCCGGATGGCATACACTTGAATGCCTTAGCTTGACTCCAAATTTCTCTAAAAATGATGTCGTAAGACATGACGTAAAGGACCGACCTAAATCTGTTTGTACCTCTTTTGCGTAGCCTAGTCTGCAAAAGATTTGCATAAGCGCCTCCACTACAGATTCTGAGAGCATATTTTCTAACGGGATCGCCTCTGGAAATTTCGAAAATACACATAACGCCGTTAGCAAATATTTGTTTCCTTTTTTGGACTTTGGTAGGGGTCCAACTAAATCAATTGATAGCTTTGAAAAAGGCTCTGGTATGACTGGTACACGTGTCAAAGGGGCCTTTTTTTTCTCTCCCGACTTTCCAACTATTTGACAGTGGTGACATGATTTCACGAATTCTTCCGTTTGCCTTATGACGTTTGGCCAAAAGAAATATCTCAAAATCTTGTCCTTCGTTTTTTTTTCTCCCAAATGGGACACTGTATTCTCATGACAAGCGCAAAGAATAGCCTGTCTGAACTTCGTTGGTACAACTAATTGAAATCTTTCTAAGCCTCTATGATCGGTTGTTTTTCTTATTATTAAGGAGTTTCTGTACTCGAAGAACGACTTTTTTTAAGAGCTTTTTCCTTAATCTCATTCAGGGTATTATCTGTCTTTTGCTCGTTCGCAAATTCTTTCTTCCCCACCTTACTTAAAGAAAAGGCTTCATCTACGATTAGGTCCCGAAGCAAAATTGGCTGCTCCGTCCCCCCTTCACCTGAATTGTCCGATTCTGCTCTGTTGTTATCTACCGTTTCTGCACTCTCTGTGGGGCCTTGCCCATTGTCCGGTGATGGATCTTTATCCAGCTGATTCGCGTCCTGAAATTGACAGCTTGAGCCTTCGCTTTCCATCTGAGTTTTGGTTCTGCTCCGTGTCATTACGGCATTTATAATTTCGGGTTTTGTGCTCTTATTTGATTCGATTAATATTTGGGTGTCATTCTCTAAGATATAATAATTTATGTCGGAATATTTGTCTGCCACTAATGCTGTCGTATTAACAGTGATTTCATCGGGTAATTCTAGCGTTATTTCTGCTATAGGAAGACAGCGCAGATCCTGAACTAATGGCTGCCTTACCCAGCTGACCTGACCAGTTAATTGATTAGTTTTAACTAATTTATTCGGACAGATGTCCACGGTCGAACCCGTATCTCTTAATATAATGATTTCTTCGCCGTTTATTTTACCCCGACTCAGATACGGTTCAAAACCTTTCTCTAAGTTTATCTCCTTACTGATATTATGCACAGTCTTGTGTGAGTTTTCCCTTTTTTTTAATTCTGGGCAGTTCTGTTTATAATGTTTTGGACTTGAGCAATTAAAACAAGTATTTTTCCTAGGTTTATCAAATATCTTTTCCATTTCTTTATTCTCATTTTTATCCCTCCAATTCAATTTAATTTCCGGGTTTTTTTCTGCCTCTTTTTCGGCGTATCTGGGCCTTTCAAATCTTTTTTCGATGCGGGGCCTACTATTCCATGGTTTTCTGGAGATACCCTTTATCGTTTCATACCCATTCAAATCTTTGACTAAGCTGTCCGGATTCTTGTACGAAGCCCAAGAGTCGATGAAATGTTCCTTCATTTCGGTCGGCACTCTTCTTTTTATTTGCTCCGTAATTAGTAAGCTTTTGAGTTCTTCTATCGTATTTATCTCTAACCCATTGAGCCACCCCTCTTGAAAGCTGTTTAGCTCAAATATTAGATCTTTCCATGGACTGGTCGGATTTTTTTGATGCCGAAGCAGTTTTACGCGATAAGCTTCTGCGCTTAATCTATATCTTGTCAATAGGACTGATTTGACATAATTAAAACTGTCTACTTTTTCTTTGTCCTCTCGTAATATAAGTTCAGCTACATCAATTGGCAATAATGCTAAAAGATGCGTGACTAAATCCTCTGATTCAATACCAGACCTTTCTGCCTGTCTTTCGAATAAATTCAGAAAAAGCGTAATGTCAGATTTCTCTGGGTCAAAATTATGCATGATAGATTTGATTTGGATTTTAGGGCCTCTGTCGGATCTATTGCTAGCACTCGAACTACTTCGCTCCGCGCCTTGCGTTAACCGCAAACGCTCTAACTCGAATTCCCTGTCAAGTTTTGCTTTCTCATACTCTCTCTCTTTTTCTCTCTCCTCTCTTTTTAGCCTCTCATTTTCTTTCCTCTAGCCGTAGTTTCCTCCCTGTCCTGAACAATGTACCCAGCTTGCGTCACTGCCAGTTCTTCGTCGTAGTCATTTGCCTGCTCAATTTTTTGAATAATTATTGCCATCGTGTCGCCTTCCTCAATTTTTACCCCCAGCTCGTCTGCTAATTTTTGCAAATCAATCTTTCTACAATATTTTAGTGCCGTAATTTTTGCCATATTGTACACACTTGAGTTTTACTCAAATTGTAACAATAATATCAAAGAGAATTGAATCCTGTCACCTGACATGTAGAAAAAAAAGATAATAATAATTTCGACCTATCTAGTTTAAATTATGCTATGGGTACTTTTATAAACACCTTTTGAATACAAACAGTAACATAGAGAATAAATTTGATATATACTATAAAATTATTTGAATGCCTTCTCTTTCTGTTAAATATGCAAGATAAATTCAGCTCTGAAATCCCTATGCACACAAAATGAAACAAAGTATCTGAAAATTTTATACCAATTGTACATATAACTTTTTGAAAAACTCTTAAATTTCCTCAAGATTGAGCACACCTTGCAATCCTGATCCAGTGCTACCAATACTTTTCATAAATTCAGAAAATTTCTTTATATAATAACCAACAATTAATAAAATATTTTCCTGCACGAATCTATAAATAACATTGTATCCTTGCACATCTAATTTAAAAAGCTCTTCCCTTTGGGTTTTTTTCCCACCCCTAAGCACAATTTAATCCTGAAAATTTTCTATTCTTAGCACTAGAAAAAAAAGATTTCCCATTTATTCTTCCCGAATAAATCCTAGATTCTAAATCTGATTAATAGGCTAGGCTACTTAAGTTAACTTTAACTCTTCTTAGCTTAATGCTATTTTTTTTTGAAGACACACAATAAATTTTTGCCTGAAAACTTTAGCTATTTACTTGACACATCTAAACAATTCTAACAATAAGAGCCACTCAAAAAAAATTTTTTTATGAGCTTACCTATCATGTTGCGTCGACTCGCCATCAACTGAACTGCCGGTTGTGGGCTGATCGGAACACCGTTGATCATCAGTTGTGGGCCACTGCTGAATCTTAGTGCACTGTCGTTGAAGCACCTGTCTTCCTCGCTGTCCGTCTCGCGTTAGGCCTTTTCCAGGGGATCTGGCTCCGGTCTGCTTGCGCCGGGCTTGTTCTTTAGGCTCCCAGTGGATCTCTTGGAGTTCCGTCCGCCTTTTCTTGGAGAGCTTGATTGCTGTGTCCTTTGCTGCAGTTGTTTTTTCGTCCTGCTGTCCGCTGGTTAGCACACGGGTCTTTCAATATCAGATTTCCACTGCCTCACCGCCACTTTATTTTAGTATCAAAGTTCTTTTTTAGCTGCCACCAGTTGTGGGGCCTCAGATGAGGGCGGTAGCGTGACGTAAACTCCTCAGAGGCGTGATGACAAAGGTTTTAGTTAAGATGAAAAATTAAAGGTTTTATTCTCGCAAAACAACAAGAAATCTTGGCTAAATACAATGTCTACACTAACACAACAAATACTTAGGAAATTAATTTGATGAAATAAAGTCTTGTAAGGTAGGAATATCTAAAATTGTCCTTGACCGGATAACAAATCAGGTCCAGATTAGTTATATTCAAGAGTCTCTGGGAAACACTATGGTCGCTTCTAAGTAATCAAATGTCCGTTAAAGGTGCGGGCTAACGTTCGCCTGTGCGTTCAGCTTTTCCCCTGATGCTCCCAGCTGTGGCTCAGCTGATCGGCTATTGTTGCCGTTGAGAGAAAAACAAGTCTCCCCTCTCCTCGGAGCGACCTCCTAAAAATAATCCCGTGAAAAGCCTGGAGAGAAACTTTTCTCTCCTTCAGGTTGAAGAACCTCTTTTCACGTTTAGCTTCTGCTAAACTCTTCTAAAAGTCAACTAATCCCCCTGATCTCCTCAGAGATCTCGTATATATTCTTCATTTCTCTCTCGGAAAACAATGCTAGTTTCCAACATCCGCTGTTATTGGTTCGCCCGTCAAGACCCTTTTGACAGCCGACCTTCTAGTGGCTGGTCGGGGGCCCTTCCCCCTTTTTGCACACGGAACACTCCTGTCAAAGTATGCGATGTCAAAAAGCACTTAGCGGCATATTTCGGTGTTACAAAGTGGGAACCAGTGGTCCTCTTTTTATGTACTATGTTCCAAAGTGTCATCTTCATAAGATCGATCGTACTGAAGTTATTTACTTTTAAGTTACCGGCAAACTCTGAGACTTAGACGAATTTTCTAGTGTCACTCCCGAATACATGGAGTTTCCATAGGCCGTGATTCTGTAGCATTTGTGAGGGTTTTTATGTGTGGAAACTGTGTGAAAAGGCTAAGTTTCCACAATGTTTTTTTTGGGGATCGCTGACCCCTAAAACGTGTTAAATCCCTCGAAAACCGGAGGTCGAAAAAAATTTCGATTACAATACTTTCTTCTATATAAATATAGAAGAAAGTAAAAAAGTAAATCTTTATCTCTGTATATAGTAAGACACTAAATTAAAAAAACCCCTACTAAGTATATTAGAATAAGCAAAAGACAAAACATGATTAAATTTCAATATTTAATTACTAGAAACCAAAACATTTGTTTTTAAGTAACTTTAACTTAATAAATGATTTCAATATTTAATTACTAGAAACCAAAACATTTGTTTTTAAGTAACTTTAACTTAATAAATGAATTGAAATTATTAATGTTTTAAAGACATAAAATTATAAAAATTTAACGTTTTTCTTCTTTAAGCAAGTATAAAATAGAAATATTAATATTGAAATTAAGAACACCAAAATATTCGTCCGGATACTGAATATACGGAGAAAAAAAATTTACCGTATATTCGGTATCCGGTATACCGCAAAATTCCACATCCGGTGCATCCGTATAAAAACCTGTTTCGGTCGGTCCTTAGTTCTGCTCTCGAAGCTAGTAGAAAAGAGGTGCTGGTCTCGAACCCTATTGCTCCCTTCGGCCTAATCGTTCGGAGGTTTCCGTGGTTTCCTTCAAACCTTGCGTAAATAAAATACACAACACCTTGATAGACTAGGAAATTCAGTTCATATAAATAAGGTGAATTTTTCTATACGAGATTACTGGTATTTTTTAACTGAAAAATTCCCTGGCCGGTAGCCACCCTGACTATAGCTTAATAAAATCAAGGAGTCAGAGGTAGTCCTAATCAAATCAGGCAATAAGCCATCAGATATAAATTAGGGATGCCCCGAATATTCGGTATCTATTCGGTATTCAGCATAACTACCGAATATTCGGTTAGGCCGAATATAAAATTATTCGGTTTGGCCGAATATTTCAATATTTGGCCAGACCGAATGCTTAAAAAACCTTTTTAAAAATATTTTTTAAAACCTTAAAACAACTTCTATTTTTAACTGTCAATTAATAAAGATATTTTGAATTAATAGAAACAGAATCATATTTAAATAAACGCGAATGCTTTTACATTTTTTATTTGCTATTCGAAAACTATCACGTAAGAAAATTAACCAATAATGACTATTTAACCCTTAAATGCCTGAGTTTTCAAAAATCATTTAAAAAATGTTTTTCGGCTTTCATTTTTTAAATAAATCATGAGAAAATTACTTAAAAAAATCATATTTCGTTTTAAGTATGGTTTACGGCTAAAAAACTGTTTGTTACTAATCGGCAATACTGGTGTTTAATTGAAAAAAATAATTTCTCTTGATAAAATTCTGTAAACACGCAAGAATTTTGAGAACTATGATAAGAAATACATTTTACTTGCTCACTGCAGAACAAAATAGGGTATTTCGCAAGCTTCCAAACAAAACAAAAAGAACATGTATCAACAATTGAAAAAATAAATCTATCTTTATTCATAAACAGCACAAGTGTTGCCATCTAAAGGTTGAAAATCGATTTAATAATATTTTCAGAATGTCTTTTATTGGCAACATCAGGCATTATAGCTTCAATATTATTCTAATAGTATTTATAAGCCTAAATTGGGTATGTTGCCGAAAGGCAACACCCGGCATTTAAAGGTTAAGTCTCTTACTGACAAATAAACAGCATATGACAGTAAATTTTTTCTTCCAATTCCTTCAAAAATTCACTTTGATTTTAAAAAATTTGTTTTAGGATATAAGAAATTTTATTCATTTGTTTTGTTTAAATTCAGAAAGGAGTCCATGAAATTAATTTTTTTTTCAATTAAAGAAGTTTTAAAACTATCCTTTTTAAATAACAATTCAAAGCATAGATTTTTTTTTTTTTTAAATGTAAAATTTACTTGTAAAAAAGTCTTGTTTATCAATATGCAAGTATGTATGTTAAATTGTTTTAAAATTTAACTTTTTAATACTTTTGAACTTTGAAATTTAAAAGTATTCGACTTACCTGTTGGCCGAATATTCGGTATTCGGCCAAAATCACAATTCGGTGCATCCCTAATGTAAATGCAGTTATTAGCAATATAGTACCTTTATTTGTGTAGTATTGAATTGTTGTTTTGTTTGTCATTGTCTATTCAATATTTATGTCACGTTGTCAAAATGATATTCCCTTTGCAGTTAAATGCTTTCTATTCCTTACTTTTCATTTATTTTATACCAGAGTCAACAGTTTTTACTTTCTTCTATCTTTACAAGAAGAAAGTATTGGTTTCATGAAAATTTTCGAATTCCAGTTTTCGACGGATTTACACGTTTTATGAGTCAGAGATTCCAAAAAACATGTTTTTACAAAATGTCTGTCTGTGAGTCTGTCTGTATGTCTGTCTGTCTGTCTGTCCGTCTGTCTGTCTGTCCGTCCGTCTGTCTGTCTGTATGTGACACAAATTTTGTGGGCGCTCTATCTCAAGAACTAATGGACGAAATTTCACAAAACTTCATATTTAGTTAGACCTTGATATAAACTGGAACTGATTCGTTTTTGGTAAAAATCGCCCAACAGGTGGCGCTGCTATGCGGCATTTTTAACGATTTCTGTAATAGCTGTATCTCAAGAACTACTGCACGGATTTTCATAAAACTTCAGATTCAGTTAGTCCAGGATATGGTTTGGTGCTGATTACTTTTTTGTGAAAATCGCCCAACAGGTGGCGCTGGTATGCTGCATTGTTCATGATTATCGCAATAGCTCTAACTCAAGAAAAAATGCACGGATTTTCATCAAACTTCAGATTCAGTTAGTCCCTGATATAAATTAGTGCTGCTTAATTTTTGGTGCAAATCGCCCAACAGGTGGCGCTGCTGTGCTGCATTTTTCACGATTTCCACAAGAGGTGTATCTCAAGAACTATTGCACGGATTTTCATCAAACTTCAGATTTAGTTAGTCCTTGACATGAATTGATGTATAAATTAGTGCCGTTTAATTTTTAGTGTAAATCGCTCAACAGGTGGCGCTTCTGTGCTGCATTTTTCACGATTTCCACAAGAGCTGTATCTCAAGAACTATTGCACGGATTTTCATCAAACTTCAGATTTAGTTAGTCCTTGACATGAATTGATGTATTAATTAGTGCTGTTTAATTTTTGGTGTAAATCGCTCAACAGGTGGCGCTTCTATGCTGTATTTTTTGCGATTTCCACAATAGCTTTATCTCAAGAACTAATGCTTGGATTTTCAACAAACTTCAGATTCAGGTATACCTTGATATCGTTTAGTGCTGTTTACTTTTGGTGTAAATCGCTCAACAGGTGGCGCTGCTATGCCACATTTTTTCAGAAATTCCGATATAGCTCTATCTCAAGAACTAATGCGCGAATTTTCATTCAACTTCAAATTCAGATATACTTTGATATGAATTGGTGCTAAATCGTTATTTCTTGTACTATTTAATTGATTTAATTGACGTGATTAATATAGAAGAAAGTTTTGTGATGGCCACAACATACTAGTTTGATTATGTAAGCAAGTTAGTTAATACCATAAAAAAATATATTTCTAGTAAATTTGAGAAAAGATGTCGAAATATAACTTGCGGAAGTGTAGATTCTCAAAGACCTTTTAATTCTTGGTGTTCAAGGGAATTCTGTAAAAACGTCTAGATTTTTCCTCGTAAACAAACGCTAGCAACAAAGATAAGATTCGAAATAAATGAATGGGAACTAAATTACATGAATCAATACTGACTCAGTAATTAACCTTGAAAATCTAAAGCAGCTGGTATTATATGTCTAGCCAAACAAGGAACTTTTGATATTTATAAACTTAGATCAAATCGCTAATGATGGGTTACGTTACGTTATGGTGCCTATCTTACTCAACTGTGAGGCTTGGGGAAAAAAATAAATAAAAAAATGAAGGAACAGAGTTGATGCTGACTTTTATTTCAAAGAAAATAAGAATAAATTTTCATTCCACTATTCGGTATTCGGCCCTTTTGCCGAATATTCGGTTGGCCGAATATTGAAGGCTTGTTGGCCGAATACCTGCAGCCGAATATTGCTAAAATCTCGCCGAATATTGCAAGATATCTTACCAAATAAATTCAGGATAAGATTTTTTTTTTTTCACTTTTTGCAATTTTTTTTTTCTCTTATCCACACAGGCTACTTTCTGATACATTCATGAAGTCAATTTCATTCTTAATTGTATAACTCAGATAAGCATTTTCTTTTAAAATTCCGAAAAGTAAATTCACCTAGTGGTAAATTACACTTATTTTTATTTTGTAGTAAATTTATGTACCACTAGTAGGCTAAAAGCATTTAATGAGGAAGAAACTTTTGCAAACACAAAAAGTAGCATTTTGAGGCATCTATCTTATTTCTAAAATTAAGGTAGTTCTTTTTTCAAATCTATTTGTAATGCAACCGTCCTAAACTTTTTCTTAAAGTTACATTTGTCGAAGTCAGTTAGTACATTAGCACTATCATTTCTAGTTTATAGTTATTTAATTTAGCTTAATGGGAAATACCAGTTATTTGTTCAAGTAGTAATTTTATTGGAGTTAATTATTGGTAATATAAAAGAAAGTTGAAATCTATTATTTAATTTGTTTAAAAAGAAACATAAATCTAACTTGTAATCAACACCATCAAAATTTAAGTTGTTCTACCATTGCCTTGCCTGACAGCATTTGTCAGTTACAGATTCATAAATGTCAGTTATCAGATATTTGCTATAATAATTTAAAACATGAAAAAAAGAGACACATACACCTGTAGTACGATATCATGTATAAATAAGGTTTAAATAATTTGTTTTTATAATAAAGATTAATGTATTCAGCGATGCCGCGGACGCGCTATAGCGCGTAAATTACGCGAAAAATCGGAGGCGGGACGCAAAAAAATAGCTCTTACGTGTCCCGTGGGACGCATAATTTCGTCAAAAAATCGCAGAAAAAAGCCGATTTTCGTCAAAGGATCGCAAAAAAGCGCAAACTTCATCAAAATATCGCGAAAAAAACGCGATTTTCGGAAAAGGGCCGCGAGAAAATAGCGTATTTCGTCAAAAGATCGCTAAAAATAGCGAATTTCGTCGAAAAATCGCGGAAAAAAGCCGATTTATGTCAAAGGATCGAAAAAAAGCGAAAATTTCATGAAAATATCGCGGGAAAAGCCGATTTTTGTCAAAGGATAGCGAAAAAAAAAAACCGCAAATATCATCAAAATATCGAAAAAACAAAAACGTGAATTTCGTAAAAGGGCCGCGAAAAAATAGCGTATTTCGTCAAAAGATCGCGAAAAATGGGGAATTTCGTCAACAATTCGCGGAAAAAAGCCGATTTTTATCAAAAGACCGCGAAAAAAGCGCAAATTTCATCAAAATATCGTGGAAAAAACGCAATTTTCGTAAAAAGGGCCGAGAAAAAACAGCGTATTTCGTCAAAAGATCGCGAAAAAATAATGAATTTCGTCAAAAAATCGCGGAATAAAGCCGAATTTTATCAAAGGATCTCGAAAAAGATCACATTTCGTCAAAGTATCGCGGAAAAAACACGATTTTCGTAACAGGTTCGCGAAAAAATAGCGAATTTCGTCAAAGGATCGCGGAAAAAAACGCGAATTTAATCAACGCAAAAAAGTCAAAAGTAAATTTTAGATGTGCAAAAGCCAAATTTATAGGTAGAACATTTATAAAATGGGATTTAATTTTTTTTTGTGAGATTCTTTAAAATACAGCATGGTTTCAGTGTACTTTGATAATGTATTCAGGGGATGGACCAATGAAAAATCTCCCCCCCCCCCCCCCTTCTTACTGCATTAAAATGTCTCCCACCTTCGGAAGATTTAGGATTTGATGCTTATTTATCATTTAGATGTGAATTTCCCTTCTAAGGAAAATGTTTGATTCCAACACAGATCTATGCTGACTAATAATTCACTGGGAAGTGTAATGAAAGCATCCATTCATTCAACAAAAAGTACCCCTTAACATAAGTATTCTTTTTTTCAGCCAAAATATTTTTTTCAATAAACCCGTCTTGCCCCTTTTTAAAAGAAATGTGAACATTAGTGATACTTGTTAGTGGAACTTGATATCTTCTACTCTCAAGTAAGCATTATTTTACAATTAAAATTGTATCTTGCATTTTTACTTTAAAAAAAGTAAAGAAATTTCTCTTAATATTTTTTAAAAATATCTTATTTGAGTGGAAATAATACTGGTTTTAATTCATTATTTAATAATTATTGAAACAATAATTAATGCATTAATTTTATCTTTTTCAAATAAACAAGTTTCATTTATTACTTTAAAATATGAATGATTATTGATGGGGACCCGCTTTTGTAAAAAAGGGACCCAGATTTTTGGATTTTTCAAGTACAGCGACATCACTGCTATTTAATTATTATTTAAAGCATAAATTCCTTGAAATAAAAAATAGCTTTTTTTTTTTTTTTCCAATCTTTGTAAGTAACGTGTGAAACACTGGTTCACTTCATGTCAGATATTGGTTTTTCAAAATGGTGTTGGTGTCAGTTACTGGAGTTATTCACCCTATTTATGAAAAAAAAAAAAATTATTTTTAATAATACAATGTAAAGTTTCTTATAATTTTGTGAACAGTAACCTCTACTATACTTTCAAAAAGAAAAATAAGTATAAAATTAATTTAATTTTTTGTAATAGTGATTTGAACAAACTAGAATCTTTAAGGTGTCAGTTACTGGGTTTTTTGCCTTACATCAAGTTATTAAAAACTTAAACAGATTAATATTGGAACATAAATTTGTTTTTAATTCTTTTTTCCATTTTAAACTGTATATACATATCTACCCTATCTATATTATAAAGGACAAACATATCTGTGCGTAACGCATACGTCATTTTGCGAATGGCAACACTTTGAAATTTGAAATAAAATTTTGGTTTTGCAATTTTCTCTACTGCAAATTTTTAAACTTCTAAACATCGCACTTTTAAATTTTTACATCGTCGTATAAGGGAGAAAATGCTCTTTTTAATGCAATTTGTTTGAAAACTGTATCTCCATTTATTTTTGAGATATTAATTTTTTTGTAGTTTTTAATACCATTTTTCTTATCGTGGCAACAAAAGTACCTCATTTCTATTGAAAGTCATTGAAAGTAAACGGAAAATAGCCGAAAATAGGAGACACTGTAGGGTCAGGTGAGGGAAAGTGGTGGTAAAATCAAGCTTTTTTTTAGAAAAGGCCCTAAAATCAAACTATTGAATTTATTTTAATGAAACTTTTGATGCATTTTCTATACATTGGATTCATATAGATTAAACATGAAGCATAACCACTCAATTTTATTCGATTGTTTTCTGACAGTGATACATTTAAAAGAGCATGTTTTGATACCACCACTTTACCCCATGGTGGGGGAAAATGGTGGTAGTTCCAAAATTAGTCTATTTTTAAATAAAAATGTGTAATTATTGTTTTTTTAAATAAAAATACACTGAAATAAATGTATCTTAATTATTTTTAAAGGTACAAATGCACACAAAAAAATATTTTTCAGATATTATTTAATTAAAGAAATAATGTCCATGGCTATCAAAATTAGGTTCACTTAGTATGTAGCATATATTGCTGAACTCTATATAATCTTCACCACCAAATAGCAAGAAAAGTCTAATAGTTCCCCAATGGTGACTTATTCAAATGCTTTATGTGATATAATGTATTAATTTTATCACTTGGGCGATTATTTTAGCTGATCGACTTTTTGACGGTATGCAATGAGCATAAACAAGATAGTTTGTAAACATTAAATTTCTTTCCAGTTTCTAAAACTAAAATAAGAATAGTTGCCATAATCTCAATATATGTCTCTAAAAAAGAATTAACAAAATATCTTAATTTAAAAGAGAAAATAGGTTTTTTTCAATATACCCCCACTTTACCCCATGGGCCCACTTTCCCCCACCTGACCCTATGTAAAAAATAACTTTTAATTTAATTGTATTATCATATTAAGATTAAAATTTATAAATAAAGCCTATTTTTTTTAGATTAATACTTCTATTACAGCCCATTTTTAAAAATTAGTCACATCTACAGTCTAAAATTGAATCATCATACAACATTGAGCTAAGCTTAACTATACCACCACTTTCCCCCACCTCAGAAAAAAAATCATAAAAAATTGAAATACAGTGGACTCTCTCTATCTGAACACTCTCTAATGTGAACACCTCGGTATTATGAACACATTCTGACGGTCCGGCGAAACTCCATAGACTTATCATAAGATGAACTCTCTATATACTGAACACTCTCTAATCTGAACACCTCGCTATTATGAACACTACTTTTGATCCCCATTCTACTCCGCCTCTCTGTAAATTGAACGTGTGTTTGTAATTAAAAATTCTGGGAATTGTTGCAGAAGAACAAAAATTTCAATAAACTCGATTTAAAAATAAACAGACAAAATCATTGCCAGATTTTAAGCATCTACTCGATGCTGTAATTTGTTTGAATAACTGAGATATTATCTTCAGTTAACAAAACATATGTTAAAAAAAAAAAAAAAAAAAAAAAAAAAAGAAATTTAAAGAATATTTTTCAAAAAGGTACGCCTTTACGTGTTCTACATCTAAACTAGCTAGAACATTCTTATATTTTTAATAAACAAAAAAATCCAGATATAAAACTGTTGCCATTTCACAAAAAGTAAATCATGCTAATCAGATAAATGAAATGAACAAAACAATCAATTTTTATGCAAAGGGATACAAAAAAGAATAATAATAATAATAATAATAATAATAATAACGTAAAAACCATGTCAGGAGAGTCCCCCTCTCCCGAGCCGAGATAAAAATAGAAAGATTATGCAACAGAAAGGCCCCGCCCCCAGTGACAGATAAAAGTCAACAGCTATTAGAGGGAGTGGCTAAAAAAGGATTATGGTTTCTTTTCCGCACACCTCCATGGGGATTATGGCTACTGTTTCTTTCTTCCTTCTGCTTGGCAGTGGTAAATTTTTGTTCGCCGTTTCTCTACAGTTGCAGGGTAAGAAGCATTGCACTAGTAGAAAAACGGAAAGAATTGAAGCTGTAGGAGAAATATGAAGTTGTTCAAAAATTAAAATCAAATGCAAGTCAAAGGAAAATTGCATGTGAGTTTGGAATTTCAGTAGGTTAAGTCAACACCATGAGCAAGAAAGAGAAAGAAATTATAATCGCTTTTGAACAAATCAAATGAAATTTCCTCAAACTGTAGAATTTTCGAAAAGAAAATGAGAAACAAGAACATAAACAATCGCGTCTGAAGTTTTATTGCCAAATGAGAATGAAGAATCTTCTTGTACTAGACCCCTGCTAAAGAAGATTGCTCTTAATTTTACAGAAAAGGAGAAAATAATGGAATTCAAGGCATAAGAAGGATGGTTGACTCGCTTCAAAAATCGGCATAACATTGAATTCAGAATAATCACTGGTGAAGCTGCAGACGTAAATATCGACACTGTGAAGGAATGGAAAAAAATCTTCAGGATATATTGAAGGACTTCAACGCGGTTAAAATTTTCAATGCCAACGAAACCGGTCTTCCATGTAAAACCCAAACAGAAGCAAGCGAGAAAGGTGTGGGCTGAAAAATGTCAAAAGAAAGACTTGTCTTGATGCTCAGTGCCAGTTTTATTTGTGAGAAGCTCTTACCACTTGTGATCGGAAAAAGTAAGAAACCACGATGTTATGTTTCTAAAATGTGAAAATCGCATCATTGCCTGTGCACTATAAATCAAATTGAATAGCCATGATGACATTCACAAATTTATGACAATGATTGGAGGGCAGTAACGAGATGATGAAGAGAGAAAGAGAAAAATGTGGATAATGCCAGATCACACACAAACATGCAGCTGAGCAACGTGAGTCTGAAGTTCCTGACCACCAAATTGTACTTCTATAATCCAACAGCTGGATAAAGGAGTAATCAAGACCTTTAAAGCTCACTACCGAATCCGTTTTTTGAAGGCAACCAAACTAACGAAGAAGGTCAACGTTATGGATGATGTCCATTGGATATCAACAACTTGGAATGAAGTAACTTCCTACGCATTTCAAAGCTGCTTCTACAAACCTGGATTCCAATGTAAGAATGAGCAATTCTTATAGAGGAATAAGAAGCAACAGGTGTGAGTGACTTGGGGTCAATTCTCCAAATGGTCCATACTGAAATTGAACCTGGGACTTATCTTAGAGCCGACGGAAGCCTTCCAGTTTGCGATAACAACATCGTTGAAGAGGAAGAGGATAGGGAAGAAAACGTAAAGCCAGAATAGACCGATGAAACTAGACGTACGCTTACCTTCAAGCAATATGGCAAGGGATTCAAGACCTGTTGAACTATGCAACTGAACATCACCCGAAGTCTTTCCATTTTTTAACCCCTTAATGGTCGCATTAAATTACGGTTTAAAAAATCAAATTGCTTATTGGCATTAGTTTTTTGAAAAAGAAATATTCACCTTATTTAATGACAGGTAAAATGATACCATAATAAAGCCAATTACACTATTTTATAAAACTGGTAGGAATCAAACAGTCTGAATAATAGACGCAGCCCGCGAATATCACGGGAACGATAATTAAGGGGTTAAACAACTGGCTAACATGAGGATAGACCAGGGCTAGTTGGTCCGCTTTTTTTCTAATAATTTTTAAAAAATTACAATTCAACATTTTAAATTTATTTTTATATTACCACTATCAGTGTACTTTCAGGAAGAAGTAACAGTAGTAAAGTTTGAAAATATTAACTATAAGTATTAGTTTAGAAGCTAAAATTGACACCAAGTCGCTTGGACCAACCTGCCCCGATTGCGGTGTAAGTTGGCCCACGTCACTTTTTAATGTTCTGATAGTGTAAAAGTTTAAGAAATAATCAAAATTTTACCAAATCTTAATTTTTATTTCTTTCGAACAAAAACACAATATAGCCTCCTAAATTAAAATAAAAAATTTTGTCAATTCACAAGATATCAAATTCACTTAAGTTTATCATAAATCCTCTTAATATTATCCACAATTTTTGTATTGACAAGCTTTTGATAGGAGCAATTCTTACAGCAAAAAGAAATTAAAAACAAAAAAGGTGTGTGTGTGTGTGGGGTGGGGGGGGGGCAGGGAGGCTGTCTAAGAAAAAAAAAATCACATTTCCCTTAATCCGTTGCGGGCCAACATGCCCTGTGCCAAATGGGCCAATTAACCCCGTATCGCCATTTTTGTTTTTCATGACTGTAACGAATTATTCTGAAAGTATTTCAATAAAAAAAACATGCCCTACAATAACTACGAACAATTATTTTTCTGAATTATTATATATCAAAATCTAAAATGTAATTTACAAACAAATAAAAAACGATTATTTATAAGAGAGGAAATTTACTCACCTTTGCAAAATTTTGAAAATTCTCAATAATTATTTAACGGACGTTGCGACGCCAATGGTGCTTATGTTGGAACAGGAAAGCGAAGAAACGCATACTTGGCTGGGCTGTCAATGTTATCTAACGTAAAATAAAAAAAAATATTGCGACTGGGCCAACATGCCCCTATGGCCAACTAGCCCCGTTCTACCCTACATTGCACAAGCACGCACAATGCAAAAACAAACTAAAATTACCCACTTTGTTAAATAATGTACCGATTTTGTTTTTAAGTAATATATTGTATATATGTATGTTTTGTAAAACTTTTTTAATTAAAAAAAGTCCTTCCGGCCAGTGCCGGGAGGAAGAGGTAGCTTTCATATTCCTTATTTTAAAAAAGCCAACTTATACTATTCAAACACACGAAGCTCAATTAAGTGGAAACCGAATGCAGGAGATTCAATACTAATTTTTATCAATACTAAATCATTATGAATGAGAATTTCGCGAAATTAGTCAGCTTTATCCAAGCTGCTTTTAATTAAAGTAACTTATATTTGGCTGCCAAATTCGGCGATTTCTTAAAGTGCCTGCCATTTTAAGACAACATGGTGGATGAGGCTAACCAGTGAACTTGGTCGAGACCTTAGTAATTGCTGTGCACATGCTCACTCACATCGGAACCGGTTGATACATACGAGTGCTGTCGCAGGCAAAAAATCAGATTTTTCAAAATGTCACCACGTTAGGAATTGAAACTACTATATCTGAGCCATTTTTTAAGATAAAGGCAAACAAAAAATGCTCCTGAATCCTTATATCAAGGTCAAATACTTAAGAAAGAAACCTTTTTCAATTTCTAATTTTTTTGCACCTCACTTTAAATATATATTTTTTTAATTTAATGGCCGCCATTTTGAAACAAGATGGCTGATGAGCTGGCCATGGCCAGCGAACTTCGTCGAGATATTGATGTATACTATCTACATGCCTTCTTCCATCGAAATAGGCGAATACGTGTGGTATCGCGTGACAAATACAAGATCGTTTCAAAGTGTTAGCCATGATAGAAATTCAAAGTGCTATAATTCAACCACTTTTTAAGATATAAACAAAAGAACAAATTTTCAGAAACAAAAACTGCTCCGAATCTTTGTATCAAGGCCAAACACATAAAAAAAAATCTTTTTCATTTTCCAATTTTTTAATACCTCATTTTAAATTTTAAAATACATTTTTAAAAAAAAATCGCAACCCTTTTGAAACAAGATGGCGAATGAAGCTGGCCAACAAACTCGGTCGAGACATTGGTATGCACTATGTACAGACCAAGTAATATCCAAATCGGTTCATAAATACGCCTGTTATCGAAAGACAAAAATCAGGTCGTTTTAAAATGTCAGCCACAATAGAAATTCAAAATGTTATAACTCAGCCAGTTTTTTAGATATAGACGAAACAAAACCTGTTCCGGAATCTTTGTATTAAGGTCAAACACATACGAAAAAATCTTTTTCATTTTCCAATTTTTTGGTATCTCATTTTAAATTTAAATTTTTTTAAATGGCCGCCATTTTGAAACAAGATGTCGGATGAAGCTGGCCAACGAACTCGGTTGAGTTATTTGTATGTACTATGTACACACCAAGGTACATCCAAATCGGTTCATAAATACGTCTGTTATCACGTGGCAAAAATCAGGGCGTTTCAAAATGTCAGCCACGCTAGAAATTCAAAATGCTATAACTCAACCATTTTTTAAGATATAAACGAAACAAAAACTGCTCCCGAATCTTTTTATCAAGGTTAAACACATAAGAAAAAAATATTTTTTCAATTTTCAATTTTTTGGTACCACATTTCAAATTTAAATTTTTCTTAAAATTTTAAATGGCCGCCATTTTTAAACAAAAGGGCGGATGAAGCTGGCCAACGAACTCGGTCGAGACATTGGTCTGTACTATGTATAAACGAAGTTACATCCAAATCGGTTCATAAATACGCATTTTATCGCGTGACAAATTTCAGGACGTTTCAAAATGTCAGCTTCGCTAGAAATTCAAAATGCTATAACTCAGCCATTTTTTAAGATATAGACAAAACAAAAACAGCTACGGGGTCTTTGTTTAAAGGTCAAATACATAAGAAAAAAATATTTTTCCATTTTCAATTTTTTGGTACCACATTTGAAATTTTAAATTTTTAAAAAAACTTTAAATGGCCGCCATTTTGAAACAAAATGGCGGATGAAGCTGGCCAACGAACTTGGTTGAGACATTGGTATGTACTATGTACACACCGAATTACATCCAAATTGGTTCATAAATACGAGAGTTACAGTATGACATAGGTCAGATATATATATATATATATATATATTAGAGATGCAACGAATATTCGGCCGAAGCCGAATATTCGGCCCATTCGGCCTGTCTGCCGAATATTCGGCTTCGGCCGAATATCAAGTCCATTATTCGGCCTTGGCCGAATAATACTTTAAATAAATGTTTTTATATTTACACAGTATAACTTTTTAATTTGACAATTTATATTCATCAATGTATAATGAAAATTTTATTTGAAATTAACAAATGCTTTTTTTTCCATTAACTGTCATACCCCGAATGGGTTTTATCTACCCATTTTTATATAAGAGGCTAATTTAGGAATCATGTTAAAAAATAGTAAGCACAAAAAGTATCTGCTTGTAATAAGCTAACATAATCTGTTAAATTTAAAATTAATCTATTCAAAATTGTTTTAATACAGCTGTACAAGCAAATTCAATTTTTTTTTTTATCATATGGGAAGTTTAACATTTATCCCTTGTTACATAAAAAAATATTTCTTTCAATAATATTTTGAATTATACCTATAAAGAACTCTAGTGCTATCTGCTGACAGCAAAGAAAAAAAATAATGATAATAATAATAAATGATAAAAATGTTTTTGTTAATTGTGAGCTGTATAAAGTCTACAATGATTTCTTTCCACCATTTTAGAGGATATTCCTTTCATCCTTTCTATCAGTGGTTTTTCTTAAGATATTAAGATTTCTTATTTTTTTCATCTGAAAGTTGAAACTTACGTTTCCTAGTACTTTTCAGATTTAGTCATTATTTTAAAATGTAACAACAACACACATAATATCTATTAAAATGTAACTAGACACTACCTGATAAGGAACTTTTGCTAAGATTTTTTTTTTTTTTGGGGGGGGGGGGGGGGGTGCTGAATTATATTATTGAGGCAATTTTTAGGCCGAACATAGCCGAATATTTTTTCAGAGTAAAATAATGCTTTAAAAAAATTAAAAATTTGTTGTATATAAATAATTTTTTAAAAGAAAACAATATATTTTAATTGTGAAATATACAAGAATTGTGCATATAGTGCATACTATATTTTGTTTTTAGGCAAAAATAAGTCCATTATTCGGCGGCCGAATAGGCCGAATATTCGGCTGTAACTTGGCCGAATATTCGGTATTCGGTTATTCGGCCAAACCACTATTCGTTGCATCACTAATATATATATATAAATTTTGAGCGGAGGGTGGTTTCGGGGTCTGGGGGTCATGATCGATGAAAATATACCAAAATTTTTTGAAATCGCTTTCCTCCGAACGGCTGCAATAGGTAGCTTTTTGTAAAGAAAGCTACCTAAAAGAGGCGGTAGATTACAGGTTCGACTGTATTCAGTTTGACATTGCAATAGTCGCCAAATCTAAATTCAACACATCCATCTCGGTAATTGGCATTTCATACAGTCTATAAACTCAATCGTAGTAGTAGTAATGCATTAATTTCCCAGTCTCCCTCTATAATGAACACCCCAATAATCTGAACATTTTTGGTCGGTCCCATGCGTGTTCAGAATAGAGAGAGTCCACTGTAATAAAATAATTCTTACCTTGATGCATTAATCTGTTTTTAAGAAGTTCTTCTACTGAAATGAATCAAAATATACTAATTTTTTCAAGTGAGAAAGGATCAACAACAAAGTTTATCAGTACCATGTGTTAAGAACAAACTGCACATATATGTAAACAAGAAGATAAACAGTAAACTTGTTGCCAGATTTACAAATCTTAATAGAAATATTTGTCACAAACTCCAATTATGTATTAATTGAAAAAAAAAAAGTAAAAATATGTACATTTATTGTGAAAAAAGTGCATTTTTTTAGATTACCACCACTTTCCCTCATCCCACCACTTTCCCCCATCTGACCCTATCTTTTTGTTGCCATTTTCTCATAAAACCTGAAAAAAAGTTAGAATTAAAATATGGGCTATGTCAAGAATATTGCCTGTTATTCCGTGATAATGACGTCATATGCACACTTTTCTATAGACGAAGTTTAAGACTGTATTGTAAAAGTGGATTGCTTTAGCGGATGACGTCATTTTATAAAAAAGCGTGTACTTTAATTCTTAAACCTGAACTATGTTTTGTAGAAGTACGTCATTTTCACGCCCAGCTGCTTTGAAATTCTTCACAGGTGAAAATGCTTCACTTTTGAAAATAATGTAATCGAAATCACGCACTGATAAAACGCAATGTTTTACAAAAATTCAGAGTGTCTTTATAAAAGAGAGTTGACATGTAAATAATAGCAATTTATATTACAGAAATTGATGATTCTCGCCTTGATGGATTTGCTTCGCCGAGTTAGACAGGCAAACAAATAATTCGTGGTTTAAAATAATATCGTGTTCCTGAAGTTTTTGTCGAAAATTCTCTCGAATAATAAAATTTTAATGCTATTCATTATGACATTCTACTATAATTTTATCAAAATAACATAATTTGCTTAATTTTATTTTTCCTAATTTTATATAATCTATATATTTAAAACACAAGTGTGCTTTTTAGTCATCTGCCCTGATCTTTCTGCTGAACCAATTTTACTGATATATTTTTTTAACAGAAAGCTCTTCCTTTGTAGATGTGATCGCACTATCTGTTTTTTTTTTTTTTTTTTTTTTTTTTTTTTTTTTTTTTTATGTCCCTATTTTTATATTTTAATTTTAAAAGCATTTTATGAAATTTCTTCAAAATGATGAAAATTAGATAGCTTTCATTATTGCAGACGAGAGAGAAATAATGAGGTATTTTTAACTTTATTCACGATAAAAATTCAAAATTGTTCTATAGGCGCAAAATCCCATTAGGAGCAATTGGCGCAGCATGTCCCATATGGGACTTTACGCCATTAAACCCCATACAACCAACCAACCCATTAGGAGCAGAATATTATATTAGGGGCATAATAACGGAAAATGACATACTGCTTATGAAAACACGCATTTTTCCTCATAATTTTTCTGTATTGTTTTTCCTTCTGCATGTGTACTGATACTAAGTTCCAGAAATTTGGCGAAATGTTTATTTAAATGAAAATGAAGTCATATTTAAAAGAAATCTATCACTTTCTTAGATAAAACTAAACATTTTAACACAAATGCGTCTAAAAAACATAAATTATGGAAATTTTTACTCTCCGGAATTGAGATTAGAATCTCAAGTAAAAGGTGCGTCTGTTCACATAAAAGATCTTGCTGACAATCGTGACTTCAAGTTTTGAGTTAAAATGATTTTTAAATGATCAAACAAAATACAAATTTTTTTAAAATGATGAACACGGATATGAGAAGTGCATATGCAAATTTTGAGAAGGTGAAAATTGCTGTTTTTCATTCCGGAATACCAAGCATAAGAGCCTCAATTGATAACCACATCCTAATAACTTATCTTTATTATATTTTACTGATAAGTATCTATATTATAAAGAACAAACGTAGTGCGTAACGCTGACGTCATTTTGTGAATGGCAACACTTCACGATCAAATTTCGGTCTTGAAATTTTCGCTACTGCAATTTTTTAATCTTCTGACCATTGTATATTTTCAATTTTCGTCGCACAGGGAAAACTGTCAAATGCAATTTGTTTAAAATCTGCATTCATTAACTGATGTATTATATTTTTTAAAATAATTTTTAAGCATGATTTTTTTTTAAGTTTATCTTATCACGTGCCGGTTTCAATACATAATAACAGACCTGCCAACTGCTACGAAAAAACCGTAGGTGCTACGATTTGGACCTATAAACTACGATGCTACGGAAATCGGTCTTAAACTACGATTTTTTTGCAAAAAACATAAAATTTTTATTTCTATTTGCGGTCAAAGTATTCATTTCTAAAAGTTAAAAAAAAAATTGGTCATTAGTATGAAAATTCGGACATTAAAAAATGTCATGTGAAAAAAACAAATCTGGGCGGAAAAAAAAAGTCTGGGCTGCAAAACAAACTTCTTAACATGAAATCCTTATGTGTATTAACCACGAGTTAATCATGTTTCAGTAAATATTTATACAGGAATTCCCTTCCTTAGAAACAGGGGCGCCATTTCAAGAATTTCTGGAGGGGTGGGGGGGGGTGGTTCTTTGAAGGGCAATGTTTGAAATAGTGTGCAAAATCGCACGATTCGCACACAGAGAAAAAAAGTCCTGCATAATGAAAAATGATGTGCAATATTTCCCCCTGCAAATTCTTTCAGAGACCTATGGTTCTTTTGTGAGCATATTTTGAAATTTCTTGCAAGTCCGCAATTTTTTTTTCTTTTATGGAATTTCTCCAAATTAATTCGTGAATCGATCACGGAAAAAAATTGAGAATTTCTTCAAATGATCGTGTAAAAATATCGGGTATTTCGTCAAAGATCTCAGAAACAAATAGTGATTATCTTCAATTGGTCGCTGAATGAAATCGCTAATTTCGTTAAGAGTTCAGAAAGAAATTGCGAATTTCGTTAAAAGATTGCGCAAAAAAATCACGAAATTCGATAAACTACCGAAAGAAAAATATTGCAAATTTCGTCAAAAGGTCGTGGAAATGAGTAGTGAAGTTTGTTAATTGGTCGCGAAAAGATATCGAAAATTTTGCCGATCGGTTGCGATAAACAATCACGAATTTCGACAAATGACCGTGTAAATAAAATAAATTTCGTCAATTGGTCGCAGAAGAAAATAATTTTTTTCAAAAAATCGTTTCCTTTTACGAATGCCAAAAGATGGCTGCGAAAAACCAACCAACCAACCTCCAGATTAATTTTAATTTTGTGTGCTACGATTTCTCATTTTCAAAGGTTGGCAGATCTGTAATAATAATAAACATTTTGCACATAAAGCAATAAACATTTTTCAACATTTGTTTCTGACTATTTTTGCATAACGAAATTAATACTTCCGTTATAAACAAAAATAAAAGAATAATATAAAAAAAACCCCACCAATCTAACATATTTGTGAAAGACAAATTAACGAAATTAGTAATTCTTTTATAAACAAATAAAAGAATAATATTAAAAAAACACAAATCTAACATATTTGTAATCGTACAATTTAAATTTTTAGATCACCAAATAGGATTTTTTTTTTTCAAATGGAATGAATTTGTTTGCAAATTTCATCTCAGTTTACAGATTGTCTATGGTTTTAAAAACAACTTTAAAGCATGAAATATATTTTGATTTATCTATATCGCGCGGAGCTCGATTTTGAAAGATTAATCCGATTGCCCTTAAAACAAAATAAAAAGTTCATCATTTTCTTACGGCTAATATCCATAAAAAAATATTCCCTATGAATAAATAAATAAAATAATATAAATAAAAAAAAAGCAATTTAACAAATTACAACGACAATTTGGAAAATGAATTTTTCAAAGACTAAAATTTAAGACATAAAAAATAGCATGGAGTTGATCATACATTACGTACGCCATGAATTAAACATTAATAGTGTTATTACACCTAAAAATTCCAAGCGACAGAAATCGCCTGCGACTCGTACACGTATTATCCAAGTACAGTCGAACCCCGTTAATACGCGAAACCGCTTAATACGCGAATTTTCTTCGGTCACTTGAACAATGCCTATCTTTTGCATTAAAATAAACCCTCTTAATACGCGAACCCGCTTAAGACGCGAAATTTTATCAGTCCCTTGGCATTAAAAACCTACGTTTAATACGCGAATGAGCTTGGTTTGAAACCGAGGCGTTTTAGATGGAATAATGCCCCAAGCATTACATACGACAATTCTTTAAACTAGGAATGCTTTTTTCTGTCTAAATTTATTACTTCCATGAATAGCTTTACTAAAATTATCAGTTTTGAACTTCTTTCTTAAAGGAGAAATCTTTCTTGATTATTATTTACAGTCAAACAGGCCAAAAAGAGAGAAGGGAAAATTATACTGCTAACGATGTGACCCCCATGCTAACTTAGAGCAGTGCCGATTCACTGTTTGGTCAGTGCTGTGATTAGAAAGGAAGAGGATTGTTTGTCGCTCCCGGTAGAATCTGATCTACGATATCCACGTGTGCTTTTAAAAGTTTAATCTTGTTTTTACGATGGCAAAAGGAGCAAAACATATTTTTTAAAAAAGTCTCTCTCTGTCACTGAGAAGTTACAAATTATAAACCAGTACAATGTCCAAGCTATCCTGAATAAGTCGGCGATCTCGAAAGAAAAAGTCATACGGAATCAATTTTAAAGACTTTGTTGAAGATTAGGGATGTCATCGTTAAAGAAGCTGTTATTGGGGAAACAAGGAACAGGAAAATAAAAATCACCAAGTTTGAGGACATGGGGAAGGCCCTCGAAGAGTCGTTTGTTCACGGCGCGATCTACAAATACCCCAATAATCTGCATGTTAATCCAAGAAAAAGCTTCTGATGTTGCAGCCAAAATGGGATTTGTTTTCATTTGATAGCCTAAAAGGGACTGTTCAGACGAGGAAACGAAGTCCGTAGAGGAAAAATGGGATTGTAAGATTTCAATGCCTCAAATGAATGGCTACATCGATTTAAAGCTCGCCACAGAATAAAATTCAAGAAAGTGTGTGATGAATCAGCAGCTGTCAACAATGAAGACTTCGATTGATGGAAAACATATGTGCTTCCGTAGTTTGTAAAAACTACTTAAACCGTGATATTTACAACCTGGATGCATTTGGGCATTTTTACAAAATGACATCGAACAAAACAACGGCTATAAAAGGAGAAACATGTCCTGGGTGTAAATTAAGCAAAGAGCGTCTTACTCTTCTTCTCGATACCAAATCTAATGGATCAGACAAGTTAAAGCTTCTGGTCATAGGGAAATCAGCAACCTACGATGCTTTAAAAACGTCAAAAATCATCCTTCCCTGTACGAAAGTCAGCGCAGAGCTTCGACGACGGGCACCCTTTTTTTAACACAGGTTCGTAATTTTGACCGGCGTATGGGAAAAGAATCACGCCAAGTGTTATTGCTTGTGGACAACTGCCCTGCGCATCCGGAAAATAACGAAGGCCTGAGGAATGTACAAATTGAATTTTTCCCTCAAATTCGAACAGTGTCACTCACCCAATGAACCGAATCATTAACAGCGCCAAGGAAAATTAAAAGACTCGCGTAGTAACAAGATACCTTCACCAAATGGAACACGGCAGAAACCATTACTGCTAAACTGTCGTGATATTACAGTCCTCGAAGTTCACACTCTTACTGTATCTCATGGAAGAGTGTCACACCAACGACGATTGCAAATTGTTTCAGAAATGGGGGTTTTGGAAGTAGTGAGGATATCATTTGTAAAGAGCCGACCTCGCACCCTGATGTTGGAGAACATTGGCTTGGTGAACAAGAAACTATAAGGGAAGATTTTGTTGATTTAGACACGTTCATTAATATCGACAAAAATTAGTAACCTCCGAGATCCGAAGTCTGGGTGACATCAATTGCGACTGGTAAACCGCGTGCGGACAAAGAAGAGAATGAACCTGTTCCCCCTGCCCGATTTCCATCCTTCACAGTTACGGAGGCGTTCAGTTTTCTCATAAAGTTTATATCGTCATTGACAGAAGGGCCCTCGACGAGTAGGGCCATCAGCTGAATAAGGAAAGGGCAGCTGACGTCACTGTTGGTCGAATTACTGTGGAACAGCAAGAAAAAACTGTCCGCTCCTTATGACTCCTACTGTACACATGAGCTCTGGAAATTTGATTGGTCTGCGTTTAACAGGTCTATGATACGATTGGCCTACGTCGCCAAGACGATTCCTGCAATGATCGCTATGACAAAAAATGTAGTGGTATATTGGTTGACGGAAGTGTTTGTTTGCAAACATGCCCTTTCTTTATACGGTTGAAAACATCACACTGATGGCGCAGCCGCATGTCAAAAAGAAATTTTTATGTCACTATTGACTTTATTAACTTTTAACTTTTGGTTTATTATATCGATATTTTAGTATTATCGACGCTGTTCTCTATAGCTAACAAGGATTTTTATTTTATTAACATTAGTTTTAGTTTACATCATGGTTAGCATAAATTTTTATGTTCGTTTTGTTCAGTTTTAAGTGACGTATATAATAAATGTAATTTTGAAAAGACATAGGATTTTTACTTAAGACAATAACTGTTATTTGAATTTCCAGATGTCGAACGTTCCTGATTAATAAACGCATAGTGATGAAAACAAATAAAATGTCACTTTATGTCTTAAAAACGCTAAAAACTGTCATAAAGGTGTGTTTTATCCGTATAGGTTGTTATTATATGCACTACTGGTCGAAATTAGCAAACTTCGGTTAATACGCGAACCCGTTTAATGCGCGAATTTTGATAGGTCCCTTGATTCGCGTATTAACGGGGTTCGACTATATTTCATTGGCTGTTCGCGAAAAGGCTTTTCCAGCGTCCAAGAAATCTGACGGCCAATTTTAAATGAAATTTATTTCTTAAACTTCTAAACATCCCACAATATTACTTTTTATGTCGTCGTATAGAGAAAAAAATGTACTTTTAAATGCAATTTGCTTGAAAGCTGTATCTCAATTTGTTTCTGAGTTATTAATTTTTTTTGTAGTTTTTATTACTTTTTTGTCATAGTGGCAACACTCTGTTGTCTATCTCTGTTGAAAGTAAAGGGAAATACATATTACTGTATAGACCAATCAAAAAACGAATAAAATGATGATTAAACCAATAAAAACCTTCAGATATGCTTTTGATTTCCTACCCTGACGAGGACAATAACCATTTTTCCAAATGGTTAAAAACACAAATTTACCAGACATGTATAAGCTCTGTAATTATCAGAATATAAAAGGATGCCATAAGTAGCAAAATCTTGGCAAATAACCCTTAGCATGCGGCTAAATAAGAAAATATCGCTTTTGATGAACTTCAAAAAATTATTTGATTGTATAATTCGTATTTTCCATATGAGAAATACTTTTTTAATGTAAGTGGTGAATCTAAAAAAATTATTGCATATAAAAAAATTATTAGTTTTCAATTAAAAAAAATATCTTCGCCTATATTCTTTAACCCGGGAAGCCCGGGTACGATCCCCTAGTATATATAAAATCCTAATGAAACGAATTTATGAAACAACTGATTATGTTTCACGGCGATTTCTCCTAAAATATGGAATATTTTGCGATGAAATTAACACCAAAAATCAATATTGATCCGCAGATTTCAAAGCTGGTATTAGAATTTTTAAATTCGAATTAGTTTTCGAAATATTAATTTTTTTCTAATTTTATATACATTTTTCTAATGATGGCAACGCAAATTTTAATCATAACAGATATTTTGTTTTCAGATTTTAGAAAAGATTACTATTTTAAACTAATTTGGCGAGAAGTTTGGCCTCCCTTAAATGTATGCTAAGAAATGTATCGTTACTTTTCTTCATAATACATTTTGTATTTCATTATCATTTTATTTAATACAAACATATACACATATAATATATACATTTAAAATAAATGGCTTTCATTTCTTTATTTTTTTTTAAACGAAATGAAAAGAAAAATATTAGGCACAGATGTCATATACGCACCGGGGTACCTAATTGCCGCCAAAATGGCATTATTTTGGTTGACATGTTAACCCGGCTATTGTTGTTTATTTAATAATAAATGTTTATTTACTTTATTTTCTTTTTTTAAATTACATAAATTGTTTTGTTCTATAGTTAATTATTTTTTTTTTTGTTATTTTCTTTTAAAAATAATATAAAATAATTAAAAAATACGGTACTACTTAGTTATTCCGTCGACCCATTTCGCCAAATTATATAAATCGCCAAACCACTCGCCAAATTACACAAATTGACATAATTTTTATTTTAAATAACGAAAGAACAAAGAAAATAGTATAACATTAATAACTATACAAATAAAACGTCGAAATAAAAATCACTTGATGACGTAAAGACGTGTAACTTGCTTAAAGTCAAGTGAATGTGACATTTACGATCAACCATTATTGGCATTTAATCTTATAGTTTGGTGATAGATTTTTGGTCGACGGGATAACTAAGTAGTACCAAAAATACATTAACTGGTATTCGAAAACGAGGTTTTCGCCAAATTTTCGTAAAAAAAAATCATGCCAAACCCGGTGCGTATATGGCATCTGGCCCAAATATTAAATGATGTAACAAACGATGACATTTAATTTCAACTTCAAAGCAATGTTTTTATTTACCACTCGAATAATAAAAAAAAATGCTAACTGGCGACTTGAAAAATAGCTATTGGTGAGATTTGCACCCGGCTACAGTGGTGTAGTCGTAAAAAAAACAGAGGATATACTCTCTAAGCAGAGGGTATACGCTCAAGGCAGAGCGTATACCCTAGAGTGTATATACTATAGCTTTCTTGAGAAACAGAGGGTATACGGTGTTCCTTAAAAAAATCCAGAGGGTATACGGCGTATACCCCCGTATACCCTCCACTACATCCCTGCTAGTGTAACAGTACCAAGAATTCTTTGCGACCATTGAAACTTTTATGTAGTTTTATTTGAAAAAGAAATTTGATTTTTTTAATCAAAAGGGAAAACTTTCGGCACAGATGTCATATACGGACCCATATTGGCGCGATTTTTTTTCTGACGCCAATGTCATATACGCAACGGTTACTTAACTGGCGCCAAAAAAGTATCGTTATTTTGCTTCATTTGGTAAGCCGGATGTTGTTGTTTATGCTGTTGATGTTTTCCCCAAATTAGCGTCGGAAAGAATCGCGCCAATATGGGGCCGTATATGATATCTGGGCCAAAATTTTCATATGAAAGCGAAGGGATCGGAGTGTATTTGTTTATGGCAGCTACATGACTTGGACTATTATAATATAGATGAAATGATGGCGATAGAATAATATTTGGCAGCTTATCACCTGTACCTGGCTAACATTAAAGTACCAAAATGGCACCAGGAATATAAAAAGCGAAGTGGTTCGCCCGGAACTGTTGATGATAGTCACATGACTTAGGCTATTGTTATAGAAATTGTTTTAAAATACCGGGAGGCAAAGACTGTACACTTAATTCATTTTTTAGGGTTTCGTTCATCTGACGAAACCCTATTCGTCTCGCTCCTCTGTCTGTCTGTCCGTCACAGAGCCCGTTCTCAGAAACTATACATGTTGGAGACTTGAAATTTTGCATACTTATAGATGAACACAACACATCAAACAACAAATCATAAAATTTTGAAAAAGTTGGTAATTAACCTAATTACGGGCTAATTAAATTCTAAAATTAACCAATCAACCTTTTGAATGCAGGTGCGAACACACGTTATCGAAATCCTCCCCAGTTTCTCCTAAGGGTTGCCAGTAAATTCGGTGGATGCTCCGTCAAATCAGCCGGTGCAGGGTTACCACGGAGTAATTTAAGCAATAACTGAAGGGGGCCTTTAAAAAGCAAAATCGGATCTGTCGAAGTATCGGTCGTACAAATTCGTAACAGGTGTAGAAATACGCGGAGAAAATTCTACTTTATTTTGGTATAAATTTCAAATTTCTGCGTAGGATAGAACGCAAAAAATCCATAACACATAAGAAAAAGTGTAAAAAAGAATGGAGTGTGATATTTCGAGGAGTGGAGGGGGGGGGGAGGGGCTAGATTTATTTATTAAATCTTAGCGTTTGTTATCGCAGAAAATGTTTTAAATTCTTGGTTAAGACCGCACCGCCACCCTCCCGACCATGTATCTACGGAGAGATTGCGCAAAGGAATTTCGTTCAGATATGCTTTTGTTAAGAATAGAGTGCGCCCCCTGGTGGTGGAATGCGGAACTAACGTAACGCGATTTTGTTAGAATTAGGAAATATAACAAGGCGATCCGTTTGCAACTTTAAGATACTTCATGACACATAATAAAAAGCTTATAAAATAATGGTGCATGCAATTTCCTGTTTAGGGAGGGCGGTGGAGGGGCGCTGGATTTCTTTTTTAAAAATTAGCGTTTACGACCTTTTTAGATGTCGTTTTGTGAGGACTATGATATATTCAGGCACGTGCTGCTTATGAAATTTAAAAATGTCAAAATTTTAGTTACCACTATTTCCGAATAGTACTTTCAGCAAATTTCTTAATTTCTCGCTTAAGGCCGCCACCAACTCGAGTAACACATCCACTGATAGGTTGTTTAACAGAGTTTCGATCTGATACACTTTTGTTATGAATAGTGTGCACTCCCTGGTGGTGGAATTTGCAACTAACATAACGCAATTTTGTTAAAATTATGAAATCTAACAAGTCGATCTGCTGGAAACTTTGACATAGTTCATAACACATAATAAAAGGCTTATAAAAGAATGTTCCGTGCAATTTCCTGGGGCGCCTACCTATTTCGGGTGCTATAGACCCGATCCCCTCGACTAATATACCTACGGATAGGTTGTAAAACGGAGTTTCCTTTGGATAGAGGTTTGTGTAGAATAGGATGCGCCTCCTGGTTGCGAAATGTGGAACTAACAGATTTCGCAAAAGGATAATGTGTTTTAAAGGAATATTAAACGAAACCCTCTGTGCGATCTGTGATCACACTTACCCACTTGTTTAGCTTCTTTTCAAATATTTAACTGATTCTCTTTAATCAAACACGAAAAGAGCCATTGGATGTCTTAACAGCAACTGATTCGGCCTTAAATTTTTGAAATCAAAGGAATTTGAATGGAAACCCGTTTACAGGGAGATCTGCACATCTTTTTTCAGTATAATTCAGTCTTCTATAATATTTTTAAAACCGATCAGATTAGAGTGTTTTACATTCTGCGGTGTCTGAACGGGGGTTGGCGAGCGTAGCTTGCAGGGGGCAGAGCCCCCTAGTATATATATATAATCAAAAGTTATTTTCTTTATTCGGAAAAAAAGGCTGGTATTCGGCCTAAAATTTTGCCGAATATTCGGTATTCGGCTATTCGGCCAAATCACTATTCGTCCCATCCCTACTACAAATTAAAACAAACATTTTAAAATCAAAGAGAAATAGTGAAAAAATTGGAAGAACGTTTTGCAGCACTTTTCATATTTCACAGAAATCAAAGCAAGTCAGTTAAATATATAGTTAAGATATCGTCATTATTGTTAAAGTAACAAACGAAAATCCAAGTTCGATCTCAAGTGGGATGAGACACAATGTATTTATGAATCAATAAGTGAATTACGATTATTGTTTTAAGAATAAAAATTGTCTGTCTTGATACCTATTATCAACCCCAAAAGTTTTTCCATATTTGTTTACAATACTCATACCTGTGAAAACAGAAAATTTACTAATCAAAATTTCGGAACTTGCATTTGTACGTCATTAATTTAACGAAAATCCTAATTAATCATCATTTTAATCCTCCTCATGGTTAATTTTTGGTATATTTTACAAACAGCAAATAAATTATTTAAAAACATTTTATTTTATTTAAATATTATTTTGTTTCTAATTATTTTAAATAGATTTATAAGTTGACAGTTGAAAGTAGAAATTGTGAAAAGTTTTTAAAAATGTGTTTCGAAAGATTTTTTTAAGTATTCGGTTCAGCCGAATACTTTGATATTCGGCCAAACCGAATATTCGGCAGGCCGAATAGTTTCATATTCGGCCAAGATAAATATTCGGCTTAACCGAATAGTTTTATATTCGGCCTAACCGAATATTCGATATCATGGCCGAATACCGAATAGATACCGAATAGTCGGTGCATTCCTAATTTTTATCATATTTACCAGAAAATGTAATTGTATATTCTTTACTAATTATACTTTCAGAAAATGCAATTAAGAAAAATGCATTTTTTGAAAGTTTGCAAGTTAAGTAGGTAAACCCATTAACGCTGTTCCCAAATCTTTATTTTTCGGCACATTAAAGAGTAATTTTTATTCTTTATTCACGAAATTTTCACGCATTCTCACTCAAATACTTAGAAATCGAATGCGTTTTTTTTTTTTTTTTTTTTTTTTTAAATATATATATATATATATATCCCAACAAAAAGTTTTCGGTTAAAAAAAAAAAAGCGCCAAGTTCTCCTTAATGTTTCGGCCAGAAAAAGTAGTGATATCTGAAGTTCGCACAAGTTAAAAGCCAAACATCCCAAATCTTTCATTGAAAATGGCTTCCTGCGACTTGGCCGTTAATGCCTTCTACAGCATTTCAAAATTAATGACTGGAAATTTCGCATTTATTAATTATTTAAATATTAAAATTAATATTAGTATGCAAATAGGCAAATTCACATAAAGACATTATAAGTAAATGATTTCTGATAAATACCATTCAATTTCAACAAACAATAGTTTTGATTACAGATCATTTAGTCCACATGTGGTTTAATTGCCATTTCGTACGGTCTAAAGCTAAAGTCATTAACGTAAAACCTAAAAAATAAAACAAAATTTACTTTCTTCGAATCTCACAATATGTTACTTTATATTTTATTGTATAATTTTGAAATCTTGTGCATTGACGAAAGAGATTTTTTTCGTTTGAACATTTATTATAGTTTGTTTGCATACATTAAGAAGTATTCGATTTATAAACTGTTAAAAGCTGATACTAATTATGTTTTAGCAATTAGGGATATTACCTTCTGAATACAAGTATTTTGTTACATTTAACTTATAAGCATTTAAATATGCTGAAGTGGTTTAAATGCTTTTTTTAAATGTGTATTTTATTTCTGTACTTTGTGCCACAAATGCCTAAAATAATAAAAAAAATGTAGTTGTCATGTAGCTCATTTGTACATACTTTAAAATTTGACCCTCTCGAAGGCATTAACGGCCAAGTCGCAGGAAGCCATTTTCAATGAAAGATTTGGGATGTTTGGCTTTTAACTTGTGCGAACTTCAGATATCACTACTTTTTCGGGCCGAAACATTAAGGAGAACTTGGCGCTTTTTTTTTTTAACCGAAAACTTTTTGTTGGGATATCACTACTTTTTGTATATTTTTTCAAATTTTTTCTAAGCTATATTAATATAAAAAAATTAAATTTCACTACTTTTATGTTAGCCGGGAGCAACTCTCCTAATTAGCATTTTGTTTTTTCGCCTATAGTAGTTTTCATTTTTCACATGTGTAAACTAGAAACAATGCTTTGATTTTCAAATAAAATATTTTGGTTTATGTTATTATTTGTTATTTATTTACTTATTTATTTATTTCTATGTTAAATATTCTATTAAATAAAATGAGGGAAATGCATCCATTTTAAATGAGATGACTGAAAAGTTTATATTTTTAAATGAAATGAATGCAGTATGAACAATAGAGTTGGGGACAGTATTTGGCGATTTGCCACTCGCGCCCGGCTAGCATAAAAATACCTAAATTTATTTTATTGAGTTTTACAAATTGATACTTTATTTCTTTTTATATTAAAGTACTAGACGCCTCTAGCAAGCAGTATATACTCTATTAATTGCATGTTAAACGTTGCATCATGTTACTGTTATTCATAATTTAATTTACTTGTTCATTCTTTCGCCAAGTCGGAAGCTTTTGATAGAGAAATCAAGAACTCTTTACGATCATGGAAGCACATCATATATTTTGTGTTGTTATGTATTTCATCTTTCATGACAAATATCTCTTACTACTGGCTCACTGCCATGATCTATTTGAAAATCTATCATTCTTCTCATCTGATAGTGTTGAAGAATTAGTCAATGTGCCATGGTTTTAAGATTTTAGCTAATTTTATTCGAAACCTGAAAACTAAAATGCGAGGAACCGGATTATAGAAGATCCATTCTAACGTACATATCGATTAACAGATTACATATTATAGAATTATAATAATCATAAGGAGAACTGGCAGTTTCAAAGCTTTAATAGTTTCTGTAAATTCTCTTTATATAATACAGAAGTTTTAGCGGCGTAAAGATTAACAACATAGTCACAGTAAGTATAATAACAGTACAATATAATAACAATAGCAGAGGTTTCGGGCAGGGACGAAACTATTGGCACTATGGAAATATTAGTACGTTATATCATTTAAATATTCAGATGATATGCGGAAAAATATAAATAGATGGCTCGCATTAATAATTAACTTATTTAAAAATAGCCACTAGCGTCAAATATTCGCCAAGCTTGGCAACATTTAGCAAAGTTTCGCCAAATTTGGTAATATATCATGTCAATTCTCAAATTTGGTGACAAAAAATGTTTTGTTTATTCTGACGTCATAATAATGCATATGTATTACGTATTATGCACATACCTATAATATGTATGATGCAAATGTATTACGTATTATATGCTATAATAATGCTATAATATGTATGATGCATATGCATAAGTTCATTAACATCACTAAAACGCACTTAAAGGAATAGTGTTCCGTAAATAGTAGGGATAGTTGCCAGATTGACCAGAGTGCTATTGAGATTAGAATTCCGACATTTATAATAGACCGGGAGGTGTATGTACACACCATCACCTCATCGAGTTTAAAGCTTAAATATTAGGATTAGTTAAAACTAGATTAACAAATTAAAATGCAACTGGTCTGTTAAGTCATATCTTGGTAGAAACCCCCTGAAGACCTAATTTTAGTGGGTGACTGATAGGTTTACTATTGTATTTTCCTGCATTCAAAAGTGTGGAAACATGGAGGAATGGGTGCAGGAAACACAATGGAAAATCCGCCAATTAACCGGTAAATTTGGATCTGTAGGTGGTTTTCACAAAGATATGACTTGGCAGACCAGTTACATTTTAATACGCTAATCGATTTTTAACTAGTCCTAAAATTTCAGCCGTCAACTCGATGAGGTGATGATATGTGCAGACGCCTCCCGGTCTTTAAAATTTTGTTTTAAGGAAGTAAAAGATAGAAAGATGGACAGATAAACTGAAAGAGTTGCCTTATTAAGTTTTTTGTAAAAGCATATAAAATTTCATTCACCTTGAAATCATGTAACACCTTTATAACTCAGGGTAATTTTCTGTAATCGGGTTTTGGCAACCAACATATCTTATCTATAACTATAATCTTTCTTGGTACTTCTTAGTTATCCCGTCGACCAATTTCGCCAAATTATATAAATGGCCAAACCACTCGCCAAATTATACACATTGACATAATTTTTTATTTTAAATAACGAAAGAACAAACAAATTAGTAAAACATTAACAAAAATACAAATAAAACGTCGAATTAAAGGTTTTATTGGCCATTATTAGCATTTAATATTACAATTAATTAATTAATGGCAACCGTTATTGGCAATTAATCTTACGATTTGGCGACAGTAATTTGGTCGACGGAATAACTAAGAAGTACCTCTTTCTTTTACAGATTTAAAATTAACAATAAATTAACAGTAAGTAGGCTAATAATACAATATAATAACATTAGCAGCGGACTTCGGACACCGCATCTGTCGCACATCGTTAAAGAAAGCTTTATTAGTTACACATTTCATTTAATTAAAAGAGATTTTTAAACTTCCGTATGAGAATTAGGATATTTTTCCACTATAGGGACCTTGGCGTTTTTTTTTTTTTTTTATCTTGGCGCAATTCGGACTTCAGAAACTGAGATATGTTGCCAAATGATATAAACAACTATGAAAACAAACCTGATGAACTTTTATGTTATTTACTATATATGTATATACATATAAACATTTTATTTATACACGTATAAAATATTGTTTTTTATATACAAATTATTTATGTTGGTATATAAAAATAAATAAACGTGTTCCTTACATTAAATAAATTGTATACATATGGAAAAAATTGCTTGTGTATATGACACAGTAGATAGGTTGCCAGAAAATTCGTTATTATCAAATTTCTTTTCCCGTCAAGGCTATTTTCTCTATTTCGCCAAGGCTACTGTATCGGAAACATACCGAATTGCGGTTATATTTTGTTAAATGTTTTATTGTTTTAATATCGTGAATATATCATAACCTATACTGATTAAAATTTTTAGGTATATTCATTTTTTTCTATTTAACAAACATCTTTTGAAAAGCATATATATAAAATTTTATTCTGCTTGAAATTACGTGACCCCTTCAAAACTCTGTAATCGAGTATTGGCGACCAACATTGGCACAATAGAATGTGTTAAGGAACTGTTTACGGCCAAATCAACACCCCTGTTTTAAGGGTTTAGAGGCGGAAATTCTGTGTTTTCAGATTTTTCTGGTTAATTGTGCTACAAACCCGACTTACTTGTGAAATTTCATGATTCTACGACTTTTAGAAATACATTAGTTATTTGATGATGCGAAGTGAGTCAGTGACAAAAAAGCACTTATTCGGAATTTAATATTTCGAAAACTACTAAATACAGAAACATGAAATCGTGGAACTTTAGTTCAGTTTGATCATACGAACATGCGTATAAAAGAAAAAATTCTATATCTCTCCCTAAAACGACGTTATGATGGGGTGAAAAGTATGCCGAAATGGTTCAGGAAAAGGTAGCTTACGGCTTGTGCGAACTTGGCGGACGCACTGCCGTGCTCCCAGATCTATATTATAAAGGACAAACATATCTGTGCGTAACGCATACGTCAGTTTGCGAATGGCAACACTTTGAAATTGAAAAATAAAATTTCGGTTTTGCAATTTTCTCTGCTGCAAATTTTTAAACTTCTAAACATCGCACATTTTACATTTTTACACCGTCGTATGAGGAAAAAAATGCTCTTTTAAATGCAATTTGTTTGAAATCTGTATCTCAATTTATTTTTGAGATATTAATTTTTTTGTAGTTTTTAATACCATTTTTCTAAAAGTGGCAACAAAAGTATCCCATTTCTATTGAAAGTAAACGGGAAATAGCCGAAAATAGGAAATTGCTGGATCATTTTGTTGCCAATTTTTCTTATAAAACCTGAGAAAAAAGTGGAAATTAAAATACGGGCTATGTCAAGAATATTGTCTATTATTGCCCGATAATGACGTCATATGTATACTTTTCTATAGACGAAGTTTAAAACTGGATTGTAAAAGTAGATTACTTTAGCGGATGCAAATGACGTCACTTTATAAAAAAGCGTGTATTTTAATACTTAAAACTGAATTATGTTTTGTAGAAGTGCGTCATTTTCACAGCCCAGCTGCTTTGAAATTCTTCACAGGTGAAAATGTTTCATTTTTGAAAATAATGTAATTGAAATCACACACTGATAAAATGCAATGTTTTACAAAAATTTCGAGTGTCTTTATAAAAGAGAGGTGACATGCAAATAATAGCGATTTATACTACAGAAATTGATTATTCTCGCCTGGATGGATTTGCTTAGCCGAGTTTGACAAGCAAACAAATAATTAGAGATTTAAAATAATATCATTTTCCTGAATTTTTGTACAAAATTCTCTCAAATAATAAAATTTTAATGCTATTCTTTAGGACATTCTACTGTAGTTTTATCAAAATAACATAATTCATCAACAAACAACATCAAAATAACAATTTTCATAATTTTATATAATCTATATATTTAAAACACAAGTTTGTTTTTTAGTCATCTGCCCTGATCTTTCTGCTGAACCAATTTGACTAATTTTTTTTTAATTGAAAGCTGTTCATTTGTAGATCACATTATTTGTTTTGTTTTTTAAAATATTCCCACTTTTATATTTTAATTTTAAAAGCATTTTATGAAATTTCTTCAAAATGGTGAAAATTAGACAGCTTTCATTATTACAGACAAGAGAGAAATAATGAGGTATTTTTATTTTTATTCATGCTGTTTTCTGAAGAAAATTCAAAATTGTTGATAAAAATTGTTGTATAGCGTTTAGAGGCGCAAAATTCCATTAAAAGCATAATATTATATTACGGGAATAATAACGGAAAATGACATACTGCTTTTGAAAACACGCATTTTTCTTCATAAATTTTCTACATTGTTTTTCCTTCTACATGTGTACTAATACTAAGTTTCAGACACTAGGCGAAATGCTTATTTAAGTGGAAATGAAGTCATATTTAAAAGAAAACGATCATTTTCTTAGATAAAACTAAACAGTTTAACACAAATGCGTCTAAAAAACATAAGTTACGGAAATTTTTACTCTCCGGAATTGAGATTAGAATCTCAAATGAAGCGTGCGTCTGTTCACATAAATGATGTAGCTGACAATTGTGACAAGTTTTGAGTTAAAATGATTTTAAAATGATCAAACAAAATACAAATTAAAAAAAAATGATGAACATGGATATGAGAAGTGCGTATGGAAATTTTGAAAATGTGAAAATTGCTGTTTTTCATTCCGGAATACCAAGCATGAGAGCCTCAATTGATAACCACATCGTAATAACTGATCTTTATTATATTTTATTGATTACGTATCTATATTATAAAGAACAAACGTATCTGTGCGTAAACTGACGTCATTTTGCGAATGGCAACACTTAATGATCAAAGTTCGGTCTTGAAATTTTCGCTACTGCATTTTTTTTTAATCTTCTGACCATCGTACATTTTCAATTTTTGTCGCATCGGGAAAAAATTTACTTTCAAATGCAATTTGTTTAAAAACTGTATCTTAATCGACTGATGTATCCTAATTTTTAAAATAATTTTTATTTTTACACATGATTTTTTAAAAAGTTTATCTTATCCCGTGCCGGTTTCATTTCATAATAATGATAAATATTTTGCAATAAAGCAACAAACATTGTTCAGCATTTGTTTCTGACTATTTTTGCATAACGAAATTAATACTTCCTTTATAAACAAATAAAAGAATAATATTAAAAAGACAACACCAACCTAACATATTTGTGAAAGGCAAATTAACGAAATTAATACTTCTTTTATAAACAAGTAAAAGAATAATAAAAAAAAAAAAAAAAAAAAAAAAAAAAAAAACACTAATCTAACATATTTGTAATCGTACAATTTAAGTTTTTAGATCACCAAATAGGAATTTTTTTTTCAAATGGAATTTGTTTGCAAAGTTCATCTCAGTTTACTGATTGTCTATGGTTTTAAAATCAATTTTAAAGCATGAAATATTTTTTAATTTATCAATATCGCTAGGAGCTCGATTACGAAAGATTAATTCGTTCGCCCTTAAAACAAAATAAAGAGCTCATCATTTTCTTACGCTAATATCTATTAAAAAACTTCCGTATGAATAAATAAATAAAATAATATAAATAAAACACAAATTTAACAGACATGTGTAAGCTCTGAAATTATCAGAATATAAAAGGATGCCGTAAGTAGGAAACTCTTGGTCGAATAACTCTTAGCATGCGGCTAATAAGAAAATATCGTTTTCGATAAATTTCAAAAATTAATTTGATTGTATAATTCGTATTTTTCGTATGAAAAATGCTTTTTTAATGTAAGTGGGAAATCTAAAAAAAATTATTGCATATAAAAAATTATTAGATTTCAATTAAAAAAAATGTTTTCACCTATGTTCTGTAACCCGGGAACCCCGGGTCCGATCCCCTAGTATATATAAAGGCAAAGTATTTTTCAGAAAACAGTGTCAAAGTTGCTGATTTTCTAGGTACAATAGTTCCGGACGTTCCAAAATCAGCCTGTAACCAATTAAAATTTTAAATGTAATACATTTAACGAGAGAAGAAAACCTGTTCGATTCCTAATCACTTCAATAGACATGTCTGGTGATTCCATTCTTTTAATTCACTTAAGGGTGTTCTCAAATCCAAAAAGGCAACTTCCTGACATAAGTTATAATTTATTTTTGTTCGAAAATGTATGAAACTAGCTGGTGTTGTTGTTCAGAAACTATGTCATCGAGCTATTTTTTCCCTTTTTTTGCAAACGCAATAGATCTTTCAGAAAATAGTGTCAAAGTAGGCGTTTTGAACCGAATTTTCGCGCGAAGGGAGAAAGAGAACTCAGGAGCGGGTAAAAAAAAATCCCTGCCGGCCCGGTCTACAGGCAGAGGTAGATTTCGAAGTTAAGTATACTAATTTCACCAATAAAAACTAAATCATTATTAGATATAAATCCACTTTAACAATTTTGTCTGTCTGCTTTTGACGAGTTTTTATTTCCTTTTTATATAATATCTGGTTTTATCAGAATCATGTTAAGGCGGTATTAAAAAAAATACTTTTCCATGCTCAACAACTCGAAATTTTCTGTCACATTTTCAGATTCATTTAAAAAAAATATGAAACATGCTGACGTGATTTTTTAAAAGATTTATAAGCGACCTGTGTTTTTATTTTTCTTTCAATTAATTAAAACTTTATTAATAAACAATGATTTTCTCAGTAGGGCAATATTTTTCGTTTCTAACACAATCGCTTTGGGAAATTCCGTTCAAAATGCCCACTTTGACATCATTTTTTGAAATATATTCTGCCTCTATCAAAAAATCGATCATTACTGTACATTATATAGTTTCTGAATAAGAGAATCTAGCAATTGGATGCGTTTGAGAGCAAAAGGGAATTTAAAAATGAGTAAGAAAATAGATAGTTTGGATTTCAATGCACCCTTAATAAGATGATTTTTTTCTTCAACCGCTATGTATTTTTAATTTGTTTTTGCTGTAAGAATTGGCTCTATCAAAAACTTGTCTATATAAATGTTGAAGACAATATTAAGAAGATATATGATAAATTCATGGAGATTTTATATCTTGTGAATTGACGGAGTTATGAAAATTTTACTTCTTTCAACCCCCCCCCCCCCTTTTAGGTAGATTTCGTATGAAAAAATCCCTGCCGGCCCGGCCTACAGGCAGAGGTAGATTTCGAAGTTAAGAATACTACTTTCACCAACAAAAACTAAATCATGATTAGAGATAAACCCACTTTAATAATTTTATCTTACCGCTTTTGACGAGTTTTTATTTCATTTTTATATAATAGCTGGTTTTATCAGAATCATGTTAAGGCGGTATTAAAAAAAAATACATTTCCATGCTGAACAACTTGAAATTTTCCTTTTTAAGAGAAAAATATGAAACTCGCTGACGTGATTTTTGAAGAGATTTATAAGCGACCTGTGTTTTTATTTTTCGTTCAATTAATTAAAACTCGATTTATAAACAATTATTTTCTCAGTAGAACAGTATTTTTGGTTTCTAACACAATCACTTCGGTAAATTCTGTTCAAAATGTCCACTTTGACATCATTTTTTGAAATATATTCTACCTCTATCAAAAAATCGATCATTGCGGTGCATATATAGTTTCTGAATAAGAGAATCTACCAATTGGATGCGTTTGAGAGCAAAAATGAATTTAAAAATGAGTCAGAAAATAAGCAGTTTGGACAATATTTTTCGTTCCTAAAATAATCCCTTCGGAAAATTCTGTTCAAAATGCCCACTTTGACATCCTTTTTTGAAATATATTCTGCCTCTATCAAAAAATCGATCATTAAGGTACATTATATAGTTTTTGAATAAGAGATTCTACCAATTGGATGCGTTTGAGAGCAAAGATGAATTTAAAAATGAGTCAGAAAATAAGCAGTTTGGATTTGAATACACCCTTAATAAGATGATTTTTTTCTTCAACCGCTATGTATTTTTAATTTATTTTTGCTGTAAGAATTGGTCCCATTAAAACTTGTCTGTATAAATGTTATAGACAATATTAAGAAGATATATGATAAATTCATGAAGATTTTATATCTTGTGAATTGACGGAGTTATGGATTTTTTTCGTCTTCAACCCCTCTTTTTGTTTTCGTTTTTAATTTTTTTTTGCGGTACGAATTGGTCCTATCAAAAACTTGTGAATATAAAAGTTGTAGATAATATTAAAGAGATTTATAATAAAATTAATTGGATTTGATATCTTGAGAATTGACGAAGTTATTAATTTTTTTCTCCCAAAAACCTTATTTTTGCGCCCCTTGAGCCCATTTTTAATTTTATGAAAATTCTGTGATGCATAAATTTTTGGCCCTATTTTTAGAAGTTATAAAAACTTTAAACTGATTTGATATGTACAAAAATTAAGGAGTTATAGGGGTTTTTCGGTTTTCACAAAACCCCTCCCTATTTCCATCCCCTTGGCCCGATTTTGCCCATTAACGAACTTGACCGAGATTTTATGCCCATTGATTTTATGTATCAGTTTGGAAGAGATTTGTGCAGAATTGTGGAAGTTATCGTGTCCAGAAGAAAGTGAGAGTGGTTTTGGGTTCTAGGGGTCATGATCGGTGTAGATCTGCAAAAAAATTCCAGAAATTCCAACATAGGAAAGATCTTAATAGGTAGTATTTCATACGAAATCTACCTAATACTACCTATTGGGATCGTTCCTATGTTGGAATTTCTGAAAAATTTTTGCAGATCTACACCGATCATGACCCATAGAACCCAAAACCACCCTCAGTAAAAAACTTTATCTATCTATCTATCTTTCTATCTATCTATATATATCACTTTCTTCTGGACACGATAACTTCCGTAATTCTGCGCCAATCTTTTCCAAACTGATACATAAAATCAAAGGGCATAAAATCTCGGTCAAGTTCGTTAATGGGCAAAATCGGACCAAGGGGATGGAAATAGGGAGGGGTTTTGTGAAAACCGAAAACCCCCCATAACTTCTTAATTTTTGTACATATCAAATCAGTTTAAAGTTTTTATTACTTCTAAAAATAGGGCCAAAATTTTATGTATCACAGATTTCTGATAAAGTTAAAAATGGGCTCAAGGGGCGCAAAATATAGGGTTTTTGGGAGAAAAAAATTCATAACTTCGTCAATTCTCAAGATATCAGTTTCAATTAATTTTATTATAAATCTCCGTAATCAGGGTTGTAGTGGGTAGCTGCCCGGGTACCCGCCCAGCTGCCCGCCCGGGTTGGGTTTTTTATAAAAAACCCACTTAAAAAGCCCGGGTTTTTTAAAGAGTATTTCTGGAAAGGAACAAATGATGTATTTGTTGTTCATGGTTATTTTGTTTTATTTATTTACTTCTTTGAATCTTAGAAAATATATTTGTACTAATTTACTTGCACTTTTAGATTGGGAACCCTATAATTTTAAAACGTTTTAGCTTTTAATTTAAAACGTAAATTTAAGCTTTTCAGTTAGCTTCAAGAGTATTATATTTACTAAACTTATTATATTTATTAAATTATTTTATGTACTTTTTACTGCTGAATCCAAAAATGATCTTTATTTTTAACCATCACACAAGGAAAATAAAATAAAAAAAGTTTTACGTCTGTTTTATAGTATTTTCTACTGCTGAATCCGAAAATGATCTTCATTTTTAACCATCACGTGAGGAAAATTAAATAAAAAAAGTTTTACATCTGTTTCATAGTATCAGATGTTTGCTATATTTTAACTTTGACATTTGCGATTTGCAAAAAAATTATAATGTGATGGTTAAAAATGAAGGTCACTTTCAAATTCAGTGCTAAAAGGTACATAAAAATCAATTATCAACAGTTTAAAAACTCAGCCGTCTCATCTATTTTATAGTATTTGATTTTTGTTATTTTTTAACTTTGACAATTTATGATTTGCAAAGCATCCTGAGATGATGGTTAAAAATTAAGGTAATTCTCAGATTCAGTGCTAAAAAATACATAAAAGTTAAAAAAACACAACCATCGCAGTCTTGTGTTATCTAATCTAAAACTTTTTCTTAAACTTCTTGGCAGTAATCTATCCGAAATTTTTTGTGTTATCCTGTAAAATAAGTATGAATGGTAACCACCAAAAATCATAATAATATTAGATTGTCATCGGATTTACATCAGTATACATGTAAAATACAATCTCGATCGGACATTTGAAACTTGAAAGTGAGTTAAATTTCGACTACCAATTTTGAACTGGGAAAACATACATACGATCATTGAAGTTAAATAAAATAACATAATAATTGTTAAAAGAAATAGTCTCAAATCCTTACAAAATAAAACATACGTTAAAATATAATAATTTTAACCAATCTGAAACTTAATAAAAGTTAACTCAATCATAACACTTTACTATTTTTTCAAAGCGCAGATACACAGGAAAAGTTCTTCGAATACTTTAAGCACTTAGAATATGACCCCTCAAAGAATGGCCAAACTCATTTGTGTTCAGATGCAGAAAAGTGGTATAAGTCATGCATATTTAAAGTTTCATAACTCAGTCAATTTTAGTGTCATATGAACGGGACTTTTTTTGTCTGTCTTGTCAGTGTAATAGGAAAATTTTACTAAATATAACTTATAGCACCTGGGGCTGTATAAACACTTAAATTTCGTAATTTTTTAAGAAATGTTTTTATTGACCCAAATCGCTTTTAAAATATTTCTTTGCCTCAAATGAAAACTTTTTGTAATATTTAAACTATATGTGTATGACTAACGGTTTAGGAATTAGCCATTGGACACCGTTGAGAGTAGACACCCTGTATATACATAAGAAACATTTTTGTTGTAAGATATTTTTTATCAACATTTGCTAATCTTATGATAATTTCAAAGGAGCAAGTTTTTTTAAGTTATATTTATATTTTAATATTAAATAACACACAATTGATAGCTTTGCAATTTAAAATTTGTTTGTTATTTAAATTAAAGGGATCATATAATATATATGTATTTTAAGAACAGAGAAAAATATTGAGATCCTTATTAAGACTATGAAGTGTTTGTTTACAAAGATTGTATTTGAGATCAGGATTGCCACTTGTTTCGGCAATCAAATTTCTCGCGCTTTCCTAAGCAAAAAATTAAATTTTCCCTGAGTAATTCCTCTGAGAATTTTCAAAATTTCAATGGATAAATTTCGCAAAGTACCAAAATTTAGTAGCCAATTTACCCGGGGAAAATTGCCCATTTAACCCGGGTTTTTTACAACCCTGTCCTTAATACTATCTACAAGTTTTTGATAGGACCAATTCGTACCGCAAAAAAAAATTAAAAACGAAAACAAAAAGGGGATTTGAAGAAGTAAAAAATCCATAACTCCGTCAATTCAAAAGATATAAAATCCCCATGAATTTATCATATATCTTCTTAATATTGTCTACAACATCTATATAGACAAGTTTTGAATAGGGCCAATTCTTACAGCAAAAACAAATTAAAAATACACAGCGGTTGAAGAAAAAAATCATCTAAGTAAGCGTTTATTCAAATCCAAACTGCGTATTTTCTGACACATTTTACAATTCATTTTTGCTCTCAAAACCTTCCAATTGGTACGTTTTCTTACTCAGAAACTATATAATGTACAGTAATGATCGATTTTTTGATAGAGGCAGAATATATTTCAAAAAATGTTGTCAAAGTGGGCATTTTGAACAGAATTTCCCGAAGCGATTTAGAAACGAAAAATATTGCCCTACTGAGAAAAATAATTGTTTATTAATCAAGTTTTAATTAATTGAAAGAAAAATAAAAACACAGGTCGCTTTAAAATCTTTTCAAAAATCACGTCAGCATGTTTCATATTTTTGTTTTTTTTTTTTTAATTAAAAATGAATCTGAAAATGTGCCAGAAAATTTCGAGTTGTTGAGTATGGAAAAATATTTTTTTAAATATTGCCTTAACATGATTCTGATAAAACCAGTTATTTTATAAAAAGGAAATAAAAACTCGTCAAAAGTAGACAGATAAAACTGTTAAAGTGGATTTATATTTAATAACGATTTAGTTTTTGTTGGTGAAATTAGTATACTTAACTTCGAAATCTACCTCTGCCTGTAGGCCGGGCCGGCAGGGATTTTTTTGTTTTCGTTTTTACTTTTTTTTGCGGTACGAATTGGTCCTATCAAAAACTTGTGAATATAAAAGTTGTAGATAATATTAAGGAGATGTATAATAAAATTAATTGGATTTGATATCTTGAGAATTGACGAAGTAAGGAATTTTTTTCTCTCCAAAACCCTATTTTTTGCGCCCCTTGAGCCTATTTTAAATTTTATCAAAAATCTGTGATGCATGAATTTTTGGCGCTATTTTTAGAAGTAATAAAAACTTTAAACTGATTTGATATGTACAAAAATTAAGAAGTTATGGGGGTTTATCGGTTTTCACAAAATCCCTCCCTATTTCCACCCCCTTTGTCCGCTTTTGCCCATTAACGAACTTGACCGAGATTTTATGTCCCTTGATTTTATGTATCAATTTGAAAGAGATTTGTGCAGAATTGCGGAAGTTATCGTGTCCAGAAGAAAGTGATAACACAATTGCTTCGGGAAATTCCGTTCAAAATGCCCACTTTGAGATCATTTTTTGAAATATATTCTGCCTCTATCAAAAAATCGATTATTGCGGTACATTATATAGTTTCTGAATAAGCGAATCTACCAATTAAATGCGTTTGAGAGCAAAAATGAATTTAAAAATGAGTCAGAAAATAAGCAGTTTGGATTTGAGTGCATCCTTAATGCAATGATTTTTCCAACGCAATCCGCTCGGAAAATTCGGTTCAAAGTGCCCACTTTAACAGCATTTTTAAAAATATATTCTGTTTCTATCAAAAAAATCGACCATTACGGTACATTATATAGTTTCTGAGTAAGAAAACGTACCAATTGAAAGCCTTTGAGAGCAAAAATGAATTGTAAAATGAGTCAGAATAAGCAGTTTGGATTTGAAAACACCCTTACTTAGATGATTTTTTTCTTCAACCGCTATGTATTTTTAATTTGTTTTTGCTGTAAGAATTGGTGCTATCCAAAACTTGTCTATATAGATGTTGTAGACAATATTAAGAAGATATATGATAAATTCATGGGGATTTTATATCTTTTGAATTGACGAAATTATAGATTTTTTACTTCTTCAAACGCTCTTTTTGTTTTCGTTTTTAATTTTTTTTTTTTTTTTTGCGGTACGAATTGGTCCTATCAAAAACTTGTGAATATAAAAGTTGTAGATAATATTAAGGAGAATTATAATAAAATTAATTGGAATTGATATCTTGAGAATTGACGAAGTTATGAATTTTTTTCTCCCAAAAATCCTATTTTTTGCGCCCCTTGAGCCCATTTTTAATTTTATGAAAATTCTGTGATGCATAAAATTTTGGCCCTATTTTTAGAAGTAATAACAACTTTAAACTGATTTGATATGTACAAAAATTGAGAAGTTATGGGGGGTTTTCGGTTTTCACAAAATCCTTCTCTATTTCCATCCCCTTGGTCCGATTTTGCCCATTAACGAACTTGACCGAGATTTTATGCCCATTGATTTTATGTATCAGTTTGGAAGAGATTGGTGCAGAATTACGAAAGTTATCGTGTCCAGAAGAAAGTGATATATATAGATAGACAGATATATATATATTTATATATATAACCATTAATTAAACATAACCTACCACCATCAAAAACCGTAATATTATGAATTAAAGCTGTAAGTATAAAAAAGTGCCAAATAATTTATTATAAGAATTATTATGGAAGAAAAAAGAAGAAAGTGGACACCGACAAATAATGGAAAAGCTTATATATTGAATTACGTTATCAAGGGCACAGAATTCAATGATATAAGGAATATGGGTGTTTTCTGTGAGAAAAATAAGCTAAAGCTAAAAATTATCTTTCCCTGTGCCCAAACAAACATTCAAATCAAGTGAATTGATTAAAATTGAAAACAGAATAGAAACAAATAATATGGAATGGAAAAATCAATAAAACCTGTTTAAATATTTATAGGATATAAAATAGAAATAATAAACAACATACCGATTAATATTTCAGTATTTTTCAATATATCCACGCGCACATGGCTACCAAAATATCGTAAATATTAAGGTGAATAAAACAGTGAAGAAATCACAGAAATTGATACCAAAGGATGCAGTTAATACATTTTGAAATACCATGATAAATACATTTAATATAATATAAAATAAAATAAATAGAAAGTAATTACATTATTTAAAATAACTAAAATGCACTATTAAATTAATTAATTACTATTTAACAATATCGTCAATATTTAGCTAAAAAATCCACCTGGTTTAGTAAATTATAACTGAAAAGAAGCTGGAAAAAGCAAAATTTATAACTTATCGTCAAAAGAAAAATTTTGGTGCTGCCATCTAGTAGTACTTTTATTATTCAAATGTCACAAGATAAACAATTGTAAGCTTTTGAATGTAAGATATATAAGTTTTTTACTGAGGGTGGTTTTGGGTTCTAGGGGTCATGATCGGTGTAGATCTGCAAAAATTTTTCAGAAATTCCAACATAGGAACGATCCCAATAGGTAGTATTTCATACGAAATCTACCTAAAACGGGTTTGTCACATGATCGAAAACGCTTATAACTCATAGGTAATTGATTATTCAAAAAATGAAAATAAAATAATCTTTTCAAAAAAAAAATAACCGACTTCAGAAAAAGCACTAAAATGAATTAAATAATTCTTTAAACTGCTCTAATGACGAAGCGTTATCCAATAACCACAGATCGGATATCATGTATCGGCATAAAAACTTTAATGTATAGAAATTTAATATCTACCAAACATGGATTTTCTAGAGAATGTTTTTTACAAAAGATTAATTTACATATTTATGATTTAATTTACGAATATATACATATAAAAAGCAGTCAATTACTTTTTGAAGTTGGTGCCAACCTATCTTAAGTATAGTATAATTGTGATTATATTGTAGCTATTACCATGAATAAAGTGATGATGGAAAATAAGATGCAAAATTTTAAAAATGCTCTATTTCTTCAGCAAATTATTTGTTTAATCATTATCGATTGTGAATGTTTGGCACCAACTTCAAAAAGTAATTGATTACTTTTTATATGTATATATTCGTAAATTAAATCATAAATATGTAAATTAATCTTTTGTAAAAAACATGCTCTAGAAAATCCATGTTTGGTAGATATTAAATTCTATACATTAAATTTAACGTTTTTATGCCGATACATGATATCCGATGTGTGGTTATTGGATAACGCTTCGTCATTAGAGCAGTTTAAAGAATTATTTAATTCTTTTTAGTGCTTTTTTTGAAGTTGGTTATTATTATTTTTTTTTTTGGAAAGATTATTTTATTTCCCACTTTTTAGTTATTCATACCGTAACACATAATTATCCGGATTTCAACATCTGCTGAATAAGTAAATAATTTGTCAAAGAAATTATAATATACAAAAACTATTCATTAAACAGTTTTAAATAAATTCTTTATAATTTCATTAAAAGTATTGAATTTATTAGCATTTAATACTTCTGATATTTTTTTAAACAAGTACATTATATTCACAACAGTCTACAATCATTTATTTATTGCTCACATACACCTGACTTGTGTGCTTGACATAAGGGGCCAACTTATAAGTCATCGTTAATATACAAGGACGAAATAGCACAAGGACTTAGAGCTTTGAAGGGGTTGGGGTTCTAGATAGCACAAGGAAATTTACAACACCAGAGAATTACATCTGGTAGCTCCACAAAGAGTGTGCAACGGAGCCAGCGGGATTTGAACCCGCAGCCCAACTACGCTCTCAAGCGATTAGCGGTGTGGTGCCTCAACCATTCAGCCACGGTCTACATTCAAGAATTATTTTTTGTAGGACTCCGTTGTCAAGAAGAAAAATGCAGACTATGTAGTAATATTTGTATTGACTCTTCAAGTATATTGACCAGGACCCAGATATATTTTTCGCTGTTAGCGAAATGAGATTGACCAATGAGAAGCCTGCCTTTTTACGAACTTGTAATTTTTATAGAGTGTGTCCTTTTAAATTTCAAAAATTCTTCTGTCAAATAAAACAAAATTTTCTGTACTAAAATACTGGCATCCAAAAAGCTGTGAACTTGTCATGTTTGAAAATGTGGTCCAGTGCCCACCGTGGCTGAGTGGTCAAGGCATCACACTGCTAATCGCTTGAGAGCGTAGGTGACTGCGGGTTCGAATCCCGCTGGCTCCGTTGCGCACTCTTTGTGGAGCTCCTGGATGTAATTCTCTGGTGCTGTAAATTTCCTTTTCCTTGTGCTATCTCATTCCTGTATATTGACGATGGCTTACAAGCGGGCGCTTGACGCCAAGCACACAGGTCAGATATATTCAATAAAAACCAATCATGTGGTCCATAATTCTACATTATTCTTTTCCGATAATCTCCATCAATTGCTCCCTCATGTAAGGTGCCTCTATTTGAGAGTGGTGACATACAATGCTCAGACTCTGTTTATACATACGTGTTTGCCTACACTACGGCAAAACTAGACATTTTCAATTCCAGAACTTGGCGATTTTCGCTTGGACAAGTTTGATTATACGAGTGGAGGACAATTTAACAAGCATTAGTTTGGCAATAATGGCAAACTCTTCAAGATTCATGGCGATAGCTTTTGTCTAGAATCTATCAATCAATAATTTTTTTACGTATGTCACCATTCTCATACCAATACTCCCCATCTATAGGCAGTAAAGACATCAGAAATGAGCGCCAATGATTAGGTGTTTAGTCTGAATTGGATAACCGAAGACAGTGCTGCTACACATAAGAAAGCACTTTTATGTTTACTGTAAATGGAGGCACTTTGCAGTGTACCGACTAATAGAAACACTTTGCTAAACTCTGATGTATAACATCACTTTGCTACAGCACCTAGAAGATACAGTGTGGAAAACGGCTACAAAATGGTGCTAAAAAATTGAATCCCATAAATGTACAAAGATGCTGAATAACAAGATGTCGATCGTAGCGCCATCGTAGGGATATACAAACGATAGTCATTCTAAAAGAGACTCTTTAACCTATTTCACGTCACTCCTTAGCTAAATTAGCTTATAACAGGCTAAAATATCTTATATTTATAGTTTCCGATATTTAACATTCTACAATTTTTGAAAACACAGGGTTTATATTGAAAAGAGTTACGAGATGGTGCTCGTATCAGCATATTGACGCTGAGCATTGTTGGAGGTTTATGGGATACAAGTTTTTAGCACTTTTTAAAGCATTATAGGAATAGCAGTTTTCCACACTGTATCCTCTAGGCGCTGTAACTTTGCTATTGAATTGTAAGCTTTTTGATCCCCACTTTCGATGACGGTTAGCATCGTTTTAGATATTTGGGTTTTTCTGAATGCGGCATCATTTCTAGACAAGATTTCGCACTTCGGAAAGTTCTCATCCAGTAAACTATAAGGACCGCATCTATACCTACGGACAACGGAATTGGGTGAGGAAAAGCTGGCAATTCATCAATAAAGTTTACACCTCAGAGTGCGGTAAAGTGCTTTGAGAGAAACTTATGTCCAAACTAAAGCAAACTTAGGCATTTTCTATTATGTAACTACAGCGTCTAGAATATATAGTGTGGAAATCGGCTATCCAAGTATAATACTTTAAAAAGTGCTAAAATATTGGATCCCTTAAATGTCAGACGATGCTAAAAACCAATGAGTCGATCACAGCGACATCTGCAGGATATTTTTTAAAACTCCAAGACTATTTAGATACAGCGTCTAGAATATGTAGTGTGGAAATTGGTTATCCCCGTAATACTTAAAAAAGTGCTAAAATATTGGATTTCTTAAATGTCAAACGATGCTGAAATCCAATGAGTCGATTACAGCGATATCTGCAGGATATTTTCTAAAACTCCAAGACGATTTTGTCTAGACGCTGTAATAATACGATGTTTACTTTGAAATCTGAAAATATATCGCAGATGTCGCTGCGATCGGCACCCTTGATTTCAGCGTCATTGCACATTTAAGGAATACAACTTTTTAGCGCTGCTTGGATTTCCACACTATGTATGCTAGACGCTGTAATTTGGTCCAGCTGTAGATGCTGTAAACATGTTCACAATGCCTACTGGGTTCAGACCCTGAACCGTTCTCATTGTTTCCCCAGATTCAAATATCCAGAACGTGCTGACTTACTATCGCAGTAGTACAGCGTCTAGAATACAGTGTGGAAATCTGCTATTCAAACAGAGCTAAACAGTTGTACCCCTTAAATGTGCAATGATACTGAAATCCAGGGAGCCGATCTCAGCGACATCTGCGATATATTTTCAAATTTCAAAGTAAACACATCTTATTATTACAACGTCTAGACCAAATCGTCTTAGAGTTATAGAAAATATCCTGCAGATGTCGCTGTGGTTGACTCATTGGATTTCAGCATCGTTTGACATTTAAGGGATCCAAAATTTACCACCTTTTTTAAGTATTACTGGGATAGCCGATTTCCACACTATATATTCTAGACTCAGTAGCAGTAGTAATTAGAAAGTACTAAAATATTGTATCCCTAAAATGTAAAACGATGCTGAAATCCAAAAAGTCGACCGGAGCGACATCTGAGGATATTTTATAAAACTCCAAGACAACTTGGTCTAGACGCTGTTATAGTACAATGTTTACATTGAAATTTGAAAAGATGTCGCTGCGATCGGCTCATTGGATTACAGCATCTTTGCACATTTAAAGGATACAATTTTTTAGTGCTGTTTGGATAGCAGATTTCCACACTATTTATTCTAGGTGTTGTACTTATACTCTGATACATAAGGAACTTTAAAGGTTGATTTTCAATTTTTCGACACCGACTTCCGATATCGGTTTGTGTCTATGTGGGCCTTCCGGTTTGGTGGATGACAGAATGGCCAGTATACAGATAGATTTTTCGCTCTTAGCGAAAGGAGATCGACCAATCAGAAGCCTGCATTTTTGCAAACAGCGAAAAGTTCGCAAAACTCCAAGCTTCTGATTGGTCACTCTAGTTTCACTACCAGCGAAAAACCTATCTGGATCTCGGCCCTTGTCCAGCTAAGTTTTCGCACTGTGAAAGATCTCCTATCTCTGTAAGAGTAACGGTATCAAAGATAAGCGCTTATAATCGGGCGACTGCTTCAAAAAGGATTTGAATTTTAAAGTTTTTATTTTTTTTAAAAATTTCTAATCATCAGATTTTGATGAAATTGGAATGGGACCAAATGGGGGACTTACACTTTCAAACAAAAAAAAATTATCAAAATCGGTTCCTATTTAAGAAAGTTATGCGTGAACATGGGCAAAACACACATACAGGTCGAATTGATAACCTCCTTCTTTTTGAAGTCGGTTAAAAACAGTTCAATTCCAAATCGATTCCATGGCCAGGCTTTCCAATTTTATAGCTTTCCGTTAAAAAATGAATTTGTAAATGTGTCAAAACGTTTTGAGCTTGTTGAGCAGAGCATTAAAGCCTTAAAAATTATTCCGTGAATGTGTCTAAAAATTTCGTGTTTTTGAGAATGGAAAAATATTTTTCAAAAACAGCCTCAAGTGGTGCTAAAGCACATTATACGATAAAAAAAATTTTCTTTTTACTTTCTCCTATCTTTACACGAAGAAACTATTGGATTTGTAAAAAAGATTCGAATTCCGGTTTTCGACGGATTTATACGCTTTAGAAGGTCCTGAACACACTATTCGACTACTTTTAGAAAATGTCTGTCTATGACTCTCTCTGTCTGCATGTGACAAAAATTTTGTGTGTGCTTTATCTCAAAAACTAATGCACGGAATTTCACAAAACTTTAGATTCAGCTAAATCTTGATATAAACTGCTGCTGTTTAGCTTTTGGTGTAAATCGCCCAGCAGGTGGCGCTGGTAGGCAGATTAGGCTGGTAGACATTCACTATTTCTGCAATAACTCTTATAAGAACTAATTAGATAAAAATTTGATTTCCGGGTTTTGACGGATTTATATATTTAGAAAATCCTGAACATGATTGGACTATTTTTAGAAAATGTTTGTCTATCTGTATGTGACACAAATTTTGTAGGCGTTTTATCTAAAGAACTAAGGTATGGAATTTAATATAATTTTAGATTCAGTTATATTTTGTTATAAATTGGTATAAATTGCCCGATAGGTAGCACTGCTATGCTGATTTTTAACGATTTCCGCAATAACTCTATCTCAAGAACTAATGCATGGATCTTTGTTAAACTTCAGATTCAGTTATAACTTGTAAGTTGGTTCTGATTAGTTTTTGGCGTAAATCGCCCAACAGGTGGCGCTGCTATGCTGCAATATTCATGAATTCAGCAATAGATAAGAACTAATTCTCAAGAACTAATGCACAGATTTTCATCAAACTTCAGATTCAGTTAGTCCCTGATATAGTTTGGTGTTGATTACTTTTCTTGGAAATCGCCCAGCAGGTGGCGCTGCTGGTATGAGATAGAAGAAAGTTTTGAGATTGGCGCATCCGACTAGTTTGTTAGTCGGATGTGCCAATCTCAAAACTTTCTTCTATATCATACATGTTAATACTTCCTGAAAAATGCAGCCGGTTAGCTGATTTACACCAAAATCTAATCACCAACAACCTATGTCAACTTCTAACTGAATCTGAAGTTTGATGAAATTCCGTGCATTAGTTTATTATATGTTATTATGTTAGCTACACTGTTAAAAATTTGTAGCGTTTGCTGCATAAACACACCATCGCTTTTATATAAAACGATTACTTGACGCTGCTGTGGAGCATTCTCATTGGTCAGGGATATAGAGATTTTGTATAAAAGCGGTGGAGTGACTATGAAGCTAAAGCTGCAGATTTTTATCAGTGTATTGCGGAAATTGTAAAAAATTCTGCATTGATTAAAATTCGTGCATTAGTTCTTGAGATAGAACTATCGCGATAATTATGAATAATGCAGCATAGCAGCGCCACCTGTTGGGCTATTTTCATCAAAAAGTAATCTGCACTAATTTATTTCATGGACTAACTGAACCTGAAGTTTTATGAAAATCCGTGCATTAGTTCTTGAGATAGAGCTTTTGCGGAAATCGTGAAAATTGCAGCATAGCAGCGCCACCTGTTGGATGATTTACATCAAAAAGTAATCAGCTCCAGTTTATATCAAGGTCTAACTACTGAATCTAAAGTTTTGTGGAAAATCCGTGAATTTGTTCTTGAGATAGAGCGCCCACAAAATCATATACAGACTCACAGACAGACATTTAAATCCATCGAAAATCGGAAGTCGAAATTTTTCACGAATCCAATACTTTCTTCTTGTAAAGATAGAAGAAAGTAAAAATACAGGTTGTCTCACGCTATTCCGACCTACGATTTTCGTTCGTAGCTGCAACAATAATGGAGGTATGAGCGCGAAATTTTCAGTAGAATTTGCTCTTATATGAAATGAGATTAAGTTAGGAGAAATGCTTAAAATGACAATCGTTGTCGTCCAAAGCAAACGTCACCGAACTGCATAGTTCAGAATGTTGCTGACAGAACATAAAGTGTCATTTACATAAATTGCAGCTTGTGTACAGTCCCCCATCATTGAATTCAGAGTTCGCACAGACTCCTTAGACTCCTTGGAAACTCCTTAGAAATAATAACAGTTCCAAGTAGTACTTAGAACTACTTAGATAAGCAAATCACTCCTTAGAAACTCCTTAATTTGTATTGCGACTTCGGACGCAAGCGATATTGCTGCCGAGGAAAATAAAATCGTCATTGTAAAACGCACGGTAAATCCTTTATGCACGTCATTCATCTGAAGCACAAGCATTGATTGTTTAGGATAATCTTAATAGCAGGGCTCTCACTAGGTCCGCTTTTCAATTATTAGGTCCGCAAAGTCCGTTTTTCGACACTGTTAACCTACCTTTATTTTAAATTTTATCGATGGTTTGGTATTTAGCCAAGAATTTCGGAAATATGTTTAATTATTAATAATTATTATAATATGTTATAATAATATTTTCTTTTCGCGAATATGTTCCAAAAAATACCGTCAAATTTCGTCAATCGATCGCGGAAAAAAATCGTAAATTTTGTCAAAGGATCGTGAAAAAACGCGAATTTCTCCAGCAGATCGCGGAAAAACTCGAATTTCTTCCAAAAGATCATGAAAACGACGCGAATTTCTTAAAAGGCAGAGAAAAAACACGAATTTACTCAATGGATCACGGAAAAAACGCGAATTTCGTTAAAAGATCGAGAAAAGAGGCGGATTTCCTCGAAAGATCGCGAAACAATTCAAATTTCCTCAAAAGATCGCAAAAAACAGGCAAATTTCCTCAAAAGATCGCGAAAAACACGCAAATTTCCAATAAAAATCGCGAAAACACGCAAATTTCCAATAAAAAGCGCGGAAAACACGCAAATTTCCAATAAAAATCTCGAAAAACACGCAAATTTCCAATAAAAATCGCGGAAAACACGCAAATTTCCAATAAAAATCGCGAAAAACACGCAAATTTTCTCTAAAAATCGCGATAAACGCGCGAATTTCTTCAAAGGATCGCGAAAAACACACGAATTTCGTCAAGAGATCGCGAATTTCGCCAAAAGATCGCGAAAAACACGCGAATTTCGTCAAAGGATGGCGAAAAACACGCAAATTTCGTCAAAGGATCGCGAAAAACATGCAGTTTCCATCAAAAGACCGCGAAAAAGACGTCAGTTTCGTCAAACGATAGAAATAAAATGCGAATTCCATTAAAAGATCGCGAAAAAACGCGAAATCGCAAAAAAGGGAATTTCTTCTAAACTAGGGATGCAACGGTTATCCGGCAAATATCCGATATCCGGCATATCCGGGTGATTTTTCAATATCCGAAATACCGTCGGATATCCGAATCACAATCACCGGATATCCGACTTCTCTGCCGGATATCCGGCAATACATAGCAAAACAAATATATAAGGATAAGAGAAATTATTTGACCCAAACAATGCCGAACAACTTTTGTTTATAATGCAAAATATGAAAGTAAGTCCACTATTCATGAGTAAAAGGTAATTCTCAAAAGTTTAAAGAATTGCCAGCTTTCCTAACATTGGTATTATAACTCTTTATAATAAATTTAAGAATTTAAGTTCAATTTCTTTTAGAAAATTGTACCTTTACTTTCAGAATGTGAAACAAAATCTGAAATTGTTTATTAAAGTATGACTTTATTCATTTTCTTTCTCTCTTTTACGTTTAACAATTAAACAGGCCTATTTTTACTTTCTTCTATCTTCAATACAAGAAAGTATTGTAACTGAGATATTTTCGATTTCTGGTTTTCGGTGGGCTTAGACGTTTTAGGGGTCAGAGATCCCAAAACACGTTTATACAAAATGCCTGTCTGTCATCATACCATCAAAAAGTGTATGAAGTTATGCATAGAATTGAATCAAATTTTTTGTGAATGTTTTTGGCTATAGCCAGCTGGCCCTCCTTCAATATTGGAACATTCCACTGGAAGGGGGCGCTGTAATCGTGATTTTTGTGCCATTTTCATTATTGCGCCATCAAAAAGTGTATGAAGTTATGCATAGAATTGAACCAAATTTTTTGTGTATGTTTTTGGCTATGTCCAGCAGGTTCTCCTTTAAATTGGAAATATTCTGCCAGAAGGGTGCGCTGTAATAGTGATTTTTGTGCCATTTTCATTCTTGTACCATCGAAAAGTGTATGAAGTTATATATAGAATTGAACCAATTTTGGGGGTATGTTTTAGGCTATGGCCAATTGGTCCTCCTTCAATTTGAAAATATTCTTCTGGAAGGGGGCGCTATAATATTGATTTTTGTGTTATTTACATTATTTTATCATCGAAAAGTGTAAGAAGCTAAGCATAGAATTGAACCAATTTTTTGTGTATATTTTTGGCTATGGCCGGCAGTTTTTTCTTGAATTTGGAAATATCCCGCCAGAAGGTGGCACTGTGACAGCATTTTTTGTAAAATTTTCTCAATTTTTCGCAGTTTTTTGTACTGTATATTGGTGGCTCGTGAAGCCATGGGAACTTCGCATCCTGCTAAGCTGGCTATTCACAATCAGCTGATGTACAGCAGAATAACGAAAAAAATTATTGATTTTAATAAATATCATGATTGTTGATCGAGATTAACTTATTCTTATTTTGATTAATTGACGAATAGAAATTTTAGATCAAAATCAAAGTTGGTATAACTTTGAACTAATAATATCGAAGTATTAACATTTGGAACTACTATTTGAAATATTAAGATGTATGAGATAAAAAAAAGTTTTGGGATTGGCACATCCAATTAGTTCTTTTTGTAACTTCATTATAAATAAAATAATTAAAATTAAAAGTAATTTTCTTTTTACTTATAAATATCACAGTAATTTAACTTAAGATAAAACTAAATGTGACTCAAAGAAAAACAGTATTAAATAATTAAAACAGAAAAAAGGCATCAACTAAACCTTATTTGGAGAAAATAACTCTTTAATCATGGGTAATATTAGTAGATATTTTATGTTTAAATTATAAAAAGAACACATGTATTTCTTTGTGAAAATACTCTACAATTATAAGCCTATATTTATTGGCTAAAATTTGTTATACAAATTATTAGCATTTCATTGTACAAATTATTAGCAATTATCAATATAGTCAATTCCATATCCAAATCCAGCAGCAATTATCAGCATTTCATTGTACAAATAAACAGAATATTTTAATGTTTAAATTACATTTTTTATACAACATTATTAATATACACTAGAATATAGCCCGTCAGAATGACGTGTTTGCATTTTCAAAAAAAATTATATAGCATTGCATTATAAAAAGAATTGTGAAGTAATAAATTTTGTCTTGTCTGATTAATAGGGTCAGGTGGGGTAAAGTAAAAACAGCCCATTTTTCATTGAAATTTAATTGGCAAGAAATTTATTAATTGAATTGGTAAAATACTGATATAAAGTATGCAAATGAACTTTACTCACAAAATTTGAAGAAATATTTCACAAAAACATTCAAATTAGTACTAATAATGTTATTTTAAAACATATTGTCAATTAACTATTTTATCTGATGGTATGTGGTAAAATAAAAGACAATTCCAACAGAAAGTCTGTTTTTATTAATTGCCAAAATAATAATTATATAACTTAAATTTTAAAAAGTTGAACAGAGAAAATCCTGATTTTTTTTAAACATGCATAAAAGAAACCTGTAATAAATTTTGATAATTAAAAATCATCTTATCACATAAGTAAATTGCAGCTATTAATTACATTAACAATTTATTTTCCCAAATTCTGTTATTAAATTACAAATTTATTTTCCCTACAAAATACAAAATTTTATTTATTATAATAATGCATTGATATATTATATACATATATATATATATATGTAATACACGGCATTACATATTTCTGATATTCTAATTTCATTTTATAAGAAATATTCATTTTTCCCCCCAATGTCTTCAGAATTCAAAAAACATTTTAAAAAGAAAATTTCTTTTTTTTTAACTACCGACAGATGGCGCAACAGAGCATATAAACGTTTGTTTTAATATTTTAAAAGTTCAAGACGAATGAATCAATTGTTTGTTTACTTTCATATAGGATAGATAAAGCTACCAATCTAATTTAAACTAAAGTTATCGCAGCAGAATATTAGATAATTGAATGTAATCTCTTAAATATTAATTTATTTTGAATAATCTGCCTAAAAATGCAACTTTTGCGAATAGTGGAAAAGAAAGCACGTTTTACTCAACGATTTAAGATTGAAAATCAAATCAACAATCACTCGTGTGTCGTGATGCCACATGTACAACACAAATTCCAAATCCAGAAGCAATTGAATGACTCTTTGAACGAATCATTAAAAAATACGGTCGACATCCGATTTTGCTCTTAAAATATTTGTAAAACCATAATAAAGCTTTTAAATAATTTGAAATACGTTTGTTTTTAGAAAGGAAACGTTAATCCGGTACAAAATAATTCACAGGAATGAATCACCGAATATAGCTATATTCACTAAACACCATAAAGTGTTCATTGGTCAGAAAATAGATAGCCTTGAAAAACAGAGGTAATTTTTCGCGATATTTTTAACCGTGTATACTGAATTCAAACTGTAAATAAATGTAAACAAAAGTGTGAAAAACGTATTTCAAAATATTAATATGCTTTTTCAAAATATTTTAAGAGCATTTAATGAATAGCTGAAAGAGTCATTCATTTGTTTTTGTAATTTGTGCTTATGAATGGCAACGGTAATCGCTTGTATACATCGGAACCGTGTTGTTGGTATCTGGTTATTTTTAAATTAGATCTTAAAGCGTTATAATTGTATACTTTTTGAAGGTTTGAGAAAAATTGAAGAAGAATATGTTACATAACAAATAGATAGACAGATTAAATAAGGCAGTCGGCAAATACGGCATTGGAATGCTTAAGCCTAACGTGGCCACGTTTGGATTATCAGGAAACGGATGAGTTCAACCCCGGAAGCGTTATACATTTTGTGTCATTCTATGTATAATTACACGGCTTGAATGGCAGATACATGTCTTGAATTTCAGGATGGGATGGCAGGATTCGTGCCCTAAAGAATATTGGGGGCGGGAAGCTACTGTTTCGAAAAAATCATTTTCCGAAAAGAAAATGTTTCCGACGATGAAGTGTCGGGACCGACTGACAAATTTCATGATATTTTCCACTATCGATTTGCAGATTTCACAGTTTCTTCTTACAACAAATTGACAAAATTAGTGTTTGTTTTTCTGGATCTGACCAAAAAAGTTTGCGATTTTTCTCCTCGGCCGACTGACGAATTTCTTGATTTTTTTCTGGAGGCCGATTGGTGAATTTCATAAATTTTTTTTCGCAATCAACTGACAAATTTAGAAATTTTATTCTGTGACCGATTGGCAAATTTCCCTGTTTGTCCTTGTGACATACTGATGAAAGTAACGATTGTTTTTCTGCATCTGATTGAAAATTGTCGCATTTTTTCTCTGCGACCGGCTGAGAAATTTCACTGTATTTGCTCGTGACGGACTGGCAAATTTCACGATACTTTTCCATGATCGATTGACGAATTTCGTTATATTTTCCCACTTTCGATTTCCCATGAACTTCAGTTTTTTTCTCGCAACCAATCGACAAATTATTTTATTTATTTTCACCATGATTGACGAAATCAGCAATGTTTATTTCTATGACCGTTTTACGTATTTTGCGATGTTTTTCCTGTGTGCCCGAAATTGGAAATAACTAAAAGGGCAGCAAAGGACACCGGAGACTAAGCTCTACCAAATTGGACAATAGTCAGCACTAAACAAAATGAGATTAGACTTGTGGTGCACATGAAAAAAAAAACTTTGAACTTCAAAAAAACATATTTAGAAACAGCAGACTAGTTTCTCGCAATTAACAGAAATTAGGGCATGACTTTTTGAAATCAACCTTTTCTCGTGTAATAGAAGAAACCAATTGACTATTCCCTTTTCAAACTTTGGATATGGATTTAAAACTCCAATGCATAGAACATAGTTCAATTAATGAAAATACCAGGGATTACAGTTTTGAATATAATTCCATTAAGGATATAATAAAACAAATTTGTTCAGAAGTGACATACCATCACCAATATGCATTATTCATGTAAGTTAAAAATTAATGCACATCAGATTTTGCAAAGTTTTCTAAAACTTTTTAAGAGAGCATAACCATGTGTTTCCGATAATTTCTAAAGTTATAAAAGTCGTTCTGTGCTGTTTGTCAAAAGTTTAACTTGTGAAAGAGGCTAAAGTATGCAAAATGGAATAAAATCTAAATTAAGATATTCATTTAGCAACCCGATTGTTAATTGTCCATAACATTAGGTGAAAGTTGAAAAACAGACATGATATATATAAAGCTTGATTCTGTTCCTTTATTTTAATAAAATAAAAATTTTGAATAATTATTTTGAGTTGTTAATTTAAATTGTTTCAATGGTATTTTGTCATGTCTGTATAAATGTTATTATTTAAGTAGCACATAAAAAATAACGGGGTTTAAAGATTTTTCTTTTCCTTTCTAACAGTTCAACTCCCCTGCATTTATAAATTTTGGGTATGAAACTCTCCTCCTGGGAAAACTTGAATTGCAAGCCCTGATATTCAAAGAGATATAGTTTTTGTAAATTATATTTCAATACATTTAAAATGTTTTAATGATGTGTGAAACATGTTTGTAATTTATTGTTCTGAGATGACATTATATAGAGAAATAATTCACTGTATAACTAAAAACATATCTAGTGCCGGATATCCGATCGGATATCCGGCAGGTGAAGGAGCTTCGGATATCCGGTATCCGATATCCGGCAAAATCAATATCCGGTGCATCCCTATTCTAAACATCGGGAAAAACAAGCGAATTTCCTCTAAAAACACGCGAATTTCCTCAAAATATCGCGAAAAACACGCCAATTTCCTCAAAGGATCGCGAAAAACACGCGAATTTTGTCAAAGGATCTCGAAAAACACTCAAATTTCGTCAAAGGATCGCGAAAAAAGTCAAACGATAGAAATAAAACGCGAATTTCCCCCAGAACATCGCGAAAAAATGCGAATCCCCCCCCCCCCCCCCGCCCCCAACATCACGAAAAAACCGCGAATTTCATCATGAGATCTCGAAAAAAATGCAAAATTCGTCAAAGTTTCACCTTCAAAGAAAGCGATTACAGCTGCTCTAAAAGAATAAATTCAAAAGTTGTTATATTTTTTCTTGTATATTGCGTTTAGCAGTCTTTTTTTTTTTTTTTTTTACCTTTTAAAATTTTCTTTACGATGTATCATGTATGTGATATACTAAAAGTTAGTATAGTGTTTGTACCAGTGTACAGTGTTTGGAGTTTGACTAATCTCTATTTATATGACCATTGGTCACTGCATAAAAAAGTTGACTGTCTATTTTATATTTAAACTTACGAAATCAGTAAGCAATATATTGTGAATGCTGTGCAATTTCAGCACTAACAATTAGATTCTAATAGAGTAAAATTTGTTTTTTAAATGTTTTTCTCTCCAAATTGGGCATTAAAAATTGGAGTGTGCATACCACATAACGATGCAGCACATAAAAACAACAACAAAAATGCCAAATCCTTAACATTTTTTGGACTCCTTGGATTTTTTCGGTACTCCTTGGATTTTTTCTTCCCAACTCTGTATGTACCCTGTGAATTCCTTTTGGAAATTAACTGAAATGTGACAACGATGTGTAAATGACTTGAAGTCATTACATCGCACGCAGATATCAGATATCTTTCTGAATTTTCAGGATATATGACTAGCCTTTCTAAATAAATTGTGGTTTATAGTTGACTATTAAATTAAGAAAGAAAAAAAATGTGTTATCATTCGCTTATGCGCAGTTAAAAATATTTAATAGAAATGCTCACGTTTTATCCAATATTCGATACATTTATTTTCTAACTGCAGTATAATGTTTTTCCTGCATAATTTAAATTCCTCTGAAAGTGGCGTTAGATTTGATTGAAAATCCTTCTAGTTACAAACATTAGGACATATTTTGAATATTTTAAAGAAACTTTTTTTTTTCCGTGAATGTATGTTGCACAAATACATACAAACAGTGAACAGGGCTTAGGTGATCATTCATTACAGTTATAGATCATTTTGAGCAGTTTATGATGCAGGTCTATCGCAAATATTATTACTTAACCCCTTGGGGACGAGCGAACGGTATTCGTGCCGCGTAAGATGCTCAGAATCGAACATATTCTCACAAGTAAATTTTTATTGTAAATTTTGTCCTTTTTAATCCGAGCATTTTCCCGATTCAATTAGGCAAAAAATTCTGTTTAAAAAAACCGGTGATTAACGGTTAAAAATTCTTAAAAGGACTCTCTTCCCGAAGGGGTTAAGAAAGTATTGAATTTGCGAAAAAATTCGACTTTCGGTTTTCGACAGATTTATAGGTTTTAGAAAGGTCTTGAACAAGATTTGATTGTTTTTAGAAAATGTCTGTCTGAATGTGACAAGAATTTTGTGGGGCCTGTATCTCAAAACCTAATGCACCGAATTTAATCCATCTTCCGATTCAGTTCTACTTTGACATCAGTGGATGTCGATTAGGTTTTGGTGTAAATCGCCTTATAGGTGGCGTTGGTATGCTGCGTTTTTCACGATTTCCACAATAGCTCTATCTTAAGACCTAATACACGGATTTTCATAAAACTTCAGAATCAGTTAAACGTTGACATAAGTTGGGGCTGATTAGGTTTTCTTGTTAATCGCCCAACAAGTGACGCTCCTATGCTACATTTTTCAGGATTTACGCAATTTCAGCGATACTTGTAGCTCAAGAGCTAATGTACGGAATTTCGTCATACTTCATATTCTGTTAGACCTTCACATAAGTTGGTGCTGATTAGGTTTTCGTGTAAATTATTTAACAGGTGGCGTAGATATGCTGTATTTTTCACGATAGCTATATCTCAAAAACTAATGCACTGAATTTAATTAAACTTCATATTCTGTTACACTTTGACATATATAGATCCTTATTAGGCTTGAGAGTATACTACTAAACAGGTGTCGCTTTTATGCACTTTGGGCCAGGAATTTCAGTTGCAGACATCTAAGCGAGAGGGTGGCTGCCGAAATTAAATGATTTATTTGAAAAATGCGATCTTATAATTTCTTTTTAAATGTATCCAATTCAACAAACCTATATACCTTTACAATCCGCATGATGGGCATAGATTGTCATTTAATTTTGGTACTGCGATAGCGAATTTTGAAGTATTAACATGTATGAGATAGAAGAAAGTTTTGGGGTTGATACATCCGACTATTTTTTTTTTTAAATTCACGTTTTTTTTTTGGCCACCTTATTGCCGCCATGACAGATTCCACACTGAAAAATAGGAAGGCAGAGATGTTCTGGCCCACGAACAACAATCCGTCAAGTATTTCTGTAGACTTTTAATAAAATGTCTAAAATCAAAAGTGTTCAGATTATTTTGACTAGATAGTGTATCTATGATATTTTTATACGCCTAATTTAATAGAATATACAGTGAAACCTCCTTGTGCGACCACCTCTCTGAACGACCTTTTTTCATGGAACGAAATTTATTCCCAGCTCAGTACTAATTTGACCTCCATTTAGAGACCATCCCAGATGAAGTTCATTTATTGCAGTTCATTTATTGCATTTAAGACAAAAGTTCATTTATTGCAGAAATAAAGCAATATAATCAATCATCCATACTTGAATCATTAGAATCCTCGATTGCTTTTCAGATAGAAAAAGTTTGTATTATAGATGGAATGGCAATCGTACAATCAGTAAAAAAGACACCTGCCATGAAAACTTGTGAAGACTTCGCAGATGCTTCTACCGGGATCATTATGAAAATGACAAGCGGATACACTGAAGGGAGAATAATATTTGACCAATGCCTTGAGCATTCATTGAAAGAGCAAACTTGTAAGAAAAGATTGGGGTCGCAGAACCTATTAGATTTACTAATACAAATAGTGCCAATATAACGTTGATTTCATTAAAGACGTTTCTTTCACATAATAAAACAAAATCACAGCTGACTGAGTATCTCGGGAATAAATTACTACAGGTTTTTGCTGCTAGTGAGAAGAAAATTGTAGTCGTTTTTGGCAGTAAGGCATACAGTAACGACGCGAATGTTTTCGATTTAGAATTATGTGATCATATGCATGAAAAAGCAGACACCATTATATCTCTGCACGTACTTGATATAGTGAACCATCATGATAATTATGAGATCGATGTATTTTCGCAAGATACTGATATTTTCATATTGCTGATTGACTTGGTTTCAAGTCATCTAGTAAACAGTGAAATAAATTTTGTTACTGGTCGAGGTAACAAACATAGAAAAATTAATATTAATGAAAGATGCCGAGCAATAGGTGCTCATAAAAGCACCTATTGCTCGTTACCTATGTTACCTAAGAACTAGGTTTACATTCATATACTGGTGGAGACTGGGAAGGAAAATTTGTAGACATTTCAAAACAAAAGTGAATAAAAGTGTATATCAATCTTCAGTGTCATGATGAAATTATAACAGCTTTTCAAGAACTTAGGGAACCTAATGTTGATCCATTATCCAATCTGTCGTTGTTTAAAAAATTCCCCAACTTCGCGTATTTGAAAAATAGTAATTTTTCAAGAATTTCAGAGTTAAGATGGCACCTTTTCAGAGCTAAAAGTTTCGAGGGGGAGAAATTACCACCAACCCTTGGAGCACCGAAGTCACATATTCTAAGATCCAACTTAATTTTCACCATTAGAAAGGGCTACAGAAATCCTCGACCTACAATACCCCCCCCCCCCCCATTTATTGGCAATGGTTGGGAGAAAAATAGTGAAGGAGTAATTTCTCCAGTCAAATGCCTGGAGTTACCTGCGCCCAAAGGAGTTACTGAAGTTGTGAAATGTGAGTGTAAGAGAACATGTACAGTTGGGAAATGTTCTTGCTTAAAGAATTCTCCTGTTTGTACTGCCCTTTGCAAATGCAGTAACTGCAACAATGCAAAAGATTATCTACATCACAGCGATAGCAGTGATTCAGAAGAGGATACGTAACATCCCAGTACTGTATATACATATAAATGCTGTTTTTAATAATTTTGTTCAATATCTTCAATAATTTATGTTATTTCATTTAAATACTTTGGTTGTGTATAACTGGTTAATGAAATGCTAGTATATCTAATGTCTTTCATATTTTTGTGCTTTAGTTGCATCTTATTGCTTAAAACACTTCAAAAACTCAATTTACTCCTAATTTTATTATATATTTGTATTTCTTGATACCGAAAACATATAATTTGACATACTGGTCAATAATATGCCTCAAATATTAAAGGAGTCAGTAAATGGCAGCCATATTGGACGCTATCTTGAAAATCACCCCCAAAAATGTGTATAAAAAATGGCACCTAAGGCATTTGGAATCTACATGTCAAAACCTTCAGAATAAAACAAAAATATCAAACTTGGCACGTCAATTGAGCTGGAGGCACCTTTTACGACATTTCAAACCCTACTATAGTTGCTTGAAGAAGGTTTTATTAGAAATATAATTCGGGAGAACGCATTATTCATGAAACTTTTAAACTAAGTTTAGGTTTTTTTTTTTTTTTTTTTTTTTTTTTTTTTTTTTTTTTTATCCCGGTAGCTTTTATGTGTTTATACTCCTTTGTGTCTTTTAGGTAGCTTTCATTACAAAAAGCTACCTATTGCAGCCGTTCGGAGGAAAGCGATTTCAAAAACTTTTGGTATATTTTCATCGATCATGACCCTCTTAGACCTCGAAACCCCACCTCCGTTCAAAAGTTGATATATATATATCAATCTAAAATTTCTCAATTTCCAGTTGATTATCCCACTAATTTGGAATTAACGGAAAACCCCTTATCTAACAATACTATTAACTTTTTAGATCTTAAAATTACAATAAAAGACAACAAAACAATAACAGATTTATATGATAAACGTAAAGAATTTAAATTCAAAGTTAATACATTTACAAATTTTAAATTTTGTTTTCATCATTCTGTATATCGATGTTCTTCTCATCTAATTAACAATAATATTAAAAAACTAATTTATGATGCATTAAATCATGGTTTTAAAAAAAAATTCATATATTCATTAATATACAATTAGTACTTACATAATCTTAAAAAAAAAAAAAAAAAAAAAAAAAAAAAAAAAAAAAATTAACACATGCGTAAACAAAATTACAAAAAAAATTATAAAATAAAAAAATATTTATAAAAAATTAAAAACTAAAATGATAATAAAAAAATTCTATAGGATGGTTGGGTGGGTAGATGTTAGAGTACGGAGGAGGGTGGTGTTGTCTGGATAATATGCAATGGTTAATTTTAAAAAAATGATGGGGCTTTAGTATTATTACTACATTTCTAATACGTATTTTATATGGATGTTGATTTGATGTTTTATATGTAATTGGTGACTTTTCTTTTTATTTCAATTCATATTTAATTTAACTTATTTAATCAAATTCAGTATTAACTTGTTTTTAAAATTTAGTCTACTCAGGACAATATCATATTAATTAATAATAGTATACCATCTTTTTTATTTGACATAACTAATGTTATACTGTATGTATTAAAATTGGGTAAATAGTTTTATTATTATTCCTCTATACTTTTTAATATTGTTTTATTTTCAACTTTGTATTCCATGATTAATTATCGGTTTAATTTGTATGATTGTCACAATCATTTTTTTTTTAGCTTTTTTATGGCTAATTATGAAGATAATTCACACACTATATTTGTGATCTTTAGGATATTGGGAATTTCTTGAAAACGTAATTCAATATATAAGTTTTTCAATTTTTTCGGAATCCATATTCTTCTTTTTTTATTCTTCCTTATTAATTCTTGTAATTAAGTATAAGGTACTTTATTTTATACATACAGTTCTATATTATTGGTTTGTGGCATCCATTTATTGTCAATTCATTCACAATAATGCGGCTTTTGATGATGGTCGGTAATGTTTATTTAATGTTTATATATATATATATATATATATATAGGGGAGACTAGGGACTACTGACCATACGGGAGGCTTAACCCACCCATCAATTTTCATATTTAAAAGAATTTCAGGGTTTTATCAATAGGTGCCAACCAAAGCTACTGGAATGCTCAAACAATAGTCTTCGTTTGATAGAGATAATCGAAATAGGTGGGGAAAAAATATATTATGAGGCATTTTCAACCTAAAAGTTGCGTTTTTTAGAAATATTTTGTGGGCTTTTTTCAGATAAATTATATCGTAGAAACGTAAGTAGGTTTACAGTAAGGCAGAAATTTCGAGCTTTCATTCCAGGCATAAAGATTGTACAATGAGTTAGGCTTAACATAACAGTGTGCTATTCTTTAGAAAAGGTCTATGTAGGGAGGCTTGACACAGTCAATGTGAGGGAGGTTTGACCAGATGCTCAAAGCTCGCTTAATTAAGAAGTTTTGGAAATCTTTTTATTATACACTGTGCATAATGAAAAGTCAATGGTTATATATATAAAAGAATGTAAATTTATTCTGTAAAGCTACAGTAAAATGGTGTGATAGAAAAGAACATTTTTAAAACTGACTAAAGAAAGATGTGAAAAATTGCTAGAAAATGGGAAAGTTGATAGGAACTTTTTTCCATTTAAATATTACTTACAATAGGTAAATAGAAACAGTGGGAAAGACTTAAAAGGACTAGAAGGATGAAAGCAACAGTCTTAACCCTTTCAGGGGCAGTGGTATGTTTATAAAACCACTTAAATTCCGAAACGTCACAATGGCACTAGAATTTTCCTAAAATCTTTTCCATTTAATAAGTATGTGAAATAGAGCCTTTTTCTTATTTCCAAATAAATTTATTCGTACATCCCGGTGCCAGTCATATATTTCAACATTTTAGTACTGAAAGTTCTTTGCCACTTAAAGGTTTAAATCATGTTTATGATAAGTTATGTGCTCATGCGGCTGCAAAAGAACATAGCATCGATCGAAAAAACTTTAGGAAGGTATGTAGACAAATTTCACCAGGGTGAATACAGTGAGATGAACCCAAACTATGTGACAACTAGAGTTGTCAGGTCAAGTGTCACAAATATAGGACAAGGAGACAAAAAAAAAGGGGGGGGGGCGATAGTGGCTCCTAAATCTGCACATAATAACATGAAACACTATGAAAACGTAACTTGTCTCTAACAGAATACTGCCTTAAATGTTAAAATTTCATTTTCCCTGCTGTACAATTATACTTGTTCAGACAAAATCCTGTTTAAAACAAAATTTTTCTCCTCTTACTTGCGATTGCGTCTCAACAGGTTTGTTTAAGCATCATATTTTTAAAAATACTTTTTATAACAATTAAAGCATGTAGCATAAACTTATTTTGCTTTTTTTAACTGATTTTATTTCTCTTCACAAATATCGCAATATAAAACAAAGTGGGTCAAGCCTCCCATATGTGGGGAGCATTGCCCATTATTTTTTCATGATTAAAATCAATCATTTTTCACATTTCTTATACGTTACACTTATGTAGCAATTTTATTTTGATAACTGATTGTATAGCGAATAAAATGATATATAAAACTTTATTCTACGTTCAATATTTAAAAAATTAAAAATCATTTTGTAAAAAGTGGGTCAACCCTCCCTAGTCTCCCCTACATCCATATATATATATATATATATATATATCTGATCTTTGTCACACTGTAACTCTCGTATTTATGAACCGATTTGGATGTAACTTCGTGTATACATAGTGCATACCAATGCCTCGACCGAGTTCGTTGGCCAGCTTCATCCGCCATCTTGTTTCAAAATGGCGGCCATTTAAAAATTTAAAAAAAAAATTTAAATTCGAAATGTGGTACCAAGACATTGAAAATTGAAAAATATTTTTTCCTTATGTGTTTGACCTTGATACAAAGATTCCGGAGCTTTTTTTTGTTGTTTCGTCTATATCTTAAAAAAGTCCTTCCGGCCAGTGCCGGGAGGAAGAGGTAGCTTTCATATTCCTTATTTTTAAAAAGCAAGCTTATATTATTCAAACACACGACGCTCAATTTAGTGGAAACCAATTATAGAAGATTCAATACTAATTTTTATCAATACTACTAAATCATTATGAATGAGAATTTCGCGAAATTAGTCAGTTTTATCCAAGCTGCTTTTATTTAAAGTAACTTATATTTGGTTGCCAAATTTGGCGATATCGTGACGTTCCTGTTATTTAAAGACAACATGGTGGATGAGGCTAACGAGTGAACTTGGTCGATGCCTTAGTAATTCCTGTGCACATGCTCACTCACATCGGAATCGGTTGATATATACAAGTGCTGTCGCAGGCAAAAAAATCAGATTTTTCAAAATGTCAACCACATTAGAAATTCAAACTGCTGTATCTGAGCCATTTTTTAAGATAAAGACAAAACAAAAAATGCTCCGGAATCCTTATATCATGGTCAAATACTTAAGAAAGAAATCTTTTTGAATTTCTAATTTTTTCGCACCTCACTTTAAATATATATATATATTTTTAATTTAATGGCCTCCATTTTGAAACAAGATAGCTTATGAAGCTGGCCAGCGAACTTGGTCGAGACATTACGATATACTATCCACATGCCTTCTTACATCGAAATAGGTCAATAAATAGGCGTGTTATCACATGACAAATATCAGATCGTTTCAAAATGTCAGCCATGCTAGAAATTCAAAGTGCTATAATTCAACCATTTTCTAAGATATATACGAAACAAGAATTGCTCCGGAATCTTTGTATCAAGGTCAAACACATAAAAAAAATGTTTTCATTTTTCAATTTTTTGATAACTTATTTTAAATTAATTTTTTTTTTTTTTTTTAAATGGCAGCCCTTTTGAAACAAGATGGCGAATGAAGCTGGCCAACGAACTCGGTCGAGACATTGGTATGTACTATGTACACACCAAGTTACATCTAAATCGGTTCATAAATACGCCTGTTATCGCGTGACAAAAATCAGGTCGTTTCAAAATGTCAGCCACAATAGAAATTCAAAATGCTATAAGTCAGCCATTTTTTTAGATATAGACGAAACAAAAACTGTTCCGGAATCTTTGTATTAAGGTCAAACACATATAAAAAAAATATTTTTCATTTTCCAATTTTTGGTACCTCATTTTAAATTTAAAATTTTTAAAAATGGCCGCCATTTTGAAACAAGATGGCGGATGAAGCGGGCAAACGAACTCGGTCGAGACATTGGTACGTATTATGCATACACCAAGGTACATCCAAATCGGTTCATAAATACGCCTGTTATCGCGTGATAAAAATCAGGTCGTTTCAAAATGTCAGCCACGCTAGAAATTCAAAGTTCTATAACTCAGCCATTTTTTAAGATATAGACGAAAAAAAACTGCTCCGGAATGTTTGTATCAAGGTCAAACGTGTAAGAAAAAAATATTTTTCATTTTTTTGGTACCACATTTGAAATTTTAAATAAAAAAAAAATTTAAATGGCCGCCATTTTGAAACAAGATGGCGGATGAAGCTGGCCAACGAACTCGGTCGAGACATTGGTATGCACTATTTATACACGAAATTTCATCCAAATCGGTTCATAAATACGAGAGTTACAGTGTGACAAAGTTCAGATATATAAATATATGAATATATATATATATATATATATATATATATATATATAAAGATTTATTTAATTATAATAAATTAATTTTTTTTTTTTTTTTTTTTTTAATACTTACAGCTTTAATTCATAATGTTTGATGGTGGTAGGTTATGTTTAATTAATGGTTATATATATATATATATATATCAACTTTTGAACGGAGGGTGGTTTCGGGGTCTGGGGGTCATGATCGATGAAAATATACCAAAATTTTTTGAAATCGCTTTCCTCCGAACGGCTGCAATAGGTAGCTTTTTGTAATGAAAGCTACCTAAAATGGCTGAGTTGTAGCATTTTGAATTTCTAGCTTGGCTGACATTTTGTAACGACCTGATTTTTGTCGCGCGATAACAGGCGTATTTTTGAATCGATTTGGATGTACCTTGGTGTATACATAATACGTACCAATGTCTCGGCAGAGTTCGTTGGCCAGCTTCATCCGCCCTCTTGTTTCAAAATGGCGGCCGTTTAAATTTTTTTTAAAAAAATTTAATTTGAAATGTGGTACCGAAAAATTGAAAATTGATAAATATTTTTTTCTTATGTGTTTGACCTTGATACAAAGATTCCGGAGCAGTTTTTGTTTCGTCTATATCTTAAAAAATGGCTGAGTTATAGCACTTTGAATTACTAGCGTGGCTGACAATTTGAAACGACCTGATTTTTGTCACACGATAACAGGCGTATTTATGAACCGATTTGGATATACTTTGGTGTATACATAATATGTACCAATGTCGAGTTCGTTATCGTTCTATCGAGTTCGTTAGCCAGCTTCATCCGTCATCTTGTTTCAAAATGGCGGCCATTTAAAAATTTTTTAAAAATTTAAAATTTGAAATGAGGAACCAAAAATTTGGAAAATGAAAAAGATTTTTTTTTTTTGTATGCGTTTGACCTTAATACAAAGATTCCGGAACAGTTTTTGTTTCGTCTATATCTAAAAAAATGGCTGAGTTATAGCATTTTGAATTTCTATTGTAGCTGACATTTTGAAACGACCTGATTTTGTCACGCGATATCAGGCGTATTTATGAACCGATTTGGATGTAACTTGGTGTGTACATAGTACATACCAATGTCTCGATCGAGTTCGTTGGCCAGCTTCATTCGCCATCTTGTTTCAAGAGGGCTGCCATTAAAAAAAAAAAAAAAAAAAAAAAAAAAAAAAAAAAAAATTAAAATGAGTTATCAAAAAATTGAAAAATGAAAAAGATTTTTTTTATGTGTTTGACCTTGATACAAAGATTCCGGAGCAGTTTTTGTTTCGTATATATCTTAAAAAATGGTTGAATTATAGCACTTTGAATTTCTAGCATGGCTGACATTTTGAAACGATCTGATATTTGTCACGTGATAACACGCGTATTTATTAACCTATTTCGATGTAAGAAGGCATGTGCATAGTATATCGCAGGGTTCGCACAGACTCCTTAGACTCCTTGGAAACTCCTTAGAAATGAAAACATTTCCAAGTAGTACTTAGAACTACTTAGATAAGCAAACCACTACTTAGAAACTCCTTATATTCTATTGCGGCTTCGGTCGAAAGCGATATTGCTGCCGAGGGGGGAAAAATCGTGATTGAAAAACGCACGGTAAAGCCTTTATGCCTGTCATTCATCTGAAGCACAACATTGATTGGGTAAGGTAATCTTAATAGCAGGACTCTCACTAGGTCCGTTTTTCAATTATTAGGTCCGTAAAGTCCGTTTTTCGACACTGTTAGTCGACCTTTATTTTAAATTTTATCGATGTTTGGCATTTAGGCAAGAATCTCGGAAAAATCGAGTTTTTCACAAATATGTTCCAAGAAAATACCGTCAAATTTCGTCAATCGATCGCGGAAAAAATTCGTAAATTTTGTCAAAGGATCGTGAAAAACGCGAATTTCTCCAACAGATCGCAGGAAAACTCGGATTTCTTAAAAAGACGCGAATTTCTTAAAAGACAGCGAAAAAACGCGAATTTACTCAAAGGATCACGAAAAAACGCGAATTTCGTTAAAGACCGAGAAAAAAAGCAGATTTCCTCAAAAGATCGCATACAACGCGAATTTCCTCAAAAAATCGCAAAAAATGCTAATTTCCTCAATAGATCTCGAAAAACACGCGAATTTCCTCAAAGGATCGCGAAAAACACACGGTTTCCATCAAAAGATCGCGAAAAAAACGTTAGTTTCGTCAAACGATCGAAATAAAACGCGATTTCCATTAGAAGGTAAAAACGCGAACTTCCCCAGAAGATCGCGAAAAAACGCGAACTTCCCCAGAAGATTGCGAAAAAACGCGAACTTCCCCAGAAGATTGCGAAATAACGCGAATTTTGTCAAAGGATCGCGAAAAACACGCGGTTTCCATCAAAAGATCGCGAAAAAATCGAATTTTCCCGGAAGGTAAAAAAAAAAACCGCGAATTTCCCCCAGAAGATCGCGAAAAAAACGCGAATTTCATTATAAGATTGCGAAAAAAATGCGAATTCGTCAAAACTTGATATATTTTTTCTTGTATGTTGCATTTAGCATTTTTTTTTTTTTTTTTGCCTTTTAAAATTTTCTTTAAGATGTATCATGTATGTGATATACATAATAAGTGTCTAGGGTTTGACTAATCTCTATTTATATGACATAGGGGTGATTCTAGTCCGAATTTTCCGAAAATGTAAGGCATTCATTTCCGAAAATTTAAAAAAATCGGTCACCAATCCGAAAATTCGGACATATGGTCGCCGAAAAAAATAAATTTGTCAATCGTTTGCAGAAAAATCGCCAATTTCGTCAAAGGATCGCGGAGAAAACGCAAACTTCGTCGAAGAATCGCGAAAAAACGCAAATTTCGTCGAAGAATCCCGAAAAACCCCGCAAACTTCGTCAAAAGATTGCGAAAAAACCCACAAATTTCGTCAAAAGATCGCGTATAACCCCACAAATTTCGTCGAAAGATCGCGAAAACCCGAAAATTTCGTCGAAAGATCGCGAAAAATGGGCAAATTTCGTCAAAAGATCACGAAAAAACACAAATTTCGTCAAAAGATCGCGAAAAAAAAACACAAATTTCGTCAAAAGAGCGCATAAAACCCCAGAAATTTCGTCAAAAAATCGCGGAAAACCCCACAAATTTCGTCAAAAGATCCCGAAAAAACGCGAATTTCGTCAAAGTGCCACGGAGAAAACGAATAGCTGGTGTCGAGAGTGGAATCCCCCTCCCCCTCTTTCGTGTAACTTTTCAGAAGATTTGCTGTGAATTTCAGATTTTTTTTTTTTTTACTCTGAATCACCCCTATGACATGACCATTGGTCACTGCATAAAAAACTCAATTTTGTATTTAAACTTACGAAATCAATAAGCAATATATTGTGAATACTGTGCAATTTTAGCACTCACAATTAGATTCTAATGGAGTAAAATTTGTTTTTGAAACGTTTTTCTCTCCAAATTGGGCATTAAAAATTGGCGTGTGCATACCACATAACGATGCAGCACATAAAAACATTGACAAAAAAAAAAAAAAAAAAAAAGGCACCTCCTTAAAATTTTTTGTACTCCTTAGATTTTTTGGGTACTCCTTGGATTTTTTCTTCCCAACTCTGTATGAACCCTGATATCGTAATGTCTCGACCATGTTCGCTGGCCAGCTTCATCAGCCACCTTGTTTCAAAATGGAGGCGATTAAATTAAATAAAAAATTATATTTAAAGTGATGTGCAAAAAAATTAAAAATTGAAAAATGTTTCTTTCTTAAATATTTGAACATGATATAAGGATTCCGGAACATTTTTTGTTTTGTCTTTATCTTAAAAAATAGCTCAGGTATAGCAGTTTCAATTTCTCATGTGGGTGACATTTTGAAAAATCTAATTTTTTGCCTGCGAACGCACTTGTATTTATCAACCGATTCCGATGTGAAAGAGCATGTGCACAGGAATTACTAAGGTCTTGACCAAGTTCACTCGTTAGCCTCATCCTCCATATTGTCTTAAAATGGCAGGAAATTCAAGATATCGCCGAATTTGGCAACCAAATATAAGTTACTTTAAATAAAAGCAGCTTGGATAAAGCTGACTAATTTCGTGAAATTCTCATTCATAATGATTTAGTATTGATAAAAATTAGTATTGAATCTCCTATAATCGGTTTCCACTAAAATGAGCTTCTTTTGTTTGAATAATATAAGTTTGCTTTTTAAAAATGAGGAATATGAAAGCTACCTCTTCCTCCCGGCACTGGCCGGAAGGACTTCTTAGTCAATGAATGTAACTCTGATGACAGATTAAGAATGACGGTCAATCAACTCCCCTGCCTTATTCTGTCGGGAAACTCTCAAAGAAATAGATAAATTTAATGAAATCGTCATTTTTTGTTCCATTGCGTTATTTACTGAACTTCGAAAGGACTGGGAAATAAAGAGCTATAAAGATAAAATCGTAATATCACACAAGCGTCAATGTATTCATTTTTTAAACTTTGCAGTCATTAACTTATGTAATTAACTTTTGTTTTGATACTTAAATATTTATATTTTTTTCTAATATGAAAAATAAATTTGTTACCTTTTTTTCAACAATTAAAATCTAGATTTAAACATGATCTCCATTAAGAGACCACCTCTCGGAGCGACCAATTTTTATTGGAACGGAACGTGGTCGCTTTAGGGAGGTTTTACTGTATCTTGATATTATTTAAATTTTTAAATTATATTTTTTCCTTCCAGGAAATTTTCCGAATGATGAGGCCTGGAGCTCTTTTGCTGTATATCGACAATGCAGCTGGTGGCTTTACCCAAGTGGTTGAAAGATCTAGCAAGAAAATGAATTTCCAAGTGATAGCTGGCCCGTTTAGACACATGGAGTACTCAAACGAAGATCTGAAAACAGAAAGGTTTGGATATACCAGCTGTTTCAAAACGAGAGTTACCATTATCTTGCTGAAGAAGAAAGATAATAATCAAAACAAAACACAAATTCCTTCACAGCTCTATTATTCTAGTCAAAGTATTTCTGCTTCGAAAAACAAAACGCATTTACGGGATGTGCAAAATATTAACGAAGTGACTTCACAAATACGCATAGCTAATAAAACACAAAGCATTTATGAGCCTAACTGTTCTAGTCAAAGTATTTCTGCCTTAAAAAGAAAAACACCTTCACAAGATGTGCAAAGTATGAAAAAAGTGCCTTCACAAATAGGCGTAATAGCACCAACCTTTCACAACAAAACGCAAAACCCTCCGCAGCCTAACTCTTCTAGTCAAAGTACTTCTGCTTCAAAAAGGAAAGCGCCTGTGCGCAATATCAACAATTCATCTTCAGCACATGAAAATGCCTATAAACCATTGTTTCCTAATAGCAGTATCCGATCTTCAAGTTCCAGATCTACCCGCAATGAAAATGTTATTCGCCCATTTTCGAATACATCTGCTGGAAAAATGAATAATTTGAATCGTCAGCGTGAAAGAGCTTACCCTCAAGTAGTCAGCAGGCCTCCTTCTACTCCAGTTTCCGACCCATTAATAACTCCTACTTTGAACCGAGCTTCGCGTTATGAGACCAGCAACAATACTGATAATTATTCTAATGATAATTGTTGCTCATGCTGTGTCATTTCATAAGTTTTTATTGCAAGGTATACGCCAGTAAAGCTGGCGAATATATTTGTAAACAAAAGATTCTTACCTAAATGCGAAAAAGAGCTTTTTATAGTCTTAAGAGCCGACAGCACAAAAACCTATGTTATCAAGCACAAGAAAAAAAAAAAAAAAAAAAAAACTTTTATTTTATGGAAGAGTTGAAGTAGGGTAACCTAATGATCCATGTCTGCCGGAAGTGAAGTGGTGCATAAGCCAAAAACGAATACCACCAGTGGTTGACTCGTAGGTTTATCATTGTGTTTCTCTACAATTATCCTCCATGTTTTCATATTTTTGTTTGTAGGACAAATACAATGATAAACCTACGAGTCAACCACTGGTGGTATTCATTTTTGGCTTATGCACTACTTCACCTCCTGCAGACATGGATCATTAGATTCCCCTAATTTTGCTCTTCCATAAAATAAAGGTTTTTTTTTCTTGTGCTTGATAACATAGATAGGTTTTTGTGCTGTCGCTCTTGGACTATTATTTCTTCGAAGTGATATAACCGATATGTAAGGTGAATACCCTCTTATATAGAAAATGTGAACAATCCAACGCGCTGATATATGCTCATTATGTTCTTCCCTGTCTTACGTAAATCTGACGTAAAACTAAGAAGTTTTCAAAATTTCGTGAAAGATGTTTGTTCATGCGGTATCTGCAGCGTAACAATTGTTAGTGCATTGCGTCATGGAGCTGACAGTTAATATGAAATTCTGCTCAAGATCTTTCTGGCATTCATTTCTCGTATGCGGCCATAGTTCGCTGTAACCACTGTCATTTGCACGACCGCATGCTGCTACGTATGTGAAACAGTTCCTCGCTCAGAATCGACACATGTTTTCAAACGTTTCAAATATCCAAGCTGCTGTAAATATGGAACTTAAATCAGTAGCGAAGGAGGTATATTCCAGAAGTTTCCAAAAATTCTATAAACGTTGTTAGAAATGTATTACGCAAAATACTCAATTATTGCTATAAGATCTTGTTACACAATGAGAATATTTGGAATGATTCAGTGTCCATGGAGCTCCCTAAAATTTGGAAAGAAATGCTGCACAGAATCGTGAAACAATAATGTAAAATAATTCACGTTCACAAATTTCCATTTATTAATATTGCAGTTAATTTCATTATCCTTGTGTTCGCTTGATTTTTGTTTTTGTTTACTAGTTTTTCCATTTCAATTTTTGCCAAAATATTTTTTGATGCAATGAAACATGTCGAAATGTAAATAAATAAAGGTATTTTGCCTTTTTTAAAATTTATGTTTATCACTTATAGCAATAATTGAGTATTTTGATATTTTGAAGTGATTTTTATATATAGTCTATCTGTAATCAGCCACCTTTTTTTATCGGTCACATCTTGTATGTCATTTCCAGACCTGCCAACTGCTACGAAAAAATCGTAGTTTCTACAATTTGGAGCTAAAAACTACGATGCTACGAAAATCGGTCTAAAACTACGATTTTCTGGAAAAAACACACACGCCGAAAAAAAATCTATTTTGTCAATTGTTCGCAGAATTAATAACGACAATTTCGTAAAAGGATCGCAGTAAAACGCAAAATTTGTCAAAGGATCGCGAAAAGCGCGAATTTCGTGAAAGAATCGCGAAAACCCCCCGCAAATTTAGCCAAGGGATCGCAAAAAAACGCAAATTTAGCCAAGTATTCGTGAAAAAACGCACATTTCGTCAAAAGATCGTGAAAAAATGCAAATTTCTTCAAAAGATCGCGAAAAAATACAAATTTCTTCAAAGAATCGTAAAAAAATCTCAAATTTCGTCAAAGGGTCGGAGAAAAAACGTGAATCTCGTCAAAGGATCACGGAAAAAACGGGAATTTCGTCAAAGGATCGCAGAAAAAAACATGAATTTCGTCAAAAAATCGCAGAAAGAAAACGAATTAAGCCAAAACACCGCGGAAAAAACATGCACTTTCGTGAAAGAGCCGCGGAAAAAACGCTTAATTAGCATTGTGAAGAAATCCCCCCCCCCCCCCACTTTCCCCTTACTGCTGTAACCTTTCAGAAAATTTTCTGTGAATTTCTGATTTTTTTTTTTTTTTTTTCACTCAGAATCACCCTTCCTCTGTGCTCTATTTAGGAAACTTCACATACTGACAAAAATCTGTTTATTATTATGATACCTATAGTTTTAATCTGAAAGAATATACAGAACTAACTTTTGAAAAATCGGATTAAGCCTAACCCAACCTGCAAGAATCTAAACTCGTTCCGAACCGAAAGCAATCAGAGCTAACCCGATTGGCAGCGTAAAAAACAACAACCAACCAACCAACCTGTAGATTAATTTGAATTTTGGGTGCTACTATTTCTCGTTTTCAAAGGTTGGCAGGTCTGCATTTCCAATTCTCTTTTAATCAGGACTAAACAGTTCTTGAAAATTGCGGGGAGAAGTCCATTTTTGATATCGCACCGTTACATGGTTTTGAACTTGTCCAACCACATTCGGCCGTCGCGACGTTGTGAAATAGTTTTTGTCCATAAAGGAGTTGTCGCCCTTTATCATCCACCGTACTTACCTGATTTTACTTCTGCAGACTTCTTTCTGTTCCCGCACCTGAAACGAGCCTTAAAAGATGATCGATTTTTGTATATAGAAATTCAAAGGTATGTCACGAGGGTTTTCCATGCGATACCAAAAAAAAAGATTTTGCCTCCAGTTTTTAGGAACGCTGCAGTCAAAAGTGCATTGCCAACGACAATTATGGAGGAATACAAAACGTTTTTCCTTATTTAGGTAAGAAATTTTTGTTTATAAACCCCTTCATTGAACTTTATCGTCACACTCAGACCAAATATACTGTGTGATATTATAAAAGTTTTATATTATCTCTTTAACCAGTGTCTTACAAATCGTTTTATTGCTGATGAAACGACCACATTCATGCTTGTTGCTCATACGTGTCATATCATAAATTGTTTTAATGTTGCATTTTTATATTTTTATGTTTATTACTATGGAGTATAAGAAGTTCCTAAGAAATATTTTTCAGTTGCTAATATGCAGATTTCTGCCATTTCTATATGAGTTATTCTCCTTGGATTTACCAGTTTCAAGAGCATTCCAAATTATGCCTGCAAAAATTGTTTGGTGTCTTTAATCTTGTATAGTAGAACATTTTGATTGAAAAAATAGTTATGATAATTCGAAAAGTGAAAAATTGAGCCGTTGATTTTTAAAGTAAGGCATGCCCATTTTATTTTAATACTAGTTATTAAATGGATTTAAAAATATTCGTAAGCAGTAATAGACAGACTTATTTTATCATTTTTGTAGTCCGCGTTACCCGAGAAAAAAAAAAATCATGTTTTTGACTTTATTTTCAAAAGCAATGATGGGCTGAAAACGTTGATTTTTTTTAATGGAATGCACTTATTAAAAAACGGAATATTTGATTTTATTTACTTATGTATTTTATTTCAGAATTTCATTTTTTAGAAAAAATACAAAAAAAAAAATAATTTCTTTGGAAAAAGTGAAAAAAAAAAAAAAAATGAAAAAATATTTAGTAATACACTGATAAAAATTTGCTGTCAACTGCCCAATCATTTTACCGTTTTTATAGAAATCGCTTGTACCGTAATTAAACTAGATTGTGACCCTAATGGCAATATTATGGTCAGGAAAGAGTTAATTTACAATTATGTAACAGTTTTTTTTTTTTTTTAATATGAAAACGGTCGAATGACTGTGCAGTTCGCTGCAAGATTTTAACAGCGTAAGTTGTACTATTCCTGTAATCATACTAACTGCCCAGTCATTTTACCGTTTTTATAGAAAACACTTACGTAACCGTAATTTAACTCTATTGGGTCCTTATTCCTATTAATGCTAATATTATGGTCTGAAAAAAGTTAATTTGCAATTATGTAACCGTTTTTTACAGGGTTGTAAAAAACCCAGCCCGGGCGGATAGTTGAGTGGGTACCCGGGCAGCTACCCACTACAGCCCTTATAGTTGTAAGAAACCCGGGTTTTTTTTTTATAAAAAACACAGCCCGGGCGGGTAGCTGGGTGGGTACCCGGGCAGCTACCCACTACAGCCCTGGTTTTTTATTAAAAAAAAAAAAAAAAAACGGTCGAATGACTATGCATGTGCAGTTCGCAGCAAAATTTTAACAGTGTAAGTTGTCCTATTCCTGTAATCATACTTCTTAAATTTAGATAGTGAAATTTTTTTAAATATTCATGATGAAATTCGGATCGTGGTTGTAAATAGTACGCAACCTAAAAAATAATTTTACTTAAAGTAGCTTACCTTCCTTTGAAAATGGACGCATTTGAAATAGCGTTTACCCAATAAATGACTAGGGACAAATTTATATTAAAATATATTTATTGTGAATTGATCAAAAACATAAATTTTATAAGAATTTGTAAGATTTAACTTTTATGTATTTTTTTTCATCACAAAATGCACTTGCAACACTTTCAAATCAACGGCTCGATTCAAGCATAAAGCTGTACATTACTTTTATAGTACAATTGCATTGTATTTGTTTTAAAATTCATTTATATTTTCTTTTATAAGAGTGCTGCAATTTCGTCTTGTCCAATTTCATCAATTTATTTGAGCATCCTTAAAAAAATTCATTTATTTTGTATGTGTTGCTTGTTGGGCATTTCAATGCGGCTTTATAATACCATTTTAAAAGAGAGATTGATTGATTTTTTCATGATTTATTTATCCACTTTTAGCATTATTGGGAATCATTAATCGATCTAAGCCAGTGGTTCCCAAACTTTATTCTTACCGCGACCCACTTTAAAATGTCGACTTAATCTATCCCAAGGAAAAAATTAACTTTGGTATAAAGCATGCAACGAGAACAATAATAGTTAATACATTGTAAGAAAGAAGAAAAATGTTTCTTAAGGAAAAATTAATATAGTCACGAACGAAAAAATACAATAACCTCTTCCGAATGACCCACGATTCCGAAAAACGATTAAGAATGTTTTTGAACCTTATAAACCAATATATTTCCGATCCTATATTTGGGGACCGCTGATATAAATACTAAAATAAATACAGTAAAACCTCCCTAAAGCGAACACGTTCCGTTCCAATAAAAAAAGGTCGCTCCGAGAGGTGGTCTCTTAATGGAGGTCATGTTTAAATCTAGATTTTAATTGTTGAAAAAGGTAACAATTAAAGTTACTAAAATTTATTTTTCACATTAGGAAAAAAATATGAAAATTTAAGTATCAAAACCAAAGTTATTTATATAAGTTAATTACTGCAGACGTTAAAAATTGAATGCATTGACGTTTGCTTAAGATTTTACGGTTTTTATCTTTTATAACTTTTATTTCCAAGTCCTTTCGAAGTTCAGTAAATAAATGCATTTTTCTTTGAACGGGAACAAATAATAACGATTTCATTAATTTATCTATTTCTTTGAGAGTTTTCTGACAGAATAGGGCGGGGGAGTTTATTGACGGTCATTCTTAATGTGTCATCAGAGTTCAATTCATTGCCTAAAAAGGCACAAAGGGGTTTAAACACTTAAAAGTTACCGGAATTAAAAAAATTAAATTTCTAAACTTAGTTTAGAAGTTTGATGAATAAGGCGCTCTCCGGAATTATTTTTTTAATAAAACCTTCTTCAAGCGACCCGGGAAAAACGGAATTTGTTTCGTTTTCTTCAAAGAAATGGGTCGCTCATGGAGGGAGTTCAACTGGGATGGTCTCTGAATGGAGGTAAAATTAGTATTGAGCTTATGGGAATAAATTTCGTTCCATGAAAAAATGGTCGCACAGGGAGGTTTCACTGTATGCCATTTATAAATTTTATGTAACGTCATTAAAATGATAAAAGTATTATTTTAAAAATGGATCTTTTTAATAAGATAAATTTTACTTAATATTAGTGTAGTATATAACGTGTGCAAAACACTATTAAAAAAAAAAAAAAAAAAAAAAAAAAAAAAGATAACTCTTTCTGAATTTACGGAAATATACAATAATCTCTTCCGAGTTACCTTGATTCCGAAAAGCGTTCTTTATTTTGGGGAATATTTTTATTTTGAGATATAAAGGGTTAAGAAAAAATTGTCTTTTTACAATGTGTACATTTACCTTTTCTTTTAAATTTCATCTCACTGCTTTCATTAGTATTTTTATATTTTCTATTATACGCGTTTTCTTATTCCAATATATCTGTAATAATTCACTTCTCATTTTAAGGTTTTCACGAAAATGTGATTTAGATGATTTATTTCTATGAATCATTTAATGATTGATGAATCATTTGTAAAGTATAAGTTGAATATTATATGTAAAATATATATAATGACAAGGATGGTGATTTTTATTCAAGATTGCAGTTACAGGTATTACTTTTAGCTTTATTTTTTGATGGATAATTTTTACTTTAAAATGTTGATATAAGAAAGGGGGGGGGGGATGATAGTGTAATCCAAATTATCATGATTTTCATAGACTTTCGTAGAAAAAAAAGGGCCAATTTATTTTCAAACAAAAATTACTATTATGTTAGACGATCAATCTTTAATCAACAAATTCTGCAAAAATAAAATTAATCGGATCATCAGGAAGTTCAGAACAAGAGAATCTTTCCCTTTGGCTGATGAGCACCGCTGCTTGATAATGGTTGATCTGAAACAAGCAAAAAAGGATGTAAATTTTTTAATATGAATGTAAAAATCTGGAAAACATTCATTGTCACAAAAAAGCTACAGTTATTATTTTAATTTTAAAGTTTGAAAAAAAAAAAAAGAAAAAGGGAAATATATTCTTAGAAGCCACTTACCCCAATACATACATTAAAAAACCCCACTTTGAGAAAAGCACATTTAAAAGTTTTGAAAGAGGTATTTGTCAGAATATAGCACGGTTTTGTTTAATTGAGCGCTGATGAGCATGACGGTGTTGAAAACAGAAAAAAATGTAGAATGTTTTAGGCCTTTATTTTTTTTTTCTTTCTGAAGGTTTGACACCTGCATTCTTACTTTAAATTTGTTATAAAAGCATTAAAAACGGTAGAAGGATTTATTTTTATACGATAAAAAGGCGTACACAAATTTAGAATCTTAATATCCATTTTATTACTTCATTAATAGCTATTTTTTTAAGCAAAAAGATTTTAATTTTATTACTTTTTGCAAAATTTACATCATAATACATTTAAAAATAATTAATAGACTATTATATTTTTAAATTAATTAATATACATGCCAGTGGCTAATAGACATTATTTAACGTTTCAAAGTTCCTATTTCAAGTAACTTATTGTTATACATTATTTAACATCTAAAATAGTATGATGCATGATTGTTGCTAAAACTATATGTTACTTGATAAAAAAGCTAAAACAATGTTAATGGTAAAAAAAAAAAAAAAAAAAAAAAAAAAAAAATTACAAGCTAATAAAAAGTATCTTTCCTTCAGATACAAAATATACCACTTTTTAAAAATCACCTTTTAGTATTTCTGTTATATGAACTGTGATACCTAGTTCTAAAAATTAAGCTCAATATTCATCACAGATACACATTTTGTGCGTAGTTTTTTGTTACAAGTATAACGATCAAATGTGTGATGTCGTAACATATCGTTTATGCTTTTCATGGTTTGTATTTTAAATAAAATATATACCTATTTTTATATTTTATGTATGAATGCAATTTTATAAGATGGTGGAATATTGTTGCAGCATTAACATTAAATTATAATGGGAAATATCGTTTCACCTGTTCCTCTTATAATGTTTTACTACAAGTGTTATTCAATCGTGCGAAAAACTTGTTCATTTTTACGTAATTCATTTATAATAAAGCTTTCAAGAAATAATTCTTGCAAAGTTTTACAAAGGGGCCCAAAAATGTATTCTCTTGTTAAGGCTGTTCTCAAATCCAAAGGAGCTAACTTTCTGACACATTTCTGAATTCGAAATTATTTAGGAAACGCATGAAATTGGCAGGTGTTCTTAATCAGAAACTATGCATGTTGTATGTAATCAAATGGCATTTCCCATTTTTTGGTAAAGACGGAAGATTTTTTTCAGAAAATACTGTCAAAGGTGGCGTTTTGAATCGAATTTTCGGACGCGACAGCGCGGGAAAAAGAGGAAGCCTGACGTCACGTGACACAAATAGCTCATAATTCGCTAAGTAATTTATTTATCAAAAAATGAAAAATCCCATTCGATTTAAAATCGCTTTAATAATCAGGCTTGCCAATTTTATACATTTATGTTTAAAAATGTATCAGAAAGTTCAAAGTTTGCTGAGCGGGGAATTAAGAGAACTACTTTGACATTAAACTTCTTAAGGTCGTAACATATCGTTTATGCTTTTTTATGGTTTGTATTTTAAATAAAATGTATACAGGTTTTTATATTTTAAGCATGAATGCAATTTTATGAGATGGTAGAATACTATTGCAATTCAGAATTATCATTAAGAGGCTACTTCAGTCAAATGGAAAGACCCGTTCGCTAATGTTAATCCTATGGAAGAAATTTATAAAGATATCTCGGTCGCATTTCAATATTTTTAAATGATTTCTTTTGCACTGAATAGTTGAGATCGATCTGTACAAAGGCCGTTGTTTACTTTTTCGATTTTGTTTACAGGTATTTCTTATGAGGACACTTTCATTTTCGGAACCGGTTTTGAAAGTAAAAGCATCCTCATAAAAAATATCTACAATCAAAATCGAGAAAGTAAACAACGGCCTGCATACAGATCGATCTCAACTATTCAATGCAAAAGAAATCATTTAAAAATATTGAAATGCGACCGAGATATCTTTATAAATTTCTCCCATAGGAATAGCATTAGCGGACGGGTCTTTTCGCGTGACTGAAGTAGGGCCTTAAATTATAATGTGAAACATTATTTCACTTGTTACTCTTATAATGTTTTCCTACATTCAATGATAATGTTGTTAAAACATTATTTATTTTTATATAATTCATTTTTCATAAGTGTTTCAAGAAATAATTTATGTAAAGTCTTACAAAAGGGCGCAAAAATGTATTCACTCATTAACATTGAATTTATTAATGCCGAACTTGGTTATAAAGAGAATAACAATCGCTTTTGTCAAAAGCTACATGTTAATCTTTTTTGTAAGCCAGGTCATTGTGGTGAAAGTCTGAAAGTTTTTAATATTCAATTAGGCCGAAGAAACGCTATTTATCAAGTGATCATCGGAACAACCTCGATTTTTCTTTTGTTCGGGCTATTTATTTGAGTAATTAGAATTTCCCCCTGTAGTGGGCTGAAGTAGAAAAAAGTGAGGAACTTATTTCATTCAACTATTTTTAGTATCGGCATTTTTTTTTTGGTCACGCGGTGTTTTTCATCTTTAGTAGCTTTATATTCAAACTGACAGACATTCTGCAGGAGGAAAAACTTTCCTTCAAGTCGATCTAATCGCCTTTGCATTGTTGAATTTCCCCATCCTTTTGTGAATAAACCACAGACGGGTGAAGAGGAATACGTTTCCTGGAAAATTGTTAAAAGATGGCAAAATAAGCATTTAAACGCAGCCTAGAGTATCCATGCATCTCTTTAAGGCTGTTCTCAACTGCTCTGCTCAACAAGCGCAAAACGTTTTGACATATTTATTTACAAATTCATTTTTTAACGGAAAGATATAAAATTGGAAAGCCTGACCATGGAAGCGATTTGGAATCGAACTGTGTTTTCCATTTTTAGATCAATCCATTACCTATTGAGTTATAAGCGATTTTGATCACGTGACACGGCATTTTTCTCCCCTTACTGACTGTAATTTTCTTCTTTCGTTAGGAAGTTCGGTTCAAAATGCCAACTTTGGCAGTATTTTCTGAAAGACCTATTGCGTGTACAAGAAAACGCAAAAAAACAGCTGGATGACATAGTTTCTAAATAACAACATCTTCTAGTTTCATGCGTTTTCGAACAAAAATGAATTAAAACTTATGTCAGAAAGTTGACCCTTTGGTTTGAGAACAAACAGCCTTAAACGTCCGCAGTCCTCGTTACCTCGAAGAACAGATAATTCATCAATTTTCATTCTAAAGTTAATTCTAATTTCAGGTCTGGAAGTAATAAATTTTGAGCTGAGAAACAAATTTACATCGAAAAATTAGTTATATTATATTATATTATATTAGTTATATATAAAGTATTATATTTGAAAGTTAGATAAAAGAAACTGGAAATTTTAATTTTAAATTGAGAACTTTCAATTAAATTTTTAATCTAAAAAATGTTTTATTTTCTTATCCTTTCATGCATACACTTTTGGGCTCTTTATGCTGCATTATTTTTTTCGTATCATTGGACAATTAAAAAAAGGTTGTTAATTATATTATACATTTGTAAAGATATGCCATATGGAGACAAAGATGAGCAATTGCAATTTTTATTTCCACTTAATTTTATCTTTTTAAAATTTTATATTTGTGTGCGAAAATTTTTTGTTGAACACTGAACGATTTTTTAAATCTTTTTTATCTGTGTTTTAAAAATATATATTATGTTAATCCAGAAATGTATTTTATTATGGTTAGTGATTGTAAATCAGAGATGATTTCGAATCAATAAATGTTTTTTTTTTAAAGACAATTATTGTTCTTTTTGTTGTTATTGTCAAGTAGAAAGGAAAACAAAAAAGAAGAATCATGCATCAGGCATGGATTAACTAAATATAAAATTTAGTACTTCCCAACACTAACAAAATATTTTTCAGAATTTTCACTTTTTTTTTTTTTTCCATTCAATGAAATGAACAATTTTAAAAATACACATAGCTGAGTAAAAATCTACTTTCAGCAATTGTTGTCATCCTATCTGCGCGATTTCTTTCATGCAGCTCTGTATATGATCTATTGAATTTATAGACAACACTTAATACACTAAAAGTTAGGTAGGCTTAAAAGTTCATATCACAATAGAGGCTGCACATACATAACGTTATCAACTTTTTGGAAATTTTGGAGTCCCTCCCCCCCATACGATATCATATACGTTATCATCCCAAGAACCCACCCCTCCCTTATATCGTTATCAGTGTCTAATTTTTTGGAATTGCTTTCTTTTGTTTTCAGTGATATACAGATATCGTTATACATTTATTATTCGCACACTTTATCGATTCAAATGAAGAGAAGTCAATAAGATACTATCTAATCAAAAACAACTCGTTGTAAGTGATCCCGACAAGCCACAATCATAAAAAGAAGGGACATCACGTAAAAAGAAGCGCATACTCCGAGTGCCGTGTAAAAATCTATCACTACTCATAATGTTTCCAAAGGACTCTGAGTTAGGTACAGTATGTGAAAACTGCTTGGCGGCCTGCAGGCTTTTATAATGTTTGTTCTTCCTTTCTCCCATTAAACTATGAAAATTCGAAGCTTTTGGTGTTTACATGCCCATTCTTATTTAATATCATGGGATCGATTTGTTGATTACCATTATTTAAACGTGAAAGTCCACTTTTATGAGGAGGATTTTCTAAGTAAACATGTAATAAACATTTTGAGTTTGTAAAATAATAATAAAAAATAATGATCATATGAATATTACTAACAATGCTCCTAATAATAGACGTTAATTAAACTAAGATATATTGCAGTAGCGCCTGCGTAAACAGAATTGCACATGACAGGGGAAAAATCTGTTCTAGTAATGCTACTAGTATTATATAATATTCCTTATGTTGGAAACACGACATTTACGTTTAAGAAATAAATCTGTCATAGACAGGATCCATTTTACCAGATTTCCCTTTAATTTTAATACAGACTATTATTAAACGCGTTTATGTAATTAAAAATTATGTTTAAAAGAATGAAAAGTATAATTGTAATAATAGATGATTACCACAATTACATACCATTTCCTGCTTGTCTTACAAATCTTTCTGATTTATTATAGATCTTCCTCCTACAAATATTTATAAGAGTGATATAATGATAAATTAAAATTAATTTTTTCGACTTTCACAATTTTTCGAGCTTGGTATAGGTACTGCATATATTAAATGTGCGCCTGCAGGTCGCCAAGCAGTTTTCACATACTGTACCTCACTCCGAGTCCTTTGGAAACATTATGAGTAGTGATAGATTTTTACACGGCACTCTGAGTATGCACTTCTATATCGCTTCTTTTTATGTGATATCACTTCTTTTTATGACTGACGTTTTAGCAAAGCGTTATAAGTAAGCGAACAAACGTAATGCTGGAATCAGGCGTAAATTAACATAGTTGCGCCACCTTGTGGACGGAGTGATAATTCACATACGCGGGCTTTTAGTGTGGCGCGCATTTTATAAATCTTTAGTCACTCGTGGAAATGAATATAGTTTGCCACATTTATTGCAAAATAATGGCGTAGCGAGAGAGGTATCCAGATGCACTTGACGTTGACACCACGAAGTTTTCTTCGCCTTATCAGAAATACTTCAGTTATTAATCAAGGTGAAAAAAACTTTAAAATTTTAGTGGTGTGAGTAAGAAAATAGTTAGGTATCTACCTAAAGTTCACACTCCCTCTGCTACGTGGCGCATGACCTTGATTGATGTGACCTCGCTCTTAATCTTGCGGTTACTTCTACCATTTAAGATAGGACGCTTACTTATATCGCTTTGCGTTTTAGGTTTGTGGCTTGGCGGGATCATTTACAACGAGTTGTTTTTGATTAGATATCACTCATTTTTGTAAGGTATTTCATTTGCATTATACATATTCCATTTTAATTCAGAAAAGAAAAGATAAACGGAAGATCATAGAACTAAAAAAATAATTTAATAGTGATGCTATAAACTTTTCAAAAGTGTAATATATCTAGTAAGACATAATGTTGGACGTTTTAAAAATAATTCAAAACCATTTTATCGATCCTTACAAAACTCAGAAGAAACCATATTTTTTTAGAAATGATAAAATGTGTCGAACTAACCAGTAATATTTTTTGCTGTTGTTCTATAAGCTATACGGTGATTCATTAACTCAGCAAGGATTTTATCCTAATAATTTTTGAAAAACTGCCATTACATTTTCAAAATTCGCATCATTTTACACAAAATCATAGCTGCCAACATCTTACGCTTTTTCAGACCACAAAAATTTTATAGTAAATTTTATCTTTTTAAATCGCTTTTACCTGCCGATTAAATAAGGCAAAAATTTCTATTAAATTTTTGTGGTCTGAAAAAGCGGAAGAGTTGGCAGCTATGCAAAATATGTAAAGACTTAAAAACAGACTGAATAATGAGCATTTGTTTTATCACCGGGCGTGCTTGAAGTAATTTTTAAATAAAATTAGTTTTTTTTTTAAATTTTGAAATCCAATGTCCCTCCAATAACGCAGCAGAAACTCGGATTATCTGATTGAGCCTATTTTTTCAGAAAATGTTTTCATAAGCTCCAACACTTGTTGGATTTTCTGAATTTTCAATGCATGTACTTTCTAAATTCATAATTGTTTTTTACGTGACTAACAGGACATAATAAGTCATATGCTTTCCAAGTATTTTCTCACATATTTCGGATCCTTCATACGATAAATTATAATTCATTTCAATAAAAGTTTAGAATTCGATATTTCATCGTTATGAAATGATTTTCCCTAATTTCAGTCATATTTCTAAATTTTTAAGTAGTTCTATTATCTGATTAAAAATTAACTAAAAGTTATTTATGGCATATTGATAACATTCTTTAATTACAAAGTCTAAAATAACAGAATCAATTAGTTTAATAAATCCAGTTATTAATCTTTTTGAATGAAAAGAAAAGGAAAAATTCCAATAAAACTGCCAAAAATTTATTTGATATAAAAGGATAGTAAAAAAACGAAAAAAAATTATGTAATAAAAAATCAGACTGACTGTACTACCTTTGTAAAATGTTTAAATTGAATAAATTGCAAAGTTTGGAATGTTGAAAAAAATATTTGAGTGTATGTGCATTTTAGTATAAAAGCAATGCAGAATTGAACACTTTCCCGCTTTATTCAGTATGATAAACAGTGATCCTTAAGTTCTGTCGAATTGTTTTCATGACTATAAGTACTCTGTGATTCACTAAAGTACTTACATTATCTTTCTGTGGTTTCTCCGTAGTCAGTGTTTACCTGGACTTTTTCCATAATCGAGGTCCACGGGCACCATTCTATAATCCAGTTTCTCCTCAAGTATCAGCAGGACATTCGGTGGATGATTATTGTGCGCAGTACCTTTGTCAAAAATCATTCCGATTTCGTGCAAAATTTTGAAATTTGTTCATTTAATTGTTATCTAAATTTTGTGTGCAAAAATACCCATAGTATTGGAATTTTAAAAGGGTGTGGGCTGAAATCTAGAAGCATTATAATAAAGTGGATAATAGAAACATCTTTCATAAAGTAGAAAACTGGATCCTTTAGAATTTAGATGAACAAATTGAATTCATATTCAACTTTCAAGTAACCTAAAATTGTCTAGAGATTGAAAAGGTACAAATTCATTAAAATACATGCCACTCAGTAAATATCTATCGGTTGTAATGTGATCTTGTAAACAAACCGTAAGTGCTTCAGCCTTACAATAGAGAGCTTAACTGGGTTGAATGCAATAACATCTATCCTATTAAAATCTATCTATGTAACTTCACAAACTCGGAAACCACAGGGCGCAGGGCTGTGAAATATGGTACACGGGTTGCTTGTAAGGGGCTCATGAACGATTAAGGCCGAAAATTTGGAATTTTTTTTTCCCGTAATCGCGCGAGTTCTAACCAGCTTTAAATGTTTACTGCAATGTGAGATATACATGTCGTAGGTTAATTGGAGAATCATCTCTCATTTTCCAATTAGCCTAATATTTTTCAGGCCTATTGCATAGAGCCTAGACAGCGGTTAGGGTAATTGACAAGTGACTACTTATTTCCCAATCAGGGTGATTTTTTTAGACTTATAAACCCATAACCCGAATCGTGCCCAAAAAATAAATTACAACAGACTGTACGCCGATCTGAGCAAGCCAAAATAATTTGAGCCTACACGCAACCCGACAAGAACCAAATCTGATAGCAGACAAAAAATTGAAAATAACCGTAACCCGATCCGATCAAGACAAAGTAATTTCCGTGCACACGCAACCCAACACGAATCTAAAAATTTCCTTTGAAGAAAACCAGAAATCTGACCCGAATCAAATCTGAACCCAACAAAAATACTTCAAAGAACCATAATCGGATCCGAGCAACAAAAAATAATTTCCGTGGACATGTTTCCCGACCCGAACCTATAAATTCCCTTTGAAAAAAAAAACCGAAATCTGATCCGAACCAAATCTGAACCCGCCAAAAAATTCCAAAGAACCATAACCGGATCCCAACAGATATATTAATTTCCGTGGATATGTTACCTGATCCGAACCTAAAAATTACATTTGAAAAAAACCCGACATCTGAACTCTACAAAAACATTACATTGAACCATATCCCGATCCGAGCAAAACAATAATTTCCGTGGACACGCAACCCAACCCGACCCTAAAGATTTCATTTGAAAAAAAAAAAAAATGAAATTTCAACCCGACAAAAATATTCCAAAGGTCAATAATCCGATACGAGCAAGACAAAATAATTTCTGTTGACGCGCAAACCAATCCGAATCTGAAAATTTCATTTGAAAGAAACCCGACAAAAATATTCCAAAGATCCATAACCGGATCCGAGCAAGGCAAATTAGTTTCCGTGATCACGCAACCCGACCAGAACCTAAAAATTCCATTTGAAGTTAACTTGAAACCAGACCCGAACCAAATCATAACCCGATATTCCAAAGAACTATAACTCGATCCGAACAGGACAAAATAATTTCCGTCGACAGGCAATCCGATCTGAACCAGAAAGTTATAACTGAACTCAATCCGAAACCGGGTTATGGTCGGTTTTCGGGTTGACTTCAAATGAATCCGGTTGCATGTCGACAGAAATAATTTTGTCTTACTCGGATCGGTTTACGGCTCTTTGAAATATTTTGGTGCTTTTCAGATCGGGTTTCAGGTTGACTTCAAATGGAATTTTCAGATTCTGGTCGTATTGGTGCACACGGAAATTAATTTGCCTTGCTGGGATTGGGGTACGGCCTGATGTATTTTTATTTCGGGTTGCATGGCAATGGAAATAATTTTGTCTTGCTCGGATCCTGTTATGATTCTTTGGACTATTTTTGTCGGATTCAGATTTGGTTCGGTTCGGTTCAGATTTCGGGGTTTTTCTAATGGAATTTTTAGGTTCGAGTCGGGTTGCGTGTCCACGGAAATTATTTTGTCTTGCTCGGATCGGGTTATGGTTCTTTAGAATATTTTTATCGATTATAATATTTGTTTCGGGTCATATTTCGTGTTTATTTCAAATTAAATTTTTATGTTCGGATCGAGTTGCTTGTCCACAGAAGTTATTTTAACTTGCCCAGATCGGATTATGGTTCTTTGGAATAGTTTATTTGTCGTGTTCAGGTTTAGTTCGTGTCAAATTTCTGGTTTTTTCAAATGGAATTTTTATGCTTGAATCGTGTTGCGCCCACGGAAATTATTTTGTCTTGTTCGTATCGGGTTATGGTTTTTGGGGACATTTTTGTCGGATTCAGATTTGGTTCGTGTCAGAGTTCGTTCAGGGTTTTTTTAAATGGAATTTTTAGGTTCAGTTCGGGTTGCGTGTCCAAGGAAATTATTTTGTCTTGCTCGGATCGGGTTATGGTTCTTTAGAATATTTTTGTCGGTTATCATATTTGGTTCGGGTCATAGTTCGGGTTTTTTTTTTCAAAAAAAATTTAGGTTCGGTTCGGTTTGCGTGTTCACGGAAATTATTTTGTCTTGATCGGATCGGGTTATGGTTCTTGGGAATATTTTTGTCGGGCTCAGATTTTGTTCGTGTCAGATTTCGGGTGTTTTCTACAGGAATTTTTAGGTTCGGGTTGTGTTGCGTCCACTGAAATTATTTTGTCTTGCTAGGATCGGGTTATGGTTCTTTAGAATATTTTTGTCAGTTATCAAATTTGGTACGGGTCATATTTCGTTTAAAAAAACAAGCAAAAAAAAAAGGTTCGGGTCGGGTTGCGTACTCACGGAAATTATTTTGCCTTGTTCGGATCGGGTTATGGTTCTTGGGAATGTTTTTATCGGGTTCGGATTTAATTCGTGTCAGATTTCGGGTTTTTTCTAATGGAATTTTTAGGTTGGGGTCGTGTTGCATCCACAGAAACTATTTTTTCTTGTTCGTATCGGGTTATGTTGTTTGGGGATATTTTTGTCGGATTCAGATTTGGTTCGGGCCAGATTTCAGGTTTTTTTAATGGAATTTTTAGGTTCGGTTCGGGTTGTGTGCCCATGGAAATTATTTTGTATTGCTCGGATCGGATTATGGTTCTTTAGAATATTTTTATCGGGTTCAGATTTGGTTTGTGTCAGATTTCAGGTTTTTTCTAATGGAATTTTTAGGTTCGGGTCGTGTTGCGTCCAAGGAAATTATTTTGTGTTTCTTGGATCGGGATATGGTTCTTTAGATTATTTTCGTCGGTTACCATATTAGGTTCGGATCATATTTCGATTTTTTTTTCAAAAAAAAAAAAAAAAAAGGTTCGGTTCGAGTTGCGTGTCAACGGAAATTATTTTGTCTTGCTCGGATCCGGTTATGGTTCTTTGGAATATTTTTGTCGGGTCTCAGATTTGGTTCGTGTCAGATTTCAGGTTTTTTCTAATGGAATTCTTAGGTTCGGTTCCGGCTGCATGTTCACAGAAATTATTTTGTCTTAATCGGATCGGCTTATGGTGCTTTAGAATATTTTTGTCGGTTATCATATTCGGTTCGTGTCAGATTTCGGTTTTTTGTTATCAGGTTCTGCTCCGGTTGCGTGTCGACAGAAATTATTTTGTCTTGCTCGGATCGATTTTTCACGAATCCAATACTTTCTTCTTGGAAAGATAGAAGAAAGTAAAAATTATTATTCAGGGGCTTAAATTCAAAAGATTGTGAGAATGCTTCACATATTACGTATGCCACGCTGCAATAATAAGAAGCTAGCGGGTATTACGATAATTCTTTTACTAAAATAAAAATTATTATTTCGGGACTTAAAAGTCAAAAGATTGTGGGAATGCCTCACATATTACGCATGCCACGCTGCAAAAATAAAAAGACTTTAAACTGGTATAAATCAAAAACTAATTAATATTTTCTCATGAAACTTTCAAAGGTTTGAACTACTCATAAAAACAATTCTAATGCCGTAAACCGCGTAAAAATTCGATAATTACACATTGTTGTAGCCCTGTCAACAGATTTTGGTCAGAACAAGAATTTCAAAAGTGTAAAAAACAGCACTTTTAAAATCGCATTTACTTAAAACCTATTGGCCGGATACAACTTTATTTTCGTTTTCTGAGTCCCGTGGCACGTCCCATTCCATAGAAACAAGAATTTTGTTTCTATCATAAATAGAACCGGAGATATAGAGGGGTCAAAATCCCGCTTTGGTCAGTCCGGAAAATATAAACTTAGAGCACTAAAAAAAAAAAATTGAACTATCGTTTGGCATTAATTGGCGGAAATTCCTTTCATTTACGGTTCATTGCACTGTTGTTTCTTTTGCTTGGCGAGAAACTGTCGAGTTTCTATGATCACTGTTATATATGAAATAATTTTATATCAAATAATACTTAAAAGAAGTAACTACTATTTAAAAGTGTCTAATAATAGTTTTTGTTACATAATGCATTCAACAGAAGTAATGTCTGATTGCACTTGCCCCGCACAGTGTGGGAAGGGGTGCTGGCAGAACTTCTTATCAACAAAATTGGTGGACAACATTCTTTTCCTTTCTTCACGTAGTAAACGCAACAAGTCAAATTTTAAACGTACTTCGGACCTAGTTTTCCGAACAGCGGATTATATATGCATACACATATGACAGAAGAACAGGAATGTCAAACGTTGGGGTATTCCATATTTTGGAATTAAATAATTTTATACTCATTTAATGATTTTAATAATAACCTTGTATTTTCATAAAAATAGATAATAGAATAAAAAAACTAACAGACTATTTTGAGGTATAGAACAAGTTTACATATAAAAAGAGAAAACTTTGCTTCCATCAAAAAAGATAACGATATCAAAATACTAATCTCTCCCTCCCCTTAGAGATATGTTACGATATCATGTGCCAGACCCCCCCCCCCTCCCCCCTAAAGGGATAACGTTATATATGCACGGCCCCTCGTACTTATTATTGATTATCAATGCCATTTCTCTGAAATATAAAATTGACATTTATTGGAAAGAGGAACTTAGAGTAATATACAGTAGAGCGCCGATTATCCGAACAAGTCGAGACCGACCCTACACTCTAAAATTGGGAGGAGTGAAAAGTCCACTCTTTGAAAGCGTGACAGGCATTTTCACTCTTTTTGGAGTGAATTTTGTAAAAATACACCCCTTAAAGAGTGGAATTTTCCACTCTCTAGAAAGGAGCGCAATATCTCATTCCGTTATCGAGAGTGAAATAGTCACTCCCGAAAGAGTGGCTTACGTATGCATTGCTTATTAACCAATCAGAGCAGCAAGGCGACAGCGCCCTCATAAGATTAGAAAAATGATCACTTTTTCGTCCGCCATCATAGGATTAACAGATTAGGATATCATTAAAATTATTCTTAATGGAATACATAAAATAAAGGTAAGTCATAATGAAGGGAACGAATATTTTTCCTAACTGGATTATATCATACTCAATGTGCTACTCCAGCTTTGAGTATAAAGGTAAGTCTTATTTAATTTTAACCATTTATTCGTGTAGATATGTTAGATGAGCTAAATAGTTGTATGTTGTGTAGAAAAAGATTAATCGAGGAGTGTTCTCCTGATTTCTATTCCTAGAAAAGAGATTGTCTATTGTGTTTCTTTATGTAGCGGTTTGAAATATAATTGTTTTAACAAATGAAAAGCACACAAATGCTTAGCAAAAGATAATCAAAACTTCATCTATTCGGCCAATGTAAATAATAATAAAAAAAAAATGACTAAATATTTATTCTTCCCATTAAAATTTCCCAATCCCATTCGAACTTTTTCCAACGATCGAAAAAAGAAAAAAATAATAATAATAAATTTTATCTGTTTCGTTTGCAAAGCTGTGTGACTCACAAGGGCACCACCAAACATGATGCGCACAGATTTTGATGATTTCAAAGTATGCTGTAGGGATCATACCACTAATTATTCTGATGAAAGGATTTCTTCAAATGGGCTTTAGTTTTTGAAAAATTTGAGGTTAAATTTCAGCGCATATTTCAAATACCCATTAGTATGCCTTCCGGTACGTGAATTCGTGGCTCAGCGGTAACGTGCGAGCTTACGGACCAGGACTTTGCGGGTTCGGTTCCACCCTGGGGCCCTTTTTTCAATTTTATTATTTACTTTTATTTACTTTTTTACTTATTTATTACAGGCTTTAGCTAGTGCAACAGCATTCTTTTTGTACCACAATGGAATATAATCGCGTGGTTCAGGTGCAAATTCTTCAGGTACAAAATTCTCACGATCTTCATGAAATCCCGGATACTATAAGAAAATATTTAAAATTCAATTGGTTGATTTCGATTTTTTTTAACAATGAAATATAACGAATATATATATATATATTTTGCTAAAGTAAAAAATCATACCTTTGTAAATTCGTTAAATTCATCTTCTTCATTCAATATCAATTCCTCGGCCTCAATAATTTGTCGATCTTCTATTATTTCTAAAATTGCACCATGAAATTCTTCAGACATACCAATAGAAGCACAGGATATTTCATCCGGTGGAGAACTTTTAAACAGATCATCATTTTGTAACAACGTCTCGCAATATTTTAATGCATTTGTAATTCAGCCTTTTTGTTTCTCTTCCAAACGAGAATTTTCCGCATCAGCGCTGGTTCTTTCCATAACACAATCTTTAGCATTCAATCTGTCACAATCTGTAGTCTTCTTTTAATTTTCATACCGAAATTTTCCCTATATATAACAATATTTCAAATATTCTAATTGTCTGCAAAAGAAGCTAAACGAGATCAATAAAAGAAATTTTTATTTATTCCAATATTACCAAGGAAAGGAAAGCAGGCGATTAAAAAATATATAAATATATTTATATGTATCGTAAATTTTATCTCATTACCAGACGATTTTTGCAATCCAGTTGAAATTTTATGAATCACGTAGAGAATGTTTTTATTTGCTATAATAAAAAAAAAATATTTTTAAATGTGATTTTTTATTTGTGCAAACTAAAAATGATGTTGAGGTTGAACTTTAAAGATAAATGTATTTTACAGAGTATAAAAAATTTGTACAACTGGTAAAAAACTTGTATTTAAGCATTACTGCTTGAATATTTTATTACTCTTTCGGAGATATGCATTATTTGAATTATCTAATCCGAAATACGTTTGAGAAATTGCACCCGAAAATTATTTTGTATAATTTATACAAGAAAAGGATAAATTTTCCTTTTAAATTACATAAAGTTAAAAAAAAAAAAAGATAGAAAAAAGAAAATTCATTTTATCAGAATTGTGCTTAAAATAAAAAATGTAAATAATAATTAATTTGAAAAAAATTTTTAGGCATAAATTAGTTTTGGAGTTTTGTAAGAAATTTTTGTAGAAATATTAGTAGAGTTTTGTAGTTTAAAAATTGAAGAGAAAAATAAATTGCCATGAAAAATTCGAAAATATAATTTATTAAGAAAATATCAAAGTTCAAAGCTGTAGAATGCCCAATTCTGCTTAAAATTTTTAACGTATAAAAAATATAAAAATAAGTAAAAAAGAAAAAAATGCCTCGAAGTGGAATCGAACTCGCAATGTGTTGATCGGTAAGCTCGCACGCTACCGCTGCACCACGAATTCACGCTCAAAAAGTCACACTAATGGGTATTTGAAATATACGCTGAACTTTAACCCCCAATTTCTCAAAAACTAAGGCCCATTTGAAGAAACCCTTTCATCAGAATAATTAGTGGTACGACCCCTACAACATACTTTGAAATCATCAAAATCTGTGCGCATCATGTTTGGTGGTGCCCTTGTCAGAGGATATCTGGATTTCTTTCAATTCGTAGCAGATGCGAAGATGCGATGTAAACAAAATTAATTTGCCGTTCTGTGAGATTTTGTTTTTTCTTTTTTGGTTTATACCGATTTCAGATTTTACACACTTAGAGTATTTATCATCATTATTATTGTTTCGGAGTTAAATATGATATTTGATGATTATGATATTATGAAAAGGTTGGTATTAGAGGTCTGCACGGACCGAAATTTCCAGGCCCGGTCTCGGCCCGAATCATAGAAAAAAAATTCGGCCCGGCACGGCCCGATACGAAAATTAAAAGTTTGGCGCGACTCCAGCCCGACCCGTAGAAAAAATATTGGCCCGGGCCGGTAAAAAACTTAAAAGTTCCGCCCGAGTGAATTTCTACAAAACACTGATTTTTACGTCGATTTTGTTAAAAATTTGTCTCGTACGAGGAGTTCTGACCCAAAATTTTTATCTTAACATTTTTTTTTCATGTTTATAACCTTCATTTTTATAGAAGTGCTGGACAGACGCTGGGATATTTATTTTTTTAATGAATCTCTATTTCTTGTATGTAAATGCTTCAGTTATCATTAATATTGTTAATCCATATTCTATGTATTGAAGTGTTAAAAATCTGAAAAATGCTATACAGTAAAATCTTCTAAGACGGAATTGCATAGAAAAAAAAAAGAAAAAGAAATGCGTTATAGACAAGTTCCCTTCTTAGCAAGTGTAAATGTATTATATATTCTTTTCTTACGTATTAGTATAATAATTTTGCATGGATCAAGGCGTTTTACAGTTTAAAACAGGGCTCCGTCATAGGCAGGTTCCTTTGCACATGTTTTACTATATTTTAATTTATATATATTTTAATAAGCGTAGAAAACTACTATTCCTTAAAAAAAATTTTCTTTTTAATGCTTAAGAGTAGGGTAATGGCGATTTAAAAATGTATGTATTTTTTGCAAAAAATTTTGGGCCAGGCCTAAATTAACTGATCTTTGAATGGACCAGGCCAGGGTGAGAGAATAATTTTCATACGGGCTGTGTCAAAACTACGACTGAAAATTTGGGGCCGTGAAGACTAGCAATGAAACCAGACCCTGGTCTGTACAGAAAAAATAAGTTAGGCCCGAGTGCCGAGAATGAAAATCGGCCCGTGCAGGTCTCTAGATGGTACATTAATTTTTTTAAACTGTATGTAAGCTTTTTCTACGGTTTATGATTTTAAAATTTCGAGACTGAGTAGTATAAAATAAATTAATTATAGACATTCTGCATAAATTATTGAATTTCCTTCAATTTAAACGCATTTTCTACGTTTTTGATGCACGTAAGTTTTGGCAGTAAAAAATAAAACATGATATTTAAGCATTGAAATAAAATGTTTTTTATGCCTGTTTTGAAGTTTATCGATAAGACAGCTTTAGTATATTTTTTAAAAAGTTCAAATTTTCTTACATAATATAGGACTGAATATTTTTTTTTAAAGAGATTAATAACTACTTTTTTACATTAAAATGTTTTTCAAACAGTAAGAACTATGCAGTCATTCATATGAAGTCATTTTCTTTATTTTTATTAAAATTCATACAGATACAGATAAATGTAATATGTTTATTTTTATATTTATTTTTTTCTATTTCCTAGGTCAATCTTTTCCTATAAAACATATCAAATCTATTTTGCTCATATTCCCAAAATATAATATCTACGGGAATAAAAAATTTAAATTAAATATGGCTTACCGTGTTGTTTCATTAATAAGTATTGTTTTCAGCAATAATGAGCGAAAATTAGAAATCATAATTAAGTTAAGGAATATGTTTAAAAGAAAAATATATACATATTCCAGAGAACTTAAAATTTAGACTCCATGATCATATTAAATAAAACAAAAGCAAATCACAGCGGATAAAAAAAAAATACACTTTCTTAATGTTTAAATCATGCTTAGGACTCATTTTAAAAAAAAGATGTAAGTTTATAAGCATTGTTTTTATGTGAAAAAATGAAAAATATTTTAGAACAATAGGACTTTGCAAAAATAGCAACAATTCACGGAAAAAATACGGTAAAAAGGAATTTATATTTAAAACAAAAATTAAAATGAAATCAAACATTGTTAAACATATAACATCCACCTATTAAAAAGTTATTTATAAAACTTTAAAAGTAATATCTTTATAAGGCATGCAATAAAAGCAAACACAAAGGATAAGATTGGAATAAAATACATTAGTTTATTTCTGTCAGTAATCTAATTTAAATTCATATGTAACTTTAACGGATTTTTTCCTTAAAAGTTCAACTAGTGTTACAAACTATGAATTAAATAAATATTGCTAATAAAGTATTTTATTTCAATCTTTACCACGGTTGTATCTATTTTCATTGCATGCTGTAAAAGATGTGATTCTTTTAAAATGCCCATAAAAGCAAAATAAAAAAAGAATTGACTCCTTAAAAAATGAACATTCACTCCTATGAAAGAGTGACTATTCACTCCTACCAGGGGTGAAAAACAGCACTCCTTTAGCAAGAGTGAATAGTCACTCCTCCGAAAGAGTGATTATCCACCACTGTTTACAGTGAATATTCACTTCCCAGGAGTGACTATTCACTCTTTCAGAGAGTCAAAAATTTTACTTTTGCTCAGAGTGAATAGTCACTCTAAAGAGGTTGGGCATATTTTGACTCTGCGATAGAGTGACTATTCACTCTGGAGGAGTGAATAGTCACTCTTTTTTATTTGGAGTGTAGTTCGGATAAATGGACAGACAATTTAAGGGATGTTTCTGACTATACTAAAACCTTCACTCTTCATCCAGGATTAGGACTGCCAGCATCAGTTGTTGCTGTCGTGTTTAAAGATTGTTATTTATTTATTTATTATTTTTTTTTTTTGTCTTTTCAATTTTTTTGTTTACTTTTTTATCATTTAAAATTTTCTTTTTCTCTTTTTATCATTTTCTGAACTTCAGAGATAATAATTTAAGCAAAAAAACTTTCGATTGATGCTTGCTTTAAGGAAGACATTTTTAATGCTGCCATATCTCGAAATTCTTCTAAAATACGTTAGTTGAATAGAATCAGAGTTCTGCTGTTCGAGCCATTTCATAGCTTTTTCCAAACATTCAAAGGCTTCGTTATGTGATGTACCAGGGTTATTTTCAGAGCATTCGTTTTCATTTTCTTAAATTTCTTTTTCATCATGAATCTCATCCACAATCTCATCATCATTTAAAATCTGATATCCAGGGTCATGTACGTCACTATTTAACCACTCGTTAATTTCATTTTCTTCATAGCTTAGGATTCTGCCCATCTCTTTTAGTGTTTTACATTCCTCATTTTCTGATCTACTATCAGTTTTTTTTTTTTTTTTTTTAATTTAAAATGTCATTCCAAACCTTTTGTAATGTTGAGGATTTTTTTAGATCCTAGGAATCAGCAGCCATTATTCAACAATCTTTCAAATCAATTTTTATGGTATCGTGGGAATCAGACTCTTCTGTTTCTTCTGATAAAAGGAGCATTCTTAATGTTTGCTTTCTATAAAGTTGTTTGAATGTCTCTATCGCACTTTTATCCATGGGCTGTATTACAGATGTAACATTAGGTGACAATAACTTTACCCGAAAAATGAAAAAAAAAAAAAAAAATAGAGTGTCTGGACACTGATAAAAATTTCACCGTTGGATTACGGGAAAAGCCTGGCAGCACAGATTCCAGCATTTTCCCGTAATATTACAGTATGTACCGTTATCTATTTAAACTGTATTAGGCCGTAAATGACAGTAAATTTTTGAACGTATTTGACCGTAAATCACAGTAACTTTCAAGACCGTATCTGACCGTAAACCACAGTAACTTTCAAGAACGTATCTAACCGTAAATCACAGTAATAGGAGTGTATTTTGCCGTTTATGACGTTTTTTTCCTCTTTTTTTTGTTAGTATCAATTATTTTCTTTCAATTTCCATTAAGGAGATATAAATTCTCTGTGTTTTCTATCTTTCTGAAACTGCATTTTACGTAAGTGCTAGCAACAGCGATAGATAATATTCTAATTTTAGTGGATTATCAGCCTTCTCATTCTAAAACATTATAATTGACAGCTTTTTATGTATTTACATGTCATTTATATATTCGCATACGTTTCCGTTTTAATTTAAAAACTATCAAAGGAACGTTACTGTAATGTGTAATAAACGAGGAATAATAATATAATTATTACTGGATTATTATTATATTACATTATTGTACATTATCTGTAATCTGTCTTTTACAAAATTCAATCTCAGAGAAATGGACCTTTCACAACACTTAAAACTTAGATTTCCACTTTTAAATAAATTCATTTAAAATAATTTTCCAGATTTCAGTAACCGCTTTTCCTTTCTTCACCCTACAAAGTTAATATCGCTAAAATCTCATGTTAAAAAAACTTAATAAATGATAAAACTCCAAACACTCCTCCCCACCCCCCCTCCCTCACACACATACTTATTACACAGAATTAAAATTTTTAATTTTTCTTAAAAAAGGATACTTTATTAATTGTATTAACAGAAATGTATTGAACGAGAATCTAATGAAAATGTAAACAGTCTATTAAAACCCTTTAGCTATTTTTGTAGTTTTTATTTAATACCTTTTCAGCAATTGGTATGAAATATAAGAAAAAAACCTTTACAATATTAGATTAAATTACATAATAATTGGCAACATTATAAAATATTTTCACAACTATTGCATACCTCTTTTATTAATTTAAATTCTTGTTTCACTGCAATATAAATTTTTTGATAATCGTAGCAATTTTTCAATTTTTTATTTATCCATTTTATTATTATTATTATTGTTATCATTTTAGGATGAAGAAAGGAAAGGTGGTGAGTGTAATTTGGAAGACAATTTTAATTGAATTTATTAAAAGGTTTTACAGTTGCGAAATGTGCATTTTTCTGAGATTGAATAGATTACTGATAATGTACGTAATTTAATAATAACGTAATAATAATATAAAAACATAATAATAATATAACAACGTTATAATAATATAAAGGCATAATAATTTAGTAATATAATAATAGTTTAAAAGCACAATACTAATGTATTAACAATATATAATAAAATAATGTATTATTATATTATTATTACTATTTTATTACACATTAGTAGAACGATTTTCTTTAAATTATAACGGGAACTTATGCGAATATTTAAATGATATGTACACAAACATCTGCCACTTACCTTGTTTTAAAATGGAAAGGCTGGCAATCATCTAGAATTAGAGTATTATCCATCACTGTTAAGGTGCGTTTTCACTGGTCTACCCAAGGTCTAACTTACCTAACTTTTTACCTAAACACAAGATTTTAGGTCGTTAGAACGCGATTTTGTAGGTTTGATTCGTGATCAATCCTAAGCACGGCTTACCTAAGCGCAGCCAATTAAAATAGAGCTTTTGATAATAATGGCGGTGTTGTCAATTTACTAAGTGATATTTATGTTTTATATCGTTTTACTTATTTATTCTGTTTTACGTCAAAGAGGAATCTATTTTTTGTGATTGAAGCAAAACGGTAAGTTTTATTGACATGTTGGATAGATATCATCCTTTATTATTGTCTTTTAATTTAATAAATTGTGGGTAATCCATATGGATTCTTTAAATTGTTGTTATTTTTGGTAATCATTCTACATTTTATTAATATTAGAATACTAATTATATAGTTTGTTTAAGGATTTTGTTGCGGATTTAAGGATGAAGATATGTCCAGTTCTCAAAATTATTTTATTTTTATTGAACGTTAATTGTATACAAAGATTAAAAGTAATTTTTAAGAATGTTTGTTTCTTAAGATGAATTACTTGCTTCATTGATTATACTTGGTTACTTGATAGGGTATTTCCGATCAATTTAGATTTAAATTTCCATTTACTCACTTAAAATAATCGTAATTGTTAAGAAGGATATTGTTTACTGTAGCCCATTGATTTTTAAATGGAAAATTAGTTACAGGCAAACTTTAATCCAGTTTTGCTAATAGTAGGTATTTGATTATGCATGTTTAAGCGAGCATGTAAACAAAGTTTCTATAAAATAAACAAGCCGTTGTATTTTGTATTTTCCTGTTCTCTTTTAAGCAAGAAACATCTGATTGCAAAACAGTTTGCTCTTTACTCCTTTTCAGATATTTACTTGTGAACTTTGTCATGTAAGGAAAACACTGCTAATCTATTTTTTATTTTTATTTTAATGCTTTTCACCTGCAGATGTGCTATTTTTCTTTTTGTTGTTAAGATTAATGCTGAAACTTTTATGAAGATTTATAACTTTGTATGAAATTTAAATCAATTGAGAGATATTCAGACCATGTGTAGCTTTTCTATGTGCCCATTTTGAAGAATTTGTACACATTACCATTCCAATTCGATAAGCAGTTATAAATGCATATTCAATGTATTTTAAGTTAAATCTGCATGTTTTGTTAGCAATTATTTTCATTTATTAAAAAAGTATTGCTATCAAAATAATAGGAGATTCTCCATTTGAAATGCATATTTATAAAATTTTGTTTAAATTGTTATTTAGGTGCATTTCTTTTACAAGTATGGCTACAGATTTATCTTACAGCATAGGTCATCGGTTTTAAATGTACCTATTTATCTATTAAAGTAAAGAACTATTTATTCATTTATTTATTTTTTTCAAAAATCATTACTTATTATTCTTACTATTTTTGAAAATGGAATTCATTATCAAAAAATAAAATGCTCTCTGTGGGAGATTCTTTGAGTCTATATGTTTGAGTGTATATTAAAGTTTTAGACGAATCATGAATTCATGATGTATATAAATTCAGTGGTCAAAATAGTATATTAGAAGTAATGAAACTATAGTAGGTCCTAGTTTTGTCATTGTTTGTTGTGTAATATGCTGTTTTTCGGAAAATATAATTTTGCGAGTAATGTAATAAAAATAAACTTGTTTGTAAGAAGCATCAATATTTTTGATGTTACATCCAGAAATTGTATATATCAATCAATACAAAGTATACCAGTGGAGGTAAGCGTCTGGCAGATCAGCTGGTGCCGGGATACATCTTCAAATTTGAATGCTTTCAGAAAATCACAAGTGTGTAGTTTTATTGTATAATAAGTGACTACCATTAGTGATCGTCTGCAAGCAACTGGACTTCAGACCAAGCCCTTGGACTTCAGAAAAGAAGATTTTAAAAAATCTGTGAGTACCACTTCTATGTCAAAAGAGGAGACAGTAAAGTAAGTTTATTTAAGTAACATCAAAAATAATATTTGTGCTTCCTACAAACTAGTCTTTTTTTAATTACATTACTCGTTAAATTACATTTTCCAAAAATAGCATGCTGCACTACAAACTATGAGAACACAATATATTACTCAATGAGTAAGTACAAAAATTATTTAGCTGAAAATATTTTTAAATGCCCATATTGCAAATATAATGTGAAATAAGCATTTATATGTTTCAGTCTGAGGCATAAATAAAGTCTGCTGCTAAGTTAAAAAAAAAAGTGTGAGCCAGCCTTACGTATATCTTCATTTTGTTTGTTACCAGGGCAATTGCACTATTTGGTTTTATTTTAAAAGATGAAAAAAAAAAGGCGAGGGAAAGGGGAGACATGTTTTTAGATAATAAAAGTTTCTAGTGTTTTCTTTTTTAAAGTAAAAAAGTGTTCTTAAAAGATGCAAAAATAGTTTGTTGTTTATATTCATATGAGACTAAGTGTTTTTGAAAGTAAAATAATAATAATAATAAAAAGATAGTTTGTTGTTTTAAGACGACAAAGTGTCTTCTTTTTTCCTTATGTTAATTATATTTATTGTCATCAGAGCAGTTACATGATACCGTTGGTATGATTTAAAATTAAGTATCGACCGAAACTGAAACTTGTTAAATTTTGATTCTTCGATTGCTTTTTAGTCTTATTGTTTTGTTAATAATTATGAATGCAGAAAAAAAAAGAAAAATTTAAATGAGAAATCTTTATTTTTCGTTAGGAAAATTTAAAAAATTAGATTGAAAACAGTGATTTATAAAGCATGCAACGTGCAAAAGAAAAAAAAAAAACCTAAATAAACAAACTGTCAACAACATTGCATACTTAAATAAATTGTCACATTGTATTAACCTAAATAAACAAACTATCCGTTGCAAATAATGTTTAAAAAATTAATGGTAAGGTAATCTTTCAAAAATTAAAGTTATGACAGAAATATTTTTATAATTAGAGGTTGCCACCTTTATGTGTATAATAAACTTAATGTTTTGTAGAAAGATTTTAAAGTCCACCAGAACAACTTTAAGTATATGCAGGTAAGACAAATTTCTGCAACTTTTAAAATTAATATAACTGTTTTTGTATTTAAACATAGCTTTATTAAAGTCTTCTGACAGTTGATAGAATTTAGGCCCTAATCTAAGTGGAAGCATGTGTAATTTTATAAATCATTGCTTAGGGCTAAAATTCTTTTATGAAGTTTTTCTTAATGTTAAAAGTGATATACTATTTTAATAAATATATATATAGTCAGCTATTTTCAGTTTCCCATACTTGATTTTGAGTAGTACTTTAATAAAAAATCAACATTTACCATTTGAATCAAATATTTATTTATATTTGTATTATATTTTGCCTTTCATTTTTTAAATATTAATATGTTTAAAGTGCTTTTATTTTTTTTTTAATATAATTATGTGTAAGATATTTTGATTTAAAATTTCTAAGGTGTTGAGATTTGCCTTTTGGGAATCTATATTATAACTTTATCCTAAAATTTGATGAAAATGTAATGTAAACAAAAAAACTGTTTTGCAGTATCATATCTTTTTTAAAATACCATGCAATAAATTTATTCCATAATTTATATAGTTATAATAAATTTATATTTATAAATATTTAAAGCATTTTAAAAGTGTTTTTTCATAATTAGCATTCTGTAATAAATATTTAGATAATACAGTAGCATAACTATTTCTGTTTTTGTCTATAAGCGTACTTAAATTTCTTAGCTAATTAATAGTTAGTTAGGCTTAGATGCCTTATATTCCCAGGTGGCCGCTATCTTGGATGTTTTGAGATTTCTTGGTGATTTTATTTTGGCAATATTTATCGATATGTGGAACGCCGTGTGAGTTCTGGCGTGTCGTGTTCTGGGAACCCCTGAGAAACTCATTTTCGCTTAGGATTTTGTGGATGTGTTTTGATATTGTGTTGTATTATTCTGTCTTTTTATTTTTGTTAAATTTATTGAATGTATTTGATTGACTATGGTTTCTGTAGTCTGTTTAAACATTCTTGCTGAAGTAATTAATAAATTTGAGGAAATTTTGACGAAAAAAGGAGGTTTGTTTATAGTGTGTCAATGCGTATTCATAAGCCTATTTTTGAAAATGATGGTGATGCTATGACAGTATTTCATGCTTGAGCTTTCAAGAAAGCAGATGTCTGTTAAGGTATGTTAATAATTTTATGTATATTTTGTTGCCTTTCGAGTTTTTTACATTTTGAGATTGCTACACAGCGAGAACTGCTGAATTTTGAGAATGCTACACAGCAAGAACTGCTGAATCCAGTGATGTTTTTTTTCAGTTAATGAGCGCGATTACTGATTGGCACTTAATGAGTTTCGTGCATTTTTGTGGTCGCGGCAGGAGTTTGCGGAATCCAGTGATTTTTTTTTCGGTTAATGAGCGCATAGCGCTCATACAACGTTTAGTGAATGCCACTTTAACGAGTTTTGTTTATTATTTACATTTTATTTTCATTAAGTCTAACATGCGTATAAACCGGTGTTTGGCGACATTTACTGCTTGGCGGAAAAGGGGTTTTCACTCCAAGAAAAATTCCAAGATGGCGGCTCCGGGAATTTATGACATCTGTTTCTATAGTTATGATGTCTTCATTATTGTTAAAGTAACAAACGAAAATTCAAGATTGAGTGAGATGAAATATAATGTATTTATGATGACTCAAAAAGTAGATTATGGTTTTCTGAACAAAAATTGTCTGTCTTTGTACCTATCATCAACCGCAAAAGTTTTCCCATTTTGTTAGAAACTCTTTTTTGTAAAAAAGCAAGAAACATATTATTTACTAAACAAAATTTAGAAACTTGTATTTGTACATCATTAATTCCTATGAAAATCCAAATTAATCATCATTTTAATCCTCATCATGGTTATTTTTTTAAGTTACAGCAAACAAATAATCTAACAACATCTTATTTTATTTAAATATGAACTTGTTTCTAATTATTTTAAATATATTTATAAGTTGACAGTTAAAGGTAGAAATTGTGAAAAGTTTTTTAAAATGTGTTTCAAATGGTTCGGTTCGGCTGAATACTTTGATATTCAGCTTAACCAGATAGTTTGATATTCGGTGCATCCCTAACCAAGAGTAGACTTGTGTTACCTAATACTCCAGAATTGTAAAAATGATGTACACCTGAGTGCTTCTTTTGGCAATAAATTTTAGTATCTTTAGGAACTTAATTATAAAGTGATAAATGAATTTTAATGCATTTTTCTGTTAGAGTCACAGGTGATAAATCTCCAAATATTCTCTATGGTTAAAATAACAGGGTTTGCATCAAATCATGTCATTAAAACATGCCAACTGGCTGTGAAACTGTAGCAGCGAAATATTAGGTAACAAATGAAATATAAATAAAAATAAAGAGAATTTTTAATTACAATAATAAAGAAATAATTTTTTTAATCTGCTTTTATCAAATGATAATTTAATATTAAGTAAATTATAATTAAACTTCGAAAAAATAATTTAAAAATTCTCAATACATAGTTTCAAAAATGTTTTTTTCGCCTTTTCTGTTGTCATACTTGAAAAAACGGAAGAAAAAATAATCATTTTAATAAATTCAGTAGTTCATGCTTTCTACCAAGTCGAAGTGGTGAATTTTCCATAATTAGAGTCATGCCAAATTAATGTATTGTAACAGAAGTTTTTTGAACCAACATGAATTATAGTCCTGAAATTAGGGATGATTTTTATAAACATTCAATGTTTATAAAAAAGTGGTTAAAAAAAAAAAAAAACTATTTTTACTTTTATACTTATTTAGTAGTAACTCTATCATTTTTATCATAATTTAACATTTAAACTTACAGAGAGGCAACATAATGCGTTTCATTGGCATGTTGCGGTTGGAGATATATTTATTAGTGAAATCATTGCTATGCCATTTGATCCAGTGAAATTTATCAAATTCACAACATTTTTGGGTAGGTACTTTATGTCAGCCAGGCACATGAAATAAACCAGGGCTGAAACTAGCCTTTTTTGCACCCAGCACAAACATAGATTTTGTCCCCTCCCCCCCGGCCTCTGCAAAGTAAATTTACGAAGAGAATTTTAATTCTAATCGCTGACTTATTTCAAATTTAAAATATGTAATAAAAAAATACGTAATCAACTTTGTCAAATATTGATTCATTAAAACTTTGAAAACGAAATCCAAAGGAAGTCACATGAAGAAACTATGCAGATTCGCAAGCTAATGTTAAACTTATAGGAGCATTCTTTTCAAATTTCTCGCTTGCACTTTAATATTTTTAAATGATTTTTTCCGTTTGGGACAGCTGAGGTTGTTTCTAACAGGATAAATGTTTACTTTTTAAATTTTGTTTGTAGTTTTTTTTAAATATATATATAAAATTACTTTCACTTTTTGAACCGGTTCTGAAAGTTTAAGTAGCCTCATAAAAAAACTTGAACCAAAATCGAAAACGTACAACCTAACAATGTTAAAGATCAAACTCAGCTATCTTAAGAAAAAAAAATATTTAAAAATATTAAAATGCAAGCGAGAAATTTGAAAAGAATGCTCCCATATTTAACATTAGCTTGCGAGTTTCTTCGTGTGACTAGTGTAGCTTCTTAAGAAATCAAAAACCAAAATTCATTTGACACCCCCTTCGTTTTCCTTATGGCGACCAGGGAACATGCCTCCTCTGCCCCCCCCCCCCCCTCTAGTTTCGATCCTGAGATAAACCATTAAATAATGTCATCATTTGTATTCATTTTTTTTTTAATATAAACCTCTCATTCATTTTATTTGAAATACAAAATTTTCATTAAAAAAAGGGAATAAAACAATAAGGAGAAATAATACGATGAACTAAAATTGTTATTTCAACCTCAGTACATCGTTTCTAATTTATACAAGTGAACACTAACAGGAATTATTGCTGGAAGAAAAAAAAAATATCCAAGATAAAAGTACCTTTTTTGTGATCTATTCACAAAAACAGGGATTGCCCCGGCAAACATTTATACCCCTTTATTCTTCTTAATAAAAGAAGCCCCTTCACAAAATTATTCTCCATAAAAGCGACTTCACACAATAAGAAAAAATTGTTGGGATTTAAAATGTGTAATTTACAAACAAAATAAGCTCAGAAGAAAAGTATAGCAGGAAGACATTTAAAAAAAGGATGATTAAATATTTACTTTGAATTTAAACAACTGAATTTGATTTTTCTTTACAGAAATTTATTTTTCTCAATTCTGTAACAAAAACGGGTCCCCCCCCCCCCCCAAAAAAAAAAAAAAAAACTTTCACCCCTGATGTGAAATCATAAGGTAAAACTTACAATTTTAAGTACATTTATTTTGCATTTTACTGTTATTTTTTTTTTTTGGGGGGGGGGGGGGGGGGTTGTCACAAAAAGTAGATTTAACTAAATTGGATAATTTTATACTGACTGTAGTGATGATATGTATAAGAGAATCTGCCAGTGTCACAGGCGTACGGTTCAGGGATGTATGGAGGGTATATGGTGGTATACGCCGTATAACTTCGGGATTTTTTTAGGAAACACCGTATACAGTCTGTTTCTCAAAAAAGCTATAGTATATACACTGTAGGGTATACTCTCTGCCTTGAGCGTATGCCTTCTGCTTTTTTTACGATTACACCACTGGTACAGTTGTATGTGCTCATGGGTCCCAAGTTCCACCATTAATTTCTAAAATATTCTTTTTCACTCTAATATAAAAAAGGTTTTATTTTAGATTTTATTTAAGTTTTAAAGATTTTTTTCACACATATTTTTTTCCCTTAAATTTTGTTCTTTTTCTTTTGTTACAGAGATAAACATTATTAGGAATTTCTATTTCTCTAAATGTGCCATTTTAAAAAAAATATAATAAAATGTTAAACGTTTAAAGTTTTATAAAAAAAACTAAAATATAAAAAAAATTCCATATTTAAAAAAAATAATAAAATAAAAATAAACATTCTTAAATGTTAACTTTTCTTGTGAAATATGAAAAACGATTCACAAAAAACAGTGAGGCGGATCGGAACATTCAAATTTTTACATTGCCTTAATGTTTTATTTAATTTGTTGATTTATTTAACAAATATAATTCTACTCAATTTCTTTAAAAGGAAATTCAAAAAGCAACATTAAATTTATAGTCGATCTCTATTACACATGTGCCACTAACGTACGTAACGTTTTTCACACGTACTTGTGTGAAAAATAATTTATTCAGTATGTTTTTAAATATACATAAATCATGGTGACCTAGTGTTTTTATTTAATTTAGGAGTATAAATCCATAGCCACAATTTAAAGTTTGAATAAACAATGATTTGTGGGGCATTTTTTAAGACCCTTTAGTGGGGAAAACAGTCGGAACTTTCGATTAATTTCTATACAAAATATTTGCTACTACTAATTAAACTGATAACAACAAACAACAATTATTTGTTTACATTTTTTGACATCTGTTCGATCTGCAGGCAGTAAAGCCGCCGTAAAGTAGACGCTTGCGCAGTAAAAACTTGCCTTTGATTGGTTGGCGTAAAGATTTTATATGTAACCAGTGAAAACGCTCTTAGGTTAAGGTTTTGGGTCACTAGGATTTTTTAGGTCGTTAGAACGACCAGTGAAAACGCACCTTTACAGCTAGCATCCGCTAGCACCTACGTATGGACAATCACTTATAGGCAAGATGGCTGCCATCAACACTGCTATTGAATTTCTCGGTAAAAAAACATGGTCTTAGATTGCTAGAATGCGCGCGCCGCTGTGCCGTTAGATCACGGTTAGCGATCGCGAGTAACAGTAATTTACTGGACTAGCCCGTGATCTGCCGTTAAAGGCTGCGTTACATTATCCCCTCGATCGTATATGACTGTTAGAGTGAGGTTAATACTGAAAAAATTATCAGTTATGGTCAATAACAGCTTATTATTGTCCGTGACTGATATTTAGCGGCCAAGCGCAATATTTACTACAATACAGTAATTTACAGTAAAATTATGCAGTAAAGTACTGTAAAGCAACAGCTATTTTTAACAGTGGATAATTGAAAGTTCGGTTAAGAAAATTTTTTGAGAGAAATAGGCTGTTCGGATAACTGGAAGTTCGGTTAAAAAGATTTTTTGAGAGAAATAGGCTGTTCGGATAATCGGCGCTCTACTGTATTGCATTTTTGATTCGCATTTTAAACTTCAGTTTTTATTGACGATTTAGTATGTTTTTTTTTTTTTTTTCTTTTCAGTTCCTTTTATAAGTCAACCATTTTTTAGTGGAGTCCTTAAGTCACGCCATTTTCAGATTTAAACTACAGCTGCACGAATTAACGCATGTTGAAATGCAAACGAAAATTACGCAACCTACAATACAATATCTGCATTATTCTGTATTCATGTTGTGATGGTAATAAGTTTGATGCTGACGTATTTCTCTTTCTTAGAATCCACACATTCTCATGTAGTAGAATGGAAAAATATTTTTAAAAATCTATATTATAAAGCAAAAACATGTTCGCAAGTAACGCTGACGTAATATTGACGATGCCAATACAAGGTCAATAATTTTCGCTTTTATTGAAATTTTTTAAACTTCTCCACATCCTACAATTTTAGTTTTTGTTGAATAGGGAAAAAAAAAATTGTTCTTTCAAGTGTAATTTGTCTGAAAATTGTATCTCAGTTGACTGATTTTTTATGGTTTTTAAATTTTTTTTCGAGAATGATAAAAGAAAAAAAAAAACAACCTCCATCGCGTGCCAAAAAGATTAACCTGTTACCTGTTTACACGTAAAACAATATAAAATAATTCTGCATTCGTTTCCAGCTAATGCTCAGTTTCATAAATCAATACATAAAACACATATTTAACAGACATGTAATCTAACGACGCGCTTAACCCCTTGAGGGGTGATTGGGATATGTTATGTCCCACCTCATTTTAATTAAGATTTGCACCAGAAACTTTTAATTAAATTTTACTTTTACAACTTTGGTGGAAATAAAGCTGCAAGTAGCTATCTTTAGCGATTTCGTTGGCAATTAACTCCTGATATGCGGTCAATACTAAAGTAACACTTTTCTATAGTTTATTTGAATAGATTATGGATGTTTTTCAAATAAAAATGCTTTTCAGCGTTTTTAGAGGGCAATCTAAGAAAAGTATAATATATTTAAAAATTCTATAAATTTAATACTCTAAGATATCTTAGAGAGATAAAAAAAAAAGGTTTTCACTTAAGATTGAAATATATATAATCTCAATCACATGAAGTGGTTATTCTGAAAACTATATAACACTAGCAAAGAAAAATAACATTACATATTTCAGGTTTTTTTTTTTTAGTTTACTTTTCGACACTGTCAGGAATCATATTGTTTTTAAATAACCAATCTATAATTATTTAAAATCACTTAACGCAGAAATAAGAAAGAAAAATCATTCGTCAAGTATAGATTATGAAACACTTTCCAATACATTCAGAATTATGTAATTAAACTGTACCGTTTAATAAGGTGAAAGAGATATATAAAATAACAATTTGGAAAACGCATTTTGAAAACCTATATTTCTGCCATTATCATCTTCTACAAGAGGATAAAACTTCCCGGGTTGCCGAATACAGGTGAAAACCATCATATATATTATTACTTTCTTCTATCTTTACAAGAAGAAAGTATTGGATTCGTGAAAATTTTCGAATTCCGGTTTTCGACGGATTTACACGTTTTAGGGGTCAGAGATCCCCCAAAACATGTTTTTACAAAATGTCTGTCTGTCAGTCTGTGTGTGACACAAATTTTGTGGGCGTTTTACCTCAAGAACTAATAAACGGAATTTAATAAAACTTAAGATTCAGTTAGTCCCTGATATAAGTTGGTGCTGATTACCTTTTGGTGTAAATCGCCCAACAGGTGGCGCTGCTATGCTGCATTTTTCACTATTTTCGAAATAGCTATATGTCAAGAATTAATGCACGGATCTTCATATTCAGTTAGTTCTTGACATAATTTGGTGCTAATTACTTTTTGGTGTAAATCGCCCAATAGGTAGCGCTGCAATAGCTCTATCTCAAGAACTAATGCACGAATTTTCATCAAACTTCAGGTACAAGTATACCTTGATAAATATTGGTGCTGATTACTTTTTGGTGTAAATCTCCCAACAGGTGGCGATGCTATGCTGCATTTTTCACGATTTCCGCACTAGCTCTATCTCAAGAACTAATGCACGGATTTTCATCAAACTTCAGATTCAGTTAGACGTTGACATAAGTTGTTGTTGATTAGGTAAATTTTAGTGTAAATCACCCAACAGGTAGGTAGCTATGCTGCATTTTGCAGGATTTACACGATTTTATTGATAATGCTAGAAACTAATGCACGGGATTTCATATCTTTAGAATCCTCATGATGTGCATAGGTTGTCATTTATTTTTCGAACTGTGATAGCGAATTTTTAAGTATTAACATGCATGAGATAGAAGAAAGTTTTGGGATTTGCACATGCGACTAGTTTCAAGAGTGTTATCATCAAGCAAAATCTATGAGAAAATAATTCAATTTGTGTTTAAAGCGTTTTCTATCCGCAAAACATCGATTGAAAATGCTATGATTATGAATTAATACTTTTATTGCTATTAAAAAATACAGTAGATTCCCGATTATCCGAGTTAATATGGACCAAGCTCACCTTGGATAAGCAAAAAACTCGGATAAACCGGATTTACACAAATAGTCACCAACAAAGGCGATGAAATATAAATTTTCACTTAATTCATTCATTTTTATGGTGCTAGTAGCATTTCTTTGATGAACATTTTATGGGGTGAACTTTGCATTTCAAAATAAATCTAGTAAATATCTGGCTAGCTCTCATTACCCCCCGTGTCTAACACCTCACCAATACTCTTTTGTGCATCAGCTTTTCGTTAGCTATATAAAATTATTATACCATTAGTGATCGCTTTCTGCTTCTGGGAATCTTGTATTCAGAGATGAACTTTCCCTCATTCATAAAGATGTGTCTAAATTAATCTTTTATTTATATAAAATTTCTTTTACCCTTTTAAGTAATTTAATTAATAGTTTTCCTCAATATGAATCTTAATTATCTTGCGCTGTGTAATTTTGAAAACCATCTTTCGTTTGAAGCAGTTAACGATGATGCTCATTTTTACTACTATTAAAATTAAGCAGACACATGACGCCATTAATTTGATATTTACTCCATTTTACATATAAACATGAAATTTATTTACATAAAGAAAACAGAAAGACAATACAAATACACGTAGTAATTCCTTGGACATATTTAATTAGAAATTTGCAAATTAGATTAAATATTAATTGCAATCTTTAGACTATTGATTGCTACTTTATTTCAAAGTTACTCAACATAATTACTTAATTGACCCTGGGTAGGCAAGGGCATGATTTTAATAAAATTGTATAACTCCACTTTAGAGCAGGAAGAGAGGGAAATAATAAAAAATATCTTTTTCATCATGGAACATCATTTTGCAGCAGGACCAGAGCTAATTGCGATTAAATCCACTTTATATAGATACACATGCTGAGAGTCTCTGAGCAAAGACCCCTTCTAGGATCCCATTTCACATATAAGTATAACTAACTTTTCCGTTTTATTTATTTTTACATATAAACTGGCCAAATCTTTTTTTAATGTAGCGCTCTTATGGAGACATCTTTTAGACAGTAGACTCTTCTTAATTTTCGTTGTATAGATCTTTACATTTTAATTTTTTGTAATTTATTCTGTACATTTACCTTTTCATCTCCTTACTATCCAATTGGATCTAACCTGCTCTTTCTCTCTTCTGCCCCTCTTGCAGTTTTGAGTGGACCTTTGTAAATTTATGTGCTATCAGCTACATGGGAGCTGTACTATTGGTTCCCATGCCTTCGTTTCTGCCCCGAGCTCATTATCATCTGTTATTTTTGTTTTCTTTCGTCAGACGTGTGTCCTGGTGCAGGTATTCCCTTTAGAGCCAAAATACATATATCATTCCTAATTACTCACACTGTTGATGAATGATCGTACGGCAAAATAAACGCGAAAAACCAGACCAAAAAATACGTCGTTATCGGATGGACATTCACATACGGAGCAAAATTTCTCCCTTCCAAATACGAGTCACTCCCCACCGTGAAAAAACCATTAAGACTTCTGCTAATTGAGATTTTCGGCGCAACGAAAAATAACTTGATATATACCCCCTGACCATGGCCACATACCTTCCTTATCCTATTTTTAAAGATTGTTCAGAACAAGATGCTAGAAAAAAAAAAAAAAAAAAAGTGAATATTTTTAGCATACCATCGTGTAACATTTGGTGCATACTTGTATGCCATAATACGGTTATAATACGGTTATTTTTCTTTAAAATTAATATTTATTAAACTATTAAACAGTATATTAGTCATCTTAAGATTGACCCAAGATAATTTCTAAATAGAGTTATTTATCTTATTATTGGAGAGCTGGAATAAAATAATGTTTAAAAAGTATAAAAATTGTAACAAATTTCACGTTTTCGTTAATGATAAGTATGACTTATGAATTTCATTTAGTATTTCAGCATTTATAGAAATATTTCTAAAAACTATTTTTTATACCCTTTTATATAAAAATTTGCCTGTTTGTTTGTTTCACAATTCCTAGAGAATGTGAAAAGCAGCGCGATGAAATTAACACCAATTATTCGCATGAATCCGGGAATGTCTTAATGACTCTCAGGACTTTAAATTTTTAAATAGTGTTCAAAATATTAACTACATTTTGCCATTATAACTTTTAACTGAGTTTCTCAGAAACACAAGTAAAATACTTCATTTTTGTGGAGGGAAAGGGGAAAATAATGCTATCCGAAATGATAAAAAAAATATTATTTTTGTTTTGTTTAAATAAATCGATTTAATGGCTTTTAGTTTACGTTTTCTTAAAAAAGTTATTTAAAGCATGATAATATGACTTCTACATTTATTAAAGATTTTATCAAAAAGCTGAAATTTTTTCATATTATTCATCTGTATGAAATAATATTTTCTGAATTTCTTTAAAATGTAAATAACATGTAAAACAGTAAATATCATGACCATATAAATAACATGAAATTTTGAGCATGGATTGAACATACGTACAGGGTATATAATAAAAGATTTGTCTAAAACATAAGCAGAAGATTAGTCACATATAGAACTTGACCACAGTCAGATGGCCGAAGCTATTATCATCTCAGAACGACAATTTTTTCCCTTTCCTGCGCTGTCACGTTTAGAAATTCGAATCAAAACACCAAATTTAACTGCATATCTTAAAAATTCCTCTTTCTTTCTGAAAAAGGAAAACTGTTCGATTGCGTTGTTTCTAAATAAGTACACCTGTCAATTTGACACGTTTGCAAACAAAAATGAATTAGAAAATGTATCAGAAACTATCAAGTTGGCATTTCAGAAAAGTCTTAAATGAATCAGGCAAATAAACAAACATTAACTTGACAATAGTGGCAAGCTCTCTAAATTTTTATCCAAAATTATCTAGATCGATCGAATTTTACTACCCGTATACCCTTTTACTATAAAGGCATTGTACTATTATTGCATCAAAATTAGGTAACTTGCAAGATATAATTTCCGTAATTTTCATATAATCTATATTGTAAATTCTAAGCATGATTACTTGATTATATTGAAATATTTATCCAAATTAACATTTTGAACCTTTTTTAAATGTAGAATTGAATTAAATTCCCTCCTCCCCCCTCCCGTCCTCATTCAAAAGGAAAAAAAAGAGAAAGAGAGAGAGAAAGATAGCATGCTATGGAAAATGCAATAAATTGGATGACTACGCCGGCTATGATATTTTTAAAATGTGAAAAAATATTTATTTTTTTACGTAGTATAAGCACATGTGTTGCGTAATGTAATGTGATTGCATTCAGATAGTAAGCTTAAAATTTAGAATGTTTTCCAGTTCACATGAATAATCAAAACCCTACTAAAATCATTTTTTAAATTTTAAATAATAATAATTATTATTATTATTTACTATTGGGGAGCTGAGCTAACTCAATAACATTACACAAAAGAAAGCAAAAAGTTATATTTCTTGAAAATTTTTGTTTGTCAACAAGACCAAGAGGCATCTATCTGTATCTCACAAATAATATATTTGAATTTCATGATAATTGGAGCAATCTTCTAATAAATATTAGATTTCCATAGAACAAAATTAGGGATGTAATAATGATCTATTAGAAGAAAAATTGAAAACTGAAAATGGCTTGTCTACATAACTTACTTTATACATTAATGTTTGTTTATACAACCTATCTACTGACTTCAAGAATCGTGTTTTTAAAAAATCATTTTATTCATCGCCAGGTTTTATCAACATTACAATTAATTTGAATTATTAATAAAATTTTGAAGTGAAAATTCTATATGAAAAAACAAGAAAAAAAAATCACTTATGTTATTAGCCGCTGCATGAGTATATCTTTGAAATCGAAAGTTAAAGTTCAGATGAATTTTCAGAAAAAATAATTGGCAACTTGGGAAATAAATATATGAGAAATTATGAGTAAACTATATACATTTTGTGCAAGAAAATGAATTTTTAAATGTATTTAAGAGTGAATAAGTGTAATTATATTTCCGTCGTAATTTCTTTTTTTTTTAATCATTTAAAACATTATTTTTCTTATTTTAGTCAATTATGTCTGAAGTGGGTTTTGTTTCATTTTAAAATTTTAATTGCAAAGATTCCGTACTTTTTACTTTCTTATTTCGATAAAGATATTTTCGTTTTCCCCTACATAAATATTTCAAATATAATTAGGCAATTAATTTCTTACCTACATTCTTCAATTCTTCAGATATTTCCATAAGGTGGCTAAAGAATCTAAAAGCATTTTTTTTACATTAATGTAAATGTTGTTTGCATTCGATTGTTACCTGATGAATAGTTTTAAGTTATTTTCCTGCCTCAAAAATCTTTTTAAAAATCAAATTTATTTTCTAAAAGGCGTTGTGTTTTTATAGAAAAATGGAAAAAATAATAACTAAAATTTAGAATTTTAATAAAAATGTATGAAAACTTGCGAATTTTTTTTTCACTGTAATCATTGAGATTTTTTGCGGATACGTCTTTTCATTCATTTTTAATTAACCTATTCGCTGCCAACCACGAGTATACTCGTGGCTTTAATTTATTTATTACTTTGTCACCACTATTTTAGAATTAAAAAATTGCTTTATTTATTGGCAGAAATTTTACTGTATAGCGAAAATGTAGTAAATATAGTAAAGCGAAATTTACATTTCTGAATTCGTGGTGGCATACGACTTTCAACAAGAAATTTGAATTTTTTTACTTTATAGTTTTGACAGCGAATGGGTTAACAGCAATTTTAAAGAAAACAACGTGTTTTAGCGATATGTGAATGTACTCTTTAAAGTCTCTGTTGACAATTTTTTTTAATAATATCTTATCCATCGTCTGTGTTTTGTATGTGCTTATAAAAGTGGATGTTGACATTAGAAATAATATGTGACAGTATTCAGTATAGTTTAGAAATCACGAATGCGTTAGAAAGTAGCTATCTGAGATGACAGATCACTTCAATTGTCATGTTTACTGATGTTTTGCTTTTTACGTCAAAGTTTAGAAAGCATTTATATTTTACTAAACATTTTGAAACATTATTAACCACTAGGTGGTCCCTGTCAAAATTCGACGACATAAAAGATTTTTAAAATGTCCTATCTAATAATCCCACGTCTGAAATTCATATTGTCCGGAGCGTAACCATTATTTTAAGCTAATCAATGTTTATATAAAAATGTATACATTTTTAACAATGATAATTGAAAATCTGTAGATGAGCCAGTTTTTTAATGTTTTCATTCTTTGTATAGTTCTTCATTTCCTTTCCGTAATTCTGATTGGTTGTTCTTTTCTTATGGTCTGGAATCGCTTCCCTCTTATAAATTGGCATACATTGTCGAACTTAAAAATACAAACACACACGCACACATATACACTATATTGCCATTATTGACCGGCAACTTTCAATTTTAGACATTTTGTCGAATATTTAGAAATATACTTGACAGATTCTTCTGGAATTTCAGGATTGATCATCTTTCTGAATTTTTACGATATTTGACTAGATTTTTTTAGTGTTGCTCGATAGAGTTGACTATTAAATTATGTAAAATGATCCTTGTTATCGTTCGCGCATGCGCAGATAAAAATTATTTCATACAACTGCTCATATTTCTTAAAGTATTTAATATATTTATATTCCAATTGCCCTATATTGTTTCTACTGTATTTTGTCAATTTTTCTGAAATCGGTGTTAAATTTGGTTGAAAATCCTGCATGTAATAAGCAAAAAACATGCAAGAATTTTTTAATTATTTTAAATAAATCGCTATATCTCTGTTAATATTCGTGCTATTCTTACACAAAATGATACACATATTACAGATTGTCTGTTTATTTATATTCGATAGCGGTAGATCATTTCGTGCATTTTATTTTACAGGGTGATCCCAAGTATTATTTTTTTCTTTGATTTTTTGTTGGCCCCCTAATTGCCCCCACCCCCCTTAACAAATCGACATTGCTAAATATGAGGTCATACCTATTATTTTTTATCCTGAAATTCCAGAAGAATCTGTCAAGTATATTTATAAATATTCGACAAAATGTCTAAAATTGAAAGTTGCCGTCGCCGGTCATTAATAGCTATATAGTGTATATGTACATATACAGGGTGATTCATAAAAGATGGGCAGAACTTTAAGGGGTTATAGTACACTTAAAGACAAATAATATTAAATAGGAGACTAAGGGTCCCAGACGTATTCCCAAGGAGATAGGGGGCATTAAAGTTTAGGGTCCGAAATTTCAAATGATTATAAAACATGGAAAAATTGGTCGATTCGTTTGCGGTTTTTGCAAAAAATTTTCTTTATGCCAGTATTTTCTTGAAATAAAATTTTAAAGTTCAATTTCAAAAAATGCCGATAGGGGGCGCTTTAGACTTTGGAGTAACAAACAACTATTTTTTAACGTTATTTTTTGTATTTCTTTAAATGATTTCGAAAGCCTAGACTTAAACTTAAATTTTGATCTAAAAATCTGAGTCCTAACGAGTAGTTAAGTAGCGTAAACTGAAATTTGAAATTTGAAACCCTTCTCCCCCCAGAACAAAAATCAGTTATTCCCGATCTTTGTGTCGTAGATTAGGCTCTAACTACTGCCGCGTTTTGCTAAAATTATTCTTTATGTCAGTATTTTCTTGAAAATAAATTTTAAAGAAAATTTTCAAAAAATTCCGATTGAGGGCGCTTTAGACTTTGGAGTAACGAACAACTATTTTATACCGTTATTTTTTGTGTCTCATTAAATGCTTTCTAAAGCTTAGACTTAAATTTTCAGCCCAAAATCTGAATCGTTAGACGTGGTTAAGTTTCTGGGGAGAGGGGTTTGAAATTTCTACTCCTGAGCACAGTTCAGTTTACCATGTCCACACATTGTGTGCTGTGATACGAGGTAAAAAGACACAAATTAGGATTATGTTACCAAAGCATATTTATTAATATGTAATTACAATAAATGTTCAAAATTGTGACCACCAGAGGTTATGCACGCAGAACAACGGCGAAGAATGGAACGGCGAACATTCGCGAAAACATCAGGCTTTTCGAGCACTTCCCCTACAGCGGCGGAAAGTCTGGCGACCAGTTCCTCGGGGGATTCAATGGGTGTCTCATACATAAGAGCCTTCAATCGTCCCCAAAAAAAGAAATCGAGGGGTGAAAGATCTGGCGAGCGAGCAGGCCAAGCAACAGGACCACCTCGACCAATCCATCTGTTCGGAAATGTGATGTCCAGATAGTTGCGGACGTCTCGTACGTAATGGGCTGGCACTCCATCGTGCTGGAACCACATGACCCGCCGGATGCGTGGAGGAACAACGTTTAACAGGTCTGGCAGCACATGTTGCAGAAATGTGAGGTATGTTTTACCGTTGAGGCGTTCATGAAGAAGGTACGGTCCGATTAGGTGGTCTCCGAGGATTCCTGCCCAAACATTGATGGAAAAGCGTCTCTGATGAGCATGTGGATACGTAGCATGTGGATTGACATCCGCCCATACATGTGCATTGTGTGTGTTAAATGTACCTTCACGTGTGAAGGTACATTCATCGGTGAAAAGCACAGTTCGTCCAAAATGTGGATTTAGCGCGTTCTGCTGCAGAAACCAGCGGGCGAATTCAATACGATTTGGATAATCCCCTGGAGACAGTTTCTGGACTCGTTGCACATGAAACGGGAGCAAATGTTCATCCTTCAGTACCCTCCAAGTCATGGACTGTGAGGTATCCACCTGCCTAGCCACTGTTCGTGTACTTGTACTTGGCTGCGCCGCTACTACATCCAGAATGGCTTCTGCAACAACTACTGATTCGTCCTTTTTTGCACGACCTGCATTCGACCGGGAAGCGAGAAATGATCCCGTCTCACACAACTGTCTGTGCAAGCGCTCGAAAGTTTTGCGGTTAGGCAACCGCCTGTTGGGAAATCGCTCTCCGTACATTCGTTGTGCCTCTGCACCATTTCCATCTGCCGCTCCGTAAATTAAATGCATCTCAGCCTTTTCCTTATTCGTGAAGGGCACCATCTTCCGATTCATTACTACAGCGACTTACACTTGACTCACCGTTCAGTGGTTTTTATGCCTGAATCGTGTCGAAATTTTGCATACGTGTTCTTCTTCTTCCCCATTTGACATTTGCATACTTTCTGTTTCCTTCTTCACCCGGTGACTAGCGTCAGGAATGGAGCTTTAACGTTTGCATGAGCGACGTTTCCAACTGTGCCAGTGCCTTTATGAGTGAATTCCGACTATGCAGTCCTTGACGAAAGTTGTATTTTTGCCTCGTATCACAGCACAGAATCGTTGGGCATGGTTAAGTAGTGCAAACTGAACTATGTTCAGAAGTTGAAATTTGAACCCCCTCCCCTCGCTACTGAACCACGCTCAGCGATTCAGATTTTGAGCTGAAAATTTAAGTTTAAGTCTAAGCTTTAGAAAGCATTTAATGAGACACAAAAAATAACGGTATAAAATAGTTGTTCGTTACTCCAAAGTCTAAAGCGCCCTCTATCGGAATTTTTTGAAAATTTTCTTTAAAATTTATTTTCATGAAAATACTGACATAAAGAATAATTTTAGCAAAACGCGGCAGTAGTTAGAGCCTAATCTACGACACAAAGATCGGGAATAACTGATTTTTGTTCTGGGGGGAGAAGGGTTTCAAATTTCAAATTTCAGTTTATGCTACTTAACTACTCGTTAGGACTCAGATTTTTAGATCAAAATTTAAGTTTAAGTCTAAGCTTTCGAAATCATTTAAAGAAATACAATAAATAACGTTAAAAAATAGTTGTTTGTTACTCCAAAGTCTAAAGCGCCCCCTATCGGCATTTTTTGAAATTGAACTTTAAAATTTTATTTCAAGAAAATACTGGCATAAAGAAAATTTTTTGCAAAAACCGCAAACGAATCGACCAATTTTTCCATGTTTTATAATCATTTGAAATTTCGGACCCTAAACTTTAATGCCCCCTATCTCCTTGGGAATACGTCTGGGACCCTTAGTCTCCTATTTAATATTATTTGTCTTTAAGTGTACTATAACCCCTTAAAGTTCTGCCCATCTTTTATGAATCACCCTGTATTTATATATAATTCCGAGCATATTCTGATGCAACGTATTTGAACTAATTCAAATTAGCTTCATAATAATTTTATGTTCAACATAGAATGAAAATCTGGGTTTTTGTGACAAATTTCACTTTAATGCCAAAGTGCTATATCTAATGAGTGCTCTCATCTTATGATTAATCGGCTCTCTCTTTTTTTTCTTCGTAAATAAATGTATAATATTTGATTAAATATCTAAGTTACTATGTACTTTAATTTCCAACTATGCAATTTTAAGTAATTTAAGGCCGAATGAATAAAATGTTTTAAATTAAAGTACTAGTTTTTACTTGTAGAAAGTCAAATTTTTAGTGTTAGGAAGTGTTAGAAAAATTTACTAGAAAGAGGTTTTAAAAAAATATTTTTCTCTGTTGAAGAATGCGAAACATTGATACGTTTTTAACATAAAGTGATACTTGCAGGCATGATTACTGAAGTGATTTGTAATTCAATATTTTCATTCTTCAATAAATTAATTGCGTTCTTGAGTTATAAGCGACTATTGTTTCAGAACGGCGGTTATTTCCCTTTCCTGCCCTGTCGTGTCCGGAAATTCGTATAAAATGCCACTTTTGACAGCACTTCTTGAAAAAAAATTTTTTTTACCGAAAAACGAGAAAAACCGTTGTATTATATAGTTTCTTAGCAATTATTACAAGCTTGCTAATTTCTTACACTTCCGAGCAAAAATGATTTTAAAAATTGTGCCAGAAAATGGATTTGAGAACAACTCGTAAAAATTACTCATTAAATTTCGTATTTATCAATAGTGAGGCGAATGGTGTGTGTGTGAAGGGGGGGGGGGGTCGGGTTTAAAACCCATCCCAGACCTAAAAAATGCAATAATGGCTGGTTTTTTGAATCACTAATTAATCGTATTAGCCACTTTTATGAAACAAAATCAAGTGTTAGTGTTTTTAGATTAATCGAAATTTACCACTTTCTTGAATCATATTCCATTTAACGAAAATATTTCATTTAAACGGCTATTGTTATATTTAAAAATGAAGAAACACATAGTAGATATATGGGTTAAGTGAAAATTGTTCAACAGTTTCAAAAAAGGATAGCGGTCGCATTGTCGCGAATAACCTTAAGCTACATAAAGAATCAGATTGTTTCAAATCACTGTTAAAAATTCTACTTCATAGACAGGATATATTTTTGAGGAGAAGTGGGGGTGGGAAAGTTCCTGATAGGTTTTAGCGACAATGATTTTCTTTTAAATAACAGTGCAAAGGGTAGATAAGGGGGAAACTTAATTTGTTGAGACGAGATGAGGTCATGATTGCATTCATTAAAAATACTGATTCAATTAAACAATGACTTAAATATACGGTGACCACTGGACTAACTGTCAACAACTTACCTCCCACCTATCCCCTTGAGCCGAACTTTGACTGAGAAACTGATTATACTAAAAAAAAAAAATCCCTGCCGGCTAGGCCTACAGGCAGGGTAGATTTCGAAGTTAAGTACTAATTTCACCAACAAAAGTAAAATCAAGATGAAAAATAAACCCAGTTTAATAATTTTATCTGGCCACTTTTGAAAGTTTTTAGTTTCATTTTTATGTAAGAGCTGATTTTATCAGAATCATGTTAACGTGGTATAAAAGAAATATTTTTCCACGCTCCACAATTCGAAATTTTCTGACACATTTTTAGGCTCATTTTTAAAAGTAAAAGCATGAAACTTGCGGACGTGATTTTTTGAAGAGATTTATAAGCGACCTGTATTTTATTTTTCATTCAAATTATCAGAACTTGGTTTACAAACAATTATTTTCTCAGTACGACCATTTTTTTTTTTCCGTTTTCAGCACTATCGCTTAGGGATATTCGGTTTAAAATGCCCATTTTGACAGCATTTTTTGAAATATATTCTACCTTTTATCCTAAAATCGATCAATACGGCCCATTTATAATTTTTGAATAAGAGAACCTGCCCATTGGATGCGTTTGAGAGAAAAATGAATTAAAAAATGAGTAGAAAATAAGGAGTTTGGATTTGAGTACAACCTTAATACGATAATTTTTCCGTCAAACCCTATTTTTGTTTAATTTCTTTTTGCTGCAAGAGTTGGTCCTATCAAAAACATGTCAATATAAAAGTGGTAGATAATATTAAGAAGGTGTAAATAAATTTAAGCGGATTGGATATCTTGTGAATAAAATGAAGTAATGAATTTTTTTCTTCTTAACCCCCCTCCCCTTTTTTTCTGCTAAGAGTTGGTCCTATCAAAACTTGTCAGTATAAAAGTTATAATTAGTATTAAGATCTATAATATATTTAAGTGAATTTGATATCTTGTTAATTGACGAAGTTATGAATATTTTTCTCCCTAAAACCCTATTTTTTGCGCCCCTTCACACATTTTAAATTTTATCAAAAATCAGTGATACATAAATTTTTGGCCCTTTTCTTAGAAATAATAATAACTTTAAACTGATTTGATATATATTATAATTAAGACGTTATGGGTTTTTTTTTTTTTTTGGTTTTCACAAAACCCCTCTCTATTTCCATCCCCGTGGTCCGATTTTGCGCATTAACGAACTTGACCGAAATTTTCTGCCACTTCATTTGAATAAATGTTTAGTCCTCCTTTTTCTTTTTTAACCATTTGGAAAAATGGTTATTGTCCTCGTCAGGGTAGGAAATCAAAAACATATCTGAAGCTTTTTATTGGTTGAATGGAATCCGCATTTTACTCGTTTTCTGATGGGTCTATACAGTAATCAGTATTTCCTTTACTTTCAACAGAGATGGATTCTTCTGTTGCCACTATGACAAAAAAGTAATAGGAACTACAAAAAAATAAAAATTAATAACTCAGAAGCAAATTGAGATACCCCAAGCAGCAAATAATCCCTGGCCGAGCTTCCGCCGAATGTCCTAATTTGACTATGTTTTGTCCGAACGATCTCAATCCCTGAGGTCGGCGCGAAAGGCTTTTTGTCCTGCCGGCAAAGCAGATAAGGAGCATCGCATCCTGATTATTATTGAATCAGTTTTTAAGCTTTTGCCTATTTGTTTTCGATCATTTGGTCACTAGGTAATCTTTTTCCGACAACATTCCAATATCATATGATATTTTGCCGATTGGTTAGCGATATCATACAGCAAAATTTGAAAGGTGCAAAAATAGTATTTAAAAGTAAGAAAGCTCGTTTAAATTCAAAGGATAAATATTGCTAATCGGCATTATTCTTACAAAAAAAATGCAAAAATATTTATACGTCGATTACATAACCAATTAAAAAGTTAAAAAAAATATTTTTGTTTAAAGTTTAAAAATATCTGTTAAAGGCATTTGCTATAAAAATTTTACTTAATTACAATAAAATTTTTAATTGCAATTAATTTTCTAGCGTAAGAAGCAAGCAAAGTTATTTTTTAAGGTAAAAATTACGTTCTCACCTATTATTAATACTATTGATGTATAAATATTTTTGCATCTAGAAAGAAAAATTAATTGTTATTTAAATTGTAATTGTAATTATTTGTAATTTTTATTGTAACATCATTTAAGAGCAATGTTTTGATTTTAAACAATACTAAATATCTTACATTTTAGTTACATCCGCGATAGGTAAATATTTTTGCATTTTATAGTGGAAAATATTGCCATTTAGCACAATATATCATTTGAATTAAAACGGACTTTCAAACATTTAAATAAATTATACAATATATGCACCTTACAATAAAAATTATTCCCAGTTAACATTGTTTCTCAACTGTAAAAATCCCACTCTTTAACACTTCTCATTTTATTATGGTTCATTTATAAAAAATATTTTTTTTCAAAACCTAAATAATTATTTTAATGAATACTTTATTCAGTTTTTTTTTTTACTTTTAAAAATTTCATAAATTTAGACTTTTTATTATCTGGAACAAAAAAGATTATTTACTTCTCTGTAAGAAAATTTAAATCATAAAATTTAGAAAAAAATCTAAAAAACTTTCTCAAATTTTTTTATGTATCATTACAATCAATCATCTTTCATTTTATTACAGTTCAAGAGTGGTATTTTCTTAATTCCAAAAATTTTATATAATAAAGTTCTAAAGAAATTCCTTTATTTACTCGGAATTTTTAAATTCATAATTTAAAAAATACATTTAGAGCAAATAGTTTGTAGTTTTTAATTTAACATGTTTTCCAGTATTTATCTAAATAAAAAAAGCCGTCTTATTATCAACATTTAGCAAATATATCAGTTTAATTCATTTAATTTATTAATCAGTTTAAGTTATAATACTTATCAAAGTATATTTTTAAGTATGAATGACTGTACGTAACTAAATAAAAAAAAAAAGAAAAAGAACAGAAAATTTCAATTTTTTAAAAAGTTGTTAGATTTCGATTACAGTCTATTTATTGTTCAGTTATCGTGGAGAATCTGCAAATTTTAAATAGATTAAGGTTTATTGATTTGTGCATAAGGAATTTATTCTCACCAAGAAACAATTCTTCGGAAATATTTTTGACTCCTATTCCCTTCGTTTGTTCGCTTAAAAGTGGGGTCTGGTCTGTCCTTGAAACGTAAATAGAGGATATGGGGGGGGGGGGATAGGAGATAAGATCTCGAAAGATATTGGTGTGTTTATGTCACGTGAAACATTTCACTACGGGGGGTAGAGTTACCGTCACGCTCCCAGTAAAATGATTCAATTTTGGTCGTCTAACAGGATCGGCCGATTTTATATTTGCAGTATATGCCAATCAATTTCTTTCATACATCAATTCGATATTCTGCCGACGTTAGCATTTGGCCTATAACTAGAGGAATCGTCCGTTATTGTCGAGAAAACATCGCGTTAATCTCTCTATTTGATTACAGTTCATTTGCCGGCAATTCTTATAACCGGCCGAAATTTAGCCGATATCTCTTGTTGTTAGGGACAGCTTTCAAACAAATTGCATTTAAAAGTACATTTTTTTCTCTATAGGACGATGTAAAAAGTAATATTATGGGATGTTTAGAAGTTTAAAAATGAAATTTCCTTTAAAATTGGTCGTCAGATTTCCAAGAAATCTGACGATGGAAAAGCCTTTTCCCCAACAGCCAATGAAATGCTTGGATAATACATAAATTTCAGGTGGATAATACGTAAGTTTCTGGAAATCTGACAAGTCGCCGGTGATTTTTGTCGCTTACAATTTTTGCGTGTAATAACACTATTAATGTTTTATTCATGGCGTACGTAATGTATGATCAACTCCTTGCGATTTTTTATGTCTTAAATTTTAGGCTTTGAAAAAATAATTTTCCAAATGGTCGTAGTAATTTGTTAAATTGCTTTTTTTTTTTTTTGTGTGTGTGTGTGTGTGTGTGTGTGTGTTTAATGCAGTTTTTAGCATTTGTTTTGTTCGCGCTCCTTGATGATTTTTTGACATAGGAATTATGTTTTAAACTTTCAGCCTAATATAAAATATTATTCTCTGTGATTTTTAATGCTGCTTTCAATGCATTTTTTAGCTACTTTTAGCATTTGTTCGCATTTCACGCGATTTTTTGACATTCTGAAAAAGAATTCGGTTTCGAACTTTTAGCCTTATAAAGTCTGTTTTGTCCTCCACGATTTTTGAATTTTTACCAATTTATTTAGAATTACTAAATTTCAGTGCTATTTTCAATGCGGTATTTAGAAGTTTATCGCGCCCCACAGTGATTTTTAAAAAGATTTCTTAATGGAATTTTTGTTTTAAAGTTTTAGCCTAATATAGTAAATTTTGTCCTGTGTGATTTTTGATTTTTTAGCATTTTTTTTTGCGTTCCGTAGTGATATTTGACATTCTTAAGAAGAATTTGATTTCAAGCTTTTAGCCTACTATACTAATTATTCTTCGCGCTTTTTGAATATTTAGCGATTTTTAATAAAATTTATTGCGTCTTTTTTTTCTTTTCTTGTGTATTTTTTTTTTCTTTTGACATTTGAAAACGAATTTGGTTTCAAACTTTTAGCCTTATATAGTAAATTTTGTCCTCCACGATTTTTAATACGTTTTTTATAGCTTTTTTGCATTTCTCGACGATATTTTGACATTCGTGTACAAATTTCGATTTACAATGTTTTAGCTTACTGCAGAAAATTTTGCTATTTACGATTTTTGAATTCTTACCGATTTTTAAGGCGATTATTTTCTGGTTTTACTGACAATTTGCGGCTATTTTTTCACATTAGTAAAAGCAATCCGAATTTAATCTTTCAGCCCAATATAATAAATTCTTTCTTGTTTTGAATAATATTTGTTCGTAATTCTTACAGACATTTTTGAAAATTTTTATGCTATTTCACAGATATTTCGCGTTCTACTGCAATTTTTTTTTTTCACATTCATAAAAGAAATTCTCTTTTAATATTTTAGCCCAATGGTATTTTTTTTCCTCTGCGATTTTTTTAAATGTTAGCATTTTTTCATAATTTGCTGCGTTTTATCACATCAGTGAGATTAATCAGGTTTCAATCTTCTAATGCAATATAGTGCATTTTGTTATCTTTTCAATAAATGTTATATGAAATGGTATGAAATTCGTGCCGCTATTTTTTGCGATTTTTAGAGTTTTCTCGCGTTCATGCTATTTTTTACGGTCCCGGCAAGACTCCCCGGGTTAGTTAGGATAAAATAAAACTGAATATTGTTATTTAGGTCTTTAAGGGAAGTTCATTTTAAAAAGGTGTAAAATTAAAAACATTTTATGCTTTAAATAAATAAAATGTTTAATTTCTGATCTTACTCTACGTTTTCGTTGAACATTTGAATTTTATTGTTTAAGTATTAAAGTTTTTAAGTATTTAATTTAGGTGTGTGTAATGGGTAAGCATGGATCTGTTTAAGAAGAAAATTGGGTCCTTTAAAGTAGGGATGCACAACCTGTGGCCCGTGGGCCAAAAGTGGCCCGCGTCGGGTTAACAAGTGGCCCGCGAATTTCGTCAATTTATAATTGGCAAAAATTGAGATTTTTTACCATAGATTGCAGGAAAAAATCGTGACTTTCGTCAATTTGCCCCGGAAAACAATTGCAAATTTCGTCAGTCAGTTAAAAATCGCGAATTTCATTAATCGTTCGGCCGATAACATTTGTATCAATGTAGGAAATTCCCAAGTTTCTAATTTCGTCAGTCGCTAGTTGAAAAATACCTCGAATTTCATCGATTGGGCGCGGAAAAATCGCGTGTTTCATCGATCGCGCGCGTAAAAGTCGCGAATTTTGTTGATCGTGCACGGGAAAATCGCGAGTTTCGTCAGTTTATCTGGAGAAAAAGTCGTGAATTTCGCCAATTTAACGCCGGAAAATTGCGAATTTCATCAGTCAATTAGGAATTACGAATTTCGTTGACTGAGCGTGAAAAATCGGGTTTCGTCGATTGGGCGCGAAAAAATCGCGAGTTTCTTCGATCGGGTGCGGTAAAATCAAGAGTTTCGTTGATTAGGCATGAAAAAAATCATGAGTATCTTCGATCGGCCGCTGAAAAATCGCGCGTTTTGTTGTTCGTGCGCAGAAAAGTCGAGCGTTTCGTCGACCGGGCGCGGAAATGTCACTGGTTTCGTCAGTTTATCGTTGGAAAAAACAGCGAATTTCGCCAATTTGCCGCGGGAAATTTTCAATTTTCGTCAGTCATTTAAGATATGATAATTTCACCGATTGGGCTCGGAAAAATTGCCATTTTCGTTGATCGGGTGCGGAAAAATCGTGAGTTTTGTGAATTGGGCATGGAAAAATTACAAATTTAGTTTACTGGGTGCGGAAAAATCCCGAGTTTCGTCGATCGGGCGCGGAAAAATCGCGAGTTCTGTTGATAGGGCATGGAATAAATGCAAATTTTATTGATCGGCTGCGGAAAAATCACGAGTTTCGTTAGTTTATTGCGAGAAAAAGTTGTGAATTTCGGCAATTTGTAGAGGGAAAAAATTCAATTTTCATCAATCAGTTAAGAATCGGGAATTTCGTCGATCGGGCACGAAAAAATCGCGAGTTCTGTCGATCGGGCGCAGAAAATTTTCGAATTTTGTCGATAGGGCGCGGAAAAATTGCGAATTTTGTCTATAAAAAGCGCGGAAAAATTGCGAAATTTGTCGATCGGGTGCGGAAAAATCGCAAATATCGTTGATCGAGCAGAGAAAAAATCGTGAATTTTTTCGATTAAGTGCGAAAAAATTGCAAATTTCTTCGATTAGCTAAGGTAAAATCGCGAGAAAAAGTTGTGAATTTTGACAATTCGTACGGGAAATTTTTTTAAATTTCGTCAGTCAGTTAACAATTGCGAATTTCGTTGACTGGGCGCGGAAAATTCGCAAATTCCGTTGATAAGGTGCGGAAAATTCGCAAATTCCGTTGATAAGGTGTGGAAAAATCGCGAATTTTGTCGATCAGGCGGGGGAAAATGTAAAATTTTGTTGATCGGCTGCAGAAAAATTGAGAGTTTCGTCAATTTAACTTCGATCGTAAAGTTCACCTTTTTTTTCGCACTGTCATGCATATGTTTATTTTTTACCACTTTTAATAAAGCAAAATTTAATCCCCCCGAATAAAGACAAGGAATGTTTTCACTCTTTGAAAATAATTTTTGCTATATCTCTGTTATATATACAAACATAAGCTGCTGATATATCCTTGTCTGCTGAATTGGGTATGGTATGTAGTGGGTAGGCAAACCTAAAGGGGTAAAACTGCCACTTCTCTAAAATCTTGTTTTTTATAGGCCACAGATCTCCCCACCTCCCCGAAATAGAATGATCGCTGTGTTACTGATGTGGCCCTCGACAACCCAAACATTTTTGTAAGTGACCCTTCTCTTAAAAAGGTTGTGCACCCCTACTTTAAAGGATCCTTCACAAAATTTTTCATTTCAAAACAGGACCCTTCATAATTTTTTTCATCTCAAAACAGAACCCTTCACAAAACTTTTCATCTTAAAAAAGGACCTTTCACAAAGTTCTTTGGTCTTAAAAATAGTCTTTTTACAAAAAAATTTCCCGTTCTAAACTGAATCTTTCACAAATTTAATCATTTAAAAGTAAAATCTGACCTGTCACTTTTACATATATAAAGAAAAAATATGTATTTGACATACATATATCTTCTTAAAAATATATAAAAAAGAACCTTGAGTATAACGTTCGTTTCAAATTCTCAGAATTCGGACTAGAATTTTCACAAATGTAAAAACGCTCTTCACAATTTCACAAAAACAGGACCTTGAGAGAAAAGTCTGGACAGATCCCTGGTAAGGTGGTGGTGGTGGTGGGAGGGGGGTGGGTTTATAGATTTGTAGAAAAGGGCCTCAAAACTCACCCCCCCCCCCCCTAGCCATAGAACCCAAGTTACGCCTACGTATCAAATGTTTGTTTCGTATCTCAAATTTTAATAGAATTTTAGAAAAAAAAATAATTTTTATGATTTGCTATTATAATTAAAACAAAAATAGTTTTATCACTTCAGGCTAATTCCATGAAAACTTGTCATGTCTGTCACATATTACGATTTTTGGCTACCAGTATTTTAGAACGGAGAAATGTGACTTATTTTATCGGATATATCTCATCAATTGAATAACGCGACGCAAACTTTTCGAAAATAACGGTGGACAACAAGCATAGCGATTTTCAGCTGTGTGACAGACATGACAAGTTTTCATAGAATTAGCCTTTAGCTTCTATATCGTTAAGAAAGTATCATTAAAATTATCGACAAGAACGTAAAATCATGCATTAAGCAGATTATGAATCATTTTTCAGCGCATTCAGACTACTATAATAAAACTTTATAGTTTAATAACGTGAAAAACGATGCATATTAATAATTATTAAAACGCATAACACGTTTGAAAACAAAATTTCCGCTTAAGGCGAAAAATAACTGAAAATTTTGTACATCCCTGCATATGAATTTATCCCTGTATAGATGTATCATATAATGCATAATATGCTAAAACTTAGAACGGTTAGGGAACGCATAGCACAGTTGAAAATTCTTTTTCAGCAATTTCCGTCAATAAACGGAAATGTACTTGAAATTTTTTGTGGATCCCTGTATATCTATTGAATATATACACAATAGTATGCAATTAAAAAAAAAATTAAAAACACGTTCCACAACTGAAAACGCACTTCCAGCAATTATTGTTCTTAGAGAGAAATCTAACTGATTAATTTTTTGACCTCTGTATATGAAAGATGAATTCAATGCATGTCAAATTCAATAGTAAGCATTTTACAGAACACCTTGGAGATATGTATCAATTTAAATATGCATGAAATAGTGTAACATAAACAAAATACACTACAAACGATTTTTCTGCATAGACCATAATGTAACCGTAATTCTTTTTAGTGTCCCTGTAAATTGTAAATGATCGATAAATGCTATCCATACCATATTCTATAGCAAGCATTTTGTAGTGCACTTCATAAATATGTATATAAATTTTAGTGTGTTTGAAATTATGAAACATCATTAAAAACCACCGCAAACGATTTTCCCTTATAGGCCGTAATGTAATGAAATTCTTATGAATGTTCCTGTAACGAACATGACTGCTACTCGTTCATTGCAATACCAAACATACCGTTAGGAATATCTATACCATTTTTCAATTTTATGGAGATGCATGACGCCAAAAATAATTTTGGCCAGCTAGAATCGGTAAATCACCTGCAGCGGTAGATTTTTTTACTTTCTTCTACTGTCGCGTCCGAATCAAATAGCCAACTTTGACAAAATTTACTGAAAGTCGTCTACCTTTATGAAAAAGGAAAAAAAACGGTTTGATTACATAGTTCCTGAATAAGAATAACACCTGCATAATAATCATGCATTTCAAAGCAAAAACGAAATAAAAAATGTGTCAGAACGTAGGTAGTTTGCATTTGGGAATCTCAATAAAATGTAATGCATTCTAAGGTAAAAGTTGTTTTAGACAGAAGTTCCGATTTCCTTTGCCGAGTGGTTTCAGAGTTATAAATATTTCAAATTTTTTCAGTCCTTTATAATAAATACCCTTTACATAGTTTCGTTATAAATCTTTCCACGGATTATTACAAAAAAATCAAACACAAATACTGTGATTTGTAATTTTTTGAATTTAAATACCAATAATTTATAAAATTAATATATATATATATATATATATATATATATATATATAAGTTTCACATACGTGTATGCTAAAAGTATGGCATTTTCATCCGAGTGGAGTGTAACTCGCTAACACAAAATCACAAGGGATAAGAAAAGATGCTTTTCAAAGTCTTTTACGTCTTAGCAGGGACACCGTTCGTTATACAGTGAATTATACAGTGAAAACGGCCTTAAATAGAAATATTTCATGATAAAGGCGAAATAATACCTAATATAATGAAGGAATTTTTCATGTCCAACAAATAAGAGTGAAAAATATCAACCAGGTATCGTCCGGATAGCTCAATAGGTTGAGCAATAGCACAATAAGCTAAGGTATCCAGGTTTGTGTACTGGTCCGGACATTTTTCGCTCTGTTAGAGTAAACCTCAATTGTGCTATTTCCAACCTTGAACATAATATGCAACAATTATATCTGGTAAAATGGAAAATTATTTGAATACCTATAGTGATTCCGCCATAACAATTTTTGTTCCATAAAAGATGGAATACGTTTATCTGCTAAGACGGAAGTCCTTCTAAAAGGAATCCTTTTTATTCATTCCCGATTTAATTTTAGCAAGTTTTGTTTTTTATATACAAATATAGCTGAATCTTGTTAACATGAATCTGACGGGCGGATTAAAATTTTGTTTATGATGTAAGTAGTTCACATTATCAGTAATTAAATCCTTGTGTAATTTTGACAGGGGATATGGACACAGTTTATGTTAAAAGTATTTTGCGTTAAGCTTAATACTTATATGAATATATTCTATGTTCATCTAAACGAGTTTCGATGGTATATTGCAAATGTATATAGTATATGTAAGTTCATAACAATTGATAAACAAGTTGGAAATTGCTCGTCAAACGTGGCAAATGAGGTGCGTTCGTACTATAACTAGTTTTATAATTATTTTTTGCACCCCATATTGTACTGAATGTAAAATTTTTTGCACTTCATAAAGCGCATAGTCTGATACATCATTAAAATGCACTTCCAATATTTTTTTCCCATTCCCCGTAATGTAACGGAACACTTTTGACTTTCCCTGTAATTAAACTATACATCCGATTTTCCTAAAATTTGAAATAGCTCAACAAAATTTTGCAACAATTATATCTTTAAAATTTCAGACCATTCGGAAGGCTGTAATATCATTAAAATGCACTTGCAATATTTTTTCCCATTGGCCGTAATGTAAAGAAAAACTTTTGACTGTCCCTGTAATTAAACTATGCATCCGATTTTCCTAAAATTTGAAAGGGCTCGACAAAATTTTGCAACAGTTATATCTTTAAAATTTCAGATCATTCGGAAGGCTCTAATATCATTAAAATCCACTTGCAATAATTTTTCCCTTTGGCCGTAATGTAAAGAAAAACTTTTGACTGTCCCTGTAATTAAACTATACATCCGATTTTTCTAAAATTTGAAAGGGCTCGACAAAATTTTGCAACAGTTATATCTTTAAAATTTCAGATCATTCGGAAGACTCTCATATCATTAAAATGCACTTGCAATAATTTTTCCCTTTGGCCGTAATGTAAAGAAAAACTTTTGACTGTCCCTGTAATTAAACTATACATCCGATTTTTCTAAAATTTGAAAGGGCTCGACAAAATTTTGCAACAGTTATATCTTTAAAATTTCAGATCATTCGGAAGACTCTCATATCATTAAAATGCACTTGCAATAATTTTTCCCATTGGCCGTAATGTAAAGAAAAACTTTTGACTGTCCCTGTAATTAAACTATACATCCGATTTTCCTAAAATTTGAAAGGGCTCGACAAAATTTTGCAACAATTATATCTTTAAAATTTCAGATCATTCGGAAGGCTGTAATATCATTAAAATGCACTTGCAATAATTTTTCCCATTGGCCGTAATGTAAAGAAAAACTTTTGACTGTCCCTGTAATTAAACTATACATCCGATTTTCATAAAATTTGAAATGGCTCGACAAAATTTTGCAACAATCATATATTTGAAATTTCAGACCATTCGGTTGGGTAGTTTTTGCTCTGTTACATGCGGACAGACGGACGGACGGACGGACAGACGGACAGACGGACGGACAGACGGACGGACAGACTGAACGACGACTATAGGTGCTACGTATTTATATAATTACGAACGCACCTAAAAAGAGTGTTTCTTTATACATGCTCCACACAAAGTTTTCCTTTGCATACTAGTCATTTTTCTCGAAGGCGAATGAATGGGCTAAGAAAACTGCAAATAAAAACAAGTTGGAAATTGCTCGTCAAACGTGGCAAATGAGGTGCGTTCGTACTATAACTAGTTTTATAATCATTTTTTGCACCCCATATTATACTGAATGTATAATTTTTTGCACTTCATGAAGTGCATAGTCTGATACATCATTAAAATGCACTTCCAATATTTTTTTCCCATTCCCCGTAATGTAACGGAACACTTTTGACTGTCCCTGTAATTAAACTATACATCCGATTTTCCTAAAATTTGAAATAGCTCAACAAAATTTTGCAACAATTATATCTTTAAAATTTCAGACCATTCGGAAGGCTCTAATATCATTAAAATCCACTTGCAATAATTTTTCCCATTGGCCGTAATGTAAAGAAAAACTTTTGACTGTCCCTGTAATTTAACTATACATCCGATTTTCATAAAATTTCAAATGGCTCGACAAAATTTTGCAACAATTATATATTTAAAATTTCAGATCATTTGGAAGGCTCTAATATCATTAAAATCCACTTGCAATAATTTTTCCCATTGGCCGTAATGTAAAGAAAAACTTTTGACTGTCCCTGTAATTTAACTATACATCCGATTTTCATAAAATTTAAAATGGCTCGACAAAATTTTGCAACAATCATATATTTGAAATTTCAGACCAATCGGTTGGGTAGATTTTGCTCTGTTACATGCGGACAGACGGACGGACGGACAGACGGACAGACGGACGGACAGACGGACAGACGGACGGACAGACGGACGGACTGAACGACGACTATAGGTGCTACGTATTTATATAATTACGAACGCACCTAAAAAGGCCCAGATATAAATGAAGTATAAAAGACCAACACAATTATGTATAATGAAGGGAGCATATGTTTTTATGTAATAGTTTGAAAAACTGGAAAAAAATTTTGATCCATTTAATTTGATCATTACAAGTAATATCGCTACCCCTAAAATTAAAAAATAATGAAAAATACAGCCATAAACCTCCAAAACTGACATTTTTGACAGAGTGATTCTACGAATATTTGACCACGATTCGATATTTGGCCCTTTTGACTGATATTTGGTTTGCTGGATACTTTGGATGTTTAACCGAATGGATTTGTGATTAAAGATTTTTGGATCTTGGATTTACAGCTTTTTCTTTCGTTTTTTTTTTTAAATCTCAGATCAAAACTTAATATTTTTTGATGCATTCAAATGATGATTAAATGCAAAGCATTTGCAGGTATATTTGTTTATGTAATAAGAAGTCGAATAGCCTTTATCTGTTTTCGCTAAAGGCTAAGAAAGTTTTAGAAAATGGTGCCAAAGTTGTAGATTCTGAATGATGTTAAAAACAAAAGTATTGGTAAACAACTGATTACAGATGAAATACATTTACAATAAAATAAAAAATACTGTGCAATTCTAAAGAATTTTAATACGATTACGAACAGTGTGTACAAATTTCATGAACTTATAAAAAATACTTTGTTAATGTGCCAAGAAGATTCACACTGTTCAGCTGTATTATTATTAGTTAAAAAAAAAAAAAAAAAAAAGAACAGCCTTAAATATATATTTAATTCAAAATGTTGCAGAATAATAATTTAGTATATTAAGTAATTTCTTAATACTACTTCAATTTTAAATCGTATATAAGTCGCATTGTTAGTTTGATTAAGTATGAAATAAGTGCAAATAATGATGTTACATAAGTAAAAGTTTTTTTTTTCTTCAGTTTTGCATTACGTATTTAAAGAGGCATTGTAACTTTAATTGATAAAACGCATAATACGAGTATACATACCGCATTTCTTGTTTTAAAGTGAGAGTGATTTTTTAACACACTAACTCCCTGCAACAAGTTTTATTTGACGATGCGTATTTTAGGAGACATCTCATTGATCATGTGAGAAAGAAAATTTTATTGTAAGGAAGGATTAAAATATGAATGGATAGTAGAAATGAAGAATATTCTTTACATTTTAATGGAAATAACATACCATCTTGATGTGAAAGGAAAAAAAAAAAAAAAAAAAAAAAAAAAAAACTAAATTTATAAAGTACGTTTAATGGGCTCCTATTTTAGCTAAAATGTATATGAATTATATTATTACATATCTATACAGATAAATTATTCTATAAGTAATTTTAATTTAGTAGAAGACCTGTTTTATTAATTAGCATCAAAGTTTTTCAAATATTACAAAAATTACATAAAGTTGTTACTTTTTTTAACTAAAAAAAAATTACATCAATGAGCGAGGAAAAAATATACAAAAGTATATTTTTTCCCCGCTCAGTGATGTAATTTTTTTTTTTTTTTGGGGGGGGGGGGGGGCGCTTTAAAAATATGCTTATTATTCATAACTAAAATTATGCTTCTGAAAATTGTGAAAAAAACTATTCGATGACAAATAACTTCAATAATTCAAATTGCGTTTAAATCGCTTTTACACTTAAAAATGAAACAAAAAAAGTTCCAAAAAGTTTCGAGTTGTTGAACGGGGAAAAGTATTTTTTTCAGAATCACCTTAAACTGAACGTAAAACCTTTGTCAACATATGGTTTCCAGATGTTGACAAGTTGTCTTGAGGGGCCGTTCCTTTAATGAAAAAAGTAAACGACCTAGAGAAATCGCGTGCTTTTCAAAGGAGTAATCGATCATTCTGCAAATGAGCTATTTCCGTTGACAAAACCTAAGTCGTAGAGAAAGTATATAAAGCAACAAAATGGCGCTGCTTTTGCTTTTTCCAAATTCTGAAGAAGAGGCGTGTCGTCTACCTGCCACCTGCCAAGACTAATGATCTTTTTGGCTCTAAAGCCACTGAATCATTTTGATGCAATAATAGTACAATGCCTTTATAGTAAAAGGGTATACGGGTAGTAAAATTCGATCGATCTAGATAATTTTGGATAAAAATTTAGAGAGCTTGCCACTATTGTCAAGTTAATGTTTGTTTATTTGCCTGATTCATTTAAGACTTTTCTGAAATGCCAACTTGATAGTTTCTGATACATTTTCTAATTCATTTTTGTTTGCAAACGTGTCAAATTGACAGGTGTACTTATTTAGAAACAACGCAATCGAACAGTTTTCCTTTTTCAGAAAGAAAGAGGAATTTTTAAGATATGCAGTTAAATTTGGTGTTTTGATTCGAATTTCTAAACGTGACAGCGCAGGAAAGGGAAAAAATTGTCGTTCTGAGATGATAATAGCTTCGGCCATCTGACTGTGGTCAAGTTCTATATGTGACTAATCTTCTGCTTATGTTTTAGACAAATCTTTTATTATATACCCTGTACGTATGTTCAATCCATGCTCAAAATTTCATGTTATTTATATGGTCATGATATTTACTGTTTTACATGTTATTTACATTTTAAAGAAATTCAGAAAATATTATTTCATACAGATGAATAATATGAAAAAATTTCAGCTTTTTGATAAAATCTTTAATAAATGTAGAAGTCATATTATCATGCTTTAAATAACTTTTTTAAGAAAACGTAAACTAAAAGCCATTAAATCGATTTATTTAAACAAAACAAAAATAATATTTTTTTTATCATTTCGGATAGCATTATTTTCCCCTTTCCCTCCACAAAAATGAAGTATTTTACTTGTGTTTCTGAGAAACTCAGTTAAAAGTTATAATGGCAAAATGTAGTTAATATTTTGAACACTATTTAAAAATTTAAAGTCCTGAGAGTCATTAAGACATTCCCGGATTCATGCGAATAATTGGTGTTAATTTCATCGCGCTGCTTTTCACATTCTCTAGGAATTGTGAAACAAACAAACAGGCAAATTTTTATATAAAAGGGTATAAAAAATAGTTTTTAGAAATATTTCTATAAATGCTGAAATACTAAATGAAATTCATAAGTCATACTTATCATTAACGAAAACGTGAAATTTGTTACAATTTTTATACTTTTTAAACATTATTTTATTCCAGCTCTCCAATAATAAGATAAATAACTCTATTTAGAAATTATCTTGGGTCAATCTTAAGATGACTAATATACTGTTTAATAGTTTAATAAATATTAATTTTAAAGAAAAATAACCGTATTATAACCGTATTATGGCATACAAGTATGCACCAAATGTTACACGATGGTATGCTAAAAATATTCACTTTTTTTTTTTTTTTTTTTCTAGCATCTTGTTCTGAACAATCTTTAAAAATAGGATAAGGAAGGTATGTGGCCATGGTCAGGGGGTATATATCAAGTTATTTTTCGTTGCGCCGAAAATCTCAATTAGCAGAAGTCTTAATGGTTTTTTCACGGTGGGGAGTGACTCGTATTTGGAAGGGAGAAATTTTGCTCCGTATGTGAATGTCCATCCGATAACGACGTATTTTTTGGTCTGGTTTTTCGCGTTTATTTTGCCGTACGATCATTCATCAACAGTGTGAGTAATTAGGAATGATATATGTCTTTTGGCTCTAAAGGGAATACCTGCATCAAAATTAGGTAACTTGCAAGATATAATTTCCGTAATTTTCATATAATCTATATTGTAAATTCTAAGCATGATTACTTGATTATATTGAAATATTTATCCAAATTAACATTTTGAACCTTTTTTAAATGTAGAATTGAATTAAATTCCCTCCTCCCCCCTCCCGTCCTCATTCAAAAGGAAAAAAAAGAGAAAGAGAGAGAGAAAGATAGCATGCTATGGAAAATGCAATAAATTGGATGACTACGCCGGCTATGATATTTTTAAAATGTGAAAAAATATTTATTTTTTTACGTAGTATAAGCACATGTGTTGCGTAATGTAATGTGATTGCATTCAGATAGTAAGCTTAAAATTTAGAATGTTTTCCAGTTCACATGAATAATCAAAACCCTACTAAAATCATTTTTTAAATTTTAAATAATAATAATTATTATTATTATTTACTATTGGGGAGCTGAGCTAACTCAATAACATTACACAAAAGAAAGCAAAAAGTTATATTTCTTGAAAATTTTTGTTTGTCAACAAGACCAAGAGGCATCTATCTGTATCTCACAAATAATATATTTGAATTTCATGATAATTGGAGCAATCTTCTAATAAATATTAGATTTCCATAGAACAAAATTAGGGATGTAATAATGATCTATTAGAAGAAAAATTGAAAACTGAAAATGGCTTGTCTACATAACTTACTTTATACATTAATGTTTGTTTATACAACCTATCTACTGACTTCAAGAATCGTGTTTTTAAAAAATCATTTTATTCATCGCCAGGTTTTATCAACATTACAATTAATTTGAATTATTAATAAAATTTTGAAGTGAAAATTCTATATGAAAAAACAAGAAAAAAAAATCACTTATGTTATTAGCCGCTGCATGAGTATATCTTTGAAATCGAAAGTTAAAGTTCAGATGAATTTTCAGAAAAAATAATTGGCAACTTGGGAAATAAATATATGAGAAATTATGAGTAAACTATATACATTTTGTGCAAGAAAATGAATTTTTAAATGTATTTAAGAGTGAATAAGTGTAATTATATTTCCGTCGTAATTTCTTTTTTTTTTAATCATTTAAAACATTATTTTTCTTATTTTAGTCAATTATGTCTGAAGTGGGTTTTGTTTCATTTTAAAATTTTAATTGCAAAGATTCCGTACTTTTTACTTTCTTATTTCGATAAAGATATTTTCGTTTTCCCCTACATAAATATTTCAAATATAATTAGGCAATTAATTTCTTACCTACATTCTTCAATTCTTCAGATATTTCCATAAGGTGGCTAAAGAATCTAAAAGCATTTTTTTTACATTAATGTAAATGTTGTTTGCATTCGATTGTTACCTGATGAATAGTTTTAAGTTATTTTCCTGCCTCAAAAATCTTTTTAAAAATCAAATTTATTTTCTAAAAGGCGTTGTGTTTTTATAGAAAAATGGAAAAAATAATAACTAAAATTTAGAATTTTAATAAAAATGTATGAAAACTTGCGAATTTTTTTTTCACTGTAATCATTGAGATTTTTTGCGGATACGTCTTTTCATTCATTTTTAATTAACCTATTCGCTGCCAACCACGAGTATACTCGTGGCTTTAATTTATTTATTACTTTGTCACCACTATTTTAGAATTAAAAAATTGCTTTATTTATTGGCAGAAATTTTACTGTATAGCGAAAATGTAGTAAATATAGTAAAGCGAAATTTACATTTCTGAATTCGTGGTGGCATACGACTTTCAACAAGAAATTTGAATTTTTTTACTTTATAGTTTTGACAGCGAATGGGTTAACAGCAATTTTAAAGAAAACAACGTGTTTTAGCGATATGTGAATGTACTCTTTAAAGTCTCTGTTGACAATTTTTTTTAATAATATCTTATCCATCGTCTGTGTTTTGTATGTGCTTATAAAAGTGGATGTTGACATTAGAAATAATATGTGACAGTATTCAGTATAGTTTAGAAATCACGAATGCGTTAGAAAGTAGCTATCTGAGATGACAGATCACTTCAATTGTCATGTTTACTGATGTTTTGCTTTTTACGTCAAAGTTTAGAAAGCATTTATATTTTACTAAACATTTTGAAACATTATTAACCACTAGGTGGTCCCTGTCAAAATTCGACGACATAAAAGATTTTTAAAATGTCCTATCTAATAATCCCACGTCTGAAATTCATATTGTCCGGAGCGTAACCATTATTTTAAGCTAATCAATGTTTATATAAAAATGTATACATTTTTAACAATGATAATTGAAAATCTGTAGATGAGCCAGTTTTTTAATGTTTTCATTCTTTGTATAGTTCTTCATTTCCTTTCCGTAATTCTGATTGGTTGTTCTTTTCTTATGGTCTGGAATCGCTTCCCTCTTATAAATTGGCATACATTGTCGAACTTAAAAATACAAACACACACGCACACATATACACTATATTGCCATTATTGACCGGCAACTTTCAATTTTAGACATTTTGTCGAATATTTAGAAATATACTTGACAGATTCTTCTGGAATTTCAGGATTGATCATCTTTCTGAATTTTTACGATATTTGACTAGATTTTTTTAGTGTTGCTCGATAGAGTTGACTATTAAATTATGTAAAATGATCCTTGTTATCGTTCGCGCATGCGCAGATAAAAATTATTTCATACAACTGCTCATATTTCTTAAAGTATTTAATATATTTATATTCCAATTGCCCTATATTGTTTCTACTGTATTTTGTCAATTTTTCTGAAATCGGTGTTAAATTTGGTTGAAAATCCTGCATGTAATAAGCAAAAAACATGCAAGAATTTTTTAATTATTTTAAATAAATCGCTATATCTCTGTTAATATTCGTGCTATTCTTACACAAAATGATACACATATTACAGATTGTCTGTTTATTTATATTCGATAGCGGTAGATCATTTCGTGCATTTTATTTTACAGGGTGATCCCAAGTATTATTTTTTTCTTTGATTTTTTGTTGGCCCCCTAATTGCCCCCACCCCCCTTAACAAATCGACATTGCTAAATATGAGGTCATACCTATTATTTTTTATCCTGAAATTCCAGAAGAATCTGTCAAGTATATTTATAAATATTCGACAAAATGTCTAAAATTGAAAGTTGCCGTCGCCGGTCATTAATAGCTATATAGTGTATATGTACATATACAGGGTGATTCATAAAAGATGGGCAGAACTTTAAGGGGTTATAGTACACTTAAAGACAAATAATATTAAATAGGAGACTAAGGGTCCCAGACGTATTCCCAAGGAGATAGGGGGCATTAAAGTTTAGGGTCCGAAATTTCAAATGATTATAAAACATGGAAAAATTGGTCGATTCGTTTGCGGTTTTTGCAAAAAATTTTCTTTATGCCAGTATTTTCTTGAAATAAAATTTTAAAGTTCAATTTCAAAAAATGCCGATAGGGGGCGCTTTAGACTTTGGAGTAACAAACAACTATTTTTTAACGTTATTTTTTGTATTTCTTTAAATGATTTCGAAAGCCTAGACTTAAACTTAAATTTTGATCTAAAAATCTGAGTCCTAACGAGTAGTTAAGTAGCGTAAACTGAAATTTGAAATTTGAAACCCTTCTCCCCCCAGAACAAAAATCAGTTATTCCCGATCTTTGTGTCGTAGATTAGGCTCTAACTACTGCCGCGTTTTGCTAAAATTATTCTTTATGTCAGTATTTTCTTGAAAATAAATTTTAAAGAAAATTTTCAAAAAATTCCGATTGAGGGCGCTTTAGACTTTGGAGTAACGAACAACTATTTTATACCGTTATTTTTTGTGTCTCATTAAATGCTTTCTAAAGCTTAGACTTAAATTTTCAGCCCAAAATCTGAATCGTTAGACGTGGTTAAGTTTCTGGGGAGAGGGGTTTGAAATTTCTACTCCTGAGCACAGTTCAGTTTACCATGTCCACACATTGTGTGCTGTGATACGAGGTAAAAAGACACAAATTAGGATTATGTTACCAAAGCATATTTATTAATATGTAATTACAATAAATGTTCAAAATTGTGACCACCAGAGGTTATGCACGCAGAACAACGGCGAAGAATGGAACGGCGAACATTCGCGAAAACATCAGGCTTTTCGAGCACTTCCCCTACAGCGGCGGAAAGTCTGGCGACCAGTTCCTCGGGGGATTCAATGGGTGTCTCATACATAAGAGCCTTCAATCGTCCCCAAAAAAAGAAATCGAGGGGTGAAAGATCTGGCGAGCGAGCAGGCCAAGCAACAGGACCACCTCGACCAATCCATCTGTTCGGAAATGTGATGTCCAGATAGTTGCGGACGTCTCGTACGTAATGGGCTGGCACTCCATCGTGCTGGAACCACATGACCCGCCGGATGCGTGGAGGAACAACGTTTAACAGGTCTGGCAGCACATGTTGCAGAAATGTGAGGTATGTTTTACCGTTGAGGCGTTCATGAAGAAGGTACGGTCCGATTAGGTGGTCTCCGAGGATTCCTGCCCAAACATTGATGGAAAAGCGTCTCTGATGAGCATGTGGATACGTAGCATGTGGATTGACATCCGCCCATACATGTGCATTGTGTGTGTTAAATGTACCTTCACGTGTGAAGGTACATTCATCGGTGAAAAGCACAGTTCGTCCAAAATGTGGATTTAGCGCGTTCTGCTGCAGAAACCAGCGGGCGAATTCAATACGATTTGGATAATCCCCTGGAGACAGTTTCTGGACTCGTTGCACATGAAACGGGAGCAAATGTTCATCCTTCAGTACCCTCCAAGTCATGGACTGTGAGGTATCCACCTGCCTAGCCACTGTTCGTGTACTTGTACTTGGCTGCGCCGCTACTACATCCAGAATGGCTTCTGCAACAACTACTGATTCGTCCTTTTTTGCACGACCTGCATTCGACCGGGAAGCGAGAAATGATCCCGTCTCACACAACTGTCTGTGCAAGCGCTCGAAAGTTTTGCGGTTAGGCAACCGCCTGTTGGGAAATCGCTCTCCGTACATTCGTTGTGCCTCTGCACCATTTCCATCTGCCGCTCCGTAAATTAAATGCATCTCAGCCTTTTCCTTATTCGTGAAGGGCACCATCTTCCGATTCATTACTACAGCGACTTACACTTGACTCACCGTTCAGTGGTTTTTATGCCTGAATCGTGTCGAAATTTTGCATACGTGTTCTTCTTCTTCCCCATTTGACATTTGCATACTTTCTGTTTCCTTCTTCACCCGGTGACTAGCGTCAGGAATGGAGCTTTAACGTTTGCATGAGCGACGTTTCCAACTGTGCCAGTGCCTTTATGAGTGAATTCCGACTATGCAGTCCTTGACGAAAGTTGTATTTTTGCCTCGTATCACAGCACAGAATCGTTGGGCATGGTTAAGTAGTGCAAACTGAACTATGTTCAGAAGTTGAAATTTGAACCCCCTCCCCTCGCTACTGAACCACGCTCAGCGATTCAGATTTTGAGCTGAAAATTTAAGTTTAAGTCTAAGCTTTAGAAAGCATTTAATGAGACACAAAAAATAACGGTATAAAATAGTTGTTCGTTACTCCAAAGTCTAAAGCGCCCTCTATCGGAATTTTTTGAAAATTTTCTTTAAAATTTATTTTCATGAAAATACTGACATAAAGAATAATTTTAGCAAAACGCGGCAGTAGTTAGAGCCTAATCTACGACACAAAGATCGGGAATAACTGATTTTTGTTCTGGGGGGAGAAGGGTTTCAAATTTCAAATTTCAGTTTATGCTACTTAACTACTCGTTAGGACTCAGATTTTTAGATCAAAATTTAAGTTTAAGTCTAAGCTTTCGAAATCATTTAAAGAAATACAATAAATAACGTTAAAAAATAGTTGTTTGTTACTCCAAAGTCTAAAGCGCCCCCTATCGGCATTTTTTGAAATTGAACTTTAAAATTTTATTTCAAGAAAATACTGGCATAAAGAAAATTTTTTGCAAAAACCGCAAACGAATCGACCAATTTTTCCATGTTTTATAATCATTTGAAATTTCGGACCCTAAACTTTAATGCCCCCTATCTCCTTGGGAATACGTCTGGGACCCTTAGTCTCCTATTTAATATTATTTGTCTTTAAGTGTACTATAACCCCTTAAAGTTCTGCCCATCTTTTATGAATCACCCTGTATTTATATATAATTCCGAGCATATTCTGATGCAACGTATTTGAACTAATTCAAATTAGCTTCATAATAATTTTATGTTCAACATAGAATGAAAATCTGGGTTTTTGTGACAAATTTCACTTTAATGCCAAAGTGCTATATCTAATGAGTGCTCTCATCTTATGATTAATCGGCTCTCTCTTTTTTTTCTTCGTAAATAAATGTATAATATTTGATTAAATATCTAAGTTACTATGTACTTTAATTTCCAACTATGCAATTTTAAGTAATTTAAGGCCGAATGAATAAAATGTTTTAAATTAAAGTACTAGTTTTTACTTGTAGAAAGTCAAATTTTTAGTGTTAGGAAGTGTTAGAAAAATTTACTAGAAAGAGGTTTTAAAAAAATATTTTTCTCTGTTGAAGAATGCGAAACATTGATACGTTTTTAACATAAAGTGATACTTGCAGGCATGATTACTGAAGTGATTTGTAATTCAATATTTTCATTCTTCAATAAATTAATTGCGTTCTTGAGTTATAAGCGACTATTGTTTCAGAACGGCGGTTATTTCCCTTTCCTGCCCTGTCGTGTCCGGAAATTCGTATAAAATGCCACTTTTGACAGCACTTCTTGAAAAAAAATTTTTTTTACCGAAAAACGAGAAAAACCGTTGTATTATATAGTTTCTTAGCAATTATTACAAGCTTGCTAATTTCTTACACTTCCGAGCAAAAATGATTTTAAAAATTGTGCCAGAAAATGGATTTGAGAACAACTCGTAAAAATTACTCATTAAATTTCGTATTTATCAATAGTGAGGCGAATGGTGTGTGTGTGAAGGGGGGGGGGGGTCGGGTTTAAAACCCATCCCAGACCTAAAAAATGCAATAATGGCTGGTTTTTTGAATCACTAATTAATCGTATTAGCCACTTTTATGAAACAAAATCAAGTGTTAGTGTTTTTAGATTAATCGAAATTTACCACTTTCTTGAATCATATTCCATTTAACGAAAATATTTCATTTAAACGGCTATTGTTATATTTAAAAATGAAGAAACACATAGTAGATATATGGGTTAAGTGAAAATTGTTCAACAGTTTCAAAAAAGGATAGCGGTCGCATTGTCGCGAATAACCTTAAGCTACATAAAGAATCAGATTGTTTCAAATCACTGTTAAAAATTCTACTTCATAGACAGGATATATTTTTGAGGAGAAGTGGGGGTGGGAAAGTTCCTGATAGGTTTTAGCGACAATGATTTTCTTTTAAATAACAGTGCAAAGGGTAGATAAGGGGGAAACTTAATTTGTTGAGACGAGATGAGGTCATGATTGCATTCATTAAAAATACTGATTCAATTAAACAATGACTTAAATATACGGTGACCACTGGACTAACTGTCAACAACTTACCTCCCACCTATCCCCTTGAGCCGAACTTTGACTGAGAAACTGATTATACTAAAAAAAAAAAATCCCTGCCGGCTAGGCCTACAGGCAGGGTAGATTTCGAAGTTAAGTACTAATTTCACCAACAAAAGTAAAATCAAGATGAAAAATAAACCCAGTTTAATAATTTTATCTGGCCACTTTTGAAAGTTTTTAGTTTCATTTTTATGTAAGAGCTGATTTTATCAGAATCATGTTAACGTGGTATAAAAGAAATATTTTTCCACGCTCCACAATTCGAAATTTTCTGACACATTTTTAGGCTCATTTTTAAAAGTAAAAGCATGAAACTTGCGGACGTGATTTTTTGAAGAGATTTATAAGCGACCTGTATTTTATTTTTCATTCAAATTATCAGAACTTGGTTTACAAACAATTATTTTCTCAGTACGACCATTTTTTTTTTTCCGTTTTCAGCACTATCGCTTAGGGATATTCGGTTTAAAATGCCCATTTTGACAGCATTTTTTGAAATATATTCTACCTTTTATCCTAAAATCGATCAATACGGCCCATTTATAATTTTTGAATAAGAGAACCTGCCCATTGGATGCGTTTGAGAGAAAAATGAATTAAAAAATGAGTAGAAAATAAGGAGTTTGGATTTGAGTACAACCTTAATACGATAATTTTTCCGTCAAACCCTATTTTTGTTTAATTTCTTTTTGCTGCAAGAGTTGGTCCTATCAAAAACATGTCAATATAAAAGTGGTAGATAATATTAAGAAGGTGTAAATAAATTTAAGCGGATTGGATATCTTGTGAATAAAATGAAGTAATGAATTTTTTTCTTCTTAACCCCCCTCCCCTTTTTTTCTGCTAAGAGTTGGTCCTATCAAAACTTGTCAGTATAAAAGTTATAATTAGTATTAAGATCTATAATATATTTAAGTGAATTTGATATCTTGTTAATTGACGAAGTTATGAATATTTTTCTCCCTAAAACCCTATTTTTTGCGCCCCTTCACACATTTTAAATTTTATCAAAAATCAGTGATACATAAATTTTTGGCCCTTTTCTTAGAAATAATAATAACTTTAAACTGATTTGATATATATTATAATTAAGACGTTATGGGTTTTTTTTTTTTTTTGGTTTTCACAAAACCCCTCTCTATTTCCATCCCCGTGGTCCGATTTTGCGCATTAACGAACTTGACCGAAATTTTCTGCCACTTCATTTGAATAAATGTTTAGTCCTCCTTTTTCTTTTTTAACCATTTGGAAAAATGGTTATTGTCCTCGTCAGGGTAGGAAATCAAAAACATATCTGAAGCTTTTTATTGGTTGAATGGAATCCGCATTTTACTCGTTTTCTGATGGGTCTATACAGTAATCAGTATTTCCTTTACTTTCAACAGAGATGGATTCTTCTGTTGCCACTATGACAAAAAAGTAATAGGAACTACAAAAAAATAAAAATTAATAACTCAGAAGCAAATTGAGATACCCCAAGCAGCAAATAATCCCTGGCCGAGCTTCCGCCGAATGTCCTAATTTGACTATGTTTTGTCCGAACGATCTCAATCCCTGAGGTCGGCGCGAAAGGCTTTTTGTCCTGCCGGCAAAGCAGATAAGGAGCATCGCATCCTGATTATTATTGAATCAGTTTTTAAGCTTTTGCCTATTTGTTTTCGATCATTTGGTCACTAGGTAATCTTTTTCCGACAACATTCCAATATCATATGATATTTTGCCGATTGGTTAGCGATATCATACAGCAAAATTTGAAAGGTGCAAAAATAGTATTTAAAAGTAAGAAAGCTCGTTTAAATTCAAAGGATAAATATTGCTAATCGGCATTATTCTTACAAAAAAAATGCAAAAATATTTATACGTCGATTACATAACCAATTAAAAAGTTAAAAAAAATATTTTTGTTTAAAGTTTAAAAATATCTGTTAAAGGCATTTGCTATAAAAATTTTACTTAATTACAATAAAATTTTTAATTGCAATTAATTTTCTAGCGTAAGAAGCAAGCAAAGTTATTTTTTAAGGTAAAAATTACGTTCTCACCTATTATTAATACTATTGATGTATAAATATTTTTGCATCTAGAAAGAAAAATTAATTGTTATTTAAATTGTAATTGTAATTATTTGTAATTTTTATTGTAACATCATTTAAGAGCAATGTTTTGATTTTAAACAATACTAAATATCTTACATTTTAGTTACATCCGCGATAGGTAAATATTTTTGCATTTTATAGTGGAAAATATTGCCATTTAGCACAATATATCATTTGAATTAAAACGGACTTTCAAACATTTAAATAAATTATACAATATATGCACCTTACAATAAAAATTATTCCCAGTTAACATTGTTTCTCAACTGTAAAAATCCCACTCTTTAACACTTCTCATTTTATTATGGTTCATTTATAAAAAATATTTTTTTTCAAAACCTAAATAATTATTTTAATGAATACTTTATTCAGTTTTTTTTTTTACTTTTAAAAATTTCATAAATTTAGACTTTTTATTATCTGGAACAAAAAAGATTATTTACTTCTCTGTAAGAAAATTTAAATCATAAAATTTAGAAAAAAATCTAAAAAACTTTCTCAAATTTTTTTATGTATCATTACAATCAATCATCTTTCATTTTATTACAGTTCAAGAGTGGTATTTTCTTAATTCCAAAAATTTTATATAATAAAGTTCTAAAGAAATTCCTTTATTTACTCGGAATTTTTAAATTCATAATTTAAAAAATACATTTAGAGCAAATAGTTTGTAGTTTTTAATTTAACATGTTTTCCAGTATTTATCTAAATAAAAAAAGCCGTCTTATTATCAACATTTAGCAAATATATCAGTTTAATTCATTTAATTTATTAATCAGTTTAAGTTATAATACTTATCAAAGTATATTTTTAAGTATGAATGACTGTACGTAACTAAATAAAAAAAAAAAGAAAAAGAACAGAAAATTTCAATTTTTTAAAAAGTTGTTAGATTTCGATTACAGTCTATTTATTGTTCAGTTATCGTGGAGAATCTGCAAATTTTAAATAGATTAAGGTTTATTGATTTGTGCATAAGGAATTTATTCTCACCAAGAAACAATTCTTCGGAAATATTTTTGACTCCTATTCCCTTCGTTTGTTCGCTTAAAAGTGGGGTCTGGTCTGTCCTTGAAACGTAAATAGAGGATATGGGGGGGGGGGGATAGGAGATAAGATCTCGAAAGATATTGGTGTGTTTATGTCACGTGAAACATTTCACTACGGGGGGTAGAGTTACCGTCACGCTCCCAGTAAAATGATTCAATTTTGGTCGTCTAACAGGATCGGCCGATTTTATATTTGCAGTATATGCCAATCAATTTCTTTCATACATCAATTCGATATTCTGCCGACGTTAGCATTTGGCCTATAACTAGAGGAATCGTCCGTTATTGTCGAGAAAACATCGCGTTAATCTCTCTATTTGATTACAGTTCATTTGCCGGCAATTCTTATAACCGGCCGAAATTTAGCCGATATCTCTTGTTGTTAGGGACAGCTTTCAAACAAATTGCATTTAAAAGTACATTTTTTTCTCTATAGGACGATGTAAAAAGTAATATTATGGGATGTTTAGAAGTTTAAAAATGAAATTTCCTTTAAAATTGGTCGTCAGATTTCCAAGAAATCTGACGATGGAAAAGCCTTTTCCCCAACAGCCAATGAAATGCTTGGATAATACATAAATTTCAGGTGGATAATACGTAAGTTTCTGGAAATCTGACAAGTCGCCGGTGATTTTTGTCGCTTACAATTTTTGCGTGTAATAACACTATTAATGTTTTATTCATGGCGTACGTAATGTATGATCAACTCCTTGCGATTTTTTATGTCTTAAATTTTAGGCTTTGAAAAAATAATTTTCCAAATGGTCGTAGTAATTTGTTAAATTGCTTTTTTTTTTTTTTGTGTGTGTGTGTGTGTGTGTGTGTGTGTTTAATGCAGTTTTTAGCATTTGTTTTGTTCGCGCTCCTTGATGATTTTTTGACATAGGAATTATGTTTTAAACTTTCAGCCTAATATAAAATATTATTCTCTGTGATTTTTAATGCTGCTTTCAATGCATTTTTTAGCTACTTTTAGCATTTGTTCGCATTTCACGCGATTTTTTGACATTCTGAAAAAGAATTCGGTTTCGAACTTTTAGCCTTATAAAGTCTGTTTTGTCCTCCACGATTTTTGAATTTTTACCAATTTATTTAGAATTACTAAATTTCAGTGCTATTTTCAATGCGGTATTTAGAAGTTTATCGCGCCCCACAGTGATTTTTAAAAAGATTTCTTAATGGAATTTTTGTTTTAAAGTTTTAGCCTAATATAGTAAATTTTGTCCTGTGTGATTTTTGATTTTTTAGCATTTTTTTTTGCGTTCCGTAGTGATATTTGACATTCTTAAGAAGAATTTGATTTCAAGCTTTTAGCCTACTATACTAATTATTCTTCGCGCTTTTTGAATATTTAGCGATTTTTAATAAAATTTATTGCGTCTTTTTTTTCTTTTCTTGTGTATTTTTTTTTTCTTTTGACATTTGAAAACGAATTTGGTTTCAAACTTTTAGCCTTATATAGTAAATTTTGTCCTCCACGATTTTTAATACGTTTTTTATAGCTTTTTTGCATTTCTCGACGATATTTTGACATTCGTGTACAAATTTCGATTTACAATGTTTTAGCTTACTGCAGAAAATTTTGCTATTTACGATTTTTGAATTCTTACCGATTTTTAAGGCGATTATTTTCTGGTTTTACTGACAATTTGCGGCTATTTTTTCACATTAGTAAAAGCAATCCGAATTTAATCTTTCAGCCCAATATAATAAATTCTTTCTTGTTTTGAATAATATTTGTTCGTAATTCTTACAGACATTTTTGAAAATTTTTATGCTATTTCACAGATATTTCGCGTTCTACTGCAATTTTTTTTTTTCACATTCATAAAAGAAATTCTCTTTTAATATTTTAGCCCAATGGTATTTTTTTTCCTCTGCGATTTTTTTAAATGTTAGCATTTTTTCATAATTTGCTGCGTTTTATCACATCAGTGAGATTAATCAGGTTTCAATCTTCTAATGCAATATAGTGCATTTTGTTATCTTTTCAATAAATGTTATATGAAATGGTATGAAATTCGTGCCGCTATTTTTTGCGATTTTTAGAGTTTTCTCGCGTTCATGCTATTTTTTACGGTCCCGGCAAGACTCCCCGGGTTAGTTAGGATAAAATAAAACTGAATATTGTTATTTAGGTCTTTAAGGGAAGTTCATTTTAAAAAGGTGTAAAATTAAAAACATTTTATGCTTTAAATAAATAAAATGTTTAATTTCTGATCTTACTCTACGTTTTCGTTGAACATTTGAATTTTATTGTTTAAGTATTAAAGTTTTTAAGTATTTAATTTAGGTGTGTGTAATGGGTAAGCATGGATCTGTTTAAGAAGAAAATTGGGTCCTTTAAAGTAGGGATGCACAACCTGTGGCCCGTGGGCCAAAAGTGGCCCGCGTCGGGTTAACAAGTGGCCCGCGAATTTCGTCAATTTATAATTGGCAAAAATTGAGATTTTTTACCATAGATTGCAGGAAAAAATCGTGACTTTCGTCAATTTGCCCCGGAAAACAATTGCAAATTTCGTCAGTCAGTTAAAAATCGCGAATTTCATTAATCGTTCGGCCGATAACATTTGTATCAATGTAGGAAATTCCCAAGTTTCTAATTTCGTCAGTCGCTAGTTGAAAAATACCTCGAATTTCATCGATTGGGCGCGGAAAAATCGCGTGTTTCATCGATCGCGCGCGTAAAAGTCGCGAATTTTGTTGATCGTGCACGGGAAAATCGCGAGTTTCGTCAGTTTATCTGGAGAAAAAGTCGTGAATTTCGCCAATTTAACGCCGGAAAATTGCGAATTTCATCAGTCAATTAGGAATTACGAATTTCGTTGACTGAGCGTGAAAAATCGGGTTTCGTCGATTGGGCGCGAAAAAATCGCGAGTTTCTTCGATCGGGTGCGGTAAAATCAAGAGTTTCGTTGATTAGGCATGAAAAAAATCATGAGTATCTTCGATCGGCCGCTGAAAAATCGCGCGTTTTGTTGTTCGTGCGCAGAAAAGTCGAGCGTTTCGTCGACCGGGCGCGGAAATGTCACTGGTTTCGTCAGTTTATCGTTGGAAAAAACAGCGAATTTCGCCAATTTGCCGCGGGAAATTTTCAATTTTCGTCAGTCATTTAAGATATGATAATTTCACCGATTGGGCTCGGAAAAATTGCCATTTTCGTTGATCGGGTGCGGAAAAATCGTGAGTTTTGTGAATTGGGCATGGAAAAATTACAAATTTAGTTTACTGGGTGCGGAAAAATCCCGAGTTTCGTCGATCGGGCGCGGAAAAATCGCGAGTTCTGTTGATAGGGCATGGAATAAATGCAAATTTTATTGATCGGCTGCGGAAAAATCACGAGTTTCGTTAGTTTATTGCGAGAAAAAGTTGTGAATTTCGGCAATTTGTAGAGGGAAAAAATTCAATTTTCATCAATCAGTTAAGAATCGGGAATTTCGTCGATCGGGCACGAAAAAATCGCGAGTTCTGTCGATCGGGCGCAGAAAATTTTCGAATTTTGTCGATAGGGCGCGGAAAAATTGCGAATTTTGTCTATAAAAAGCGCGGAAAAATTGCGAAATTTGTCGATCGGGTGCGGAAAAATCGCAAATATCGTTGATCGAGCAGAGAAAAAATCGTGAATTTTTTCGATTAAGTGCGAAAAAATTGCAAATTTCTTCGATTAGCTAAGGTAAAATCGCGAGAAAAAGTTGTGAATTTTGACAATTCGTACGGGAAATTTTTTTAAATTTCGTCAGTCAGTTAACAATTGCGAATTTCGTTGACTGGGCGCGGAAAATTCGCAAATTCCGTTGATAAGGTGCGGAAAATTCGCAAATTCCGTTGATAAGGTGTGGAAAAATCGCGAATTTTGTCGATCAGGCGGGGGAAAATGTAAAATTTTGTTGATCGGCTGCAGAAAAATTGAGAGTTTCGTCAATTTAACTTCGATCGTAAAGTTCACCTTTTTTTTCGCACTGTCATGCATATGTTTATTTTTTACCACTTTTAATAAAGCAAAATTTAATCCCCCCGAATAAAGACAAGGAATGTTTTCACTCTTTGAAAATAATTTTTGCTATATCTCTGTTATATATACAAACATAAGCTGCTGATATATCCTTGTCTGCTGAATTGGGTATGGTATGTAGTGGGTAGGCAAACCTAAAGGGGTAAAACTGCCACTTCTCTAAAATCTTGTTTTTTATAGGCCACAGATCTCCCCACCTCCCCGAAATAGAATGATCGCTGTGTTACTGATGTGGCCCTCGACAACCCAAACATTTTTGTAAGTGACCCTTCTCTTAAAAAGGTTGTGCACCCCTACTTTAAAGGATCCTTCACAAAATTTTTCATTTCAAAACAGGACCCTTCATAATTTTTTTCATCTCAAAACAGAACCCTTCACAAAACTTTTCATCTTAAAAAAGGACCTTTCACAAAGTTCTTTGGTCTTAAAAATAGTCTTTTTACAAAAAAATTTCCCGTTCTAAACTGAATCTTTCACAAATTTAATCATTTAAAAGTAAAATCTGACCTGTCACTTTTACATATATAAAGAAAAAATATGTATTTGACATACATATATCTTCTTAAAAATATATAAAAAAGAACCTTGAGTATAACGTTCGTTTCAAATTCTCAGAATTCGGACTAGAATTTTCACAAATGTAAAAACGCTCTTCACAATTTCACAAAAACAGGACCTTGAGAGAAAAGTCTGGACAGATCCCTGGTAAGGTGGTGGTGGTGGTGGGAGGGGGGTGGGTTTATAGATTTGTAGAAAAGGGCCTCAAAACTCACCCCCCCCCCCCCTAGCCATAGAACCCAAGTTACGCCTACGTATCAAATGTTTGTTTCGTATCTCAAATTTTAATAGAATTTTAGAAAAAAAAATAATTTTTATGATTTGCTATTATAATTAAAACAAAAATAGTTTTATCACTTCAGGCTAATTCCATGAAAACTTGTCATGTCTGTCACATATTACGATTTTTGGCTACCAGTATTTTAGAACGGAGAAATGTGACTTATTTTATCGGATATATCTCATCAATTGAATAACGCGACGCAAACTTTTCGAAAATAACGGTGGACAACAAGCATAGCGATTTTCAGCTGTGTGACAGACATGACAAGTTTTCATAGAATTAGCCTTTAGCTTCTATATCGTTAAGAAAGTATCATTAAAATTATCGACAAGAACGTAAAATCATGCATTAAGCAGATTATGAATCATTTTTCAGCGCATTCAGACTACTATAATAAAACTTTATAGTTTAATAACGTGAAAAACGATGCATATTAATAATTATTAAAACGCATAACACGTTTGAAAACAAAATTTCCGCTTAAGGCGAAAAATAACTGAAAATTTTGTACATCCCTGCATATGAATTTATCCCTGTATAGATGTATCATATAATGCATAATATGCTAAAACTTAGAACGGTTAGGGAACGCATAGCACAGTTGAAAATTCTTTTTCAGCAATTTCCGTCAATAAACGGAAATGTACTTGAAATTTTTTGTGGATCCCTGTATATCTATTGAATATATACACAATAGTATGCAATTAAAAAAAAAATTAAAAACACGTTCCACAACTGAAAACGCACTTCCAGCAATTATTGTTCTTAGAGAGAAATCTAACTGATTAATTTTTTGACCTCTGTATATGAAAGATGAATTCAATGCATGTCAAATTCAATAGTAAGCATTTTACAGAACACCTTGGAGATATGTATCAATTTAAATATGCATGAAATAGTGTAACATAAACAAAATACACTACAAACGATTTTTCTGCATAGACCATAATGTAACCGTAATTCTTTTTAGTGTCCCTGTAAATTGTAAATGATCGATAAATGCTATCCATACCATATTCTATAGCAAGCATTTTGTAGTGCACTTCATAAATATGTATATAAATTTTAGTGTGTTTGAAATTATGAAACATCATTAAAAACCACCGCAAACGATTTTCCCTTATAGGCCGTAATGTAATGAAATTCTTATGAATGTTCCTGTAACGAACATGACTGCTACTCGTTCATTGCAATACCAAACATACCGTTAGGAATATCTATACCATTTTTCAATTTTATGGAGATGCATGACGCCAAAAATAATTTTGGCCAGCTAGAATCGGTAAATCACCTGCAGCGGTAGATTTTTTTACTTTCTTCTACTGTCGCGTCCGAATCAAATAGCCAACTTTGACAAAATTTACTGAAAGTCGTCTACCTTTATGAAAAAGGAAAAAAAACGGTTTGATTACATAGTTCCTGAATAAGAATAACACCTGCATAATAATCATGCATTTCAAAGCAAAAACGAAATAAAAAATGTGTCAGAACGTAGGTAGTTTGCATTTGGGAATCTCAATAAAATGTAATGCATTCTAAGGTAAAAGTTGTTTTAGACAGAAGTTCCGATTTCCTTTGCCGAGTGGTTTCAGAGTTATAAATATTTCAAATTTTTTCAGTCCTTTATAATAAATACCCTTTACATAGTTTCGTTATAAATCTTTCCACGGATTATTACAAAAAAATCAAACACAAATACTGTGATTTGTAATTTTTTGAATTTAAATACCAATAATTTATAAAATTAATATATATATATATATATATATATATATATATAAGTTTCACATACGTGTATGCTAAAAGTATGGCATTTTCATCCGAGTGGAGTGTAACTCGCTAACACAAAATCACAAGGGATAAGAAAAGATGCTTTTCAAAGTCTTTTACGTCTTAGCAGGGACACCGTTCGTTATACAGTGAATTATACAGTGAAAACGGCCTTAAATAGAAATATTTCATGATAAAGGCGAAATAATACCTAATATAATGAAGGAATTTTTCATGTCCAACAAATAAGAGTGAAAAATATCAACCAGGTATCGTCCGGATAGCTCAATAGGTTGAGCAATAGCACAATAAGCTAAGGTATCCAGGTTTGTGTACTGGTCCGGACATTTTTCGCTCTGTTAGAGTAAACCTCAATTGTGCTATTTCCAACCTTGAACATAATATGCAACAATTATATCTGGTAAAATGGAAAATTATTTGAATACCTATAGTGATTCCGCCATAACAATTTTTGTTCCATAAAAGATGGAATACGTTTATCTGCTAAGACGGAAGTCCTTCTAAAAGGAATCCTTTTTATTCATTCCCGATTTAATTTTAGCAAGTTTTGTTTTTTATATACAAATATAGCTGAATCTTGTTAACATGAATCTGACGGGCGGATTAAAATTTTGTTTATGATGTAAGTAGTTCACATTATCAGTAATTAAATCCTTGTGTAATTTTGACAGGGGATATGGACACAGTTTATGTTAAAAGTATTTTGCGTTAAGCTTAATACTTATATGAATATATTCTATGTTCATCTAAACGAGTTTCGATGGTATATTGCAAATGTATATAGTATATGTAAGTTCATAACAATTGATAAACAAGTTGGAAATTGCTCGTCAAACGTGGCAAATGAGGTGCGTTCGTACTATAACTAGTTTTATAATTATTTTTTGCACCCCATATTGTACTGAATGTAAAATTTTTTGCACTTCATAAAGCGCATAGTCTGATACATCATTAAAATGCACTTCCAATATTTTTTTCCCATTCCCCGTAATGTAACGGAACACTTTTGACTTTCCCTGTAATTAAACTATACATCCGATTTTCCTAAAATTTGAAATAGCTCAACAAAATTTTGCAACAATTATATCTTTAAAATTTCAGACCATTCGGAAGGCTGTAATATCATTAAAATGCACTTGCAATATTTTTTCCCATTGGCCGTAATGTAAAGAAAAACTTTTGACTGTCCCTGTAATTAAACTATGCATCCGATTTTCCTAAAATTTGAAAGGGCTCGACAAAATTTTGCAACAGTTATATCTTTAAAATTTCAGATCATTCGGAAGGCTCTAATATCATTAAAATCCACTTGCAATAATTTTTCCCTTTGGCCGTAATGTAAAGAAAAACTTTTGACTGTCCCTGTAATTAAACTATACATCCGATTTTTCTAAAATTTGAAAGGGCTCGACAAAATTTTGCAACAGTTATATCTTTAAAATTTCAGATCATTCGGAAGACTCTCATATCATTAAAATGCACTTGCAATAATTTTTCCCTTTGGCCGTAATGTAAAGAAAAACTTTTGACTGTCCCTGTAATTAAACTATACATCCGATTTTTCTAAAATTTGAAAGGGCTCGACAAAATTTTGCAACAGTTATATCTTTAAAATTTCAGATCATTCGGAAGACTCTCATATCATTAAAATGCACTTGCAATAATTTTTCCCATTGGCCGTAATGTAAAGAAAAACTTTTGACTGTCCCTGTAATTAAACTATACATCCGATTTTCCTAAAATTTGAAAGAGCTCGACAAAATTTTGCAACAATTATATCTTTAAAATTTCAGATCATTCGGAAGGCTGTAATATCATTAAAATGCACTTGCAATAATTTTTCCCATTGGCCGTAATGTAAAGAAAAACTTTTGACTGTCCCTGTAATTAAACTATACATCCGATTTTCATAAAATTTGAAATGGCTCGACAAAATTTTGCAACAATCATATATTTGAAATTTCAGACCATTCGGTTGGGTAGTTTTTGCTCTGTTACATGCGGACAGACGGACGGACGGACGGACAGACGGACAGACGGACGGACAGACGGACAGACGGACGGACAGACTGAACGACGACTATAGGTGCTACGTATTTATATAATTACGAACGCACCTAAAAAGAGTGTTTCTTTATACATGCTCCACACAAAGTTTTCCTTTGCATACTAGTCATTTTTCTCGAAGGCGAATGAATGGGCTAAGAAAACTGCAAATAAAAACAAGTTGGAAATTGCTCGTCAAACGTGGCAAATGAGGTGCGTTCGTACTATAACTAGTTTTATAATCATTTTTTGCACCCCATATTATACTGAATGTATAATTTTTTGCACTTCATGAAGTGCATAGTCTGATACATCATTAAAATGCACTTCCAATATTTTTTTCCCATTCCCCGTAATGTAACGGAACACTTTTGACTGTCCCTGTAATTAAACTATACATCCGATTTTCCTAAAATTTGAAATAGCTCAACAAAATTTTGCAACAATTATATCTTTAAAATTTCAGACCATTCGGAAGGCTCTAATATCATTAAAATCCACTTGCAATAATTTTTCCCATTGGCCGTAATGTAAAGAAAAACTTTTGACTGTCCCTGTAATTTAACTATACATCCGATTTTCATAAAATTTCAAATGGCTCGACAAAATTTTGCAACAATTATATATTTAAAATTTCAGATCATTTGGAAGGCTCTAATATCATTAAAATCCACTTGCAATAATTTTTCCCATTGGCCGTAATGTAAAGAAAAACTTTTGACTGTCCCTGTAATTTAACTATACATCCGATTTTCATAAAATTTAAAATGGCTCGACAAAATTTTGCAACAATCATATATTTGAAATTTCAGACCAATCGGTTGGGTAGTTTTTGCTCTGTTACATGCGGACAGACGGACGGACGGACAGACGGACAGACGGACGGACAGACGGACAGACGGACGGACAGACGGACGGACTGAACGACGACTATAGGTGCTACGTATTTATATAATTACGAACGCACCTAAAAAGGCCCAGATATAAATGAAGTATAAAAGACCAACACAATTATGTATAATGAAGGGAGCATATGTTTTTATGTAATAGTTTGAAAAACTGGAAAAAAATTTTGATCCATTTAATTTGATCATTACAAGTAATATCGCTACCCCTAAAATTAAAAAATAATGAAAAATACAGCCATAAACCTCCAAAACTGACATTTTTGACAGAGTGATTCTACGAATATTTGACCACGATTCGATATTTGGCCCTTTTGACTGATATTTGGTTTGCTGGATACTTTGGATGTTTAACCGAATGGATTTGTGATTAAAGATTTTTGGATCTTGGATTTACAGCTTTTTCTTTCGTTTTTTTTTTTAAATCTCAGATCAAAACTTAATATTTTTTGATGCATTCAAATGATGATTAAATGCAAAGCATTTGCAGGTATATTTGTTTATGTAATAAGAAGTCGAATAGCCTTTATCTGTTTTCGCTAAAGGCTAAGAAAGTTTTAGAAAATGGTGCCAAAGTTGTAGATTCTGAATGATGTTAAAAACAAAAGTATTGGTAAACAACTGATTACAGATGAAATACATTTACAATAAAATAAAAAATACTGTGCAATTCTAAAGAATTTTAATACGATTACGAACAGTGTGTACAAATTTCATGAACTTATAAAAAATACTTTGTTAATGTGCCAAGAAGATTCACACTGTTCAGCTGTATTATTATTAGTTAAAAAAAAAAAAAAAAAAAAGAACAGCCTTAAATATATATTTAATTCAAAATGTTGCAGAATAATAATTTAGTATATTAAGTAATTTCTTAATACTACTTCAATTTTAAATCGTATATAAGTCGCATTGTTAGTTTGATTAAGTATGAAATAAGTGCAAATAATGATGTTACATAAGTAAAAGTTTTTTTTTTCTTCAGTTTTGCATTACGTATTTAAAGAGGCATTGTAACTTTAATTGATAAAACGCATAATACGAGTATACATACCGCATTTCTTGTTTTAAAGTGAGAGTGATTTTTTAACACACTAACTCCCTGCAACAAGTTTTATTTGACGATGCGTATTTTAGGAGACATCTCATTGATCATGTGAGAAAGAAAATTTTATTGTAAGGAAGGATTAAAATATGAATGGATAGTAGAAATGAAGAATATTCTTTACATTTTAATGGAAATAACATACCATCTTGATGTGAAAGGAAAAAAAAAAAAAAAAAAAAAAAAAAAAAAACTAAATTTATAAAGTACGTTTAATGGGCTCCTATTTTAGCTAAAATGTATATGAATTATATTATTACATATCTATACAGATAAATTATTCTATAAGTAATTTTAATTTAGTAGAAGACCTGTTTTATTAATTAGCATCAAAGTTTTTCAAATATTACAAAAATTACATAAAGTTGTTACTTTTTTTAACTAAAAAAAAATTACATCAATGAGCGAGGAAAAAATATACAAAAGTATATTTTTTCCCCGCTCAGTGATGTAATTTTTTTTTTTTTTGGGGGGGGGGGGGGGCGCTTTAAAAATATGCTTATTATTCATAACTAAAATTATGCTTCTGAAAATTGTGAAAAAAACTATTCGATGACAAATAACTTCAATAATTCAAATTGCGTTTAAATCGCTTTTACACTTAAAAATGAAACAAAAAAAGTTCCAAAAAGTTTCGAGTTGTTGAACGGGGAAAAGTATTTTTTTCAGAATCACCTTAAACTGAACGTAAAACCTTTGTCAACATATGGTTTCCAGATGTTGACAAGTTGTCTTGAGGGGCCGTTCCTTTAATGAAAAAAGTAAACGACCTAGAGAAATCGCGTGCTTTTCAAAGGAGTAATCGATCATTCTGCAAATGAGCTATTTCCGTTGACAAAACCTAAGTCGTAGAGAAAGTATATAAAGCAACAAAATGGCGCTGCTTTTGCTTTTTCCAAATTCTGAAGAAGAGGCGTGTCGTCTACCTGCCACCTGCCAAGACTAATGATCTTTTTGGCTCTAAAGCCACTGAATCGTCCTGGTGTGGGGGGCCTGTTTTCTCCGTATAGCACCATAAATTCGAGTGTCCAAATACCGTTATTAAAGTGTCCAGTCCTAAGATTTATTTGGGGGAGTTCTACTTAGTCGTAAAACCTTAAGCTACGTTCTGACTTGTATTTTGTCTCCTTCTCTAGTATTCCTGGAAAATCTTTTATTCTGAAATCATCTGCGGTTTATTCACAAAAGAATGAGGGGAATCAACAATGGGTCAGAAGATAAGGAGCTCGACTCTACTTGAAGGAAAGGTTCCTCTTTTGCCGGACATCAGTCCCTTTCCTGCTAAAGTCGTTAAAAATCAAAGACACCGAAAAGCCACAAAAAACGAAGCCGACACTGAAATCAGTTAGAAGGATAGTGGGTACGCAGCCAGTCGTAAAATTTACTTCTAGGATGTCCAGGAAAAGTTGGGGATTTTTTTATTTTAATCCAGAGAGTTCTGCCTCGTGTTTTTGATGATTTGGATTTTAATCCCATCAACATTTCAGTTGTTAAGAAAAACGGGGAATGAAATTGTTTATTTGAAAAAGTTCACTGATAGTTTTATGTTTGTTAAATGTCTATTTTACTGCAGTTTTTTTTTTTTTTTTTTTTTTTTTTTTTTTTTTTTTTTTTTTAAATGTTAATCGGGACTTTACTGTATTAAAAAATACTGAGAAATGAAAAGGGCGAGCATAAAATCTACCTCGTTATAAAATGTAAGCACGAAATAACAGTTGAAGATACTAATGTAAAAATTTCAACTTTGCGTAGTGCCAGTTCTCAAAGTTTTTTTTTTTCATCCACGAATAGATGACAAGCAATTTATAAATGTAAGCAGTGAATCAAAAATTAATTTTTAACAAAGTGGCTTTTTTAAGGGAAAGCGCACAATGTGTTTTATGGTTTCATGAAACTAGATTGCCTATCTCTGCTCATTGAGAGTTTAGATGATGTTATAGGCACAATCCTACAACTTATCTGTCTCTGTTCATTGAGAATTTAGATGATGTTATAGGCGCAATCCTACAGCTATTAAGGCTGTTCTCAACTACTCTGCTCAACAAGCGCAAAACGTTTTGACACATTTACATATTCATTTTTTAACGGAAAGATATAAAATTGGACAGCCTGACCATGGAAGCGATATGGAATCGAACTGTTTTTTCCATTTTTCGATCAATCAATTACCTATTGAGTTATAAGCAGATTTGATCACGTGACACGGCATTTTCTCCCCTTATTGACTGGATTTTCTAATTTCGTTCGGAAGTTCTGCTCAAAATGCCAACTTTGACAGCATGTCCTGAAAGATCTATTACGTTTACAAGAAAATGGAAAAAACAGTTCGATGACATAGTTTCTGAATTACAACACCTTCTAGTTTCATGCGTTTCCGAACAAAAATGAATTAAAACTTATGTCAGAAAGTTGACCCTTTGGATTTTAGAACAGCCTTAAGACCATGAATCAATTATATGAAAATTTTAACGAAATTTGTAAAGTTAATGATTTCATAGTGTAAATAAAACCACTTTTCTTTTTGGGTTTACTAAAGGAGTGGTAGGTCGCGGATAAGTGATTGACATTCTCCAAGCTACAAAGGGCAGGGCAATGCAGGGCTGGCGCAACGTCGCGCGGGTCCCTGACAAAGAAGTAAGCGGGGCCTAACGTATACTGCAATACTAGAAAGAAATCTATTTTCAAATTGTAGATACCATAGAATCATATATAATATGGATAATAGAATGTGTGAAAAATGTCACTAATATGCACATGTAATGTGCATAATTATTTTTAGTTTTGCAAAATCTTCTATCCTTTACAATATTTTAAATATTTAAGAGTCGAAACCCGTCGAATTCGACGAACTAATTGATTAAATTAAAAAAAAATACAAATAATAATAAAACATTTTTTCCAATACTTAATCAGTAAAATGCAATTTAGATAAGAAATTATGAAGTTATTAATGGAGGCTTTGATTTTTGGTATTGCGTAATAAAAAAATCACCGAAAATTACGTTACTATGACACAATCATAATTCCCCTCCCCCTTCCAACAAAATCTAGAAATAGTGTCCTTTTTACTGTGTCAATATTTACATACATACTTTTCATATTCATATTCTCTATTTAAAAAATATTTTAACGTACCATGGATTATTGATAAATATGGTCCCAAAATTGATGTTTGTCAGTTACGATTGTGCATCTGAACATCGGAACTCTTGTTTTGAGGTCCTAATCTGATTGCCGACGAAATTCAGAAATTTAGGTCTCTTTAGAAGCATTCATAATAAAATATTTAGTTTTATCAAAGTAAATATTCATTTCATTTTTGCTATGACGCTATTTTCACTCACTGAAGCCCTCTGAGATGAGCGTTTTCAATCAGCACCGTGTGAAGAGAAAACTGCGCCCGGGGCAAAATTTCAATTCCCTCCCCTTCCCCCCCACACACGCACACTTTTCTTTGTGACATGTGTCACAAAATTGAAAAGTGCAAAAATAGAAATAAAATTTATTGAATACATATTTCGCGTTTATTTGGAACTTTTATGTTTAATTTTAATTCAGTAACTCCAAACAACTGAATCACATAAGAGAAAATTGCACTGATATTTTGTCAAAGGGAGTCTGGAAAACAGTACAGAATAACAGTTTGCAATCCTTTTGTATTCCCAGAAGGAAACTCCATACTATTTTGAAAGTATATCTTTTTGTCACAAGCACAGAAAGAAAATTACAGACTCAGGAAAGAGAAGGCTAATGAAAGAAAATAAGACAAAGACCTAAAACAAGTTTTGAAAAGAAAGAAGTCCTTATTCATAAATTTGTATTTGGGTGTACGGTAAGGGACAATGCAAAGACTTTGAAACGAAAAATGATCGTACTTTCATTGGGATAAAAATTCCCAATATGTAAATATAGAATCTTTTTTTCAAAAAAAGGAAGAAAAAACTAAGTTTGTAGTATAAATTTGGCGCCCCTTCAATTTCCGCGCCCGGGGCGACAGCCCCCTTCGCCCCCCGCTTTGCACGGTTCTCAATCGCAGTATCATTGGAATGAAAAACAAAAATATTGAAATGTAACAGCTTTATTAATTTTTTTTCTTTTTATCGTTACGTCATTTTTTAATCAATATTTTTGAAAAAGTTATTTTTTATTGTAATTCAAAAATGGCATCCATAAGGTTGGTTGGTTGGTTGATTTTGTGACGGCCGATTATCTACACTAGGGATATAGGCCCGAGGGGGAGTGCCCTTCGTGGGGGTCTTTCTAAGGGAACCTAACCCGCATTAACGCATGGAAATCCATGGTTCGAAGAAAACCACGAAAATTCCGAACGATTAGGCCGACGGGCGCGATTGGGATCGAACACAGCACTTCCCGTCTACCAGTTTCGAGAGCAGAACCTCTCAGCCACTGGTGGGGCGGCATCCATAAGGATATGGTAATTCCCATTGCTTCCCTTCTCTCTTCAACAATGAAAGTAAACCGATTGCCACCAATGCAAAGAAACTTCTTCAAGGACTTTTAAATTAAAATATAAAAATAGGATTATTAAAAAACAAAACAAAACAAAAAAAAAATAGCGAGTGCGGGTACATATACAAATAAAATGCTTTTATTTAAAAAAATAATTATAAAAATCAGTTCCCTAGAAAGCTCTCACCAGATGACTAAAAAAACAGCCTTGTCTTTAAAATATACAGATTTTTTATTTTGGGGATGGTCGATTCCATACATTCCCTGACAATTATATCGACTTTGTCTGTAAGAAAGTTAATACTCACTTTTTCCCCACGCGAAGAAGCGTTTAGAAACAAATACATGGTTGGTTGGTTGATTTTTTGACGGCCAATTATCTGCTCGAGGGATATAGGCCAGGGGGGAGTGCCCTTCGTGGGGGTCTTTCTAAGGGAACCTAACCCGTATTTTCGCTTGGAAATCCAAGGCTCGAAGAAAACCACGAAAACTCCGAACGATTAGGCCGACGGGCGCGATTGGGATCGAACCCAGCACCCCCCGTCTACCAGCTTCGAGAGCAGAACAAATACATGGCAAAAATATTATTTTATACAGAGGAAACGGTTGGCGCAGGCCCCGTTTGCCCAGGCCCTGTGAGAGGGGAGCGGGCATTGAAATTTACTGGCATAATTGGTATCGTTACAAACTCGATTACTATATTTGAAACTTACAAAAATAAACATATGTTTAAGTATAATATTTTTTCTGCAATAAAATTTTGTATTCAGGAAAAGATTTTACGGTCCTCCTATTTTGTCTCATCTTCAGGTGTAGTGCTGCCATCTAGCGACATTAATATGCAAAAAAGATGTAACTCTACAAAGGTGGTTGTAATTACCTTTAAACAAAATATTGTACATATGGTTAGATGATAAAATATGTACAGTTTTAACCTTTCATTCAATTAAATATAATAGAAACTGTTCGTAAATTTATTTCTGCTTTTTTTTTTAAAAGAACTTGAGTGAGTATAAAATATTTAACAGAATAATAAAAAAAACAATGTATTGAGTAAAAAGTAGTATACCTAAACATATGTGGTTTATTGAAAACGGTAATTGCAGTAATTTATTTATTTAGATTTTTATGAACACCAATTATTTAATAACTAATAATGTACGGCCCGCGTGTCTGTCAAAAAATGCCAAGTATTTATTCAATTTCTTAATAAGTGTTCCTCACCTTTGCTTTATTAAATTTGACTCAGCGTCTGTTAATATGCGTATCTAAGTTTATAATATCATGAAATGGTGTGACAAAGACACAAGCCGTGATAAAGCCCTAGAAACGGAGTGCTACATTACATAGCAAATGTACAAAAATATACCCAAGAACTGGTATACAGACTTAACATTCTCTGAGCTACAAAGCGAATACGTACATCTTGAAATTTACTAACGTAACTCGTGTTCATAAACAACTCGATTACCGAATTTACCATAGCCAAAAGATCAAAAACATTTGGTACCCTTCGAGAAATACGTTTTTGTAATCAGGGGAAAACGTTATACTGTGACTGTGCCTTAATATTTTAAACCAAATTTTAGTGCTGTCATCTAGTGTTGAAAAGATAAATAAATGGCCAGGCCGGAAAAAAAAAAGAAAATTATACGGGACAGTGGGCCGATAAAAAAATTAAATAGGCCGACCGGCTCGATATAAACATTTAAACGAAGTACAGCGGTAAATTATGAATCATTTTCAATGGATATGACTTTCGGGAGAATAAGTATAAATGTTCTGCACGATCCAATGCTAGTTTGACAACATCAATACAGAAATATAAAATGGACAGCATAAGAGATCGGCATTGGACAGTTACATCGTGTCTGAGAACAATTCTTTCAGCAGGCTCTGGACGACCGGAATCAGGCTTACATCCCCCTCCCCCCACCCCTCTTACATAGTCGAGCCGACATCTACTTGACACAAAGCGATTTTGTGACGTCACTCTTAGCCCATCTACGATCTTTTAACCCCGGCGGAACTCTGCGCTTTTCTTGTGTGTCGAAAAATAGTTAACTAAAATTTAATGAAATTTAATTGTTAAGGGTGTATTCGAAAAAATATTTTTCCACCCTCAACAGCTCGAAATTTTCTGAGACATTTTCAGACTCATTTTTAAAAGTAAAAATATGAAACTTGCTGGGGTAATTTCTGAAGACATGTTTAACATGCCGTGTGATTTCATTTTCAGCTCAATTAATTAGAATTTGATTTTTAAACAATTATTTTCTCAGTATGACCATTTTTTTCATTACCAGATCTCCCCGCTTCGGAAAATTCGGTTCAAAACGCCAACTTTGACAGCGTTTTTTACAGTATTTTCTGCATTTATCAAAAAATTAAGAAGCACGGCACATTATATAGTTTCTAAATAAGAGAATTTCCCAGTTTGGTGCGTTTGAGAGCAAAAATGAATTTTAAAATGAATCAGAAAATAAGCAGTTTGGATCGGAATACACCCTTAATTGAAATTTAACTCATGAATTATCCCACTAAATGATCTTTTTTAAAGAGAATTAAGTTATACATTTATTTTTTCATTTTCTTCCTATTTCGGGATTTTTTTTATTTTGTTTTATTTATGTATTTAATTATTTTTAGTATAGCAAAGTACAGTTATTTATATCTGTTTAAAGAGGTCTCTAAGCGGATTATTTTCAATTTTACCAAATACACATTAGTAAATAAATAAATAAATGTTACATGTTTAAAGAGAAAAATAATAAAACATGAATTTTTGTAAATTTATTAATTATAATAATTTACTCTAGATGCATCTCCTAAAAAATCTCCTAAAAAATCTCTTAACCACTTTAAAACCACTGCTTCTTTCAAAATTGTTAAAAGTACAATTTATTTATTTAATTTAAAAAAAAATATCAATATTTTCCTGCTTTTAACACGTGATCATTAATTCTCATTTGAAGGTTTTTTTCTGTTTATAATAGTCACGTGTAAATAAATTTTTTATTTGAAGGAAATATTATTCTTTGCGATGTTTTTAAATTTGGCAACAATTTAAAATAATACCCTTTTCTAAAACTTGTAAATATGTCTCTCGAACTGCTGAAAATTTGAATTTAAAATAGAAATAAAACGTCAAAAAATGAGTCAAATTAAAAAAATAAATGCAGTCTGCACACTGGGAACTTCTAATGTATAAAATGATCTTAAAATGATTAAATTCCTATGTAAATTTTTTGCTCCTATAAAACTCTTTTAATGGAACGATTTTGATCCACTTTAACATTAAATATCTCTTAAAATAATACTTCGATTTGAAAACTGTCTGCACCAGCGTGTTTATCAAACATTTCTCTATAACACATGCCAACCAGTGGCTGAGAGGTTCTGCTCTCGAAGCTGGTAGACGGAAGGTGCTGGGTTCGAACCCAATCGCGCCCTTCGGCCTAACCGTTTCGGAGTTTTCGTGGTTTTCTTCGAAGCCTTGGATTTTCCATGCGCAAATACGGGTTAGGTTCCCTTAGAAAGACCCCCACGAAGGGCACTCCCCCTAGGGCCCATATCCCTTGAGTAGATAATCGGCCGTCAACAATCAACCCAACCCAACCCTTCTCTATAACACCACCGATTTACATATTTTTGTATGCGATATTTTTCTTAATATTAACGAAGTAAGACCTCCGTTCTAGTGATGGGCGATTTCGATTTTTTTAATCGATTTAATCGATACTATGGCCAACTCGATTTAATCGATACTATACATTTTTTAATCGATGTCTCTAAAGGTCATATCATTTTCATTTTCCTTCAAAAATTTAAGGTCAAGTAGTTGGATGTCCAATGCCAAAACTTTCTTCTGTCTCATAAATGTTAAAACTTCAAAATTCGCTATCACAGTGTCAAATTTAAATAACCTATACCCATCATGAGGATCCAAAAGTATAGGTTCGTTGAAATATGTGTATTTAAAAAATATATATAAGAATCCCATTTTCCTAACAAATCATTGAATTTCGGCCCAAACCCTCTTAGATGTCCGCAACGGAAAATCCCAGTTCAAAGGGCATAAAAGCGACACCTGCTGGGTAGTATACACCCAAGCCTAATAAGGATCTATTTATACGACAGTGTAACAGAATATGAAGTTTGATTAAATTCCGTGCATTAGTTTTGAGATATGGCTATCATGAATATCATGAAAAAAGCAGTATAGCAACGCAGCCTATTACATGATTAACACGAAAGACTCAGAAACAACTTACGTCAATGACTAACAGAATATTAAGTTTGATGAAATTCCGTTCATTACTTCTTGGGATGTTATCGCAAACATTGTGTAAACCCTGAAAAACAGTGTTGAATTCAGGGGCTGGTACGGGTGGACCCCCCCCCCCTCCCCGGAACATTGAAATGTCCCCTAGGGAGATTTGAGATTTTATACTTAATGGACGAAAGTCCAATCCCCCCCCCCCCCTCGTAACTCTAGAATGTTCTTCGCCAGAACCATAGAAATCCCCCCCCCCCCGGAGAAAAATGTCTGAATTCAACACTGTTGATAAAAGCAGCATGGCAGCACAATTTGTTATATCATTTACACAAAAACCTAATCATGGATAACTTATGGCATTGTCTAACAGAATATTAAGTTTGATGAAATTTCGTTCATTAGTTCTTGAGATATTATCCCTAAAATTGTTTAAATCCTGAAAAACGTGTTGAATTCAGGGGGTGGCCCGGGGGGATGACATTCCTCCCCCCGCAACAAAGCATAAAATCTCAAACTTTCTGGGGGCATTTGAGTGTTTCGGGGGGAGGAGAATGTCACCCCCCCAGGGCCACCCCCTGAGTTCAATACGTTTTTGTACATTAAAAATTGATGAAATTTCGTTCATTAGTTCTTGAGATATTATCCCTAAAATTATATAAATCCTGAAAAACGTGTTGAATTCAGGGGATGGCCCGGGAAGGTAACATTCCCCCCCCCCCCCCCGCAACATTCAAATGCCCCCAGAAAGTTTGAGATTTTATGCTTTTTGTACATTAAAATGTACAAAAGTCCAATCCCCTCCCCCTCTGAACTGTCCCTCCCGGAGAAAAATGTCTGAATTCAACTCAGCTGATAAAATCAGCATAGCAACGCCCCCTGTTGGGCGATTTATACCGAAACCTAATAAGCAGCAATTTATGCCAACGTCTAAAAGAATGTGGTCTTATGAAAACCCGTGTATTAGTTCTTGAGATAGAGCTATTGCGAAACTCGGGAAAAATGCAGCATAGCAGCGCCACCTGCCGGTAGATTTACATCAAAACCTAACCCTCAACAACTTATGTCAACGTCAAACTGAATCTGAAGTTTGGTGAATATTCGTGCATTAGTTCTTGAGATAGCAATCTTGCGGAAATCATGAAAAATGCAGCATAGCAGCGCCACCTGTTGAGCGATTTTCACCAAAAAGTAATCAGCACCAATTTATATGAAGGTCTAACTGAATCTAAAGTTTCAACAGATTCCATGCATTAGTTCTTGAAATAGTAGACCGCTCACAATATTTTTGTCAGAGACAAACAAATAGACAGACTGACAGACAAAAAATTTATAAAAATAGTCAAATCGTATTCCAGACAAGAAGTTCTAACACTATAAATCCTTAGAAACCGGAAGTCGAAAATTTTCACGAAAACAACACTTTATTTTTCTAAAGACAAAAGAAAGCAAGAAAAGATGAACGCATCGATTCTGCCCTTGGATCAGAAACGGTGAATCGATTCAGTTCAGATTCGATGCCGATGTCGATCTTCAGATGCGATCTTCAGAATCGTTACTTTTTTGATTTACTTCAATTCTTTAGATGCAATGTCGAATCGTTATATTTCGATTTACTTTCAATTCTTTAGATGCAATGTCGAATCGTTATGCTTTGATTTACTTCAATTCAAATCGCATCGCGGTCGATCCACGATTCGGGTTGAATCAATTCTTCCAATTTTGCTGTTTTAGTGCCAGAATTGCTGTAAAATTTTGTATAAGGGCCTTTTTTTACTTTCTTGGTTAAATCAGTGTTGAATGCAGGTATTTTTCTCAGGGAGGGATTTATGCGACTCCGGTCGGGATTGGGGGGGGGGGATATTTCAGAGTTCCGTAATGGGGGGGGGGTGCACATTTGTCCATTAAAAAGCATAAAATCTCAAAACTTACGGGAGGGACATTTCAATGTCCCGGGAGGGATGTCCTCCCGGGCTCCCCCGTGAATTCAACACTAGGTTAAATCGTTATACTTTTGTTTAGAAGCCTAGTTATTCAGGTTACTAGTTTATTATATTGTATTTTTCAAGTTCGTCCCTTCTAATCTCTCCACCCCCCTCTCCCCTTTTCCTCGCTAATCTTAATTTACAGGGCCGTTCAAAATTTGCATGCAATTTTTAAAATGTCCAATTCTTGTTCTATTTTATTATAAAGCCACATTTTGAAACCTTGACCAAAGATACTTTTGAGGTCACCCCTCCGACCGTTTGGGGCGCTACCTACTCCCTCGGGGGGGGGGGGGGATATTTTTTGTTTCTTCCAAACCATATCGTATAACATATCGTTGGAAAGCTTTTAATGTGATCTTTTATTTTCTGTCTCTAGCCTTCCTTGTTTTTGGTAAGGGTCAATCGTGCTCCAACTTATGTATTGATATTTTTGACAGTAATTTCAAAGGAATATATATTTATTCTTTCGGATTTACTGTTTTAAAGGCAGAACTGCTGTCAAATTTCGCATAAGAGCCTTTTTCTTTCTAGGTTAAATTGTAATATTTTTAGTTTAGGAGCCAAGTTATTTGGGTTACTAGTTTATTAAGCTGTACTTTTCCAGTTCGTCACCTATACATCCCCCCCCCCCCCCCCGATCCCAATTTTCTTAATTATGGTCCAATTTCAATGGGACTTTTTTTGACATTCTCCCCGAGTCATTTGTTTACCAACTAAACACTGATATTATATCTGCAGCTCTTGGTGAGCACTATTTATGAATGGTAATAACAAATTTCGTCTCTTTTCCATTTTAAACTTATCATTCTTGGTTTAAAGCCACGTGACTCAAGGTTGTCGTTACTTTAGCCGTATTTTCACCCGTAAGGTTGTCAAAGTGTTTGTGTAAGTTGTATTATAAAAAAATCAGTCGTTTACAACCAAACTTACTGATTTATGATACTTTGAATTTTATGAAATTTCGGAGCTTTCCGAAACTAAAGGATCCCCTGTATGTTATTAATTTTTTTCAAGGGTGTAGGTATGAAAATACGTGCTAAAATGCTTTAAAACCTTTTTTTTTAAATAATATATTTAACAATTTAAACAAAGTGATTCTCGAGAATTTTGTACTGTTTTAAAAGGGGACCACATCTTAGAATGTAAGGGGCGTAAAAATTCGAAACTTGGACAGGGCGATGCAAAAAAAAAAAAAAAAAAAAAAAAAAATTCTCCTTTCAGAAATTCGAAAAAATATTATCTTAATTACAAGCTGAGATATTAATTATTATTTCACTAAGTGGTTTATTTCTATTAAATGTTTTTTTTAAGGCAGTCACGTGATTTTTTATAGCAGCATTAACGTTTTCTACCGTTTAGCGTGCGGTTCTTTGACGGCGGGCTGAGATAATTACTACTTTTTCAATATCAAAAATTTTATATGTGTTCATACCACTATTTTCGAATAGTAATTTCACAAATATCTTGAATTCTTGCTTAAGACTACCACCCCCTATCTTCGTATCTTCGGATAGGTTGTATAAAGGAGTTTCGTTTAGATACACTTTTGTTTTGAATAGACTGCGCTCCCTGGTGGTGGAATATAGAACTAACAGACCGCGATTTCATTTAACACTAGAACGGCGGGAGGGGTCATTTTGACACCTGAGAACTTTCGTCCGTTGATTACTTTTGTTTGCTTGGGCGAAATCATTTGAAATTTTTTGACTTTTCCTAAACAGATAACATATATTTCTGAAAAAAAAATCAGCTTTCTAGATTTGTTAGTTTTTGAAATATTGACTTGTATTCCTAGAACGGCGGACGGGGGTCATTTTGACCCTTTTAGTAAAATACTCTTTGTACTCGAAGCTGCTTTTGTTGCTATACTATATGTTCGAGGAGCAATTAAAAAAAAAGGTTTAGATTTTAATTCATTGTCGTCCAAAGCATGAGGAATACTATTTTGCAAAGAAATTATCTCAAGAGATGGATTCAAAGAAAGAAAAATATTTTTTAGGTTTGATGAAAAGGCAACGAAATCTAGCAGACTACAGACTGATAAATTTGCTCTTGCATCTGAAATGTGGAATAAATTTATTGAAAATTGCAAAACATGCTACCGACCAGGACAAAATATTACAGTTGATGAACAATTGTTCCCATCTCAAGATAGATATAAATTTACGCAATATATGCCAAATAAATCGGATAAATTTGGAATAAAACTTTGTTGATCTGTTGACGTTGATACTAAATACCTCTTGAATGAATTTATTTATCTAGAAAAAGATGAAACAGGCAATCCTTAATTACTTTTATCGGAAAATGTTGTCATGAAATTAACAGATCCCCATCTAAACGAAGGTAGGAATATTACGACAGATAGCTATTTTAGTAGCATCAAATTATCAGAAATGTTAAAAGCTAAAAATACAAGTTTGGTTGCACAATGAAAAAGAACAGTAGAGAAATTTCTATATCATCGAAAAATATGCGCAGTACTCTTTATTCATCGAAGATAGTGGAATGTGATAATATGACACTTATCATCTATCAAGCCAAAAGAAAGAAAGTGTTTTTCTACTGAGCTCATTACATTCTACTATAAAAACTGAACACGGTCTCAAGAAGTTGCCTGATTCAATAAAATATTACAACGCAACGAAGTATGGTGTGGGTATGCATGATCAGATGTGCCGAAATACTCCGTGAAATCGGTTTCTAGACGATGGCCTGTACATATCTTTTTCAATATTTTGGATCATGCAGCTTTAAACACCTGGATAATTTATAAAAGTGTAACAGGCAAGCCTATTAGTAGAAGAGATTTTCTATTAAATTTAGGGGATGAGTTCAGAATGGATCTTATGGTTTCAAAACTCCCAAAGATCTTTTCTGAGTCTTCAGAAGAAAAAAAAAAAAAAAAAAAAAAAAAACACGAAAATAAAATAGATATGAAGAGAAAAATGTCAAGTACAGACATGCAATGGAAACAAATCTCAAGAATTTTGCGCACCATGTTTCAATGTTGTGTGCAGAAAATGTACTGGAAAAATTGCTATTCTTTGTTACAACTGAATTAATTCCTAATCCGTGTGCACAATTTGGAGTATTATAAGCATTAAATAAAATTGAAAAAGAATGCTTAACATATTAATCATTCAGCTACACTTATAATTAAATAACGGAAACAACAGAACAAATTTCTCATTTATGGATTTAGAGAGTGAATCATTCGGCGAATAAGTTAGATGAAATATATATATATATATATATATATATATATATATTATTTTATAAATTGTGTTTTATTTTAGTTAACATTAGTTTTAATTTGTGAAAACATTAATTTTAAAACGATTTTTATATCAAATTAATGAGTTTTTTGAGTAGTTGTAGTATGGACCAATTAATCGCCATGTAGGCGTTACATATACAGTACTTCTAAAATTCAATAAATTATCGAGTAATATTAAATATAAATTATGAAATACACGGAAATTACATATTTTTGCCAAAGTATGGCATTTAAAATTGTTTTAGCATTGTTATTTCAGTATTTTCATCGAGGGGTCAAAATGACCCCTTTCCGCCGTTCCAGTAGGTAAGATTTTCCCGCCGTTCTAGTGTTAAAGTAGAAAATCTAACAAGGCGATCTGTTCGAAACTTTAAGATAGTTTATAACACATAAAAAAAGTTTAAAAAAGAATGGTGCGAAAATTTTGGGAGGAGGGGGGGGGGGGGGGAGCCCGCTAGAATTTTTTTTAAGCCTTAGCGTTCCTTACCGTTTCAGGTGGGGTTTTTTGACGGAGTCCTGAGATAAATGCTACTTATTAAATATAAAAAAGTCAAAAGTTTAGTTACCACTATTTCCGAATAGTAATTTCGGCAAATAGCTTAAATTTTTTATCAAGATTGCCACACTCTTGAGTAATATATCTACTGATAGGTTGTTTAACGGAGTTTCGCTCACAGTTTTGTTAGGAATAGAGTGCGCACCCTGGTGGTGGAATCTGGAACCAACATAACGCGATTTTGTTAAAATTAGGAAATCTAACAATGCGATCTGTTTTAAGCTTTAAGATTGTTTATAATACATGATAAAAAATTATAAAAAAGAATGGCGCGTCACATTTCGGGGGAGGGGCAGAACAAAATTAGAAAATATAACAAGGCGATTTGTTTGAAATTTTAAGATAGTTTATAACACATAATAAAAATTTTTTAAATGATGAATGTCAAAAATTGGTGGTGTGTGTGTGTGTGGGGGGGGGGGGGGGAGGTGAGCGCGTTTTTCCGACCCGGTGGGCAAAGTGGGGGGGGGGGGGGTACACCTATACGGTGCTGTAGGCAGCGGGAACCCGGTTCGCGGTTCGTTCGCTTCGAGATTTCATATTAGGCGGAACCCGCTAGTTACTAGCTATAATGTTAAAGATTTCCAAGCAATATACATGTGCGTCCACTATCCTTCTAAGACAGTAAAATTAATTGATTTTTATTTCTTCTGAGAAAACTAAATTTTCACGTCTTGCAGCGACGTTTTTTTTTTTTTTTTTTTTTTTTTTAAATAAAAGAACTTTAATAAACTTTGCTAGTTACATTATTAAACTCAAATTGTAAGAATACTAAATCGGTTCTTATGGCAACATGAATTATGTCCCGGAAAATTTAAATTTTAATTCAGGCTGGAAGAAAATCACAATGATTTAATTACAGGGACAGTCAAAAGTTTTCCGTTACATTACGGCCAATGGAAAAAATTATTTCAAGTGCATTTTAAGGATGTTACAGACTTTCAAACAGAATGAAATTGATATGCACTTATGAAGTGCACTGCTATAGTACGAGCGCACCACATTTGCCACGTTTGACGCGCAATTTCCAACTTGTATTTAACCGAGACCTTTCTTAAAAAATAAATTTAAATAAAATCTAAATTACAATATTAGTAAAATTACATCTTAAAACTAATAATTTAAAAGTTAAAAACTTTATTATTTGACTCAAAGGTCTGTAATAGCTTACGACTGGGCACCTGACTTTGTCTACCCTCTAAATGTGAGGTATGAGAGGTGGTCGCTACGGCTCTGCTGATTCGCTAAGTTTTGAAATTAATATTTTTGAGCTTGTCTGTGCGAATCTGTGACTATCGAAATATCGATTCAAGTATCGATTCTAGAATTTGAGAATCGATTCTTATTGTGATCGATTCAGTTTTATACGATGTCAATTTTAATCGATTCCTGAATTTTCCAGAATCGCCCATCACTACTCCGTTCACAAAAAATTTAAAACCGGCAGCGGTGACTGCGCTAGTTACCTTTTTTTAGATGGTTGTGTTTATGACGACCAATTATCAACACGAGGGATATGAGCCCTAATGGGGGGGGGGGGTGCCCTTCGTGGGGGTCTTTCTAAGGGAACCTAACCCGTATTAACGCTTGGAAATCCAAGGTTCGAAGAAAACCACGAAAACTCCGAGCGATTGGGCCGACGGGCGCGATCAGCTTCCAACCCAGCACCTCCCGTCTACCAGCTTCGAGAGCAGAACCTCTCGGCCACTAGTGTGGCCCCTTTTTTTAGAATAGAGAGATATAAATATAATTCCAAAATCTTCCTGGATCTTTATTTACATAATTTACAAAAAATTAATAGTTAGTTATCTTATGAATTTCCCCACTACATTATCTCTTTTTAAAGACAATTAAGTTAAATATTATTTTTCATTATAGCCCAGATGTGTATAATAAAAAAACATTTCCAAAAATAATCTTTTTGTGAAAATAATTTGTATTTTCAACTTTTTTCTCAAGCACTGTTTAGAACTTTATAGATAATCGGAAAATCAATTTATAATGAGATAAGTACTTTTTATCTTGATAAATCTTAAATCTTGCATGCATTTAGTTATTTATGAGTTTTACTTCAAGAATTTTTTACTTGCTTTCGATGTATCGTATGAAAAGTACATAAGTTATTTTGATAATGTCGAATATAGGTTAGCTTTAAATATAAAAAAGCATAAAGTAACATTACTACAGTTATTACTCTTAATGCTACAGATAATAATGTTTAATAATATGTAATTTGTTGCGCATTATATTTTTCTTTTAGCAATCAAATTAAGCTTTAAAATACCCTATATTATTGTCTCGCACTACGAATGCCCTCACAGTTTCCGTTCGTATAGATAGGCTGTGTTTCGGAGGGAACTTCTGCGATCGCACATTCGATCCAGGGTGGAAAATCTGTACAAAAAATACTATACACGCACTTCCAAATCTGTAGTTTCAATTACAAGTAATTTTGCAAGTTATTATTTTGAAAGAGCAGCGCAATCGAACAGAAACTGGCATTTACGACATATTTTTTTTTTATTTTTATAATTTGCGTCATATTAAAATTAAGAACTCAGTCTTTAAATGTCGAACATAGAATGAATTCTTAATTTTAGCCAATTAAATCGTTTACAAATATTTAAGGAGAACTATTCCAAGAAGATATGAGTGTGAAATGCATATATATGGATTAAAGAAGAAACTTCATCGCCGGGAATGGTGGCGTGTTCCTGTAATCCAGCGTCTGGGAGGCTGGAGTTGTTGGACAGTTGGGAGTTCTGTCCTCTGTTTACCAATGCTAATCGGGTGTCCATACTAAGCACCATGTCGATATGGTGGACTCGAGGGAGCTCGAAATCACCAGGTCGTCTAAGGAAGAGTGCACCGGCTCAGGGCGGAAACGCAGCAGGCAAAAGGTCTCGCACTGTGTAGTAGTAGGATAGCACCTGAGAATGGGTGGTAGAGGGCTTCCTGACAATATAATCGGACACAGTTCTTTTTTTGAGATTTCCCGGTAAATATTAGGTTGTAACGAAAGTTTCCCGCCACAGCAAATATCGTCTTTTCAAACAGTTCGCGTTGTCGTATTTGCTCATATTTTGTCAAACGACTTTTGGCATTTGAAAGAAAGAGACTTGCTTTATAACACTGCGTTGTGAAATTTGTAAAAAAAATATCGTTATAATTATATACAGGGTGTCTGAAATGGAATTATCACGCTGCCAGATTAGAACCAGCATTTACTTCCAGTCCTGTTGCAAAAAAATCAGCGACAGAATGTCACCGAATCATGTGTACAGCTTTAGGCACTACTGTTGAATCATATGACACTGTGAAGGTTTGGTACCGAAAGTTAAAAAACAAGTACTATGACATTCAAGAAGCAGAGCGCTCTGGCCGGCCTACTGATGTTGATGAGGCCCGCCTGCGAGAACTTGTGGAAGAATATCAGTATTCAATCACTCAAGAGCTAGCTCAGCATTTAGACGTTAGTGCCATGTCCATTAGCCGCGCTAGGCATTGCATAAACTTGACGTACAAGTTCAATCGCTGGGTGCCGCATGAGCTGACTCAAGCAGATAAGTGCAGACGTGTTCAGGCCTGCACTAATCTGCTCGTATATCAACGCAAGGACAAAATTCTGAACCGTTTCGTCACTTGTGACGAAGAGTGGATTCACTTCAACAACACAAGCCGAAAAAGGGGTTGCTCTACTCCCGGTGAGCCCGTCGGCAGCGTCGCAAAACGCAATTTGACTAACAAAAATATAATGCTTTGTATCTGGTGGGATTGCCGTGGTATTATCCACAAAGAGTATCTGGAAAAAGGTAAAACCATGGACAGTAAGGTGTACAGCAAGATGCTAGTCGGTGTTGACGCTGCTGTGAAGGTAAAATGTCAAAATGAGTTCCGGCGCAAAAAGATAATGTTTCATCAAAATAATGCTACATCACATGTGTCTGCATTCACCGGCTGGACTCTGTATGGACTCGAATGGGATCTTTTGCGACACCCACCATATAGCCCCGACATCACTTCTTCGGACTACTACCTTTTTTCACACTTGCAGCAAGATCTTGCTGGTGCTATCTTTAATTCTGCACAGAACGCCCGAAATGAGGTTGATCTGTTTTTGGACCTGCGGCCCCCATGTTTCTGGGCCGAAGGCTTTGAAAAACTACCAAAACCTTGGAAGAAAATCATACATTCGGATGGTGATTACTACTCTCACTAAATGTACATGCTTTCATGTTTTTTTTCTAACTTTATTAAGAACTTTTTTTGGCGGAAAACTTTCGTTACAACCTGATAATTTCATAATTTAATTTTACAGAAATATGTAAAAACTACAAAAATTAAAAACTTATATATTTTCTTTTATATTTAAAATAAAATATTTTTTTTAGATTCAGAGAAAAAAATTAAATCAATCTTTATAAAAATAATACAATACACGCACTTCCAAATCTGTAGTTTCAATTACAAGTAATTCTGCATGTTATTCTTTTGAAAGAGCAACGTAATCGAGCAGAAATCTGGCAATTACGACATATTAAAAAAATATATATATATAATTTGCGTCATTAAAAAATAAGAACTCAGTCTTTAAAAATCGAATATTGAATGAATTCTTAATTTTAAGCCAATTAAATCATTTCCATATATTTCAGAGTGCCCCACCAGTGGCCGAGAGGCTCTGCTCTCGAAGCTGGTAGACGGGAAGTTCTGGGTTCGAACCCAGTCGCGCCCGTCGGCCTAATCGTTCGGAGTTTTCGTGGTTTTCTTCGAACCTTGGATTTCCAAGCGTTAATACGGGTTAGGTTCCCTTAGAAAGACCCCCACGAAGGGCGCTCCTCCCCTTTAGGGGCTATACCCCTCGTGTTGATAATTGGCCGTCATAAACCCAAACCAAACCATATATTTCAGAAGAACTATTCCAAGAAGACATGAGTGTGAAATGCGGATTAAAGAAGATGCTTTATCGCCGGGAGTGGCGGCATGTTCCTGTAATCCAGCGTCTAGGAGGCTTGAGCTGTTGGACGGTTTGAATTTGGGGGTTCTGTCCTCTGTTTAACCATGCTGATCGGGTGTCCATACTAAACACGATGTCGATATGGTGGACTCGAGGGTACTCGAAATCACCAGGTCGTCTAAGGAAGAGTGCACCGGTTCAGGGCGGAAACGCAGCAGGCAAAAGCTCTCGCACTGTGTAGTAGTAGGATAGCACTTGAGAATGGGTGGTAGCGGGCATTCTGACCAATATAACAGAATACAGTTCTTTTTTTGAGATTTCCTGGTAAATAATTTCATGATTTAATTTTACAGAAATATTTAAAAACTACAAAAATTAAAAATTTATACATTTTCTTTTATAATTAAAATAAAATATTTTTTTTTGATTCAGAGAAATACTTAAATCAATCTTAATAAAAAAATACTATACACGCACTTCCAAATCTGTAGTTTCAATTAAAATTAATTGTGCAAGTTTTTCTTTTGAAAGAGCAACGTAATCGAGCAGAAATCTATCAATTACGACATTTTTTTAAAATTTTTTTTTCTAATTTGCGCCATTTATAAATAAGAACTCAGACTTTAAAAATCGAATATCGAATGAATTCTTAATTTTAAGCCAATTAAATCGTTTACATATATTTCAGAAGAACTATTCCAAGAAGACATGAGTGAGAAATGCATATATATGGATTAAAGTAGAAACTATCGACGGCAATGGTGGCGTGTTCCTGTAATCCAGCGTCTAGGAGGCTTGAGCTGTTGGAGGTTCGGTCCTCTTATTATCCATGCTGATCGGGTGTCCACACTAAGCACGATGCCGATATGGTGGACTCGAGGGAGCTCGAAATCACCCGGTTGTGTTAGAAAGAGTGCACCGGCTCCGGACAGAAACGCAGCCGGCAATAGCTCTCGCACTGTGTAGTAGTGGGATAGCACTTGAGAATGGGTGGTCGAGAGTATCCTGACCAATGTAACAGAACACAGTTTTTTTTTTTTAGATTTCCTGGTAAATAATTTCATGATTTAATTTTACAGAAATATGTAAAAACTGCAAAAATTAAAAAATATATACATTTTCTTTTATAATTGAAATAAAATATTTGGCACAATCCCAGAACAGGCGAGACACGCCATTTGGCGACTTTTCTGACAAGCGCCAACAACCTCACTTACGGCAACCTTAAATGCGGCAACCTGAAAATTAACGTGATTGGTCCACTTTCCTAACTACCGCCAGACTGCTTTTTACTACGTCATCATCCTGGGATCATGGGAAATACAACATTTATAAATAACGACGTATTAGAAAACACAGGAAGCCTGATTTTTATGAGATTCAAAATAAAACAAACGATTTAAACACAAATTTATTGAAAAATGTGAAAATTTAAAACTACCTTTCCAAAACAGAGTAACGATTTAATGATTAAAATTTTCATTTCTCAACAACTTTCAGAAAAAAGCATCGCGCCATTTAATCTTTTAAAGTACCTACCTATATCAGAGTAAACATTGAACAATTCATTTCTAATTTACGGAAGTATGAACGCTTCGCATTCATAAAATAAAATGTATATCACTGAATACAGCAATCTCAAAAATGCTCGAAACTCGTAAGCGGTAGTTAGTGTCTGAACGTGAACGCTACGCGTTCATTAAGAAAAAAAAAAAAAAAAAAAAAAAAAAAAAAAAAAAACATCACTGGATTCAGCAGTTCTGGCTCTGCAGCAATCTAAAAATGTACAAAACTCGTAAGGCCGGCATACATGAGAAATATACAATAAACGGCTAATATAAAGCACTACAACAAAATATGCATAGAATTATTAACATACCTTAACAGACATCTTCTTTTTTGAAACCCAACTCTAAAAAATGTTGCATTGCCATAATTTCTGAAATTTCCAGTCGTCGGTGAACTTCTTTTAACTTTCCAGCAAAAAAAAAAAAAAAAAAAGTGAACAAATTATCACAATTTAAAATTAAATTATACAGGTACTTTAACATGCAAATTTTACAACTAAAAAGAGCAAAAGAAATTTAACAATATCAAACTTTGCCTTGCCGTTATTTTAATTTTACAATTACAAAACGTCTCCCTTTTACACCTCGTTCTACACAAATTACAAAACATGCGGAGTTGAGTTGTCAAAACCCCGCTGAGCTAATTGTATTAAAGTTTTCAGGTAGGTGTAACCATCCAATACACAACAAACCAACCAATCCCATTAAACCGATCCAATTCAAGACCACTGTAAGCGTGGAACGAATTTACGAAACGAACTGGTAACAACAAAAATCCATTTATCGCCTCGCCAAATTGAACGATGCCAAGTGTCTCCGCTGTTCTGGGATTCAGCCAAATATTTTTTTAGATTAAGAGAAATAATTAAATCAATCTTTATAAAAAATACTATACACAATGGGGGGGGGGGGGGTTCGTCCTTGGAAATCAGTTGTCGATTGGAGGGAGCTCGAAATCAGCAATCCGGATATGAGAGGGTCGGATAGGAGAGTGCTTACTTTAAGTCAAAAGTTATTCATTTTTTATTTATATTTATTTATTTATTATTATTTTTTTTGTGTATCTTATATTTAATATTTGAAGAAACAAGTTGGAACTTTTATCGGCGTCAAAATATATTAAATTTTAAAATTTGCGAGTAAATTTTAAGCTTGCCCATTTTTTTTCTTTTTTTGATGGAACCAATTGGTGATTTGATCAATTTCATAAGTGTCTAATTTTTAAAATTTACTAGTAACTTTTAGGCTACTCTGTTGTTATTTTTAAATAAAAATAAAAAAGTTTACAGTTACAGACTTAAAAAACAAAAAAAAAATTTTCTAGCAACTTTCAGTGATAGTAAATAATTAGTGATTTTATCAATGTCAAAAGTTATTAATTTTTAAAAATTACTAATCACCCTAAGTCTACTCTGTATTTTATTATCGCATGTTTCTTTCGTCGATGTCAACATTTAGTAATTTAAAAAAAATTGCTGGTAGGTTTTAGGATATCTTGTATGTTATTTCTAAATAATAATAAAAATGTGTCGCTTTTATCGACTTCAATTTTATTTTAAATTTTCTAGTGATTTATAAGTTTTTGTATGTTTTATCTCTGAAAGAACTAATAAGTGATTTTATCGCCGTCAAAAGTTATTAATTTTTAAAATTTGCTAATAACTGTAAGGCTACTCTATATTTTAGCATCGCCTGTGGTATCGCAATTGGTGCTTTTATCCATGTCAAAAGTTTCTAATTTTTAAAATTTGCTGTAGTTTTTAGGCCCCCTTGTATGTTATTTCCAAATAATAATAAAATAGTGCATTTTTTACATACATTTTTTTTTCTAATTTTCTAGCAACTTTTAGGTTTTCCGCATTTTGCCTCCGGAGAAACTAATTAGTTATATTACTGATGTCAAAACTTATTATTTTTTTTTGAAAATTTGAATAACGCTAAGGCTACTTTGTATTTTATTATCGCGTGGTGCTTTTATCAAAGTCAAAAGTTACTAATTAAAAAAAGTTCCTGCTAACTTTTATGCTACGCTGTATGTTACTTCTAAATAATAATAAATAGTCCAGTCAAAATAGACGAAAAAAAAGGGAAACATAGCCAAAACTGGAGGAGATCTGAAAATTTGGGAAAGCCTTTAAGACATCATTCTAAATAAAATTCCAAAAATCTTAATCGATCTGGCTGGAGCAAAAAATTTTATTCAAGGTCAAAGGTCAAAGATAAAAAAAATTCGTTTTTCGCAGATATCTGGTAGACGACAGGTTTTACCGTAAAAATAGTTGTTATAAAAATTGAAAATCTTGAAATTTTCTACAAAAAAGATCTTTACACCCCCCCCCCCCCCCCGTTTGTGAGATATTGCGATTTCAAAAATTGTAAAAATCTAAAATTTTCATATTTTGCATAATATCTACACTTTCTGAATGCAGTGCATGTTATTAGCTGTTGAATGGAATAAATATAAGTAGATATAATAAAATTAAATATAATAAGGTCAAAGGTCAAGGTCAAAATAGACATATAACATTGCCAAAACTGGAGGAGACCTGAAAATTTGCAAAAACTTTTAAGATATCATTCTAAATGAAATTCCAAAAATCTTAATCGATCTGGCTGCAGCAAACAATTTTATTCAAGGTCAAAGGTCAAAGATAAAAAAAATTCGTTTTTTGCAGATATCTGGTAAAAGGCAGGTTTTATCGTAAAATTAGTTGTTATAAAAAGTGAAAATCTTGGAATTTTCTACAAGAAAGGTCTTTACACTGCCCCCCCCCCCCGCCCCCCCCCCCCGTTTGTGAGATATTGTGATTTCAAAAATTGTAAAATCAAAATTGTAACTTCAACACTATATATACTACTTTACTATATGCCCAGGAAAATTTAAAAAGTTATGGCCACGATGTATGTATTACTACTTTTGATCAACCTTTGTATGCTAAAGCACGAGAAATTGTATCTGCTGCACCTCAAGGATCTGAATTATCAAAGACTGTAGTAAGACTTGGAAGATTTCATTTAATTATGTCGTATCTTGGGGCCATTGGTTATATCATGCAAAGAAGTGGTATCAAGATGCACTTTCTTTAATTTATGCATCTAATTCACTAGAAAAAATGCTCAACTCATGCTTACGTCATGCTTACGTCAGAGCAGTCAGAGCTCATACATTAGTTCATCTCACTTTAGCAACAATAATATCTAAAAAACTTGCCATTGATGATAATATGCATGAAAATCTTAAGAATATGGTTGAAGATGTAATAAATAATACTATTTCATATGGTGATATTGAAAATAGTGACAAAGATGTTAAATCATTACTTTATAAGTTTAATGAAAAACTGAAAGAATCTGAAGGACGAGGCCCTACAGCCAAACTTTGGATACAATATTTTCGTATGCTATCAATAGCGAAGGAGTTTATAAGAGCTGAACGTATGGGAGATTGGCAAGCACATTTGAATAGCGTTAAAGAAATGCTTCCTTACTTCCATGCATCAGGACATTTTCCTTACGCCAAATATGCACACTTGTACCTCCAGGATATGCTACAATTAGAAAATTCGATTGATCCTAGTGTTTTCAGCAAGTTTACGCAATGATTCTTCACCTTTAGACGCTCTGAAAAATTAAATTGTGGAACTTCGACGGATATGATAATTGAGCAATCACTGATGAAATCAATGAAAACAAATGGGGGAGGGGGGTTGCTCGAGGAAGAAATACGCAAGAAAGTGTAATAAGTAAATGGGTTTATAGCATGCTTGCAATGAATACTGTGTGCGAAGGATTGGAAGATCTTGCTAATGTTAAAATGGATACTACAGATCAGCATGTAGATGCAAGTGAAAAGAGATACTGCAGATGTTAAAAAACTCTTCGAGTGGTTCTCATTACATGATTCCTTTTCCTGGGGTTCAGAAAATTGTCAATCGCAAATGAAACATTTGTGATGACAAAATCAATTGTCATAATGCTCGTGAAGTTGGAATTGCTTCTATGACTAATATCATTGGCAAAACGTTTAATAATATCAAATTGAAGCGCGCTGATAAAGTATTCCCCATTTTTATGGTCAGTAGGGCTGTAAAAGTTCATGATGAGAAAGTACCTATAGATTATTTATTATTATTCCAACGCATGAGCGTTACTAAAGCTTTTAAAAATCAATTAGAGCAATTCTTCGAATATGAATTAGCTCCTTATCCATTATCACTTTTTGATGAAATTGGAATGCGTAAAACACAAAAATCGGCCGTTTACAAATGCTTTCAATGTGTAAATGTTGAATTTGATAAAGCAGATGCGACTTTTATCATCGATGGAGGTTATCTTTTACATCGCGTTGTGTGGGATCGAGAAGAAGCATTCAATGTTATTTTCGATAAATATATTCATTATGTACATAAGCATTATGATCACAACGTTATTATAGTATTTGACGGTTATGCTGATTATAAAAAAAATATAAAAGCTGCAGAACAACGTCGCCGGGCTACTAAAATACCTTCTTCTGCTGATGTTCTTTTTGATCGATTTATGATTGTTTCAACGAACCAACAACAATTCCTTGCTAATACTCATAAGAAGACTCGGTTTATTTCAATGTTATGTGAAAAATTAAATGCGGCTGATATTTCTGTTAAACAAGCTGATAATGATGCCTGCGTTCTTATAGTTGAAACAGCTATAGAACAGTCAAATACAAGTACAACATTATTGTTGGTTAAGATGTCGATTTGTTAATCATATTAACTGCACGAACTTCTATTGATAAACCAGTTTATTTGTTGAAACCGGGAAAAGCTCAGATAGAAACAAAAATGTATTCATCACAAAGTTTGGAGTATATCCAAAGTGTAGAGATCATATATTATTTTTACATGCAATAACCGGTTGCGACACGACGTCAACTCTCTTCAGAAAAGGCAAAACTCAAATATTTAAATTATTTGAAAAAAGTAAGGACTTAATTTTTTGTGCTAAAGTGTTTAAGAAAATCGACTCTTCTCCGGATAGCATTATCGCTAACGGAATTCGCTTTCTTCTTGCGATGTACGGAGCTCCAAAAAACATTGATTCGATCAATAGCTACAGATATCAAAGTTTTGTGAAGAGTACACGGCACAATAAAGTCGTACAGTTATCCTGCCTTCCACCAACATACAGTGCTGCTCACCAACATTTGTACCGAGTTTACTACTAAGTCCAAATATGGCTAGGTAATAAACTTGACCCTGAAAACTGGGGATGGGTATTAAACAATAACGACTTGGAGCCAATTAAAACCCTTCTCCCGCCTGCACCAGAAATATTGCTCCATACCATTTTCTGTAATTGCACAAAGGGTTGCAATTTCAATTGCGGTTGCAAAAAAGTTAGTTTGTTCTGCTCATCAATATGTAGCAACTGTCACGGCCAGTCTTGCTCTAATGTTGCCACAAATACAGCAGATAATGATGCTTCTGACATCAGTGAAGAAATACCAGATCCATCTGATCTCTTAGAGCAATGTACAGGAGTTCAGCAGTCCGAGGAAGAAGATGATGAAAATGCAACTCAAGAAGTAGAATTCGCAGACAATTAATTAACAAGCTAAAATTATTAAAAGTCTAAAGGCCTTTTATAAAGAAAATTTCAATTTTTATAATAAACTTCAATTTTTATAATAATCATGATTACAATAAAGCTTACCGTTTAACAGATATCTGAAAAAAAAAAAACGAATTTTTTGTATCTTTGACCTTTGACCTTATTATATTTAATTTTATTATATCTACTTATATTTATTCCATTCAACAGCTAATAATATGCATTGCATTCAGAAAGTGTAGATATTATGCAAAATATGAAAATTTTAGATTTTTACAATTTTTGAAATCGCAATATCTCACAAACCGGGGGGGGGGGGGGGGGTGGGGGGTAAAGATCTTACCAGATATCTGCAAAAAACGAATTTTTTTTATCTTTGACCTTTGACCTTGAATAAATTTTTTTGCTCCAGCCAGGTCGATTAAGATTTTTGGAATTTCATTTAGAATGATATCTTAAAGGTTTTTGCAAATTTTCAGCTCTCCGCCAGTTTTGGCTATGTTATATGTCTATTTTGACTGGGCTAAAATATGTGCTGCTTTTATCGACTTCAAAATTTTGTAAATTTTTATAGCAATTTTTAAGTGTTCTGTATTGTATATCTCTGCAAGAACTAATTACTGATTTTATCGATGTCAAAATTTATTAATTTTTAAAATTTGCTAATAATTCTAAGGGTATTCTGTAAAGGTAAATTCTGTATTTTATCATCGAAATCGGCGCTTTTATCGATTTCGGAAGTGTCTATTTTTTTTTAACTTACTAATATCTTTTAGGCTATCCTTTATGTTATTTCTAAATAATAATAAAAATTTTACTTTTATAGGCTTTTTTTTTTTTTTTTTTTTTTTTTAAATTTCTAGCAACTTTTATGTTTCTATTAATTCTTGAAATTTATTACTAACTCTGTATTTTAGCACCGCATTGTGCTTTTATCGACAGATTATGAACCACAGTAATTTAGAGAATGCATTAACCAATATATGCAGGAAGCCAGAACAATTGAACTAGACGAGAAACAAGATTGTTGTTGAAACTTCGTTCTGGGCGTTGCTATAGTAACAATAGGAGGGAAAGAATCTGAAACAAGTAAATTGATCCTTTCAAGTTCATTTACACTAAAGGTAGTCAGGTCAGGATTACAATAGTTCATGGGTATGTCTACAAACATGTGGTAAGTAGATTCGAATTACATGTTTGATTATTTACTTTTATTGATTATTTGATTTCATTAAATTTTGTTTAAAATTCGAGTTCTAAAATTCAATAATTTTGTGAGTAAGTCTGTATTCAAAGAAAATAAAATTGTAAACTTTACGAAAAAACAGAAAAATATTAAAATATACAGTCGAGTCTCTATATAACGAAATCCATTGTTCCAGTAAAAAATTCATTATATAGAGAAATTCGTTATATAGAGAATGAGTAAAATTCCTATTTAATGTGTAAATTTTGAACAAAAATTACTCTTGAGATGTTTAATTAAGAATTTGAAATGTTTAACTATAAATATTAACCTAATATTGTATTTCTGAATTATTTAAACAGTTTCAAAAAAGAGAACAGACATTTATTTGAAAGCATAATAAAAATCACATAAGGTTGGTTGGTTGGTTGATTTTGTGACGGCCGATTATCTACACTAGGGATATAGGCCCGAGGGGGAGTGCCCTTCGTGGGGGTCTTTCTAAGGGAACCTAACCCGTATTAACGCATGGAAATCCATGGCTCGAAGAAAACCACGAAAACTCCGAACGATTAGGCCGACGGGCGCGATTGGGATCGAACCCAGCACTTCCCGTCTACCAGTTTCGAGAGCAGAACCTCTCAGCCACTGGTGGGGCCAAAATCACATAAGGAAAACTTACATTAATTTTAGACGAAAAAATCTGTAATTTTTCGCTGTTTTGATTTCAAAATTGTTACACGCTCGAAAAAAATGTTCACACTTTAGCAAGGAATGAAAAATTGTATCGGGAACATTTTCCCCCATTTGAATTCTCATTCACCTTGAAATTCAATTACCTATCTGATCCCGCTCTTATATGTGTAACAATCCAATTGACACTGTTTTAAGAAGTATGTTGGAAGGTGTGTGGGAGGGGGGGGAGGGAGATGAATTTGTTGGGCATAAATAAAGGAGATTCAAGGTAGAAAAGTAAGATAAAAAACTCAACACTGAACGATAAATCACTAATCAGTGATGGAAAATTGATTCCATGTGATTTGGAAGCTTTTTTAAAACAATAAATAAAGAACATTTTATGAAAAAATTCGTTATATGGAGATAGATATTTCGCTATATGGAGACTATTTTTAATGAGATCATGGGAAAAAGGGACCGCTGCTCCTAAAAATTCGATATATAGAGAAATTCGATGTACGGAGTTTCGTTATAGAGAGACTCGACTGTATTTATTAATTATGTAGGGAAGTCATAAGTGATGAAGATATAAACGTTTAGAGAAATATTGAAAGATTTCCTTCCTCAGTTTTGGGTATTTTATTTCAAAGAAAGTTATTTAATGTTCACGATTACACTAGTTCATTTATATATATACAAACGTGTGGTGAGTACATTGGAATTACATGTTTGATTACTTACTTTTATTGCTGATTTGGTTTCAATAAATTTTGTTTAAAATTCAAGTTTTAAAACTCAACAATTTTGCTAGTAAAAGCCGAAATTCAGAGAAAAAAAATGGTAAACTTTGTGAAAAAACAGAAAAAATGTTAAATTATATTTATTAATTCTGTAGGGAAGTTATAAGTGGTGAAAATATAAAAGTTTAAAGAAATATTGAAAGATTTCATTCCTTAGTTTTGACACTTTATATCGAAAAAAGTTATTTAAGCTTCACAATTACACTCACGATTAACTATTACACTAGTTCATGGATATCATGGATATGTCTACAAATATGTGATGAGTAGATTCGAATTGCATGTTTAATTATTTACTTTTACTGATTACTCGATTTCAGTAAATTTTGTTTAAAATCGAGTTTTAAAACTCAATAATTTTGTTAGTAAATGTCTAAATTCAAAGAAATTAAAATGGTAAACTGTGAAAAAATATAAAAAATATCAAAATATGTTTATTAGATTTATAAGTGAGGAAAATATAAAAATTTAAAGAAATATTGAAAGATTTCATTCCTCAGCTTTAGACACTTTACTTCAGAGAAAGTTATTTAATCTTCATGATTACACTAATTCATGCATATGTCTATAAACATGTGGTGAGTAGATTCGAATTACATGTTTGATTATTTACTTTTATTGATTGATTTCTTTAAATGTTTAAAATTCGAGTTTTAAAACTCAATAATTTTGTTAATAAATGTCTAAATTCAACGAAATTAAATTGGTAAACTTTGAGAAAAAATATAAAAAGTATTAAAATATTTTTATTAAATCTATAAGTGAGGAAAATATAAAAATTTAAAGAAATAGTGAAAGATTTCATTCCTCAGTTTTAGACACTTTATTTCAGAGAAAGTTATTTAATCTTCACGATTACACTAATTCCTGCATATGTCTACGAACATGTGGTGAGTAGATTCGAATTACATGTTTGATTATTTACATTTATCGATTATTTGATTTCAGTATTTTTTTTAATTTAAATAATTTTGTTTGTAAAAATCTAAATTAAAACAAATTAACATGGTAAATAACATAAATTACATGACTACAGACATACACAGATGAAATTTTATTAAAACCAATTAGGCCCCACCAGTGGCCGAGAAGTTCTGCTCTCGAAGCTGGTAGACGGGAGGTGCTGGGCTCGAACCCAATCGCGCCCGTCGTCTTAATCGTTCAGAGTTTTCGTGGTGTTCTTCGAACCATGGATTTCCATGTGTAAATACGGGTTAGGTTCCCTTAGAAAGACCCCCGCGGAGGGCACCTTCCCCTCCCCCGGGCTCATATCCCTCGAGCAGATAATTGGCCGTCAAAAATCAACCAACCACTATTAAAACAAACTAAAAGTTACGGCTATTTCTATAGCCTATCAGTACACGAACAGAGTCACAAAACAGCAAGAGCCACAGCAATTGAAAAACAGTTAAAATTACGGTTTAACCAGGATAGCATAATCAACAAGAACCTGGGTACTGGGTAGCTTCGTTAATTAGCGATTCAGCCAAAACAGACCCTCAAGGAAGACACGACTAATATATACGGAGCAATTAGATTCTACAATTTGAGCATTTTTAAAATCGGGAACATGATCAAACTCAAGCAGTGTATGAGCAACCATTCTTGAATTGAAAGAATTTTTATGTTCCTTGAGTCTTGCATTCAGACAGCGTTCAGTCTCACCAGTGTAAATCGAGCTGCAACTTTTACAAGGAATTTTGTAAACGACACCATTCAGGTCAAATTTCGAATATTTATGTTTAAAACTATTGAAAAAATTACCAATGCGATTTAAAGGAACATGAGCTGTCGTACCGTTAACATCCTTGAATATAGCTGAAATTTTTTTAGAAATATTACTGTAATAAGATGCAGCTCCTATAGGATTGACAAGCTGGTAAGGAGTGGGATACTGGTGAGATTTACTCGTAAGTTCTGAAATAACTCTATGACACCAACGACGTGGATAGTCGTTGAGCTTTAAATCATTAATTATCTTATTAATTAGATACATTCTTTAGAATGGTAAACTTTTGAAAAAATAGAAAAAATCTTAAAATATATTTATTAAATGTGTAGAGAAGTTGTAAGCGATGAAAATATAAAAGTTTAAAGAAATATAGAAAGATTTCATTCCCTAGTTTTCGACCCTTTTAATAAAAACAATTTAATCCTTTCGGGTAATTTTTTTTTCTTTTTGGAAAAAACTATTTTTTGGTTGGAAAACTTAAAAATATTTATCCAAATGGCAAACATCAAGGTTTACTTAAATTTAAAGAGTACGTCATTTACTTAAATCTAATGAATATAATTACTTTGCTTAGTATTGATAAGATAATAGATCTAGGAAAATTTTTGAAAACGTCTGAAAAATTCCTTATTACACTTAGGATTAAATACGCATAAAAAATTTCCAGTATTTTCTTCTTCTTTCTCATTTTTCATTACTTTGTGTTTATAAATTATTCTTGCAGTTTCCTTATCTCATAATTTTTGATTTAAAAACATGTCGAAAAATATTATTATATATTCGTTAAAGTAAAACACAAAAAAAGTTTTTTAAGGAGTCTCAGGACTCTTAAAGCTTCAAAACTTTCGAAATTTCAACTTTTTTAGATGTTAAACTGCTATCATTTTTGAGCATTTTGATACAATTATTTCCTTGAAATTACCATTAGAGCATAAGTTTTATGGCTTTTAGAATTATACCCGCTCAATAGCTAATGCGCTGTTTTCCGAAACTTTGAAACCGTTTTCCTTCGAATGATGTTTTTGTGCATAACGAGCAGGATATCTCAAAACTTCTGAATATTTTTTTCTGAAATTTTCAAAACGTATATTTCATGTTAATCTGTATGAACGGAACCTACAATTTCATTTTTATTGCCCAGAAAAATATGTTTTAGGTGATTATGTACTTGAAAATTTCGAAATTTTGTATTAGTTAAATACAACTTAGTATTAAAAATATAAAAATGCTTTCAATACAAATTTATTTAGGTTCAGGATAATTATTATAATCTGAAGTATAATTAGGCACCAAAAATTTCATTCTAGTTGCAAAATTTATTTTATAACCCTGCGCGTAAGCTATTACACCAATTTTCTGCTCGACAAATGTCTGACAGTTTGGAACCCCCTATAAATACTAATTCTGAAGCTTGCAATTTTTTAAACACATGAAATGGAAGAACATACTTATTTTTTTCATGCAAATAAATATTTGGGCCCCACCAGTGGCTGAGAGGTTCTGCTCTGGAAGATGGTAGACGGGAGCTGCTGAGCTCGATCCTAATCGCGCCCGTCGGCCTAATCGTTCGGAGCTTTCGTAGTTTTCTTCGAACCTTGGTTTTCCAAGCGTAAATACGGGTTAGGTTCCCTTAGAAAGACCCCACACGGAGGGCATGCCCCCCCACCTCTTAGGACCTATATCCCTCGTGCTGATAATTGGCCGTCATAAACACAACCAACCAATAAAAATTGCGTTTTTAAATCATATACATTTTATGATATTAAATGTTGAAAATGGTCTTTTTTCTTTTTTTCCAATTTTAAAAGTTCTGAGACCCTTTAATAACACAAACAACGTTACATATGCATAAACATAGCTGCTAACCTGCAAAGTATTTTGTTACCACTAAAATTTAATGGAAATTTTTGACTTGCTTCATCGTTAGAAATTGTTAGATTTCGCCGATTGTTTTAGGTAAAATTTACTATTAAATTTGAGTTGTGAGAAAAATCCGTACAAGTTGGCAGCTATGCATAAAGTTACAACTCAAAACATTATTAATCCAATAACGTTCATAATAAAAAAATAAGTAATATTAAAATTTTATCAAATTTATAAAAAAGTTAGTAATGAATTATGGTCACAAAGTTAGATAGGTAGATATACATAATTAATTTACAACTATTGATAAATTTGATAAAATTTTAATATTACTTATCATTTGATGAATAACATTTTGAGTTGTACTTTTACGCATTAATTTTATTTATGATATTAAATAATGTGTTATACTTTAAAAATATATAAAATTTTAAAAAAATTATCAAAAAGTTAGTAATGAATTATGATCACAAAGTTAGTTAGATTGGTAGATATGCATAATTCATTTACGACTTTTGATAAATTTGATAAAATTTTAATATTAATTATTATTTGATTAATAACGTTTTGAGTTGAACCTTTACGCATTAATTTTATTTATGTTATTAAATAAACTTTTTGAATTATACTTTATAGATATATAAAATTTTAACAAATTTATCAAAAAGTTAGTAATGAATTATGATCACAAAGTTAGGCATATTTATATAATACATTAACAACTTCTGATAAATTTGATAAAATTTTACTATTAATTATTATTTGATTAATAACGTTTTGAGTTGCATCGAAAAATAAACTTCATTAGGGGTTCTGAAATTTAAGTTTGATAATTCCTAATCCGGAAGACCGAATGACTTGAATCAAAAGTTAAATTTGCCGAAAAATCAACATATGATGTCAAAGCAGTGACATTTGTATTCTATGATTTCCGTCACTTACTAAAAGGTCTTGAGTTCTTTTTCTTTCTTTTTTACAGGCTGTAACATGCAGTTTATTAAACAAACTTATCTCGATAACTACAGTTGGATGGTGCAAAATTTAATTGCATTAAAGATTAAAAAGTATTTTTAAATTTTCAATCATAATTAATTATTAACCGATTAAAATTCGTTAAAATTTCGTTTATTTTTTTTTTAAAGAAATAATCTTTAAAAAATATATAAGTAAACTTTCTGCAAGTTTTACAATCACGTTTAGAAAAAATCCATCCACATTTAGGTCTCACCAGCAGCTGACAGATTTTATTTTCAAATCTGGTAGACAGCAGGGGTTGGGTTCGAACAGGAGTCCTATACGGTCGGGTTGTACTCGATCCGAAGACGAAAACTCTGATTAAACTCAACTCTAAACCCGACCGGAATCCGAAGTATTGAAACCTGAACCCAAAGTCTTCATCATGAAACAGCACCGAAAAACCATGGCGAGAATTATTTCTTCCTTTGTCTCTCACAGTCACTTGGATTTTCACGAAGCATTTTTTATTTAAAAAAATTCTCATAAACTTGTCAATGATCTCTCCTTATCTCGTTTTCTCTCTTCAGCTTGGAAATTACTTTTGTAATTGTTTCCCTTCTTTTCTTGTCTCTTTTCATTTTATTATATAAAAAATGTTTTTTATTTCTTATGTTTTTCTTGCGTTTTCTCTTGCAGTTTTAATTTTATTCTTTAATTTTCTTATTTAATTTATTTAATTATTCATTTTTTTTTTTAAATTTCAATTTGTCTATTTCTTTTATTTCCTGTACTCTTTTCTTTTCTGTTAATTTTTCTATCTTCTTGGCAACACTTTTCTCTTCCGCATGTGCTCCTTTGTGATAGGTATTTACCTTTTAGCTAGCGTCACCTGTCGCATTCCTTGCAAGCTCTCCTCTCTGCCGTTACTGTTCATTCGTGAACTTGTCTTGTTACGGACAATGTTTACATTGGCTGATGACGGTCTGTTAAAATTTACATCCCGAAACGCGTCCTTGCGTGCTTTTTTTTATGGTGATTCATACAAAGTTTTATAATTTAGTCGCAAAATAATATTAATCCATATATATTAATACAATTATGTAAAATTAGTCTAGAATCATATCTCTAATATCAATTTTATCTTTTCTGTATAAAAAAGAACACATCCACGCATTACTATTCAACTATATAGATTTTTTCATTAAAACAACATTCACAACTTTCTTTTGAAATGTCGGGTAGAGATCTGCACGGGCCGGTCCGCTGCTTATCTTCATTCACGGCGTCCGGGTAATACTTTTTCCTTAAAACTCGGGCCGGGTAAGGCCTAGTAACTACTCTTTACGGTTCGGGCCTTACTTTTTTCCGGAAGAATCGGGCCAGGCCCGGCCTAACTTACTTTTTCTGTACAGAGCCGGGGCTGGTTTCATTCCTAGTCTCCACGGCGCAAAATTTTTAGCCCTGGTTTTGAGGCAGCCCGTGTGAAAATCATTGTCTCGGCGTGTCCTGCCCTTTCAAAAGTTTAGTAAAATTAAGCCTTTCCCGAAGATTTTTGCAAAAAGTTTATACATTTTTAAATCGTCATTATTCTATATTTAAACATTAAAATTTATTCTTTTTAAAGAAAAGTAGATTTATACGCTTATTAAAATATAGCTAAATTAAAATATAGTGAAACGTGTGAAAAAGAACCTGCCTATGACGGAATTCTGTTTTAAACTGAAAAATGTGTTGATCCATGCAAAATCAATATACTAATACGTAAGAAAAGTATATATAATACATTTACGCTTGCTAAGAAGGGAATTTGTCTATAACGCATTTTCTCCCCTTTTCTATGTAATCGAATCTTAGAAGATTTTACTGCATAGCATTTTTCAGATTTTTAACTTTGGAATATGGATTAACAATACTTGGAATATGGATTAATAATGTTAATGATAACTGGAACATTTATATACAAGAAATAGAGATTCATTAAAAAAATAAATACCACAACCTGCGGCACTTCTATAAAAATGGAGATTATAAATCTGAAAAAAAAGTTAATATAAATATTTTTGGTCAGAACGCCTAGTACGAGACAAATTTTTAACCAAATCGACGTAAAAATCAATGTTTTGTATAAATTCACTCAGGCCGAGCCTGGCTCGGGCCTAACTGTTAACTTTTTACCGGGGCAGGCCAATATTTGTTTTGTACGGGCCGGGCCGATTTGTGTTCCTATGAGTCGGACCGGCCCGGTCCTGGAAATTTCTGCCCGTGCAGACCCCTAATGTCGGTTCAACCAGTATTTGACTCGAAAGAATCAAAACTCAACCGGAAACCGACCCACATCGAAACACATAAGATAAGGGTCAACCCGACCCGATGCAGGGCTCTAATTCGTCGCGCCGTGACTTGCTTTAAACCCGAAGTTCTTAAGCCCGAAAATAAAGAGAGGTCTTTTAAGGGGCCAGAGGTAACCTTTGAAGCGTCCAAAAATCGAATTTTTTTTAAATAGCTTATAATTAAATATGATTCTTTGGGAACATTTAAAATCAAACCCCATACAAAAATTCGCATTAGAAGAGAAGTTATGTCTAAAACACTTTGAGCTTTTGTTAGATGATCAACGGTTTTTTCAATCTTTAAAGCCAATTTTCTCAAAACAGCGATTTTGATCATTGCGCGCACGATTTCTGAAAAACGATTGCCTAGAATTTCACGAAATTTTTGGTGGATGTATTACACGTACAGAAGCACAAAATGACCTATTATTATGTTTCTCAAATAAGAAGTTTAGAATTCACGGCTACTTGTGTATAAAAAAAATCCCAATATTTCGAATTACTCTAAAAAAAATTTTTCTTCTCGAGATCTACAAGTTTTATTTTTTTCATTGTAGGTCATTTTGAAAACACTTTATATCTGGTACTCATTAAAAAAATCTTGGCTTGTTTCAACCATTGAAATGGGAAAAATCATGCGCGCAATGCATGCAAGAATAATTATTTCGTAAAAATTGTATTATCTTTAAAAATAAATTAAAAAGCACACTATATATATGTATACCTTTTCTAACAACTTTGATTGATAAAATAAATCGATCCTAACATGTGTCTTCAATTTTATAATTAAAACTTATTTAGTTAAAGAATGACTGCAATTCTTACAGAGGTCACTTTTCCATGTACTTTATTGGTTCAAAGGTTTACCTGATCCCTTAAAGGATTCGTTCAAAAAGGAAAAGTGCTCACTGTCATGCAAAATCAATAAAACCTTTCTTTTCGAACACCATTTGTGGTTTTTAACAAAAGGACGGGAGAATCAGCAATTGGTCAGGAGATAAGATTAGATCGAACTTGAAGGAAAATCTCCCCTCTTGCAGGATGTCCAGCATTTTCCTTGTAAAGCCATAAAAGATGAGAAACGCCGCTTGACCACAAGAAAGCGTCACCTGACCAGAGCAAAAAGACCCCGAGGAGAGGGATACGTCTAACCAGTGGCATAGCTAGAGCATTTCGTTTGGGGGGGTGTGAAGATCGAATTTACCGAATGTTCATAGTCATTTTTTTTTTTTTTTTTTTTTGTATTTACAGTACAGGACCTATTACCCAGAATCCTCGGAACCGAAGGCTTTCTGGATTTTGGAATTTTCCAGATTTCGGGTCCTCTCAAATTTCACGTTTTTTTCGCGATCCTTTGACGAAATTTGCGTTTTTTTTTTCACGATCCTTTGACGAAATTTGTGGGGGTTTTTTCGCGATCATTTGACAAAATTTGAGTTTTTTCGCGATTCTTTGACAACATTTGCGTATTTTTTCTACGATCCTTTGACGAAATTAGCGTTTTTTCGCGATCATTTGACGAAATTAGCGTTTTTTTCCAGCGATTCTTTGACAAACTTTCAGATTTTTTTACGATCATTTGACAAAATTAGCGTTTTTTCGCGATCATGTGACGAAATTAGCGTTTTTTCCGCGATTCTTTGACAAAATTTGCGTTTTTTTCGGGAATTTTTGACAAAATTCGCGCTTTTTCCGCGATTCCTTGACAAAATTTGCATATTTTATATGATCATTTGACGAAATTGGCGTTTTTTCCGCAATTCTTTGACAAAATTAGCATATTTTTTCTACGATGATTTGACGAAATTAGCGTTTTTTCCACGATTCTTTGACAAAATTTGCATACTTTTTCTATGATCATTTGACGAAATTAGCGTTTTTTCGCGATCCTTTGACAAAATTAGCGATTTTTCCGCGATTCTTTGACAAAATTTGCGTTTTATTTCAGGATCCTTTGACAAAATTCGCGTTCTTTCCGTGATTCTTTGACAAAATTTGCGTATTTTTTCTACGATCATTTGACGAAGTTAGCGTTTTTTCGCGATCATTCGACGAAATTCTTGTTTTTTTCGCGATTCTTTGACAAAGTTTGTGTTTTATCGCGATCCTTTGACGATATTCGCGATTCTTTGAAAGACGTTCGCATTCTTTTACGAAATTCGCGTTTTTTCTGTGATTCTTTGACGAAATTCACGTTTCTCTGCAATTTTTTGACGAAATTAGCATTTTTTAACGATCCTTTGACGAAATCATCGTTTTTTTTTCGCGATCCTTTGTCAAAATTCGCATTTTTTTCGCGACTCTTTGACGAAATTTGCATTTTTTTCAGAATCCTGTGATGAAATTTGCGGGTTTTTTGCGATTCTTTGACGGAATTTGTGTTTTTTTTTTTCGCGATTCCTTGACAAAATTCGCGTTTTTTCTGCAATTCTTTGGAGAAATTGGCGATTTCTTCTGCGAACCATTGACGTAATTGATTTTTTTTCGGCGCCCATTTGTCGAAAATCGCGATTTTTTTTTATGTCCGAATTTTCGGACTGAAGACCAATTTTTTTTTTTAATTTTCGGAAAATTCAGAACAGAATCAATCACCCCCGGTGAAATATCTGACGATTTTCTTCTTTTAACGAATCTTAATATAAATTAATTTTATACTAAAATTGGAGAGAAAAAATGATTTTTTCCTAATGTCGGAGGGAGGGGAGGACGGCTTCGTGTTATCTGGCGGCTGAAATAACATATTTTAGTGGTTACACGTCGTAACACAATGGATTGAAAAAAAAATTAGGAATCGGTAAAATTTTCAAAAAATTTCAAAATTTTAGTACAAATTTACAAATTTAGAAAATTTTCAAATAATTATTTTTTTCGGATTTCGGGTCTTTCCGGATAATGGGTCCTATACTGTATTTGTATTTATTTGTATTTTGTATTTTTTCACATTGTTTTCTTTTGGGCGAGAGGGGGGGATTAGACATTTATTTATTATTTCAGTAATATATAAATAAGCAGACCAAAAAATTTTAACAAAAAACTAAATAATTTCAACCATTTAAAATTTTACAAACTGGAGGAGCGAGGGTAGTAGAAATTATGAATGGAGGGAGTGAAATAGATAACTGCTGATTTATTTATCGTATTGCACAATTACAAATAAAGCAGAGGAAAAAAGTAATTTTAAAGACTTTAACCCTTAACTGATCAGGTAAAGTGTTTTCCACCCCAGAGAAATTTCATTTATGAAGAAATTTTTTTTTGTGGTATTTAGATACGTGTATTTATATGTATATGTATGTACACTTACAGTACTTTTTCAGCTGTTTTTATTCAAGTAAATAATGCAAAATTCACATGAGATTTTCTTACTTTAATTCGTAAATTTTGTTGAGTGCACAAGACAAGAAATCAAATTTTGGGGTTGTATACACACCACCTCACCACGTTATATATATATATATATAAATCACCTCATCACTTAAGGTTTAAGCTTTTCGTGCTCGATACTTCAGTGAGGGGGGGGGGGGGGGGCAAAGGTAAAAGGAGTAATTTGGGGTGAGGTGTAAAAAGACAGATTTAGATTGATTATTTATTATTACAATAAAAATAAGTTTAACAGAAAATATTTTAAAAATAATTATTTTTTTCTTTTATTTATAACTCAAAGTTTGAAATTTGCAATACTTTTTAAATTTTAAGTTAGAAGTCTGTACGGGTAGAAATTTTCAGGCCCGAGCCAGGCCGACACATAGAAAAAAAGTCAACCCGGCCCATTATAAAAGATAGGCCTGAACTCGGCCAGACCTGTCAACAAAATTATTGGCCTGGCCCGGCATTAAAAAAAAAATGAAAATCTCGACCCGAGCCTGACACGGCCCGAGTGAATTTTTACAAAACATTGATTTTTACGTCGATTTGGTTAAAAATTTGTCTGTACGAGGAATCTTGATCAAAAATACTTAATCTTAGCTTTTTTTTTTTTTTTTTTTTTTTTTTTTTGTAATCTTTATTTTTATAGAAATGCCGTAGGTTGCGATATTTTTTTTTTTAAATAAATCTCTATTTGTTATATGCAAATGCTTCGACTATCATTATTTTTGTTAATCCATATTCCATGTATTGGAGACTTAAAAATCTAGAAAATGCTATACAGTGAAATCTTCTAAGACGGAATCGCACTGTAAAGTAAAAAAATGCATTACAGACAAGTTCCCTTCTTAATAGGTGTAAATGTATTATATATCCTTTTCTCACATATTATTATATTAATTTTGCATGGATCAACACCTTTTTCAGTTTAAAACAGGATTACGCATAGGCAGGTTCTTTTTCACACGCGTTGCTATATTTTAATTTAGCTTTATTTTGCTACCAGGCCACGCTCAGACAATGATTTTCATACGGGTTGGGTGAAAACCGGAACTGAAAATTTTGGCCCATGAAGACTTGGAAGAATGAAACCAGTCCCGGCTCTATACAGAAAACATTAATTAGGCCTAGTCAGGCCTTATTTATGTTTTGCCAAAGCTGACGTTTGTAACAGATTTTTTTAAAACGTGGCAAAAGATCATTATGAGGTAGCAATTGATTATAATTTTATATGTGATACATTTATCAGAAAATTAAAAAAGTCTATTGGATTTCAAAGCACTTCATGCCTTATGCCTGCTGATTTCATGCTTCTGGATTAAAAAAATGTCTACTTAAATGTGTCAGAAAATTTACCATTCGTAAAAGGAGTAAAAATATTTTTTAAGAACAAGTATTTTTTTTTTTGTTCATAAACGTGGCATTTAATTCGAAGTTAGAAAATTATTTAGTTATTTCAAATTTTAATCCGTGTATGGTATATTTGATAATTTTGATGATATGTGACAAATGCACAATATAAGAATAGGAGGATTTTTGGATTTTATTTTTTCTTTTCTTTTTTTTATTTCTCTTTTTCCATAAATATTTATCCAAGTAAAAACGTAAGATAAAATAAGAAAATTAATAAAAATTAAATAAAAATATATGAGAGAATTGGTTGATTAGTAGTTTTTATTTTCTCTGGTAATTAGAATAAGGATAATTGTTGCAGATTACTTCAATGAGAAAATTTCAACTGTCTGCCCCCCAAAGCAGATCAAAGGACCAAAACAAACTACAGAGAACGACGAAAACATTTAGTAGACAATGTTGCATAAAACCGGACAGAAGAATTTTTTTACTTGGAACTTTTTTACATAACGTTTTTACTTGGATTTATAGAAAAAAGAGAAAGAAATAAAAGAAAAAAAATTCAAACCCTCCTATTCTTATATTGTGCATTTTTCTTTCACATATGATCAAAATTATCAAATACACACCATACACGGATTCAGATTTGAAATAACTAAACAGTTTTCTAACTTCGTATTAAAAGCCACGTTTATGAAAAAAAAAACACTTGTTCTTAAAAAATAGTTTTACTTCTCTCAAGAATGTTAAATTTTCTGACACATTTAAGTAGACATTTTTTTATCCAGAAGTATGTAATCAGCAGGCATGACCGCATGAGGTATGAAGTGCTTTGAAATCAAATAGCACTTTTAAATTTTCTAATAAATGTATTACATATTAAGCTATAATCAATCGCTATTTCATAATGATCTTTTGCCTATTGTCATGTTTAAAAAATAATCTGTTCCAAACGTCAACTTTGGCACCATTTTCTGAAAGACCAGTTACCTTTATAGGAAAAAAGAGAAACGCTATTCGTTTACGAATAAGAAAGAATATCTGCAAATTTCGTGCATTTAAAAATGAAAATTTCTTCACGAAAGTGTAAAAAAAGATACAAGTTACGATTTCAGATCAGCTTTAAATAGTTTTTAAAAACCACAAAATGTGGCTAATCAAACCTGCACTTTATTTGTAGGATATTTTTTCTGTTGAATTTTTAAGCTGGAACTCGTAATATAGAAAGTTATCAGAATTGAAATAGTCAAATATCATGTTGAGCAATTGAGCATAAGTATACAAAAATTAAATATTATTTTAATTTACAATAATAGAAAAAGAGTCTCGAACACAAAAAGAATTTTTTTAGATGGAGAAGGGGAAGGGGACAGAGAGTAGACAGTGTGGAAAATTATTTTGTGTTCTGCAAAATTACTTTGCTTGCATTTTTTTGTGAGCTGTAGCGTTGATTCTATTACACGAATTAGCCTGATTGAAGTCAAAGGATTTTTTTAAATCAATTTAAATTAACTTTGAGATCCCTTCATTTCAGAAAACAAAGAAAAAAATGGCTTTCAGTTTTTGCAGCAGAATGTAAATGTATGTCTCAATACGCCAATTAGAAGAAAAATTAATGTTTTATCATCAATGCACTTGCTTTATATATCAATACAACTGATGATTTTAAAACAAGTTCAAAAACATAAATAAAAAATATCTTTTCGAACTGAATGACAAGAACCAGTGTTGCAGTCGTAAAAAAACAAAGGATATACGCTAAAGTCATGAACATTCATGGATACAATATACGCCAATGCTTTATTTGAGAAGCAGAGGGTATGCGGAGCTTCTTAAAAAAATCCAGAGTGAGGGTATACGGCGTATATCTCCGTATACCCTCCACTACTACGTGACAAAAACAGATCCAGATCTTAAAACATATCGTCGGTTTATATTAAGTTACAAAGGAAAAAATCCAATATTTTATAGTTCTCTGTCTTATATTATTTTTCTTTAAAGCGGTTCTCGAGCTTCCTACTGAACAACGCAAAAATTTTTCTGACACATTTTCTGTCTCATTTTAAGCATATTGGCAGGCTTGACTGTTGAAGCGGAATACAATGGAAACTAGTTTTACATTTTTTTGATAAAATTACTTATCACGTTATAAGCAAATGTTGTCACATGACGACAAGTTTTTTGCCTTTCTCGAGCTGCCGTGTCTGAATTTAGGTTCAAAACGTTAACTTTGAAAATATTTTCTGAAAAATCTTTTGCGTTTACCAAAAAATGGAAAACGTCTTTCGACTACATAGTTTCTGAATAACAACACCTGCCAATTTCCGAACAAAAATGAATTCAGAAATGTCTCAGAAAGTAGCTCTTCTGATTTGAGAATACCCTTAAGGATTTTTTTCCCGCATTTTTTTTAAAATAAGTTTTTCAAGAAACTTTTAGTTTTTCGAAGATACAATATACCATTATATATAGTAGCTAATAGGGATGTAACGAATATTCGGTATCTATTCTGTATTCGGCCTTTTCGGTCATATTACCGAATATTCCGTTAGGCCGAATATCAAGATATTCGGCCAAACCGAATACTTAAAAAAAACTTTTAAAACATTTTTAAAAATCTTACACAATTTCTACTTTTAGCTGTCAAATTATAAAGATGTTCATAAAAATTAGAAACAGAATCATATTTAAGTAAAAGAGAATATTTTTACATTATTTGCTTTTTGTAAAGTATTACTTAAGAAAATTAACCATAATGGAGATTTTCATAGGAATTAACAATGTAAAAATGCAACTTCCTGAACTTTTTCTAGTAAATAATCGGTTTCTTGCTTTCTCACACAAAAGTGCGCTTCTAATCGAAACAGAAAAACTTTCAGGGTTGATAATACACATCAAGAAAGACAATTTTTGCTCAGAAAACCACAATCGAAATCCACTTATTCAGTTATAAATAAAGTGTATCTCATCTCATTCGAGGTCAAACTTGGATTTTCATTTGTAGATAACGAAGATAGATAACCTAACGAAGATATCATAGCTATATTTTTTAACAAACTTGCTTTGATTTCTGTGAAATATAATATCATGATGAGGAGTGCTGGAAATTGCCATTTTTCATATTTAAACAACTATGAGGTAGACATTCCTTTATTCAGAATGCAATTTATAGTATTTTTACTGTGTCACTGGCCAAAATTCAATCATTTTCAATGATATCATCACATTTAATACAAACTAAATTAATATGAAACAAATCTTGCTAAAATATCTTCATTTACTGATAAAGTTGTGAACGAAAATTCAGTTTCGGCTTGTAGTTGCACACCCAGAATTTTTGACTAAATATATTGTAATTTTAATGAAATAAATGGAGTGAGGGGTTGTTTTTTGTTCAAAATTTTTTTGTCTTGACCATATTATCTCTGTTTTTTACAATTTTCTAGGAACAATGTGTATGTAATCTCTGAAAATAATCGCCCATTCGAAACACTGATCTAAGATGCATTTAAAAACTTCCTTGCTAAATCAAAGACAGTAGAAAAGTTATTTTTGCTGAGTTGATTGTTTTAGAATTTAAATATATATATATTCACTTGGTTTAATTCACCAGAAGAAGCAATGAAATATCAAACTTTTTTAATTAATAAAATTTTAAAATTCTCTTCTTAAATAACACAAAGATTTTTTTCATGTATAAAGTTTACTTGTAAAAAGTTCTTGTTTATCAATATGTAAATTTCTGCATTAAATATTGTGTAAAATTATTTTAAAATTTAACATTTTAATGCCTTTAATCTTTGAAATATAAAAGTATTCGACAAGCCGAGTACTTGGTATTTGGCCGAATAGTTACTACTCAGCTGGCCGAATATTCGGTACTCGGCCTAACAGTTAATTCGGCTAACCGAATATTTGGTATACGGTTCGCTTGTAGGCCGAATATTCGGTAGAAAAGCTATTTTTGCTGAGTTGTTTGTTTTAGAATTAAAAAATATATATTCCCTTGGTGGTTTAATTCACCATAAGAAGCCATGAAATATGAAACTTTTTTAATTAATAAAATTTTTAAATATTCGACCAGCCGAATATTTGGTATTTGGCCGAATAGTTACTACTCGGCTAGCCGAATATTCGGTATCCGGTTCGCCTGTAGGCCGAATATTCGGTATTCGGTCAAAATCACTATTCGGTAAATCCTTAGTAGCTGATGTAATTTTATTACACAGTTTTAATTTTCTTTGATAAGAAAAGATTCCCTGTTCTCTCTTATTTTTTGCTTTGAAAAACAGACAATACAACAGAAAAAAATCTGGCGACATCCTGTCCACCGAAAATACCGCGAAATATCAACCCTCGATAGCTTTCAGAGTCAAGCAAAACGAATTTTAACGAACAAGAAGTCTGGCCTTCTAATTTCATTTGCATTGGTCAAGCAGTGTACGCATTTACCCTCAAGGCACTCTTCTCCAGATTCCTTTCTTGAATGAAGCGAAGATATTTTCTACCCTTATCTTCTAGCTTACAGGGACACTGCATAGAAATAGGAAGAAGCTATACTTAATCTTCTAAGGGATACTGTAACCTGGACCCCTCTCCCTCCCCTTCTTACACCCATGGAATAGTTAAAAGGTGAAATTGCAATCGACTCCCAGCGAAAAAAAAAAAAAAAAAAAAAAAAAAAAAAAAAAAAATACATAGTGCAAAGAGAAAGGAAGTTTCTAATTAGAAAATCTATATATTTAAAATATTTAATAATTTCAAATATGGTTTGACATTGTTTTCTGTTTTGCAATACATTTTGTAATATGTTTTTAAAAATTCTTAAAAAAAAAAGAAAAAAAATCAGAGCCAAATGATGCAATTTTTGAACGAAAGTGAAATTACCGAATGTATATGAGTTTACCGAAGTGGGGGGGTGTCGCACCCCCCACACCCCCCCTGTAGCTACGTCCCTGCGTCTAACTGGAGCTAAAAATCAAAATAACGAACTGAGACGAGGAGTCAAACTCTTTCCTTCTTTCCACCCTCTCTTGGGTGTTGTGTTGTTTTATGACAGCCGATTATCTACAATAGGGATATGGGCCCGGGGGTGGATGCTCTCCGTGGGGGTCATTCTAAGAGTACCTAACCCGTATTTACGCAAGGAAATTAAAGGTTCGAAGAAAACCACGGAAAACGCCGAATGATTGAGCAGACGGGCGCGATTGGTTCGAGCCCAGCACCTCCCGTCTACCAGCCTCGAGAGCAGAACCTCTCGGCCACTGGTGGGGCCCGCCCTCTCTTGGAGTATATGGAATTATGGAATATAAGTTAAGAGGCTACTTCAGTCAGGCGAAAACACCCGTTCGCTAATGCTAATCCAATGGAAGAAATTTTTAAAGATACCTCGTTTGCATTTCAATTTTTTAAAATAATTTTTTTCGCATGTATAGCTGCGATCGATCTCTACATCGGCCGTTTTTTACTTTTTCGATTTTGTTTTCAGGTATTTTTAATGAGGACGCTTTCACTTTCGGAACCGGTTTCGAAAGTGAAAGCATCTTCATGAAAAACATCTGCAAACAAAATCGAAAAATTAAAAAACGGCCTTTGTACAGATCGATCTCAGCTATCCAATGCGAAAAAAAAATCATTTAAAAATACTGAAATGCAAACGAGATATCTTAAAAAATTTCTTCCATAGGATTAGCAATAGCGAGCGGTTTTTTTCACGTGACTGAAGTAGCCCCTTAACAAATCCCATTCTTCCCACCTTCTTTCTACCCTCATCTGGAGGTCACGAAGTACGGGAGGGATTGGTAACAATTAGTTTCAGGTGTATGAGATTTACAGATTTTTTTTTCATCAAAAACCAAGCTTGACTAGTTTTCTTTCTCTTTTAACTGTACTGAAATGCATTAAAGACACCATAGAAATAGGATTTCTATGAAAGACACCGACTGTTAGTTTTCGGAATCACCATGTAATTTTAAAAACAACTGTTTAACAATTCGCAATGCTCGTCGTCCTAACTGTTTAGAGTTTACAGTGGTTTTCTTGGAGCTTGCTTAACCCATTTATGTCTAGCGTCCCATTTTTGGGACGTTTCGAATTTTAATAATTTTTTATAATTTACTTCTTCTTTACAACATGAAAATTGTATGAAGAAATTGCCTATAAATGTCTTTATCTATTACAGAGAGATGGCAGCATAAGATGGATATTTATTTGCTTAAATGAAGGTCTTTTTTCGGTGTTTATAGATTTTTCATTTTTCAAGATAGCGAAATGTAAAAAGTAAGTTTATTTCTATTTTTGGTATCAAGGATCCAAATAAATAAGTCATTCATAATCTTAGCTTGTAGACTTCTTTGAAATACGAATTTTTTTAAATTGCGAAATTATAGGTTCAAGCCTATTTTTTATGCATCTTTGTAACGTACAAAATAGAGGGCGCTAGGCGCAAATGGGTACATTTTTTTTATTAGCCATTTAGGTGACAGTTATTGATGTAAAGCCTTTTTCAAGATGATTTTGAAATAAACTGTTTTTTATCCTCAAATACGATTATTCTTAATTTATTATTAATTATACTTATAATGTTATTAGTCTCTGTAAATAAATAAATATATTTTTTAATAGTTCATAAAAATACGATATATAGTACATAATATAAAATTTAAAAGCTTAATTTATGTAAATTTAGACAAAACATATAATTATTCCACACATGGATATTCCCATATTCGGTATGTTTACTTTTTATCAAATGATAGTCCAGGCAATAGAGACCGTATAGGGGCTCTACCTAGCAAAATTCATGGTAGTTCTGGAAAAAGGCTTACTATATGTTTTTTGGGTCACTGAATCCGAATTTTTAACTTCCCACCAAAATTTCCCCCGGCAACCCCCCCCCCAAATTTTGGTAAAATGCCCCTCCACCCCCCCAAAAAAAAGGTTTTTATTAAAAAAAATCAATTTTTTAATTGTTTTAGGGAAAAAGTATCTACAAATACAGAAAGTGGACAAAATTTGCAACAAATTAGATATATGACATTATGACTTATGATGAAGGGGAAGGGGGGATCTGCCTCGGAACATGCGCACGGTGCTGCGTGAACTAAGTTGCGCAATTCCACTTAAACACTCACACGTTTACATTCGCCCTCCCATCTCCCCTCCGAACTTACTCTATAAGGTTTACCTTAAGTATTTTGGGTCGTTGAATCCGAATTTTTAACTTCCCCCAAAATTTCGCCCCCTCGAAACCCCCCTCCCCAAATAGTTGTTTTTAACTTAAATTTCTTATTGTTTTAGGGGAAAAGCATTACGAAATTCAGAAACTAGACAAAATTTGCAACAAATAGGATATATGACATTATGACGTAGGATGAACGGGGAGGGGGAGGCCTGCCTCTGAACATGCACTGCGGCGCTCGTGCTCTAAGTTATGAAGTCCAGGCAATAGGGGATTTTACCTGGAAAAATTAATACTAGTTCTGGATTTCGACTCACTTTATGTTTTTTGGGTCGCTGAATCCGAATTTGTAACTTCCCACCAAAATTTCACCTGGCAACCCCCCAAAAAATTGATTTTTTGTAAAAATTTGGTTTTTGAGAAAAGCGCGCGGGGAATGTTCCGAGGCAGCCCCCTCTCTCACCGTTTATCCTACGTCATAATGTCGTCTATCCTATTTGTTGCAAATTTTGTCTAGTTTCTGAATTACATAATGCTTTTCTCCTAAAACAATAAGAAATTTAAGTTAATAACAACTATTTTGGGGGGTTTTCTGGGGGGGGGGGAATTTTGGGGGGAAGTTAAAAATTCGGATTCAGCGACCCAAAAAACTTAAAGTAAACCTTATAAGGAAAGTTCGGAGGGGAGATGGGAGGGCGAATGTAAACGTGTGAGTGGTTAAGTGGAATTGCGCAACTTAGTCCACGCAGCACCGCGCGCATGTTCCGAGGCAGATCCCCCCTTCCCCTTGATCCTAAGTCATAATGTCATGTATCTAATTTGTTGCGAATTTTGTCTACTTTCTGAATTTCTAGATACTTTTCCCCTAAAACAATAAGAAAATTGATTTTTTTAATAAAAACCGTTTTTGGTTGGCTTTTTACCAAAATTTGGGGGCTTGCCTTGGGAAATTTTGGTGGGAAGTTGCAAATTCGGATTCAGCGACCCAAAAAACATAAAATAAGCCGATTTCCAGAACTACCATTAATTTTGCTAGGTAAAATTCCCTATTGCCTGGACTATAAATACAAAAATAATTTAGCGCAATTTTTTTTAGTATTTTTCCAGTTCATTTTGCAACATTTTAAAGTGATTTTACCAACATATTTGAGAAAACAAATTCTGGCATAAATGGGTTAAATACGGGTTAGGTTTTCTTACAAACCCCCTCGCCGATATTCTTTCATTCACCTTTAGAGCTAAAGTGATTATTTTACAAATGAGGAATAACTCATTTAGTAATTTGAACGTGACCCTATTTCCAATGGAGACAGAAGTATGATCTAAAATTCACGTCACGAACATAGGAATCAGAGCGAGCAGATTGTAACATGTAGAAAAAAAAAAGAAGAAGACAAAGAGAATTATTGAATAGAGGTTCTAAAAAGTACTTTTAAAGTAGAACAGAAAACGTCGGATAAACACAGATGATATTAGATTTTTTTTTAGATTTTATTTATGTATTAGGTGGAAATGTGTCTAACATGACCGTTAAAAAAATATCTTTACGAGAAAAATTAAAATATTTTTTTTCTAATATATACTGAAACAAGTCGGAAATTGTATGTCAAGAGTGGCAAATGAGGTGCGTTAGAACTATAACTATGTTCTATAAATATTCAGATATTGGTGCCATAGCTGTTGCACTCTGATACAAAAATGCATGAATACAAAATTTATTATAATTCTCTATATTAAATCCAGTAATATGGAAATAATAAGACATGTTCTCAAAAGTTTCCTTGGCAAGTTTGGAAAAAAAATGGTGTTTTAACAGAAAATAACAGTGATCAACAACATTTACTATTAGTATTTTGTATTTATACATTTAGCAATAACTACTGTGGCGCAGCAACGTGGCATCGATTCAATGAACGGTTGTAGATCGTCAATGTTAAGTTTTTTCCACGTTTCTTGCAATTTTTGTGAAAATGCTGCTGAATTGGAATATTTATAATTCCACACACGTTTTCAAGTTAGTTTCAAACATTTTCTATTGGATTCAGATAGGGTGATTGGGCTGTCCATTTCAAAAGCAAAATTTTTTGTGTGCGAAAGCCACTGTTTGACGAGCTTGCATGTATGCTTTTGGTAGTTATCATGATGAAACAAATAGTTGCGACCAAAATTTTTTCTCCAATAAGGCAGCAAATGATCTTGCAAGATATCATTATGTATTGCACAACTTATCTTGCCGCGGATTTCAAATAACGAACAGGTACATTTTCCAGAAAATGCTCCCCACAGCATAACGTGTCCTCCGCCATGCTTCATTGTAGGAATAACATATCTCGAATGTTATATTTTGTTTTTAGGTCGTCGGTTGCAGTGTCTGTTATCACTCACAAAAAGACTGAACGTCGATTCATCAGAAAATAGTACTTCTTTCCACTTTTCACTTGACCAGTCTTTGTATTCCTTGGCAAACGCCAGTCGGGCACTCTGATTTTATTTTACTTATGAAAGGTTTTTTAACACCGACTGTTCCATAAAGTCGTACGTCACGTAAGAGTTTTGATACGGTAGACTAACTTATTTCAGCAATATTTAAGCGCGGAGAATAACTCCGTAAATCGTGGAGAATTGCAGCGACATTTTTATGCGGGTCATCAACTGCTTTTCTCCTGATAATTCTGCCCACAAGAATAGTCGTTTTCCAGGGTCCCCCTGACCGTGGCAAGTTCCGAAGGCCATGACCATCTTTATATTTTTGATTAATCTTTATATTTTTTGGTTATTTTTGGTTTTTTAAATATCGTTCACAGCAAATTTTCCGATCGACAACTTTGCCGCAATCTCACGAGAGGATTGTCCGTTTAGCGACATACGAATCACTCGTTTATGATAATAAATTGTTCAACTTTTCATTTTTGAATTTCAAATACGTTATTCACGTTGATTAATTAACAAACACGACCAAAAAAACACTTTAGCGATAGCAAAAACTAACGGATGACGAATGGCCGGAAACTTTTGCACACGCAAATTTCGAATTCCCCCACTTTGCATAAAGTATCTTCAGTATCCAATCAAAATGATCACGTGGTCAGAGGTAATTTACTTATTCCTAAAATTTGGAGCAATTGTGCTTCTTCCTCGCTGAAACGTGGTTGAGAGGTTCTGCTCTCGAAGCTGGTAGACGGGAGGTGCTGGTTTCGATCCCAATCGCGCCCGTCGGCCTAATCGTTTGGAGTTTTCGTGGTTTTCTTCGAGCCATGGATTTCCATGCGTAAATACGGGTTAGGTTCCCTTAGAAAGACCCCCACGGGGGGCACTCCCCCCTCGGGCCTATATCCCTAGAGCAGGTAATCAGCCGTCAAAAATCAACCAACCTCGCTGAAACGTTCTGTCAAACAAATAAGAAAAAACTAAGTGGCCGGAAACTTTTGACCGCCACTGTATATACATGCCACTATTTAGCTAAAATTTAATTAAGACTGAAGCTCTCTCAAAACTATTTAAAATCATCCATAGACGGCCATGTATCCAGTTGTTTGCGTGGCCCTGTATATATCATTTTACCTATATTTTACAAACAAATAATATTAAATGTAGTTTAGCTTCAGTGACCCTTACGAATTTTTTGTGCAGCCCTGTATATGATCTACAGAATTTATATACACAACGAAATATGCAAAAATTTAGTTAAACTTAAAAACTCATGTCACAACTAAAACTGCACTCCCAACAATCATCGCTAATATACAGTACTTAGGATATAGTAGTAGAGTATCCGAGATCTTTTGTGTGTCGATGTGAATACCATGCACTTTCTATTATACATGAAGTAACTTGTAGTATACCTTAGCAAAGTAAACGAATTTCATTATATGTGAAATAGTTTAACATAATTAAAATACGCCGCAAACAATATTTCCCCCTATACATTAAGTAACGAAATTATTTTGTGTGGTCCTCTAAATGAATAATAAATATTCTTTACACTGAATATTCAACAGAATGTATATTTTAGTGCACTTCATAAATGCATATCCATTTCATTATGTTCGAAAGAGTGTAACATCATTAAAATCCACTTTAAACTGTTTTTTCTCATTTGCCGTAATATAACGGAATACTTTTGACTGTCCCTGTAATTGAACTATACATCAGATTTTCACAAAATTTGAAATGACTCGACAAAATTTTGAAACGATTATATATATAAAATTTCACACCATTCGGCTGGGTAGTTTTTGCCCTGTTATATGCGGACGGACAGACAGACAAACAGACTGACAGGCAGACGAAGGGACCAGAAGACGACTATAGGTGCTACTTATTTATATAATTACGAACGCCCCTAAAAAGGGCACCCAAGTTATAAAACATATAGCGTAATTCGAAATTCCACTTGTAGACTTGAATGGTTAGCAGCATTTATTACACAAACAATTTTTATGTAAGGAACTAGGGCCATAATCCATTTATCCACTTAAATATACAGGGTGTCTCACACCAATCTAAAAATAACAATTCTCCATAACTTTAACTAAAATAAAAATATCTATCTGCACTATAAAGTATAAACGTGTCCGTGCGTAGCGCTGACGTCATTTTGACGACGGCAACAGCAGACGATTAAATTTAACTTTTATTGCAATTTTTTAAATTTCTAAATACCACACATTTTCAATTTTTACACCGTTGAATTGGGTAAAAAATGCACTTCCAATCGCAATTTGTTTGAAAACTATATCGCAATTGTTTGAGAACTGCATCGCAGTTTACTCATTTTATATCGTTTTTAAAGAAATTTTTAAAACCTGAATTTTTTTCAAATCTATATCTGTCGTGTGCAGACGATTACGAAAGAAAAATCTATTTGCGCTTAATTTTATAGCTCATCATTTGTTTCCAACTTATATTCCATAACAAAATTAAAATGGTTGGTTGGTTGTGTTTATGTCGGCCAATTATCAACACGAGGGATATGGGCCCTAATGGGGGGAGTGCCCTCTGTGGGGGTCTTTCTAAGGGAACCTAACCCGTAATTACGCTTGGAAAACCAAAGCTCGAAGAAAACCACGAAAACTCCAAACGATTAGGCCGACAGACGCGATTGGGATCGAACCCAGCACCTCCCATCTACCAGCTTCGAGTTGGTTGTATTTATGTCGGCCAATTATCAGCACGTGGGATATAGGCCCTAAAGGGGGGGGGGGTGCCTTCCGTGGAGGTCTTTCTAAGGGAACCTAATCCGTATTAACAGCGATGACCGCCTCGGGAACTCAGCTTTCGCTTTAGAGTGTTAGTGCAATCCGGAGGGGTAGACCACATCCACTCCTCCCGACTCTCAACCAGAGTAACGCTTGGAGAACCAAGGTTCGAAGAAAACCACGAAAACTCCGAACGATTAGGCCAGCGGGCGCGATTGGGATCGAACCCAGCACCTCCCGTCTACCAGCTTCGAGAGCAGAACCTCTCGGCCACTGGTGGGACCAGCTTCGAGAGCAGAACCTCTCGGCCACTGGTGGGAACAGCTTCGAGAGCAGAACCTCTCGGCCACTGGTGGAGCCCGAAATTAAAATGATTTTTTAATAATTTAATCAATAAATAAAACAATAAAATATAAATAAAACACAAATTTAAGACATGTAATCGAATTTAGTGCTTAAACCATTGAAATGAGCAGAATAAAAAAGGCTGTTTGTAAATAGCGATTTTTTGGTTATTTCTTCGGCTCCTGACACCCGGCCAATGTGAAAATACAGCTTTTTACGTTTCAAAACTTTATTTGAACTTATTATTGCTATTTTTCATATAAATATGATTTTTAAGTATCACTAAAAGGCATTCTAAAAAAAAAAAAAAAAAAAAAAATTAAATGTAAAAAATCTATAAGAGTAAAAAGAAAAAACAACAACAGTACACCCGTGTGAGGCTTTCTTGCCGCAACCATTGAGATTATTTGCTGATGCGTTTTTTTTCATTTATTTCTGATTAATTGCAATTTTTTTCCATCAAACAAAGTGTTATAACGAAATTTAAGATACTACGTCAAAATCCGCTTGAGGAACCTTTCGAAAAATACCTCATTCATTGCTGTGCCTTTTAAATTGTGCAGAGAAAAGAGGATGTTAACGTCAGAAATAATATATATGATGGGTTTTTAGCTATGTTCTGTAACCCGGGTTTACATCCCTGTACTAATAAAAGCAGAGAATTTGCCTGCCTCTGTGTGCGTTTGTTGGAAAGGGCTAGGAAAATATTCTACCAGGAAACAGAGGTCTTCCAGAATAGTGTAACAAAACTGGAACTGTTTCAAATAACAGACCAGGTGTCATGACCAAATGGCTGTTTCTGTGTTGTTGTTGTGTTTATGACGCCAACTATCAGCACGACGGCTATGGGCCCTAAGGGGGGGGGGGGGAGAGCAGTTGGCAGGATTCGAACCGGAGCGTGGATTCTCCATTGGATTTCGAGTTCAACGCCTTAACCACTCGGCCACGACTGCTTGTCACAAAAACAAAATTAATTTCCAGAAGATGGGATAAGAAACTTATAAATTTCTGAATATATAACATTAAAAATTGAAATCTTTCAGGAGCACGAGAGATATAGTCCCAAAGGGGGGGAGTGCCCTCCGTGGGGGTCTTTCTAAGGGAATCTAACCCGCATCTACGCTTGAAAAACCAAAGTTCAACGAAAACTCCGAACGATTAGGCCAACGGGCGCGATTGGGATCGAACCCAGCACCTCCCTGCTGTTTCTGTGAATTGCGTTGATTGGGATCTTGTTTAGAAAATTTAATCGGAAGAGCAACGTCAATTGAAGTCAAAGGTTCTAGGTTCGAGTCCCGGCATGGGTACATTTTCCCTGTGTCGGAAAAATTGCTACTCATATGATTTATTTACCAATCAGTATGATTGTGTTCAATTAATAAAAGCGTAACTACGCATCCGTCCTTTATCGGAGCTGTTTTTATGTGTGATTTATTCCGTCGGGCTGTTTCAAATAAGAGACCAGGTGATTTACCAAATGGTTGTCTGTGTGAATTGTGTTGACTGGGATGTCGTCCAGAAAATTCAATCGGAAGAACAATGGCAGCTGATGCCGAAGGTTCTGGGTTCGAGTTTTAGCCTGGACACAATTTCATTCATTCGGAAAAATTATTACTTGTAACTCGTATGGTTTATTTATCAATTAGTAGGATTGTGTTAAAATAATGAAAGCGTAATCACGCGTCTTTCCTTTATTGGAGCTCGTTTACGTGCGTTTTTTTCTGTCGAGCTTTTTCAAATAATAGAACGTGTGTAATTACTAAAAGATTTGTGTTGACTGGGATGTCTTCCAGAAAATTCAATCAGAAGAGCAATAGTACGTGAAGCCGCAGGTTTTGCGTTCGAATCCCGGCATTGTCACATCATGACTCAGTCGGGAAAATTACTACTCGCATGATTTATTAACCAATCAGTATGATTGCGTTAAAATAATAACAGTGTAATTCCCTATCCATCCTTTATTGGAGCTGCTTTACGTGCGGTTTATTCTATCGAGTTCTTTTTAAATAACGGACCAGTAATAATTAAACAAATGAATTGTGTTCAACGGGTTGTCTTCCAGAAAATTCAATCGAAAGAGCAATGGCATTAGAAACTAGTCGGATGTACCAATCCCAAAACTTTCTTCTATCTCATACATGTTAATACTTCAAAATCCGCTATCACACTGCCAAAATTAAATGGCAATCTATGCATCTCATGAGGATTCTAACGATATGAAATTCCGTGCGTTAGTTCTTGAGATATGACTATCACTGAAATCGTCTAAATTCAGAAAAATGCTGCCTAGCAGCGCCACCTATTGGGTGATTTATACCAAATCCTAATCAGCAACAATTTATGTCAACGTCTGACTGAATCTGAAGTTTGGAGAAAATCCGTACATTAGTTTTTGAGATAGAGCAATAACGAAAATCGTGAAAATTCCTGCATAGCAGCGCCACCTATTGGGTGATTAACACCAAAACCTAATTAACAACAACTTGTGTCAACATACAACTAAGTCTGAAGTTAGATGAAAATTCGTCCATTAGTTCTACTGATAGAGCTATTGAGGCAATCGTGAAAAAGGCAGCAGAGAAGCGCCACCTGTTGGGCGATTTACACCAACACATAATCAGTAGCAAGTCATATCAAGGACTAACTGAATCTGAAGTTTGATGAAAATCCGTGCGTTAGTTCTTAAGATAGAGCTATTGGGGAAATCGTGTAAATCCTGCAAAATTCATCATAACAGCGCCACCTGTTGGGCGATTTACACCAAAACGTAATCATCATCAATTCATATCAAGGATTAACTAAATCTGAAGTTTGATCGAAATCCGTGCATTAGTTCGTGAGATAGAGCTATTGCGAAAATCGTGAAAAATGCAGCATAGCAGCGCCACCTGTTGAGCGATTTACACCAAAAACTAATCAGCGTCAATTTATGATAGGGACTCACTGAATATAAATTTTTATTAAATTCCGTGCATTAGTTCTTGAGATAGAGCGCCCACAAAATTTGTGTCACATACACACAGACAGACAGACAGACAGACTCACGGAGTCACAGACAGACATTTTGTAAAAACATGTTTTTTGGAATCTCTGACCCCTAAAACGTGTAAATCCGTCGAAAACCGGAATTCGAAAATTTTCATGAATCCAATACTTTCTTCTTGTAAAGATAGAAGAAAGTAAAAAGGGTCTGGGTTCGTGTGCCAACGTAGTCACATTTCACTCAATCGAAAAAATTACTACTCATATGATTTATTTACCAATGATTGTGTTAAATTAATAAATTGTTAGTCACTGAACCTCAATAAAAGTACATTCACAAGATAGCTCTGTTCTTTAGTACATTAAGGAATTTGAATTTCCTTATTTAAACTTTTGCTGCTTGCATGTTTGCTTTTCTTCACATAAGAATAAAATATATGTAAATGCGGCACATTTCTTCACGTTATTATTGTTATATTTAAAAGCATTTAATTCTAGGAAAGTCTTGAATCTTTTCGTGTAAAAGGGAAATGCTAATGTTTCCGAATGGCTTTTTACTGACGACCTTTCAAAAAGTAATTTTGTTTTTGTCTATTAAAAGTTCAGTTCGTGCCTATTACAAATACAACTAGTATGTTGTGACCATCACAAAACTTTCTTCTTTTTCATACATGTCAATACTTCAAAATTCACTATCTCAGTGCCAAATTAAATGGCAATCTGTGTTCATCATGACAATTCTAAAAATATGAAATTTCGTGCATTAGTTCTCGAGGTCTTGCTGAAATCGTGTAAATCCCGCAAAATGCAGCATAGCAGCGCCACCTATTGGGTTATTTTCACCAGAACCTAATTATCACCAACTTATGTCAACGTCTAGCTGAATATGAAGTTTGAGGAAAATTAGTGCATTAGTTCTTGAGATAGAGGTATTACGCAAATCATGACAAATGCAGCATAGAAGCGCCACCTTTTGAGCGATTTGCAACAACACATAATCAGCAGCAATATTAATCAAGTTATACGTAAATCTGGAGATTGATGAAAATTCGTGCATTAGTTCTTGAGATAGAGCTATTGAGGAAATAGTTCAAAATGCAGCACAGCAGCGCCACCTATTGGAAGATTTAAACCAACACGTAGTCAGCATCATTCCATATGAAGGACTAACTAAATCCGAAGTTTGATGAAAATGTGTGCATAAGTTCTTGAGATAGAGTGATATACTAATGAGATAGATATACTGCGATAATGAGATGATAATGAGATAGATATACTGCGAAAATAGTGTAAATCCTGCAAAATGCAGCATAGTAGCGCCACCTGTTGGGCGATTTACACCAAAACGTAAACAGCATCCATTCATGTCAAGGACTAACGGAATATGAAGTTTTATAAAACTCCGTGCATTAGTTCTTGAGATAGAGCTTTTGCGGAAATCCTGCAAAATGCTACATTGCAGCGGGCGATTTACACCAAAAACTAATCAGCACCAATCTATATCAGGGACTACCTGAATATAAATTTTTATTAAATTCCGTGCATTAGTTCTTGAGATAGTGCGCCCACAAAATTTGTGTCACATACAGACAGACTCACAGACTCACAGACTCACAGACAGACATTTTGTAAAAACATGTTTTTTGGAATCTCTGACCCATAAAACGTGTAAATCCGTCGAAAACTGGAATTCGAAAATTTTCATGAAACCAATACTTAATTCTTGTAAAGATAGAAGAAAGTAAAAACAGTAAAACATATGGCATGATTTCGAAATATTGGAATTGTGCACAATTATGCTCCTTATATTTCATGACGAATGGAATGGTTAAATTAGATCAGACACTTTCAAAGTAGTTTCTATGAGTTTAAACCCTTGAAGGGCGATGGTATCTGTATGCCTTTAAAACGTCCATTTCAATCAAAATTTTAGTTTAAAAACTTACTGTTCTAGAAAATACAGAGGCTGAACTGTATGATCCTGGTGCTTTTTAAACATTTATATTTCTTGCCAACTTTAAACAAGTCGGATATTGTACGTCAAACGTGGCCGATGAAGTGCGTTCACATTCTAACGAGTTTTATGAATAGTCAGATCTTGGTGCCATAGCTGTTGCACTCTTATGCAAGAAAGCATGAATACAAAATTTATGACAATTCTGTACATTAAATTCAGTAACATAGAAATAATAGGACTCCATCTTAAATAGGACATCATCACCATGGCAACGTAGAATTATTATTTATCATGGGATAACTTTGAATGAAAGGCATAGGATTGATTTAATAGAATGAAGAAAACTTTTATTAATATCTTCTTAAGTTTGATTCGATTTTTATAAAATTTGAAAGGACTCGACAAAACTCTGGAACGATTCTATTAAATAACGCTCCTAAAAAATTGTGTGCGTGAATAGTGTTCGCTTGGGTGTTGTCCAGAAAAGTCAATTGAAAGAGAAATGGCGATTGAAGCCAAAGATTCTGGGTTCGAGTCTCGGCATAGTTACTTTTTCAATTATTCGGAAAAATTACTATTCGTATTATTTATTTACCGATCAGTATGATTGTGTTAAAATAACAAAAGTATAAGTCATTGTACTCCAGTAAAAGTTCATTTACACGGTAGCTCTAAACTTTAGTACATTAAGGAATTTGAATTTCCATTATTTAAACTTTTGCTGCTTCATGTTTGTTTTTCCTGACATAAGAATAAGATGTATGTAAACGCAACTGTGCGTATATTTTATCACGTTATTATTACTGTATTTGAAAGAATCTAATTCTAGAAAAGTCTTGAAACTTTTCGTGTAAAAGGGAATTATAAAGTTTCCGAATGACATTTTACTGACGACCTTTCAAAAAGTAATTTTGTTTTCGTCTTTAAAAAGTTCAGTTCGCACCTGTTACAAATACAAAAACAATAAAAGATATAGCATGATTCGAAATATGGGAATTGTGCACGATCCTTATATTTAATGACGAATGGAATGGTTAAATTAGATCAGACACTTTGCAAAATAGTTTCCATCAGTTTAAACCCTTGAAGGGCGATGCGTTGTATTATATCCCACTCAAGGTATCTGTATGCTTTAAAACGTCTGTTTCGATCAAAAATTTAGTTCAAAAACTTACTTTTCTTGAAAATACAGAGGCTGAACTGTTATGATCCTGGTGCTTTTTAAACATTTATGTTTCTTGCCAACTTTAAACAAGTCGGAAATTGTGCGTTAAACGTGGCAAATGAGGTGCGTTCGTACTATAACTAGTTTTATACTTATTCAAATCTTTGTGCAATAGTTGTTGCACTCTTATGCAAGAACGCATGAATGCAAAATTTATTACGATTCTATACATTAAGTTCAGTCATACGGAAACAATAGGTCTCCATCTTAAGTAGGATGTCATCCCCATGGCAACCTAGAATCATTACTTATCGTGGGATATCTTTGAATGAAAGACGTATGATGCGATTTAAGGGGGCAGATCACATCGAGCAGCCAGAAATGACCGTATTTAAAGCAGCATAAAAATCTCTGTAGTGTCTTAACCAATGAATGAAACGCAAGAACTTTTTTTTTTATTTACTTTCACACATTCTTATGGTTTGATAAAATATTCAAATACACATATATTTAGTAATATCAATTAATTAAATAATAAAGACAAAAGCGGCATATTGAAAAATATGAATATTGAAATATGCATTTTGCGCGCACGATTTTACAAATTCTACTGCAGATATATATTTAATGTTTCATATTTTGTTACTTATTATACTATATTTTACACTGAACCTAAATTTCGAAGTATATTCAAACTCTTTAGCATAATTAACAGCTTTTCTTATCATATTCACTGAATTTCACCAAAAAATGTATACTTATTTTTTAATCCATAATTTTTTGTGACAAAACTCAGGCTAAATTGAGATTCAGTATAAACTAACACATGTAAACTAAGAATATACATAATTTAAAGGTTCTATGATAATTAGTTTTTAAATGGGAGTGCACACAATACCAAAAAACCAATTTTTAGAAAAACGGCTTCAAAGTTGGATCAAAACATTACAGCAAATGCTTTTATGCAAGATATTTTTAGCAATAACTTCTGTTTAAATTGTTATTTTTGTAAAATTCTTTTTGCAGTGGATTTGTAACCTTTGAAGGTATCCATTTTGAAATTTGTGATAAATCTTTTTTTTTTTTTTTTTTCACCGTCAACGTGATCTGCCCCCTTAATAGAATGAAGAAAACTTTTATTAATATCGTTTTAAGATTGATTTGATTTTCATAAAATTTGAAAGGATTCGACAAAATTCTGGAACGATACTATTTACTAAATTCCAAACCATTCGGTTAGGTAAATTTTGCGCTCTTATAGGTGGACAGACGGACGGAACAGACGGCGATTATAGGTGCTACGTATTTATTTAATTACGAACGCACTTAAAAAATTGTGTGCGTGAATAGTGTTCGCATGCATATCGTCCCGAAAAGTCAATCGAAAGAGATATCAAGATTGAAGCCAAAGATTCCGGGTTCGAGTCCCGGCCTAGTTACTTTTTCAATTATTCGGAAAAAATTACTACTCGTATTATTTATTTACCAATCAGTATGATTGTGTTAAAATAATAAAACTAAGTCATTCTACCCCAGTAAAAGTTCATTCACACGGTAGCTCTAAACTTTAGTACATTAAGGATTTTTTTCCATTATTTAAACTTTTGCGTTTGCATGTTTACTTTTCTTCACATAAGAATAACATATGCGACTGTGCGCATATTTCCTCACGTTATTATTATTGTATTTAAGAGCACTTAATTCTAGGAAAGCCTTGAAACTTTTCGTGTAAAAGGGAAATGATAAGTTTGGCTTTTTACATATGACCTTTCAAAAACTAATTTGTTTTGGTTGTCCATTAAAAGTTCAGCTCGTGCCTGTCATCAATGCAAAAACAATAAAACATATCGCATGACTTGAAATAAGTGAATTGTGCCTTGTACAATAATGCTCCTCATAATTAATGACGAATGGAATAGCTAAATTAGATCAGACACTTTGCAAAATGCTTTCTAACTAAATATTAGTTTAAACCCTTGAGGGCGATGGATTATGTTATATTCCACTCAAAGTATCTGTATGCGGATAAGTTTTCTCATACACATCTCAAATCGAAATTAATTATCGGAGGAAAGCGCATCCGGAAATTTTTGATATATTTTCACCGATCACGACCCCCAGACCCCAAAACCATCCTCCGTTCAAATGTGACTTATACATATAAATATATCCATATACATATATATACCTAATTTTTGTCATGCGATAATTCTCGTATTTATAAATCGATTTGGACGAAATTAATTGTATGCATAGTACATATGAATATCTCGATCGAGTTCGTTGGTCAGCTTCACCCGCCATCCTGTTTCAAAATGGCGGCCATTACAAAAAAATTCTTATCGCCGCGCAATGCTTAAATATTATTAATATCTGTTAGCTTCAAATTCTCGCCAAGCTTGGCGACAGTTGGCAAAATATCGCCAACTTTGGCGACCAAAAATAAGTAACCATAAAGGATGCCAACTTGGCTATAGCTTACTAATTTGGGGCGATTCTCACTGAAATTCAGTATTGAAGAATATTCTCTTATTGGATTTGTCGCGTTTTAGCTTCTTGAAATTTGAGTAAAATTAGCTTGGAGTAAAATTTACAAAATTTTAAAACCAAGAAATATGAAAGCTACCTTTTCAGCCCGGCACATGCCGAAAGGACTTTTATTATATTTAGGTACGACCAAAACGAGATATCATTTTCCGATGGTAGAGGATGTAAGGGGTGGGGAGGGGGGCAGTCTCACGTTGCACGGTAAGTGATTTAGCGATCCTAGCTGGCCAAAATTACTTTTGGCGTCAATATAGTCGCATCGCATTAAATTGAAAAATGTTATTGATATTCACTATTGAATGTTAGGTATTGCAAAATGTAGCGTGTAGCAGTCATAATTTCGTTACAGGGACTTTCAAAAGTATTTCATAACATTAAGGCCTATCGGGAAAAAGGGTTTGCAGTGGTTTTTAATGATGTTTTTTAATTTAAAACACTTTGAAATTTATATACATATCTATGAAGTGCAATAAAAGATGATTGCTATAAAATATAATATGGATAGCATTTATCGATCATTTACAGGGACACTAAATAGAATTATGTTACATTGCGGTCTATGGAGAAAAATTGTTTGTGGTGTATTTTGTTCATATTGCATTATTTCAAAAGTATTTAAATTGATATGTGTCTCCGAGGTGCTCTATAAGATGCTTACTATTCAATATGATGTGCCATTTATCTTTCATATACAAAGTCACACAAAATAAATCAGTTATATTTTTCTCTGTTTGAACAATAATTGATGGAAGTGCGTTTTCAGTTGTGAAACAGTGTTTTAAATTATACGAAATTGCATACTATTTAGTGTGTATAAATTCTATAAATCATATACAGGGCTTCACAAAACATCTGAAGTACATTTCCGTTTATTGACGGAAATAGCTGACGAGGAATTTTCAACTGTGCTATGCGTTCACTAAATTTTAGCATATTGTGAATTATATGATAAATCTATAGTTCATATACAGGGTTGGGTTGATTTTTGACGGCCGATTATCTACTCGAGGGATATAGGCCCAAGGGGGAATGCCCTCCGTGGGGGTCTTTCTAAGGGAACCTAACCCGTATTTACGCATGGAAAATCCAAGGTTTCGAAGAAAACCACGAAAACTCCGAAACGGTTAGGCCGACGGGCGCGATTGGGTTCGAACCCAGCACCTCCCGTCTACCAGTTTAGAGAGCAGAACCTCTCTGCCACTGGCGGGGCGTTCATATACAGGGATGCACAAAATTTTCAGCTATTTCTTTTTCGACTTTGGGTGAAATTGTGTTTTCAAACGTGTTATAAGTTTTGCAAATTTATACTTAGACATCGTTTTTCACGTTATTAAGCTATGAAGTTTTATTATAGTAGTCGAAATGCGTTAAAAAAATGTTTCAGAATATGATTGACGCATGATTGTACGTTCTTCTTCATAATTTTAATCATACTTTCTTAACGGGGAAGCTAAAGTGATAAAACTATTTTTGTATTATAATAACAAATCATAAAATTTCTTTTTCTAAAATTTAAGATACGGGGCAAACATTCGACAGCTTAAATGAAAATTGCTGTGTTGTATATTCTGTTGTATATATATATTTATCTCTGCATAGAGGAGCCTTATGTAAACAATGGGAATCATAATATATCACGAAAAAAATACATACATTATGTTTTGCATTGTATCAAATCTGAATTTGGTGAATTTGTCTGGATCAATTTTGTAACCACTCGAAATTTGCAGCCAAATAATATATTTTAAATCATTTTGTCTTGAGATATCTAAATACAACTGGCTATTGTTGTCCAAATTTGATCATAAATTTAAACATTTTGCTCTTGCAAAACTTCATGTGTCCTACATTATAATTTTCCTTTCTCAACAAAAAATTTTCCACCAAATCAAGTTTTTCGTTAAATGTGCAAGCTTGTTGCTGTTTTATAATGTTATAAAAGCTTATTCGTGTGACTGGCTTAAATTCGAATGTCCCTGGTAAAAGAAAAATGTAGTAAGAATTAAAATTTTGAAATCTTAATTTTAGAATTCATACGATAAAAATTTCTCTAAAATCTAGGGGGGCATCTAGTGGCAGTCAAATAAACTTTTACCAAATAGATAATACTCTAAACTGTTTATTAAAATTAAAATATGAGATTAATCGAGCTTCATCATATAACTTTTCCAATTTTCAAAATGAAAAATTATAAAAAAAAATGTAAAGTCACTAGCAACATTAAATGTAAAAAATCTATTGATAAAATAAAAATTTATACACATAAATAAAAAAACATACCTTCTTCTGAAACATTCATAATATATTATTTCTCTTAATTTTACTTACTATTAGAGACTAAAATAGTATACTAAGAAACATCGATTTGTTCTTCATTAAGTAACGCCAACTTCACACTAACCTACTGGTCGTACGGTTGGACGTATATCCAAAACATCTGCTGGGACACATCACCTGCACTTTTACGATACATGCGGTAAAAAAATATTTCCGGTTGAATCAACTTTGAAAAATCGACTTTTGGCTAGCTAGAATCGCTAAATCACCCACCGTGCGTTGGCTTTAAAGTTTTCGCTGCAATTTTTTTTATCCTTACCGAAAATGAGAGGGATTTCTCGGCGCAGCACCTCTCTCCTACCTATCGAAACTTCAGCGAGAAGCCACTCTACATCACTGCTTTTGTGTGCCGATTTGTAAGCATCGAGTGCTGTTGGTGCAGGGATGTGCTATATGGTGTTGACGTTGGTGTTGTTTATGACGGCCGATTACCTACACGAGGGATATAGGCCCGACTGGGGGGTGCCCTCCGTGGGAGTCTTTCTAAAGCTACTATCAGATTCACCAATTTTTCGAGCAACCAACTTTTCAGCACTTCCCATCTACCAGCTTCAAGAGCAGAACCTCTCGGCCACTGGTGGGGCACCAGCTTTGAGAGCAGGGAATGTGCTACATCGTGCTTATATTCGCATGCATTGATTTTGTCAAAATAATATGTTTTTCCAATAACATGCAGGAAAATACTATATTGGTCACTCTATTGGAAATTTTAATTGAAAATTTATTTGCATTTTTGATTAATAAAAATTACACGTGATACATTTTTCAGCTATGCAAAATTCTTTTCGCACTTTTTCTTGCAACAATTGATCACACGCACTGGGCGGAGCTCGCAATGTTTCCCACAAGCAGTGCGGTATTTGATAGACTTTTGGTAAACGCTTGTGGGATAAATCGAGAAGCTGATTAGCTGTAATACTAGTCTGCACGATATCAGATGATTAAAAACCAATGACTGCCTTTAATGTATATTTTGTGCTAATTACAGAACTGTTCTTAGTTTTCTTCTATTACGTATAGTTTGTTTGCAATCGATCCGAGTTGATTTCGAAGATTCAAGGGAAATTTCCTTTCATCATACACAAAAATTAAAAGTGGGAATTTTCGTTGGTCATGGTCCTAAAATCCAAAAAGTGATGAAGGACAAAGATTTTGAAAAAACGATGAATAAGATAGAAAAAGACGCACGCACTGTCTTCAAATGTGTTACCGAAAACTTTTTCTGGAATAAGAAAGATCCAAATTACAGTCATATTGTTGAAGCAATGCTGGAAAACTTCAAGAAGTTGGGCTGTAATATGAGTGTAAAAATGCACTTTCTGTGATGAAGTAGAATTTGCAAGAAAGACAAAAAGAAGAAAGTTTGTTTAATTGAGCACTGTCTGTTGTTCGTTTTATTAAAGAAATATCATGAACTTATAAGGGCATTTTTTACAGTATTTTTAACGTGTTTAATAAAGTACTTTGTATGAAATTGTGATAAATTTTTGATTGAATCAATTAAAATATTCAAAACACATCGTCTTGTTTTTTGTAAAATCCTGACGTGATAGACGAAAATGGAAGTCATTTCCGGAATCAGCATCAAAAATTGAATCAAGAAAACTTGTTCATAAGAAATCATCTGACAAAAAGTTTAAAAATGCAGACTGGTGATAATCCATCGTGACGTTCTTTGACGTTAGAAATGCTTGCCGTCCATTAATATAATTTGTGTTACATGAATACAAAATTTATTAGGATTCTACAGATTAAATTCAGTAATACGGAAGTAATAGGACCCCCCTCTTCCATAGGAAGTCATCACCATGGCAATCTAGACCTTCATGAGATAGCATTGAATTCATTACGTATGGTAGGATTGAATAGAAGGATGAGAATTTTTATTAATATCTTTTTAAGATTTGATTCGATTTTTACAAAATTTGAAATGACTCGACAACATTCTGCAGCGATTACATACATTAAATTTCAAACTATTCAGTGTTTGTGTTATTTATGACGGCCGATTATCTGAACGAGGGATATAGGCCCAAAGGGGAGGGGGGGGGGAGTGCCCTCCGTGGGGGGTCTTTCTAAGGGAACCTAATCCGTATTTACGCAAGGTTTCCTAAGGTTCGAAGAAAACCACGAAAACTCCGAACGGTTAGGCCGACGGGCGCGATTGGGTTCGAATCCAGCACCTCCCTTCTACCAGCTTCGAGAGCAGAACCTCTCAGCCACTGGTGGGGCTCAAACCATTCAGTTAAGGCTGTTCTTAACTGCTCTGCTCTACAAGCGCAAAACATTTTGACATATTTACAAATTTATTTTTTAATCGAAATATATAAAATTGGAAAGCCTGGCCATGGAAGCGATTTGGAATTGAACTGTTTTTTTCCATTTTTTGATCAATCAATGACCTATTCAGTTATATGCGATTTCGATCACGTGACAAACACGTTTTTCGCCCGCTCTTGAGTGCTCTTTCTCCCTTCGCGCAGAAATTCGGTTCAAAACGCCCACTTTGACACTATTTTCTGAAAGATCTATTGCGTTTGAAAAAAAAATGGAAAAAACAGCTCAGTGACATAGTTTCTGAACAACACCACCAGCTAGTTTCATGCATTTTCGAACAAAAATAAATTAAAATTTATGTCAGAAAGTTGTTTTGGCGTTGTTATGTGCGGACAAACGGACGGTGTTATTTATGACGGCCGATTATCTGAACGAGGGATATAGGCCCTAGGGGGAGTGCCCCCAGTGGGGGGTCTTTCTAAGGGAGCCTCACCCGTATTTACGCAAGCTTTCCCACGGTTCGAAGAAAACCACGACAACTCCGAGCGGTTAGGACGACGGGCGTGATTGGGTTTGAACACAGCACCTCTTGTCCACCAGCTTCGACAGCAGAACCTCTCAGCCACTGGTGGTTCGACAGACGGACGGACCAGATGACTACTATAGGTGCTACGTATTAATTATGAACGCACCTAATAAGAATGAAAGGCCTAGGTTTGTTTGTTTGTGACGGCCAATTATCAGCACTAGGGATATGGGCCCTAAGGGGGGAGTGCCCTTCGTGGGGGTCTTTCTAAGGGAACCTAACCCGTATTAACGCTTGGAGAACCAAGGTTCGAAGAAAACCACGAAAACTTCGAACGATTAGGCCGACGGGCGTGATTGGGATCGAACCCAGCACCTCCCGTCTACCAGCTTCGAGAGCAGAACATCTCGGCCACTGGTGGGTCCTTAAAGGCCTAGGAAAAGATTTTTTTTTGATATGTGGAATATTTTTCAACGTCGAAAAGTATCATGCAGTAAAGGGTTAATTGAATAATTTCTCTTCTATTCTGATCTATTTTCTTTCTTTATAAAGCAACCTATAATTGGAAACTCGACACCAATCTCTAAGTGTATCACATCAAAAAGTCTCATGACCTTGTACTTTTCTTCAGTTCATTGAAATTGAAAAAGATAATACTTTTATCCATGAAAAACGGGAAAAAAAAAATCAATGTACTCGGGCGATGTTTTGGCCACTTTCTGGAGCTGAAACATTTTTCGTCTACAGATATCGGGTAAAATAGTGTTGCGTGCAGACATTTATACACGCTTATTTTTGCAGGCATCGATTTTACCAATATATTTTTTTGTTCGTAACCAATTATACAGGAAAATATAGTCCTAGTCTTTTGCATTTGTAGCTCAAAATGAAAATTTGTTTTCAATTTTCTTAAAAATAATAAATAGCAAAAGTCATGCTTTGTTTGGATTCGTGAAGCATTATTTAATAAGACAAATATTTGAAAGTAACAATATTTTTTATATATTTTTGCATCTTTATTAAGGAAAAACGTTATTTTATGTTTTGGCGCATTTTAATTTTAGAAATGTGAATTCAGCCAAATAACTAAGAATTTCCACAAAATTTTTTATTTATGATACAACGAATTTAACAATTAATTTTATTTGTTTACAATTCTTTTGTTGCCACTTTACAAAAAAAAAAAAAAAATCATAATATAATTCTTTTAAAATGCGTAAGTATCGTCTGCTTAAATGATTTCGCATAATAAGAATAAATTGTGTATTGGAATTCTTAACACTGAAAAATACTTTTATAATTGAATGTAAATAATTGAATTTTCACAACTTTTAATTCATTAAAAATATGCTATCATTTTCATAAAAAAAAAGGAATTTTAAAAATTTCATAAAAGAAATCGGGAAACTATTTAATTAATCATGATTCTATCTATAATGACTAACTTCATGATTTATTTTTTCTTCTGAAAATTAACGTGTTTCATTTTTATATGCAAAAATGCGTTCGTAATGGAAAAACATGCAAAATAAATATAATAATTTTTTTTAAGGTTATTCAGTAAAAAAATAACATTGTGCAAATCTACAGATCATAATTTATTTTTATGTTTAATTTCAAGTCAAAATACTGAATGTTTTTTTTTGTAAAGTGTAAGACAAATTGTAATTTGTGTAGCCTAGTAGAGGATTCGCTTCGCTCAACCTAATAATAATAGTCGAAAGGGGATAGAGCTCATATTTTTATTTCACCTATGCAAAATTTTTGTTAAAAATATTTTTGGTAAATTTATTTACATGAATTTAAAATATGTTTGTAAAGTTTATCAAACGATGAAGAAATGTCAAGTGTGTGTGCATGTAGTGTATTTATGTTCTGTTTCCTTCTATATATATAAAAAAGTTTTGCTTTGGAAATGGAGCAATGAAAATCTGCGTAGATATTCCCGGCAGATCGGCATCCAATTTGAATGCTTAAGCATGGCCTTTCTTCGTTAATATTAAAAAAAAAAAGAAACTGTTCCATACAAAAATATAAAAATCGGTAGTATCATAGAGAAATGTTTGATAAATACGCTGATGCAGACAGTTTTCAAATCGAAGAATTATTTTAAGAGATATTTAATGCCAAAGTTGGACAAAATCGTTCCATTAAAAAAGTTTTATAGGAGCAAAAACTGTACATAGGAATTTAATCATTTTTAGATCATTTTATGCGTCAGAATTTCCCGGTGTGCAGACTGCATTTAGTTTTTTAATTTGACCCATTTTTTGAGGTTTTATTTCTATTTTAAATTCACATTTTCAGCATTTCGAGAGATATTTTTCAGATATTTTAGAAAATTGTATTAATTTAAACTGTTGCCAACTGTATAAACAGCGCAAACAATAACGTTTGCTTCAAATTAAAAATTTATTTTACACGTGACTATTATAAACAGAAAAAATAAAAGGCAGGAACTCATTGAAAATTACGTCATAAAAACTATATTTAAACGTGAATTTTAAAAGAGAAAGAATATTGTAAAATAATAAATTCATTAACATGCGTTAGAAGTCTTAATTAGGAGAATTTACGTCACATTTACGTCACATTACACTTATTACGTAAAATGAACAAAAAATAATATTGCAAAACAGTTTAAATTTAAAAATTGCGAGAGACATTTATTTGATATTTTAAGATGATCATAATATTTCATTTCTAAAAAAAGTATTTTTACGTGAATATTAAAAAGAGAAAGCAAAGTTTGGTGAAAATTACGTCAGATTATAATTCTCAGATTCAAATTATAATTCAACCTTCCGAAATCTTTTTAAAGCCGATCAAATTAGCGTGCTGTTAGAGTCTGCGGTGTCTGAACGGGGGTTGACGAGCGTAGCTCGTAGGGGGCAGAGCCCCCTTAGTTTAACAAAAATATAGATACCCGCGATGAACTTTTCAGCTTTGGAAAATATTTTTAAAATTATTTTTGTTGCATTATATCAAAGGTTTTCATATATCGTTCAGTAAGGGGATCTCTGATGTGGGACTCTAAATTTTTACACGAGATCTGTCACAATTTTACAAATAAACAGAAATTCTATTTTAATGCAAGATTCAAAATTACGCGATGTACTTTATGGTGAGGTTTAGTGAGATAAATTTATGCTATACATGACAAATTTTTTTATAGTGTTTGACCACTTTTAATAAGAATACGTTAGGGAATTATGGAAATATTCTCACATTTACAGATGAAGTTATACTGCGCGAGAAATTTCTTTCCTCCGAAAATAAAATGTTAATAAAAGTGAAAATATTTAAAAACAAGGACGAAAAATCATTCGTCGAGCACAGATTATGTAACACTTTCCAACACATTCAGAATACTATAACAAAACTTCACAGTTTATTAAGGTGGTGTGGTGTTGTTTATGACAGCCGAATATCTACACGAGAGATATAGGCCCAAGGGGGGGGGGGATGCCCTCCATGGGAGTCTTTCTGAGGGAACTTAACCCGTATTTACGCAAGGAAATCCAAGGTTCGAAGAAAACCACGGAAAACTCCGAACGATTATGCCGACGGGCGCGATTGCGTTCGAACCCAGCACCTGCCGTCTGCCAGCTTAGAGAGCAGAACACATTTTATTAAGGTGGAAGATGATGTCTATTTAAACAATTTGGAAAATACATAACTCATTTGAAAACTAAATTTTTGCAATTACCGTCAATAATCGGAAAAATATCCGAGTTTTTTTGGTGCAGCCCTGTATATGATCTACAGATCTGTATGTATACTACATAGTATGCTGAAAAGTAGTTTAGTTAAACGCATAGGACACTTGAAAATTCCCATTCAGCCATTTCCGCCAATAAATGGAAATGTACTTGAGTTCTTTAGTGAAACCCTGTATATGATGTATAAACACATAAAATAATATGCAAAAGAAAAAGTTAAATTTAAAAACGCGTACTACAACTGAAAACGCACTTCAGTTATTGCTCACAGGCAGTACATACTATATCCAAATTCTTTTGTGTTTCACTGAAAATTTCATACTTATCATTTCGTACAGTGCACCTCAATGATATATGAGGACCCCAGAAGCCAAGGGATACAAGTGACAAAATTCAGATTTCGAGTAAATTGAGTTCAAAGTTAAGCATCAACTGTAATTGAGTGACTTGGAATATGAAACTGTTGCTTACTTCTTAGTGGTCTTTGAACTCTTATTTCAATACTTGTAAAAAAAATTGGAGTAAAAGGGTTTTTTCAATTTATAATTAAGCAATATTGATCATCATTCGGCACTTGTACCCTTTGGCTTCCAAGCGATAGGCAAGAGAATGAAAGGACAAAATTTTGTTTTAATATAAGTAACTGTAAATTTTTAGAACAGTTTTGATACAAATGAATGAAAGGACAAAATTTTGTTTTAATATAAGTTCTAAAAATGAAAGATCATGAAATAAAAAAAATTGATAAAATATTTAAGAACAATGTTTATACAAATGAATTAAAAGGCAAAATTTTGTTCTAATATAAGTTTTAATATAAGTTTTGAAATATTGAATTTTTTTAATTTTTAAACAGTTAAAATGCATTTACTTAGCGCATAAGAAAGTAAATTCTAAAAGGGAAAAAATGACGCAAAAAAGTTTGAAAATATGAAACAATATTGTTCTACTGATAACATGGGAACAATACATCTACATTATCTCATCCTCAACAGTTTCATAAGCACGATTAGGCTCATAAACCTGATCTTCAGAAACGTGTTGGGCTTCAGTGTGTCCTGTTGCCACTTGGTGAGAAAAATCTTGGTAGAAAGCGTGGTACACTGATGGTACAAACTGCAACAGTTCAATGAGATTTTTAAACTTAAGGTACTTGAGTTCTGGTTTTTCTTGTGCTATGGAAAACTCGCACAGAACTCTAGGGCATCTTTGGGCACGACTGAACTTCACCTTTAGCTCGTGAAAAGGTTCTAATTCACCACCAGCAGTTTCTTTGTAGAATAATGTGCAGGTTTTTTGTTCTCAAAATGCAGCCACTGCAGATTTCGGATAACTTTCACTGACTTTATAAAGAATGGTGCAAGTGACTCGATTAATAAAACCTTCATCTTTTAGCACTTTTACAGTGAAGTTTTTGCTGGAATCATTAACAAGTTGAGCCCAGTGCTCTGGAACATACAGATCCCATTTATACCCTTTCTTTATGATTTCTATAAGACCAAATTCTTGGTCACATTCATGGTAGTAGTGTCCTGAAATCAAAGATGATCGTCTGCTTCTATGTGTGCATTTTTTATGATGTACAGCCAGAACTTCACAATCAAGTGGCTTTTATTTTGTCCTCCACAACTGTCACTAAAAGCTGTAATATGCCTAACTTAAGAGGGAAGCGTCTTTATGACCTTCAAGCGTCAGGATGCGATATCTTTGCAACCACGAAAAGCCTGGCCTTCATGCCATATGTACATGTGGGCAGTTTCGCTTTCAAGGTTATGAATGTTCAAGTTGTACGTCCAACGTTGACGTAGGCAATAAGCCTTTGAATTGGTTACATGTGGAGTTGGCGTGATTTTTTACAAGTCAAAGCATAACGTGACCTTTGAATCATCCTTTAAATTGTGGAATGCGTCTTTGGCAGCTTCTGCTTTGCGAAGATGTAGTTCCCTTTGAGTTTTTGCTTGTTGTTTCTTATCTGCATTTGTATGATCTATTTTCAATTGTAGCTTGTCACACATAACACATGTATCAGTCCGCGGTCGGTGAAAACTAAGATTAAAAATGGTGTTAAAAATGTGTCTACACTGTAAAATAACCACTTTAGATTTGCCAGAACAAACTCGATCACACTGAATGTGCTGTATCTTTCTTTGGTTTCCTGACTATATTAACATGGAAAATACAGTAGTTGCGTAAAATTAACAGCACAATGTGGTGGCAATTTGGACGCATTTTTTTACAGCCCAAACTGCTGGCGTCCAAATATCCAGGACATTGTGCTGTTAATTTTACACAACTACTGTATTTTTCATGTTAATATAGTCAGGAAACCAAAGAAAGATACAGCACATTCACTGTGATCGAGTTTGTGCGCGAGATGAACAGTACCTTTTTTACAGTGCGTTTTTTTTTACAGTGTATAGGAACTTTCCTTGACCGGCTCTACGCGTTTTTTTAAAAAGCAAAACTGAACGTAGAGTTTGTACACCTCCTTTAAATTGAGTTCGAGATTCAGGTATTTACGGTTGAAGGCAGTGTTGCCAGTCGCTACTTTTTTTAAATTCAGATTTCTTGATTAGCACCACTTTTTTTAAATAGTAAAATTTGCCTTATTTAATGACATATTAATTAAGGCGAAAACAAGGGGAATTTTACCATTTCAGAAAAGTGGTGCCAATCAAGAGATCTGAATTTAAAAAAAAGTAGCCCACTGGCAACACTGTTTGGGGTCTTTTCTCTAGTATAATGGCTTGTGTATGGGGGAAACTTGTTTAAGTGTTCTTTGATGACTTCAATACCGTCTTGTGGAATTTTATTCGACAGTTCTTTTCTTCCTCTTTCATCGTGAGATGGTACGCCAGAAACTGTTTCTTCCTTTTTGGTTACTATGTTTCGCAACCGTTTGTTAGAAATATCTTCGTCTTTTTGTGTAAATCACCGTTTAAATATGATCAAATGCTTGTGGGGTTTTAAAAGTGATGAACTGGGCTTGTATTTTGTTGGTCGCGGTTCAGCTGGACTTCAACGGATACAAGTGCACTTATACCCCTTGGGCTCCAAGCGTTTCACGGTTTCGAAAAAGGGATTAAGTAATTGACCCCTAGAACTTAGCGTATAATTAAAAAATCACTTATATCCCTTTACCTACAAACAAATAGACTTATTTCCAGATAGCCTGTGCACTTAACTCAATTTTTTTTAATTTTGTCACTTATATCCCTTGGCTTCTGGGGTCCTCATATATAAATTTCAATATCTTTAAAATAGTGTAATATCATTAGAATACACCGCAAAAGATTTTTTTCATGCATCGTATTGTAACGGAATTCTTTTGAGTGTCCCTGTAAATGAATTGTAAATGCTACATACGTCATTTTCAATGCCGAACATGCCACAGTAAACCCCCATAAACTATATACATTTCTTTAGAGTCTGGCAATATTTACGTGAGTTAGAGCACAGCCAGACAAACCGGATACATCAGCACTTTTCAACTATGTTGGAACGTGTTAAAATTCCCACTCTTTTATAAGCATCAAATGTTTATCTTTAAGATCACATCTAATTCCATGATTTCAATTCATGTAGTTTCAAATTAATTCCGTTAAAATACGTTAATGTGGCATGGGCATCGAGAATTGAAAATTCGCCCAATGATTTACATTTGATAGAATACGCAAACTCCTGAATTTAATAAAAAATATATAATTTTTGATTTGTTTCTATTTAAAGATACGGTAACGGAGAAAAACGTTTTTAAACTATCTATTAAAGAATATATGATTTTTGATGTGCTTCTATTTAAAGTGATAAAAGAAAAAAGAAAAAAAGTACGTTATTTAAACTATCTATTAGAAATATATAATTTGTGATTTGTTTCTATTTAAAGATAAGGTAAAAGGAGGGAAAAAAACGTTATTTAAACAATCTATTACAAAATATATAATTTTTGATTTGCTTTTATTTAAAGTGGTAAAAGGAAAAAGAAAAAAGTACGTTATTTAAACTATCTATTAAAAATATATAATTTTTTATTTGTTTCTATTTAAGGGTACGGTAAAAAAGGGGGGGGGGAGCGTTTTTTAAAGTATCTATTAAAAATATATAATTTGTGATTTGTGATTTGCTTCAATTTAAAGTGGTAAAAGAAAAAAGTACCTTATTTAAACTAAGTATTAAAATTTTTTTTTATTTGTTTCTATATAAAGATACGGTAAATGGGGGTGGGGACGTTATTTAATTACGTAATATAAAACGTAATGTAATAGGGGAGAGTAGCCGAATTTGGACCACTTCACTTACTTTCAGGTGTAACTCACTTAATTTTTAGAATATCTGCAAAAGATCATTGCACAAGGTCAATCTATTCATCTACTAACTAAATAAATATTAAGATAAATTTCTTTTTGAAAATCTTAAATTTTATTTTAATTTGAAAAATTTGTCAAAAGCGGTCCAAATTCAGCAACTGGTCGCCTAAGTTGGACCCCCAGTCTCCTAAATTAGACCAAATAATATCAGGTTGTTTTAATGACTAGGGAATATAACTAATTTTATTAAAAGCAAAGTTTGCGATTAATGAAACAATCAAACAAAATAACAGCAATGAAATATAATGAAATCAAATATCTGAAAATAAGAGTAATTGTTTTAAATCAAAATGTATTCAAAATATAAATCAAAGTTATCAGTAATTAAGAATAGAAATTATGGAACTAATTGTCAATTACTTGAATATCATGTAAGGAGTGATGCAAAGCTTATACTTGAATTTTGTTTGTTGTTTTTGTTTTCCAGCGCACACAACATGGAACCGTATATGGCAATCTGAACACTGAAACATTTCTGCTATTTTATTTTCCTTACAAATTAGGCAAAACCAATCATCACTGTCTAGATTTTTCTTTTTAGATTCTGAATTATCAGACTTTTTTTTTTGAAACAGAAGTTTTCTTTACATTATGTTTGTAGTTCTTCTCTTCCATCGTTTTCTTGCTAATTGCATTACGCCTATTTTTTAAAACTCGATGTTCCAATTGTTTTTGTGCTGTGAAATCTTCCTTTTTGTCTCCTTTTTTTTTTTTTTTTTTTTTTTTTCTTTTTTCATTTCAAAGTTTAGTTTATATGGCGATGATCACAACTGTTTTTTAGCTCCCTCTGTACTTTGATTTAACTGAATTTAGCAAGGTAAATAACATTTCTAATGATTTTTTTTTTTGCTTTTGGGGAGGATTTGTAGCTGCAGACTTGTTGCAGGTCAATTTCTTCACAACTTACTGTCTGCTTTTTGTTTCCTATATCTCTAACAGCTTTTGCTGTCACGGGTGTTTTTCTTCCAGACAGATTGTCTATGTCTTTTTCAACATTTTCATCAAGGTTTGAGATTTTACGCGTTTTAATGGCAAAAAAGTATAATTCCACCCTCCAGAACTGTAAAAAGTCTTCCATCACAAATATCGTGTAGGAGAAAAATGCTTGAATTCAAATCTGTAAATCAAATATGCCGTAAGGAATAAAGAATTCAAAGAAAATAAATACAATTACATACACGATAAAAGACATTGCAAACAAAATTTATTGCATAGAAATGCAAAAATATTTTTATGTTTATATAGGCCTAAACTGTATAAAAAAATTAATCCAGATATACAAAAAAAAAAAAAAAAACTTGTATGGAGATAGTAATCCATTATAAAATATAAAAAAAATAGTGTACACAGCGTACCGTCCTCGAAATTCATTACTTACTTTTCAAATTTATGATTGCATATCTGGTCCAATTTAAGCAACTTAAATTGGCCCAATTACGCAACTGCGTCATTTTTTTCAACAGTTAATTTCAAGACTAAGAACAAAAACGAAATCAAACAAATCCGCGTGAAAAATATGCGCAACAAACAGATGAATTCATATATGTGTGAAAACATAACAACTTACCTTAGTTTTAAAATATTCACTTACGTTTAGTAGGAAAAAATTAGATCAAAGCAGCTAACTTTAGGTTTTTTTAAATTGTCTGAAAACAGCACGTGGTAGGCGGATGCTTCTTCTAATCATGAATGACGTCATTCTGATGAGTAGGATTTCAGTGGTAGATGGAGTCTGTTCCTGTAATTAACGGCAGAATGGCAACGGTCCAATTAAAGCGGCGGTCCAAATATGGCTACTCTCCCCTATATACCATTATTTTATACATGGACTTTATTATCGAATTTCCGCGAATGTAATAATATTGTTATAGTTGGGCTCCAATATAACGAATTTTGGTTTGCTATTATTGTAATATCACATAACGTATAATGTTAATTATTTTCTTATGTATTCTTTATATTACAGTAATGACAGAATTTTATGAAACAGGAGCATGGCTTTCCTTACGCAGAGAAGAATCCACGAAAAAGGGGCAGTGAAATTTTTAAACATGGAAATCAGTTTTCGATGTGTACTTTATCAAAAAGATCTGTTAAATATTATCAGATAATGGGGTCAAAGGTTCATCCTCAGGTACCGAAATCAAGAAAAGTAAGTAAAATAATAATATTTGCCCTTCGTTACAGATTTATTTCACACTAATTACAGTCGAACCCTGTTAAGACACGTTTCAAAGGAGTGGATAAATGTGATTTATATAATGTTGTAGGAACTGGGCTTATTTACACATTTAAACGTCTGAATAAATTTAGTACCGTTATTCAATTCCTACTATTAGTTCATACTCTCCCTATATTTTTTTATTTATTTATATATTTTGTTCAAATTTTCAATCGTTAATAAAATACCTATTATTCATCGTATCAAGTTGAAATAAATTTTCTTAAACTTGTACTGGATGACAATTGATGTTAATACAGTTTTTTCAAATATTAATTCATTCATTAAATTTTAATCAATTAATTTTAGTTTTACATGGGAGACAAAATGGTGGCCATTGGTTATTGAAGCGGTTAATGCATCTTCATATCTATAAGAGGGGTTACCATAGGGGGGACCCTGTTCTGTCACCAAATACTGCCACGTTTGTCCCCAAATTAGGTGACCAAAATGAGTCGCCAAAAGTGACGCCAACTTGGCGATATCTCTAGTATTTCGCCAAATTCCCATACACTTCCTTTGTAAACCTACTTGCTTATAGAAAATCAACAGATTGCGATATTTTAATGCAACAAAAAGTAATATTAGCTTAAAGGATTATATTAAATTTTTCTTTGATGACCTAAGTAGGAATTGACTTTAAAAACAAAATTTTTATGTTACTTGTTTATATGTTTACGGTCGGAAATTGTGTCTTTTACGCATAGTTAGATTACAATTTAATTGTATTCCACTTTAACTCATTGTTTGTTTTTATAGGATCGACTGGAATAATAACGGAAAATAAATATGGATTCCAACATGGCTGCTATTGCCGATTAATACGTTGCAACCAAAAATGAAACAACGAAAGTCAGAAAGGAAAAAATAAATTTTTGAAGCACAACACAGTTTTTAAAATCATATTTAGTACTTGTAATAATGAGTACCGTTATAATATGTCCTTTCCTATTAATATAAGAAAAAAGTATCCAAATTAATATTTATGTAAAAAATATTGTTGACCCATTCGCTGCTAACCACGAGTATACTCGTGGCTTTAATTTATTAATTACTTTGTAACCACTATTTTAGAGTTAAAAAAATTGCCTTATTTATTGGCAGAAATTTCGTTGTATTAGTAAAGCGAAATTTCCCTTTAATGAATTTGTGGTGGCAAACGACTTTCAACAAGAAATTTGAAAATTCTTACTTTATTGTTTTGGCAGCGAATGGGTTAACATAGCAAAAAGTAAAGAAAATTTAGAAATAAAAGAATTATCCAACCCGAGTCTCACTCACAACAGGTATGATCATCTCTAACCATAATATTTTATATGACGAATCTGAGTAACCTGAATTCGTCTATATCTTCTCTACTACAATAAAAACATACGCGAAGCGAGAGACAAAATGTTAGGGGGCGGGATCAAAGAAGAATTGCAGTTTTGCTAATTTAGCAGGGTTTTGTTTTATTCAAATATCAACCACTATTTCCGATTTGTAATTTTTGCCTTAATTAATCTGTTACTAAGTAAAGTAAATAATACTATTCGGAAACAGAGTTTTTTTTTATCTGAATAAAAAAAAAAAAAATCCGCTAAATTAAAACACTCCGGAAGAGAAAAAGAATTCGCATCTTGAATAATGAATTCGCATCTTAAGCGTGATTTTTTTCCCTTCAAAGGACCGAAACTTTAGTGCGTATTAAGCGGGACAGCGTAAGAGCAGTTTGCGTATTAAACGAGATATTCTTGCATTAGCCTTTTGGGTAATGTTCAAAGGAAAGCAAAAAAAAAAAATAAAAAAAAAAAAATCCACGTATTAAGTGGGATCGCGTATTAACCGGGTTCGACTGTACTAAAAAATGTATTAAAATTTTATATATGCTTGAATTAATTATGCCATGCATTAGCAAAATACCCATATTTATCACCTCTTCCGTTTTTGGAAAACTCTTCTGTGATTAAATAAGACAAAATTACTATTTGTAAATAATCGTATTAGGTAGATTTCGTATGAAATACTACCTATTGGCGTCGTTCCTATGTTGGAATTTCTGAAAATTTTTTGCAGATCTACACCGATCATGACCCCTAGAGCCCAAAACCACCCTCAGTAAAAAACTTTATCTATCTATCTATATATCTATCTATCTATGTATGTATCTATCTATATATATCACTTTCTTCTGGACACGATAACTTCCACAATTCTGCACCAATCTCTTCCAAACTGATACATAAAATCAAGGGGCATAAAATCTCGGTCGAGTTCGTTAATGGGCAAAATCGGACCAAGGGGATGGAAATAGGGAGGGGTTTTGTGAAAACCGAAAAACCCCTATAACTTCTTAAATTTTGTACATATCGAATCAGTTTAAAGTTTTTATTACTTCTAAAAATAAGACCAAAAATTTATGTATCACAGATTTTTGATAAAGTTAAAAATGGGCTCAAGGGGCGCAAAAAATAGGGTTTTGGGGAGAAAAAAATTCATAACTTCGTCAATTCTCAAGATGTCAAATCCAATTAATTTTATCATGAATCTCCTTAACATTATCTACAACTTTTATATTCACAAGTTTTTGATAGGACCAATTCGTACCGCAAAAAAAAAAAAAAAAAAAAAAAAATTAAAAACGAAAACAAAAAGGGCGTTTGAAGAAGAAAAAAATCCATAACTCCGTCAATTCAAAAGATATAAAATCTCCATGAATTTATCATATATCTTCTTAATATTGTCTACAACATCTATATAGACAAGTTTTGGATAGAACCAATTCTTACAGCAAAAACAAATTAAAAATACATAGCGGTTGAAGAAAAAAATCATCTTCGTAAGGGTGTATTCAAATCCGAACTGCTTATTTTCTGACTCATTTTACAATTCATTTTTACTCTCAAAGGCTTCCAATTGGTACCTTTTCTTACTCAGAAACTATATAATATACCGTAATGGTCAATTTTTTGATAGAGGCAGAATATATTTTAAAACATGCTGTCAAAGTGGGCCTTTTGAACCGAATTTCCCGAAGCGGATTGTGTTGGAAAAGGAAGTATTCAAATCCAAACTGCTTATTTTCTGACTCATTTTTAAATTCATTTTTGTTCTCAAACGCATCCAATTGGTAGATTCGCTTATTCAGAAACTATATAATGTACCGTAATGATCGATTTTTTGACGGAGGCAGAATATATTTCAAAAAATGATGTCAAAGTGGGCATTTTGAACGGAATTTCCCGAAGCGATTGTGTTAGAAACGAAAAATATTGTCTTACTGAGAAAACAATTGTTTATGTATCAAGTTTTAATTAATTAAACGGAAATTAAAAACACAGGTCGCTTATAAATCTCTTCAAAAATCACGACAACAAGTTTAATGTTTTTCCTATTAAAAATGAATCTGGAGTTATGCCAGAAAATTTCGAGTTGTTGAGCATGGAAAAGTATTTTTAGGTAGCTTTCTTTACAAAAAGCTACCTATTGCAGCCGTTCGGAGGAAAGCGATTTCAAAAAATTTTGGTATATTTTCATCGATCATGACCCCCAGACCCCGAAACCACCCTCCGTTCAAAATTGATATATATATATATATATATATATATATATCAATATATATATATATATATATATATATATATATATATATATATATCTGACCTATGTCACACTGTAACTCTCGTATTTATGAACCGATTTGGATGTAATTCGGTGTGTACATAGTACATACCAATGTCTCGACCGAGTTCGTTGGCCAGCTTCATCCGCCATTTTGTTTCAAAATGGCGGCCATTTAAAAATTTTTAAAAAATTTAAAATTTAAAATGTGGTACGAAAAAATTTAAAATGGAAATTTTTTTTTTTTTATGTATTTGACCTTTATACAAAGACTCCGTAGCAGTTTTTGTTTCGTCTATATCTTAAAAAATGGCTAAGTTATAGCAGTTTGAATTTCTAGCGAAGCTGACATTTTGAAACGTCCTGAATTTTGTCACGCGATAAAAGGCGTATTTATGAACCGATTTGGATGTAACTTCGTTTATACATAGTACAGACCAATGTCTCGATCGAGTTCGTTGGCCAGCTTCATCCGCCATTTTGTTTAAAAATGGCGGCCATTTAAAATTTTAAGAAAAATTTAAATTTGAAATGTGGTACCAAAAAATTGAAAATTGAAAAAATATTTTTTTCTTATGTGTTTGACCTTAATAAAAAGATTCAGGAGCAGTTTTTGTTTCGTCTATATCTTAAAAAATGGCTGAGTTATAGCATTTTGAATTTCTAGCGTGGCTGACATTTTGAAACGCCCTGATTTTTGTCACGCGATAACAGGCGTATTTATGAACCGATTTGAATGTAACTTGGTCTGTACATAGTACATACCAATGTTTCGACCGAGTTTGTTGGCCAGCTTCATTCGCCATCTTGTTTCAAAAGGGTTGCCATTTTTAAAAAAAATGTAATTTAAAATTTAAAATGAGGTATTAAAAAATTGGAAAATGAAAAAGATTTTTTTTTATGTGTTTGGCCTTGATACAAAGATTCTGGAGCAGTTTTTGTTTCTGAAAATTTGTTCTTTTGTTGATATCTTAAAAAGTGGTTGAATTATAGCACTTTGAATTTCTATCATGGCTAATACTTTGAAACGATCTTGTATTTGTCTCGCGATACCACACGTATTCGCCTATTTCGATGGAAGAAGGCATGTTGATAGTATACATCAATATCTGGACCAAGTTCGCTGGCCAGCTTCATCAGCCATCTTGTTTCAAAATGGCGGCCATTAAATTAAAAAAATACATATTTAAAGTGAGGTGCAAAAAAATTAGAAATTGAAAAAGGTTTCTTTCTTAAGTATTTGACCTTGATATAAGGATTCAGGAGCATTTTTTGTTTGTCTTTATCTTAAGAAATTGCTCAGATATAGCAGTTTCAATTTCTAACGTGGGTGACATTTTGAAAAATCTGATTTTTTGCCTGCGACAGCACTCGTATGTATCAACCGATTCCGATGTGAGTGAGCATGTGAACAGCAATTACTAAGGTCTCGACCAAGTTCACTGGTTAGCCTCATCCACCATGTTGTCTTAAAATGGCAGGCACTTTAAGAAATCGCCGAATTTGGCAGCGAAATATAAGTTACTTTAAATAAAAGCAGCTTGGATAAAGCTGACTAATTTTGCGAAATTCTCATTCAAAATGATTTAGTATTGATAAAAATTAGTATTGAATCTCCTACATTCGGTTTCCAATTAATTGAGCCTTGTGTGTTTGAATAATATAAGTTGGCTTTTTTAAAATAAGGAATATGAAAGCTACCTCTTCCTCCCGGCACTGGCCGGAAGGACTTTTTTGAATACCGCCCTAACATGATTCTGATAAAACTAGTTATTATATAAAAACGAAATAAAAACTCGTCAAAAGCGGCCAGATAAAATTGTTAAAGTGGGTTTATCTCTAATCATGATTTGGTTTTTGTTTGTGAAATTAGTATACTTAACTTCGAAATCTACCTCCGCCTGTAGTCCGGGCCGGCAGGGATTTTTAAAAAAACGGAGGGTTGACCGCTATTCTATTCTTTACAAATATTGTTTTGCAACAAACAATGAGTCTACAGTTTGGAAAAAAATTATTTGAAATGATTATTCATAAGCGTACTTATTCTGAAATTTATTTAAATATTATTATCTTCAATTTATTGTCGTAAATTCCGGACATCATTTTGAAAATTTCAAAAAATCGATTTTTTTTTTAAATTTTCAAATAATTTGTAGTGTTTAAAATATAGTCCAAAAGCGATCTTTTGAAATTCATGATTATAAAAGTTACAGCAACAAAGGTGCCGCTGTAACTGATTCACATTAAAGCAAACTTTAACACTTTTACCCAAACTCCCCCCCCCCCCCCATTTTTTTTTGTCAACATAGCCGTTTCCATTATTCGAGAACTGCGTATCCAATTAACTTCCTTTATTTCGCTTAACTTTTAATTCAAACGTTCAGAATTGAAATAGTTATGAAGCTAAGTAGGATTATTTTAAATATGTATTTTTAGCCTAGGCAATAGAGACCGTATAGTTCCGCCGTATAGAGACCGCAAAATTCCTGGTAGTTCTGGAAAAAGGCTTACTGTATGTCTTTTGGGTCACTGGATCCGAATTTGTAACTTCCCACCTAAATTTCTCCCGGCAAACTCCCCAAAAAATTGATTTTTTGAAAAAATTTGGTTTTTGAGAACAGCGCGCGGGGAATATTCCGAGGCAGCCGCCCCCTCTCCCCATTTATCCTGCGTGATAATATCATATATCCTATTTGTTGAAAATTTTATCTACTTTCTGAATTTCTACATACTTTTCCCCTAAAACAGTAAAAAAATTAATTTAAAAACAACTATATTGGGGGCGGGGGTTGCGGGGGAGAATTTTGGGGGGAAGTTAAAAATTCGGATTCAGCCACCCAAAAAACTTAAAGTAAACCTTATAGGGAAATTTCGGAGGTGAGACGGGAGGGCGAATGTAAACGATGAGAGTAGTTAAGTGGAATTGCGCAACTTAGTCCACACAGCAACGCGGCGCATGTTCCGAGGCAGACCCCACCCTCCCCATTCATCCCACGTCATAAAGTTATGTATCTTATTTGTTGCAAATTTTGTCTACTTTCTGAATTTCTAGATACTTTTTTCCTAAAACAATAAAAAAAATTGATTTTTTTAATAAAAATCTTTTTTGGGGGCCATTTTACCAAAATTTGGGAGGGGGTTGCCTGGGGAAATTTTAGTGGGAAGTTACAAATTCGGATTCAGCGACCCAGAAAACATAAAGTAAGCCGATTTCCAGAACTACCATTAATTTTGCCAGGTAAAATCCCCTATTGCCTGAACTATTTTCAATTTCGACTTTTTAAAATGCTTGGGAAATTTATGTGAAGCCAAATTAAGTTTTTCTTTTAAATAACGCCATTTTTACAAATATTTAACAATAATAGTAATAATGATAAATCCAACGCTATCCGATAGCCAATATGATAAAGATTAATTAAAAGTATATATACTAGCCGTCCTTGGCGACCAGTTTGGTTTCCCTTAAAATTTATGTTTGGGAAAGCATGCTAAGCATTGTACCATGTTACTTTTATTCATAATTTAATTTACTTGGACTCGCTTAAATATAATTAATATAATTTCTTAAACTAATATTAGTTTTTGTTGCATTAAAATATTTCAATTGGTTGAATTTCTGTAAGCAAGTAAACCCTATTGGTTTACAATGAAAGTCTATGGGAATTTAGCGAAATATTAGCGATATCGCCAAGTTGGCGACAAATTTGACTGCATTTGGCGACAGAACAGGGTCACCCCTTGGACACCCGCCTTATAGGTATGGAGATGCATTAAATGCTGTTTAATGACCAATGAGGTGCGTTTTATTCGGGCGTTGCCATTAAACAATTAACAAATAATCGCGATTCCTGTGCCACGTGCGATAGCGTAATATATATATAGATGTTTAACTAGTGGCGCCAACTTATATGGGCCCGTGGGGTGCAAGCCCACGCAAAAATTTTATCTCTCCGCCCACCCAATTTCAATTGATTTAATTCGTAATGTATTTGTTAAATTATTTAATCGCTGAAATGAAATTTGGTTTTATTAATATTCTCAAAATAGTTTTGATTGAAAAATAGTAAGGACATTCATTAGACTTACAGCAGCACTGAAAACCCCTTCAGAGCATGTATGGTTAAATTTCTCACGAAAACAAATTTCTTGCTTATTTTGCCCTCTGTTTTGATGTTTGAATGGATAAAGCACTTATTTTACTAAAATGTATGCTTTTCTTGACATTTAGTTTTTTGCCCTTTTAATAGCTAGCAATTCCAATGTTATTTAAAATTTTTGTCTTATTTATATTCATTTGTTCATTATTCATTATTTATTATTTATTCATTATTTATATTTATATTTATATTTATTTATATTATTATTTTAATTTACATTCTTATAAGTAAAGAAAGAACTTATAAGAATATAATTTAATAAAATTATTTATAAAATTATAATTAAATTATAAAAATTTAAAAATGTGCTTAGAAAAAAACATAATTTAATTTCGAATTATCATCTTTAGTCATTCGCTCCTCCCCCTCTCTCCACATACATACACATTAAAGGAAAAATATATATATATGTGTGTGTTACTTTACTAAAAAAAAAAAAAAAAAATTGAGACTGCCCAATATTTTTGAAAAGTTGGCGCTACTGTATTTAACGTCTTAGGAATGTTTGATGCTAGCGGCCAGCTGCATTTTCAGGAGATCCTCCTTTACATCGATGCCAAGGACAAAATAGGACTTTTACTCTCTACACATAACAAATTAAAACCCTCCGAAACATTTTACTTTGCTACTGAAACCCATAAAACTTTTTGAACTGTGACCTTTATTTCGATGTTCATCTGAAAAAGGTTATCATTATTTTATCATCAGAGATGTTCCACTCGTCTGGAGACCCAGCACACGAACGTAAGGTACAGTGTTGCCGCATCTGACTGATTTTTTATTTAGGCATTCGGAATTCTCGCAAGCAAGTTTTTATAGTTATTTTTGGTTTATATTGTCATAGACATTTCATAAATAAATTAAAAACGAAATTGCTGTTAAAAATTTTATGGTGTAAGTTCAATATTTCTAAATAAAAAATCCGCTAGATGCGGCAACAATGGTAAGGTAAATAAATATACAGAACTAAAAATTATCTCCCATGTGGGGTTTCAGGGGAGGGGAAGAGATCGCTTGGGGATAAATCCTTAGTTCATTTTATCTTGGTTTATAACTATTTTGATTCATACGAGAAGAATAATTTTTATTATTATTATTTTTTTTTAATTATGAGAGTAAAATTATGAGTACTTTGGGCCACTTTTTCCTGGTTCCACTCACATTTTCATTATTAAAAAATATTATAGTTGATTTTTCAACGTCGAAATGGAGTTGTAAACAATTAACATGAAACAATGAAGCAAACTGCATGGTTTTAAAGAGGAATTTTTTCTTTCTTTTTCTTTTTTAACTATCATGAAAGTTTTGGAACAAAGTAGCCCCTGCTGGGGGCTTCTTTGGTCCATTCACTTAGTTTCATATAAAATGAATACATTTCATATGTAAATGTATACATTTTTATTGAAAACCTCTTGCAACAGCATTTGCTAATAAATTAACACTGCAAACTCGATAAACAAGTGTTTTTTTTTTTTTTTTTTTTTTTTTAAACATTTAAACACAATAAACTAATTGTTAATATTAAAGAAATGCGAAACAGTTTTTGTCATGTTATGCTCAGCAACTGGAACAAAAGCAATTAATGTAACATTTTTCTACAGTAACATTTGAAAAAAAGTTACTTAAAACATGTTTTAAGAGATTTCGTTGTATAAAAGGCATTTCTAAGTAACTGGGGCTATTTTCGGACTCAAAAAGGCCTGGCACAAAGTAGCCCCGAAATATTAATTTACATATTAATTTTATGAAAACGTAAACATTTCCTGTCAAAATAAAAAGTTAAAGGAAAAACTATGATCACACATGGCTTACTGGTTACTAAAGGTAATATTTTTGCACTTACCTTATTTGTAGCTCTTATCCAGATTGTTTCACCACAGAAAGTTTGGAGAGCTAAATTTTACACACGAAAACAGTTGTTTAGAAACATATCCAGTGTTGCTACAAAAAAAAATTACCCCCAAACTATTCAAATATCCTATAGTAAGGCATAAAATATTTTTCAAGCGAAAATATTCCATATTATCTTGTATTGCTTGTTCAATACAAAGAATAAAAACTTTTTTTATGGGATGGACCAACATAACCCCGCAAGGACCAGAGTACGGTAGGACAGTTTAGCCAAAGTCCCTCCCTTGCGGGCGCCCATGCCACACTTTATCCTTTTGCTTTTTTAAATTATTGAGAGGAGTTGTTATTTTACATGACTTACCAACAATTTCTCCCCTTTTGCAGCAATCAGTGATCTCTAATTTGATCAGAGGACTCACCGGCCAGGGTAAACGTCACCAGGTATCGCCTAAAAAGAATGGAGATGTGGTTACGGAAAGTAAAGCACCCACGCGAGCAAATAGCATCGCCTTTTCAACGTCTTCAAAAACTGAAGAAGAACTTCACAACAAAGGAGAAATTTATTTCTGGAGAAACTTTGGTTATGACCCCGAGGTAAGAGTAGCTTTAGAAATAAAAGCAATGGAATTACAGGATTACCAAACTTTTTTGAACTATTTTAGAAACAGTAACCAAAAACTACCAGGAGTTTCTAATGTTTTTTCAGGAGTAACGTGATCAGTTAAAAATCGTAATGAATATTTTTAATAATAATAATAAAACTAAACAAGAAAGAAAAATCCCGCGTTAGACATAGATTATACGATACGTTCGAACATTAGCAGAGTATTATTATGTACTGAATTATGAATTCATAAAAATGTTATCTTCTAAAGCATTTTTCGAGGATTTTTGAATCTACATTAGAAGATTTACTTAATCATTTAATAAATTTTAATAGGATTTTAGAAGGATCGAAGGATTTAGAAGGATTAATTGAATTTGATTTTGATTTTGTGCACTATTTATAACCCCATTCAAATCTTTTATTTTAAATATTTTTCTTAGTATTTTGTAGAATTAGAAAATGTACAAACAGAATGTTCTTAGAATAGAAATAGAGAAATATTTCCGAATTGAAAAATCCCCCCCCCCCCCCACCACCACCAATGCAAAGAAAGCTGAAAAGAGGCAAAGGCAAAAGAAATCATCCTTTAAATATTTTTTTTTTTTTTTTGTGTAACCCATAATGCTTTTGGAACAATGTAATGTAATGCATGTATAACTCATTCTAAGCTGTATTACTATTAATCGATGTATTAAATGAATTTTATAACAAGATATTTCAATGGTACTTATAAGTACCGTCAGTAGATAAAGGGTAGGAAATTTCATTTTTTCATACAATGAAATCGATCATCGTTCGTCGTATAATTGATTTCTTTTGCACATCTTTGCAGATGAAGAAATTAGCTACGCACTCCTTAATCTGTAGAAAACATATTGTCGTGCATCTCAGTGATCTTTTTTAATTTCAATTTGTTTGAAGTATCATAACATCATCAAAATCACCGTAAACGATTTTTTCTTACCGACCATAATGTAAAGTAATTCTTTTGTGTGTCTCTTCTAAACAAACTATAAATGATATTTATTCTACACTCCTGAGAAAACATCTTATTTACCACAGCAATGCATACCCATTTCGTTATGTTTGAGGTGCTGTAACATCATTAAAATGCATCGGAAACGATTTTTCTCCATATACTATAACATGACGGAATCATTTTATCTATCCCTATAAAGGAGCTTTAAATGTTACAAACTTAATTTTCAATATCGAACAATCTGCAGTAAACATAAACACATTTTACAGAAGGCATGTTTTAGTGCACCTCACAAATTCATATAAATTTCATTATGTTTGTAATGAAATAATCTTAGAGCTCTGTGGCGTACTTCATCCAAACCAGAAAAATAGGAGTCTACACTATCACTCAAAAAGACCCGGATGATAATGTTAATCCTATGGGGAAGTTATTTTCAAATATCTCGCTTGAATTTTGATATTTTCGAATGATTTTTTTTTTTTTTTGCATAGGATAACTGAGGATAATCTACAACCGGGCTAGTTTTTACTTTTTTGATTTTGGTTATAATTTTTATTATATTAGGATACTTTCAATTACTTTCTTTTACTTTCGGAACCGGTTCAAACCGGTTCCGAAAGTAAAAGTAATTAAAAAAAATATTTTATCAAAATCAAAAGAGTAAAAACTAGCCCGGTTGTAGATCATCCTCAGCTATCCTATGCAAAAAAAAAAAAAAAAAAAAAAATGAAAATATCAAAATTTAAGCAAAATATTTGAAAATAACTTCCGCATAGGATTAACATTATCATCCGGGTCTTTTTGAGTGACTGGTGAGGCTCGTAACCTTCTAAGATTATTTCTCTTTCGTCAACATTTCCGAGTAAAGAATATCTCAATATATCTCAATACATTCACTTGCTACGGTCGTGTTATGCGCAAGCTGGAAATTCCACTTCTCGATATAAATGAATATATTTTTCGCCCGTTGTGTATCATTAAATATATATTGTAAAGTCTTGGTTCTATTCAATAGCACTCTGTCAGTAGATGCAGATGTGGTGCCTAAATATCCCCCTCTAATACAAGACTGATACATTTTGTGTATCATAAAATCTTTAACGACCCAATTAAACTTGCAATAAATTCCACTTCAGATCTCTCCAACTGACAGTATGAAAATTATATTTTAGGCCAAGATCTTAGTTTTGGCAGTTTCTTTGACATCTCGGACATAATAATTCTTACAATACTTGAAATACTTCCTCAAGCCACTTCTTGTGCCGCCGTTATCAAAGAACTCTGTCTTACATAACATATGCTACTGAGGTCATTTAGGGATTCTCGGCTGGGACTCGCTTAGGTGAAGACCTTTTTTCTGTGCTCCCTGCGTAGGTCTGTCCGGGCAGCTAAGGACAGGATGCGGAGACGAACTCTCTCCGGACAGTGCATATAGAGTACGATGTATTCAGCCCAGTGACCCACGCGCGGTACTAACAATACTGCGGACAGAGCTTAATTAAGCTCTAAATTATAAAAGCCTACTTCATTATTTAAACTTTTTCTGTGCAGTTCTAAATAGCTGTACCGCAGTAAATAAAGCTTTTTGTAGCTATAGACCATCCTGAATTCACCTCTCATGACGGTACAATATATTCTATATATACTACCTGAAGTACCCGGCGCGGCGTTGCCCGGGATTTTTAGAATGTTATTATTATTATTATTATTATTATTATTTTTTTTTTTTTTGAAAAATCAATTTTGAAATTAAACACCTTACGGATTAATACCTGTCAAGATATTTTTTCCCCTTTCAGTACATGAATCTTGCGCCAATATACTTTCTTTTTTCATATATATTGAAAGAATTAAAATGTTTTGCTTTTATACCAGTATTTAAAAAAATGTTTCCTAAGAAGACTATATTTATTTAGGCTTAGCTTCTAAAAAAAAGAAAAAAAGAAAAATGAAATCTCTTGTTTTACAAATAAAAAGCCCTTCATGGCATCACTTTCTCTTGCAAGAAACATGCATTAACCATACATTCCTTTTAAATAGATATCATACATACTTGCTTTCTATACTTACTTATATTGACACTCCTTGTATTATTTGCACATATTTGAAAATGTTCGTTTTATTTCAAATCCGACGCCATATTGATCTGATTTTTGTACTTACTCCCTGTTCATACTCCTTGTATTATTCTCAAATATTCGAAAATGTCAGTTATTCTTTCTGTATGACGTCATATTCATTTTCTTTAAAATTCTTTTAATGACGTCATATTCATCTGTTTTTTGTACTTACTCGTATTCATACTTCTTGCATTATTGTCAAATATTTGAAAATAAATACTCGACCCTGTCTGATTTCTTTCTCAAAATTTTCGTACTGTCGCCGTCAGTTTCTTCTAAAAATTAAGAAAAACTACCGACGTATTAAAAAAAAATATATTGGATATTCGGATGTAAAAAAAAAAAAAAAATTCTACATTTGCTCTGAAATTTTCAAATCGATATATTGATTAGTTTTTTTTCCCCATTTTAGCCAATTGGTGAAAATTGTCATCATTTTTATTGTCACAAAACACTCGTTGCCATCGGCAAAAGAGAAATAACAGCTTTTTCGCCTACTCTAGCGTTTTATGTACATAGATTCTAAAAAATGCAATAACTGTATTGATTAAGTATATTTGTATACTTAATGTATTGCAACCAGGCAAGATATTATCACATTATAGAAGACACTTATCATTTTCTTTGTTTTTTTTTTCTTCCAGGGTCGTCCATTCCTCAAAGTAAGCCACGACTCCAATATAGAAGACACAGGTCATGTTTTGACGCACGATTGGAAGTTAGGTACACCAAGGATTGTACTTGTGGTGATGTCAAATGTTGCACCACTTTCTCAATGGACAAATAGGAGGCAAATCAAAAACTTCCAAAAAGGTCTTATGAAGGTAAACATCATTAATGTGAATAAAGTATGACTACGGTCAATCAGTGTATGTAATAGTTTAAAATTCATAAATAAAATCACATAAATTACTTACAATAATATAATACAATTACATTCCTACAGTTTCGGACAATTAAAAACATGTCCATCCGCAAGGATAAAGAGAAACTATCACAGTCTTATCTGTACCAATATTTACATTAGCAATTTCAAAACAAATTCTGACATTTTCTAGGAGGAGTTTCGTAAAATAAATTTGGAAATTGCACGTCAAACATGGCAAATGGAAACGTGGCGGTGCGTTCGTACTATACTAGTTTTATAAATATTTTTTGCACTGCATATTGTACTCAATGTATATTTTAGTGCACTTTATAAGTGTCTATCCATTTCATTCTGTTCGAAAGGCTGTCACATCATTAAAATGCACTTGAAATAATTTATTCCCATTGGCCGTATGTAACGAAAAACTTTTGACTGTCCCTGTCATTAACCTATACATCCGAATTTCATAAAATTTTAAATGACTCGACAAAATTCTGTAACAATTATATATTTTAAATTTCAAACGATTCGATTGGGTAGTTTTTGCGCTGTTATATGCGGACGGACGGACAGACAGACGGGCTGAACGACGACTATAGGTGCTACGTATTTATATAATTACGAACGCCCGTAAAAACGGTACTGGTGTCATCTATTGTATAAAATTCGATTTAAATGTTTATTGGAACGTAATTAAAATTTTGAGAAATTCTATCCAGATACTTGGCATAACATAAGATACACTATGGTTACAGACACGGTTATTTCTTGCTATTATTTTCAGCGATTCACGGATCTTGCCTTTGTGGAAAGAATAATTCTTGCACTGTCGAAATCGATTGATTTTATCTCAACATTGGAGCAAAGTCTTGATAGAGTTGTGCTGAGTTTACCCTATTTAATATCTCCTTTATGTTCTCTAAGGTGACAAGGGACTTTCAAATTCAATTATTATTATTATTGTTTTTAATTTCATTTCAAATACTATTCAAGGGTATGCTATATGCATTATAGACCAGTATTCTCGATGGATTTTGACCAACATTAGCGATTTGGCGAATAAGAAATAAAAAACAGTATCCAAATGAACAGAAATATTAGCAAAATAGATTCGGATTGAAACACTGAAAAATCTAACTTTAACCCTTTATTATATCCCTTTTTTTTTCAATATGTTCTAAAATAACCAAAGTTTTTGTAATTGCTTATACAATAGAAATTCAAGTATCCGCTACAGAAACTATTAAAATTAAGTACAGTCGTGGAAAAAAAAAAAAAGTAAACTCGGCCCACTAACTCCTCAACACATTATCGTAGAAGAAAGTTACTGGTACCGAACGATTGGAAATAAAGTCTACTTTTAAATGATATACATAAAATTTGCTTAGGGAACCATCTACATATTAAAACGAACCATAACTTTGTTTTTTTCAATAGCAGTACACAATTCTGAGAGCATAAAGGAACTCTGCACCCTTCAATAAGCCTAAAAACAAATTTTTATGCAATTCGTACCATAATTTTCTGAGAAATTAATTATTTTAAAACGATCGTATTTTAAGGGCTGTATCCAAATTGAAGTTCGGAAATCGATTGTTAACCGAGAGAGCCTCCATCTTGATCAAGGCACCTTAAGAAGTCAATGAAACCTGCTAGATTACAGGACTGCAGAAGAAATTTCAAAATATCTACTCACTTTTATTATAGACGGCCCCTTAAACCATCATTTTGCCGTTTTCTAAGCATAATATGAAAACTACTTGGGAGAAAAATGTGAAATTTTGGATTTACATAAAGCAGGACTTAATAAATCTAAATCCATCAAAAAAATCGTAGGTTGCAATTCATAATTTTTTCGAATATTAATTTCATAATTCGTAATTCATATCTTAAAATTATAAAAATTGCAAATTCAGCGTATTTATGTTTGGGTATATTAGTATTATTGCTACAAAAAAATTAGCACATTAGGAGCATAATTTCTGGAGATATAAATGAAAATATGAAAATGTAATTTAACATTAGAAGCACTCAATTTTGAATGTTTATAATTCAAAAACTTATCATTCAAATGACTTGAAATTCGGTGTCTAGTCATAATTTGAACCGAAGATTTGAAATATCTTGTTAAAATTGGGTATTGTCATTGAAAAAAAAATTAAGTTTGGATTCGTTTTAATATGTAGATGGCCCCCTAAGCAAATTTTATATACATCATTTAAAAGTAGACTTTATTTCCAATCGTGCGGTACCAGTAACTTTCTTCTACGATAATTTGTTGAGGAGTTAGTAGGGGGTGTTTACTTTTTTTTTTCCACGACTGTACATTATACATATCTCCTAAATGTGTAAATGTTTTAAACATTCTTTTAGCTGTCTAAATAAAAATTAAATACAGAAATTTTTGATTTACGGTTATGAAAATATACACTAAAAATGTCTATGAGATTTCGGCTCTTAACCGATTGAAAAAATTTGATCAGCCAATGATACTTTGCATACATTTAATAAATAGTATGGTAAATGGCTAATTTCAATACCACATTCCAGCAAAAATTTTCTCTATTTGGCGCTTAATGCAAGTGATTTTCTTTGCGTTTTTACTGCCGTGACTCTGGAACATAGATAGAGAAATACCTATTGCATAATCCTTTCTGTATCTTTGCCTATTGTTAAACGAAATTAGTGTTGAGTCAGTATCTCTCTCTATAAATAGAGCAATGTAAATGGCACAGTGCAATTGAACATGTAAAAGCGACATCAATCGTTTAGTAACGCTCCTAAGAATCTCGACTGTATTGGCACACCACTCACACAAACTCAGCACTCGCAATTTGGCGAATTTGACTGTTGGTTTACTCACCAAATGAAGAATTTTGTCGCGATTGGCGCAATGGTGAGCGCCAGTGAGAACCCTGATTATGGCATATATTTATCACACATGAAATAATAACAAAACTAGTATGTTGTGGCCTTCACAAAATTTTCTTCTACTTATATAAATCACACCAATTAAATCCTTTAAATAGTACAAGAAATTACAGCAATTTAGCACCCATTCATATCAAAGTATATCTGAATTTCAAGTTTGATAAAAATTCATGCATTAGTTCTTGAGATAGAGCTGTAGCGGAAATTTTGAAAAATGTAGCCTAGCAGCGCTACCTGTTCAGCGATTTACACCGAAACATAAACTGCACTAATTCATATCATGGTATACCTGAATCTGAAGTTTGGTGAAAATCGAAGCATTAGTTCTTAAGATAGAGCTATTGCGGAAACCGCATAGCAGAGCCACCTGTTGAGCAATTTACACCAAAATATATAAATCGTCAATTCATGCCAAGGACTAACTGAATCTGAAGTTAGATGAAAAGCCTGCATTAGTTCTGGAGATTGGGCTATTGCGGAAATCGTGAAAAATGCCGCATAGCAGCGCCACCTGTTGAGCGATTTACACCAAAAACTAATCACCACCAATTTATATCAGGGGCTAATTGAATATCAATTCTTATTAAATTCCGTGCATTAGTTCTTGAGATAGAGCGCCCACAACATTTGTGTCACATACATACAGGCGGACAGACAGAGTCACAGACTCACAGACAGCCATTTTGTAAAAACATGTTTTTCGGAATCTCTGACCCCTGAAACGTGTAAATCCGTCGCAAACCGGAATTCGAAAATTTTCACGAATCCAATACTTTCTTCTTGTAAAAATAGAAGAAAGTATATAAAAACGAGGGGGGGGGGGGATAAGGAATTTTCTTGAATATTGCAAGCGTTATAGAGGATTTTTCAAAATGCCCATGCGCTTTCCATATCAAATAAAATCCCCAATATTTTTTGTAGCTGTTTGACATTATATATGTCACAAAACTGTGCATTGTTTTTTTAAACTAAATATAATTGGAAAAGTTAAAAGTTGTTAAAGGTATTTAATTGCCGAAATAGGATGCAAAAAGTCTGAAAATTTCATAAAATTTAGAGAATATTTTTTTTCTTAAATTCCTTATCTTTCTCTCATTTTTTTAAAATTTCATGTGTGATAAATATATGCCATAATACATCCTTGAATAGTATTTAAAGTGAAATTAAAAAAAAATGAAAAATGAATTTGTAGGTCCCTTGTCCCCTTAGCCTGTCGCTAAATTTTCGTTTAGTCATTCCTATATAGTATTTAAGTTCGTTGTTATTTAATGGAAATGGTATTTCATATACTTCTGTTTGCTACACTTGCCCGTGTCCACATCAATTAAAACTCCTAATATTTTTTATGCAAGTTTTTTTTTTACATATACAAATAAAGTATGCGTCGAATTTTATACATATGAATAAAAAGGTAAGAAAAAAGATAATTTCTAAATTTTATGAAATTTTCAGCATTTTTGGTTGATATTTCTGCAATTAACTAACTTTAACTTTTCCAATTGTATTTAGACGATGCACAGTTTTATGACACATATAATGACAAATAGCTATAAAAAATATTGGGTATTTTAATTCGCATGGGACATTTTGAAAAGTTCTTCATAACGCTTAAAATATTCAAAAAAATTTCTTATTTTTCTCCAAAAAAACTTTTTTTTTTGTTTCTTGATGTGATAAATATATGCCATATAGTGGGCTCTTGAACAGTACTTAAAGTGCAATTAAAAAAAATTATAATAATAAAATAAATTTTAAGGTCCCATGTCCTCTTAAAAGCATCCTTGAATTTATTCTACAACAAGGAAAAAAATGTAAAAAAAGGGTTGTTTACAGCATTAGGCAATACGAATAGTATTTACCAAGTCAGAAATAGTCTATCACAAATCCACACAGCCTTTGAAAATACAAGGGTGGTACAATAATTATTGTCCCGATTGAGTATAAACTATTTGTACTGCAATGGTTGATGTGAAATATTGAAGCCTAATGTCTTAGATACCTATATGCTCAATTTCAGAACCGTAGCTGCCATATTAACATATTTATTTTCGTTTTAGGTGTGTGAGGTGGCACTTAGCTTGAAAGGGGGGGGGGTTGGGGGGGAGAGGCTGGTTTGGAGCTTATGGGGCCAGACCTGAGGCAGTTCTGCGATAGATTTGTGACAGTGGATGAGACGTGGCTACATAACTATGACCCCGAGTCCAAACAGCAGTATCCACGTTTCATTCACTGTTACCCCCCAACCCCTTACCCCCTTTCAACCTAGGTGCAACCACTCACACCAAAAACGACAAAAAAATTATGTTAATATAGCGGCTACAGCTCTGAAATTAACCATATAGGAATATAAGACGTTAGGCTTCAATATTCCACATCAACCATCGCAGTACAAATATTGTATACATACACACTCGGGACAGTAATTATTGAACCACCCTCGTATTTCTTTAAAAAAGCGAGTTTCATTGGATTCACATTATATAAGAAAATTTACATTCACAGTCTAGTTTTTTTTCCAGTTAATACAATTAAATACAAAAACGTATATGCATGTATATTTGATGCACGTGTTTCTTGTGTATTTGCAGGCAGTGAACACAACAGAAATGTGGATTCTTACAAATGGTATAAACGTCGGGGTGAGTAAAATTATAGGCGATGCTGTTCACGAAGAAATGCAGCGGAGGAGCTCTAAAGGCGCCTTTCAGAAACACATGGGCAGCAGCTCTGACACCCACTCAAAAATAGTCCTCATGGGACTGGCTAGAGAAGATTTGCTGAACTACAGTGATGCCATCGATGGAAAGGTTTGTTTTTAGGAAAAATTTCTTTCTTTCTTATTTATGACTCCAGTCTGTCCGTACTGTAACTCTCGTAAATTGTCCAGAACACGTTACTGACATTTACTATTGTACGATCTAGTAGCGCCAACTTTTCAAAAATATTGGGTGGGCTCAAACATTTTTGAGTATAATAACACATATAATCCCCCCCCCCCCCTTAGTGTATATGTATGCTGAGAGAAACAGAGGTGCGGGGATGACTAAAGATGATAGACCGAAATAAAATTATGTTTTTTCTAAGCAAACTTTTAAAAGATTATAATTTAGTTATAACTTTTATAAAAAAAATTAATAAATTATATTCCTAAATCCATCCATATAAATACAATATTATTTATTTTAAATAACATTGGAATTGAAATCTATTGAAAGTGGTAACAAAATGTCAAGAAAAGCATACATTTTAGTCATCTAAGTGCTTTATCCATTCAATACATCAAAACAGATGAAAAATAGGCCAGAAATTTGTTTTTCTGAGAAATTTAACTATACGTGCGCTGAAAGGGTTTTCAGTGCTCCTGTAAGTCTAATGGATCTCTGTCAGGTTCTGAGGAATATATACTATTAGAACCATAGCTATATATTGTTTTCTTGCTTGTATATTGTCTGCGTACTGGGAATTTTAAAGTAACACTTTTTTCTTATCTGAAATATAATCCGAGCAAGTGAGTTATACAGAGTAGGTGAAGGAATGTAGTTTATGAATAAAGAGGGGTCCCTGCTATTCAAATGCATACCTGAGATAAGGCAGACAAAAGGATTTCACCAGATAGGGAAATAACGGACGTCACGGAAGGTGACAGGGGAGGCTCGATGGATTGGAGGAAGGGAAGGGGACCCTGATGGCAGAAGGAAAACCCCGTTTATGTTTTGGGAGAGGAGTGATATAGCTGAGGGAGATCAGTTAAGGTGTATAGCTGAAAGTGGGTGGTCACTTTCTCGCAGAATACAGTGGATGCCTTGAACTCAAGGTGTGAGTAGTTCCAGAGTAGCTCGTGGATAGAGCGTGATTATGCGATGAAGCTCTTGGAGTATAGAGCTAATGTGTTGGGAGATTAATAGTGATCTCCGATAAATCTAATTTAACTAGCATATGGTGAGAGGAATATGAAGTAGTTTAACAGTACACAGCAAGTATTTACTGCATTTAATTTAATGTTGAATTAGATAACCTATACTCGAGTTCTTAATTGTAAATAGCGTCTTGTTATCTGTAAATAATGTGTAAATAAATTGTCAGTTCAGTTTCATTGAAAGAGTTGGTTTTCCTCTCAACAATCCTCTCATAGCGTAACCGATATCACGCAATCATATCGGTGGTGACAGCATATAAAAAGTGAAGGATTTCTTCAAAGTTGTGTGGACTTAGAGGAAACCCGGCAATCTCCTTACTATTTTTCAAACAAAATTATTTTGAGAACGTTAAAGAAACCAAATTTCATTTCAGCGATTAAATAAATAAAAAAATAAATTACGAATTAATTAAATCAATTGAAACTGGTGGGAGGAGATGCCAAATTATTGGATGGGCTCGCGCCCCATGGGCCCATATAAGTTAACGCCACTGGTACGATCTCTATTGAAAAGGTAGTGTATAACGTTTATAGTTCAAACAAAAAAACAAGTATAATAATTACTTATAAACAGATTAAGCTAAATAATGCTATAAAAAGTGATAAAATATCTTTATTTAGATTGACGAGTTTTTCATCATACAAACGGCGACATTTACAAAATCATTCATGATAGGAAATATTTTTACAACATTTAAAAACAGTAACTTGGTAAACAACGTCACGAGACATCATGCATAATGAAAAACAGTGCAAACATAAAATAAAATTAAAATTAAATTGGACATTTGTAAGCGTGGATTAATTTTTATTATTGTTACTAAAATTGCAATTTTAGTTCTTCATATCTATGATTCTATCTTGATATCTATGATTCTATATTGATATCTATGATTCTATCTTGATATCCTGCCGATTAACGAAATTCGCGATTTTTAACTGACTGACGAAATTTGCAATTTTTCCCCGAGAGAAAATGACAAAAGTCAAGATTTTCCTTGCGACCCACAGGCAAAAATTGAATTTTTTCCAGTTATAAATTGACAAAATTCGCGAACCACAAGTTAACCCGTCGCGGGCCACAGGTTGTGCATCCTTAATGCAGAATATGTTCTGCAAAACCTAGTATTTTTCAAAATACTTTCCACCAATCTAACTTTATTTCCTGTGTATAGTTACTCTTTTGTAAGATTGTTCTAATCACACATGCAATATATATATATTTATTACAGTCTAAGCGAGTTGAGATAGAAAACGAAGGAAATCGGCTAGAGGAGCAAAAATTCGACCTGAATCCCGACCACTCTCATTTTCTGATTGTGAAAGATGGAACCATCAGCAAAACGGGAATCAACTACTTCCTTCTCAAGCTCCAACAATATTTGGCGTCTACTCTCGATCACCCGAGAAAGTTATCAGCGAGTTATCGTAAGATATTCCAGAAATTTTGGTTATAAAATAAAATAATTGCTTATTTTATGGTTTGTTTGTATACAGGGTGATTACTTAAGGGGCTACTTCACTCATGCGAAAACACCCGTTCGCTAATGTTAATTCAAGGAAAGAAATTTTTTGAGATGTCTCATTTGCATTTCAATACTTAAAAATATTTTTTTTTTTTTTTTTTTTTTTTTTTTTTTTTTTTTTTTTTGCATTGAATAGCTGAGATCGACCTCAACAAAGGCCGTTTTTTACTTTTTCCATTTTCTTTGTAGGTTTTTTTAATGAGGATACTTTCACTTTCGAAACCTGTTCCGAAAGTTAAATTATCCTAGTTAAAAAGAAACCAGTAATCAAAATCGAAAAGTAAAAAAACAACCTTTGTAGAGGTCGACCTCAGCTATTCAATATAGCTATTCAAAAGGGGGGGGGGGGTTAACAGTGAATGAGACGTGGCTACTGTCGTTTGGAACCGAGATCATAGTGATGTAGTCATGTCTCATGCACTGTCACAAATCTACCACAGAACTACTTCAGGTCTGGCCTCATAAGCTCCAAACCAGCCTCTCCTCCCAAACCCCCCCTTTCAAGCTAGGTGCCATCTCTCACACCTGAAGGGGAAAAAAAAAATGTTAATATAGCAGCTACGGTTCTGAAATTAAGCATATAGGCATCTAAGACTAATAGGCTTCAATATTCCACATCAAACATCGCAGTACAAATATTTTATGCACACTCGGCACAATAATTATTGAGCCCCCCTCGTACTACACCATAAAAATGGAGGGGATATAGAAAAATGAGCTTTGTTAAAATCAAGTGACGAAAACGTTGCTAGCTCTTAGACTATTATATTTCGGAGGAAGAGAACTTTTTTGGATTAATGCCACAATGTATTTTGGTTATGAAAATTACAGCTCCTAACTGTATCGCGATAAAGAAAAATAAAATTACAAGAACTTATAATAAATTATTTTTCAAGTTTCATTTGGATTTAAAATGTACGTCATATAAAATGAGAGTGGGTTCTAAAAATATATGCAATTTTGACGTTTTGAGTATCATAATTTATCAATAAATCGATTGCAATTAAGTATACGCTGCAAATTTGAGTTTCATAACAAATTTAACTTGCTAAAGATGATTATTCCAAAAATCAATAGTAAAGATTTGCAAAATATTTTTGTTAGCATTCTACACAGGACAAAATGATAATTTTCGGCCATCGTTGCTGAGTCGATGGGTTTTTATATATTTTTTTATTTATTGAGCATTGTTTACATAGTAAAAGCGAATCGATGACGCAGTCATCGTCAGAGCTTGCGTAGGCATTTGAAAAATCATTAACTTTTTCATTTACCTCTTATATGCAAAGGAAATAATTATTAATTTTTAAACGTTTTCACTTAGTTTATTTATTTTTGTATACTTTCCATTTTGCAATGTTTATGTATTGAAACATCAATAATTGTTTCATTTATCCATTATGTAAATAAAATAATTATTCATTTTTAAATTTTTGCACTTAGTTTATATATTTTGTGTGCATTCCATTTTCCAATATTTGCTTCTTATGCAGAGACAGAGAGTCGGAAAAATATATATACAATTTTTTTTTTTTTTTTTTTTTTTTTTTTTTTAAATGAAAATCGAAAATTAAAACTGGACGCCTTTTTCCAAGTTTTTTACTGCAGTTCAGAATATAATTTCTTAGAATTTGCGAAATATCCTATTTATGACCCAGTAATTTCAATACTTTCCAACAAAGTTGAAAAGTGTTATGACTTCGGTTTGTCTGTCCGTCTGTCCGCGCTCTAACTCGCGTAAATATACTCGGATTGCCCTGGAATTTTTGGATGGTATTACTATTAACGTTCACCATAGCACGATTCCTATTTCAAATGAACTTTGTAGCATGTTAAGTTCATTCACAGGGACAGTCAAAAGTTTTCCGTTACATTACGGCCAATGGGAAAAAATCGTTTCAAATGATTTTTAATGGTGTTACACTCTTTCAAACATAATAAAATTGATATGCATTTATGAAGGCCGCTAAAATATGCATTCTGTGGAATATCCGGTACAAAGAATAGTTATTACTTTACAGGGCCACACAAAAGAATTCCGTTACTTAATGGTATAGGGGAAGGATTGTTTGCGGCGTATTTGAATTATGCTAAACTATTTCATATATATATTGAAATTGATATACGTCGCTCAGCTTTAGTATATGTTATTTCGTGTATAATACGAATTGCATAGCATTTACAGGGACGCACAAGAAAATTTCAGATACTATATTGTATCCGAATTACTGTACATTATCGATGATTGCTGGAAATTCAATTTTAATTATGATATGGGCTTTTATGTTTCACTACATTTATGCATACTATATGCTGTGTATAAATGCTATAATTTATATAAAGGGCTACACAAAAGAATTCGTAAGGGTTACTGGGTATGAGCGCAAATTACTTAAAGGTTGTTTTTAAATAAGTTATACATTTTTACGCTGAACTGCATTTAGTTTATTAAGAAATGCTTTTAGAATATAGATGAAATGATATACAGGGTCACGGAAAGGATTGGATACTTGACCGTCTATAAATAATAATTTCTGTAAATGTGATTTCAGTAGTTTTAAAAGTGTTTTAGTTTGAATTAAAAATTTAGCTAAATAGTGGCGTGTAATAAAGGTTCTAGGTAAACTACAGCGTTGTACAAAAGTATTCAAGTATGTTTCCATCTATTAGTATAAATTGCTGACAGAGAAATTTCAATTTTCTATGCTTTTTCTTGCTAAACTAAATTTTTCCATTATACAGTATAGATATCAATCTACAGATCTAATACAGGGCTGTTCGAAAGAATTGGAATACATATTTGGATATGGACGGTAACTGCTGAAATCAATTTTTCAAATGTTTTATGCGTTTTCTAAAATGTTTACTTAGTAATTTTATTTACCTAATTTCCCTAAATAAGTAACGAAGTTTTTGTTAAAGCATTCAGTAAGTGTTGGAAAGTGATTCATAATCTATGCTTACGCATGATTTTTCTTTCTTGTTTTAAAATTAAATTTGGCGATTTTCTAGATATAAAGAAATATTTATAAAAACAAAGTTTCTTTGGCTGCACTGATTTTTGAAAACATTTCCGTGTAGTTTTATAGTGCACTATCAAAAACCGCGGTTTTGCTCGATTAATACTTGAAATATACCAAGTGGTATTTATGTGCCTATTTTTATTAGGAGAAACGTTTTCTACATTTTCTTCATTTATGTTTTCTACACAAATATGTAAACGTTAGTGAAATGAACCTTTTTTTGTTCCAAAAGCGCTGATTAAAAATAAATTCTAAGTTCTTCAACTTTTTTTTAGGTCATCTTTCGTTGGGATGCTTGGAGATACCGGTCATAGCAGTGCTGTTCCAAGGTGGTACAGACTGCGCCAGGCTTGTCTTAGACCATCTCAAAAGACATCTTCCTCTAGTAGTCATGAGAGGCAGTGGTGGTCTTGCCGATGTGCTTGGGTTCGCTTACACAGAAGTGTCACAAAGGTAATGCTAAATTGGTGTGGCGTATTTGCGTAATAAGGTTTTACCCCTTTATGCCCTGTCGGTACTTTAAAACACGATTAAAATAATTTGTTATAAAATTCATTAGTTAAATCGATTAGTTTTGAATGAGTCACAGATGCATTACTTTATCTTGTTCCAAAAGCATTATTGGTTTCACAAAACAAAATTATTTTTAAAAGGATGATTTGGTTTTCATTTGCATCTTTTCAGCTTTCTTGGCATTGAAAGACTTGGAGGGGGGGGGGGGGCAGAGAGCTTCAGTTCGGAAATATTTATATATTTCTATTGTAAGAGTTGTACATTTCCTAATTCTACAAAAAACTAAAAAAAGGTTTTAAATAAAATATTTGAGTAGAGTTGTAAATATGGCACAAAATTCCTATAAATCCTAATTTATTTATTTAAATTTTAATTTGCAAAATCCTTCTCAACGTTATTAAATGATTGTGTAAATCTTCTAATGTAGTTTCAAAAATTCACAAAAAATGCTTTAGAAGATGAAATTTTCATATCCGGGGCTCAAAATTCTATTTTTTTTTTAACTTATTGAGATTTTGTTATGAAATTTTTTTCTGAAATATGTTTTAATATAATAAGAATAGTGCATATAAAAAATCTGAAAAATTTTAAATGTTTAAAAAAAAAAAATTAATGTTAAAATTTTAACCATATTTAATTTTTGTTATAACTCTGGAAGTACTTACTAGATTTACAAAATTTTTACACTTTTGTGTACAGAAAATGTGTCATTTTAATTTGTCTTTAGGATTTTTTAAAATATTGATTATGAATTTAATAAAAAAAAATTAAGTAAAAAAATTAAGTTTTTTATGAGTGAGTTTTGCATTAATAGCATATTTTCACAATTATCACTGAAAATTAAAAATCCTGAAGACAATTTGTTGGAAATATCGCATAAAATCGCTGTTGAAAATTTCATACATATATCTTGCAAGGAACTTTAGATAAATTCTTTTAAACTTGATAAATCGTGAAAAAATTCATTCAGAGATAAATTAAGTTAAAGTTCTCGTCAGAGGGTAGCTAATGCATCGCTTCTCAAGGCAAAAGGTGTTATATCTCTGGATCTAATGAAGATAAAAGCATACGGTTTGCGGAATTTAACGCTAAAAACTCTGTATTTTTTAAGCCAATAAACAAAAATTACATTTTTTTTTGAGAATTTTTAGCCCCGGATCCCCTTAAACTCGAGCTGAAACTGGAAGATTCAGATCCCTTCGCCTTAGAAAGTCCGCCCCGAAATCGTTCTGCTATGCAATTTGCCTAATAAATCATCCAAACCTTTTTTCTAAAGTTATGAGTCTATCAACATGCTAATCATTATTTAACATATCCACAAACAAGCAAAAATAATCTTTTAACATAGTTTTTATCATTTTTTTCTTATCGCAATATTTTTTTAAATTAAGAAACTAACATTGCACTCCATTAGTTCATAAGCTCTAAAAGTACTATATTTCATTTTGTCATATATTTTAAATTAAAACTATCTCTCACTATATTGAATTTCTTATGCACATATTACTAGGAGGTAAAGTTAAATTGAAGATAACTAGTAGAATAACAATGGTTACAGCTAAAAATAATGATTTTTTTACTCGTTTGAAAAAAAATTATATATTTATCAAAATGATACATACAAAATTCTAGATTACGACATTCACTTATAGTGCTACATGTATACTTTAATATAAAAATTCAGCTCACTAAAAATATACAGAATGGATAAAATATATATGTCATCAGAGAAGAAATAATGGAGCGCCTTATTGATAAGAATCCGTTTTCGCAGTAAAAAGACAGTATAAGCATAGCTCCAAATAAAAAAAATAGAATAATTCATTTTATTTGTATTTGGAATTGCATTTAGCTTTATTTCAGTGTAGTACAATTGAAAAAGAACAACGGTTGATGTTTAAATAAATTTGCATGTTATTAAAGAAAATTGAAACTCTAAAAGATTAAATTTTGAGTAAATATTGTATTTTTGTAAAATTATTTTCCTTATTCAAAATATTAGAATACTCAAATAGGTGATTCAAAAAATTAGAATACTTATGAATTTTCGTCCAACATAACGGAGTTTACAAAGCATCGTATTATTGATTTGCATAAAGAAGGACGTAAACATGCACCAGTTACATAAAATGTTCTCAACCAAGTGTTAGTAGAGCAATAAAGCAGTATTTTAACGACAGGCATTTTGAAAACAGGCATCTGAATAGCGGCCGAAAGCAAAAAACTGCTTAGACAGATGATAGAAAGATAAAGAGTATTGCTAAAAAAAGGTTTAAGAAGAGTAAGATATTTGCATCGAAAGTGGAAAGAACACGGTGTTGATGTGAGTAAATCTACAACACTAAGGCGTCTCCATAAACTTGGATTTATATCTCGTGTACCAAAGATAAAGCCCTTTATGACTATTAAACAGAAAAAGGAGAGGGTGAAGTAGTGAAAAGAAGGCTTTTATGGAGTCTGGATGATTCGAAAAAGATATTGTTTAGAAATGAGAGCGTGTTTTGCGTAACATATGGTGATCAAGGTGATCGTGTATGGCGAATGAAGCAAGAAGCATATGACAAGGACTGCATGAAACGGTGAGTGAAATTTTGCAGCCAGTGTAATGGTATGTACTTGCGTGACTGCAGATGGTCCTGGAAGGGTATGTATCGTTAACGAAATGATTAATTCTGAGATAAATCAAGAAATCCTTCAGCATTTCATGATACTATCGTCGGAAGATCTGTGTGGTGACGATTTTATTTTCCAACATGAATTAGCATCTTCACACAGGTCAGTGTCCACCAAGATCTGGCTTAGCCAACACCAAATTAACGTACTTCCCTGGCCGGCTAATTCGGCGTATTTAAACCCAACAGAGAATTTGTGGGGAATAATGAAGAAAAGACTGCAAGATATTGCGCCATAAACAAAGTTGAGCTTCTTTCCAGCATGAAGTCGACTTGGTCATGTCTGGGCAGAAAACATTGTGAACCACTTGTAACTAGCTTGGCAAAGCGAGTTCGTGCTGTTATAAAATGTAAAGGTGGTGCTACAAAATATTAAAGAATAATTATTTTTCCTTTAAAAAAAAACAACAAAAAAAAAACACGTATTATTTACAATGCATTATTCTAATATTTTGAACCAGGTAAATGGTTATTCTAAAATTTTTATTTTCTCCAAGTGTGAATAATTATTTTAATTTTTGTATTATTTCCTTTAATTTTTATGCTAAAAGATTCTACAAACTATGTAGATTTTTACTATATTAAGTTTTATCTTGTATTACTTTTTGTATGAGCGATACATAAAAAACCTTTTTTCACAATTCCTTTTTTTCTATTATTCTAATTTTTTGACTTGGAGTTTTATTTAGGAGCTAATAGAAGAACGTTGGTGCACTGCCCTTTGGATACTAGCCTATGCGCTGACACAAAAATGTCGGCTATAGCTTACCGATTTTTTTTTTTTCAGCGTTTGTATGGTCCCTTCAATTTAAAAACCAGCATATTTTTAAAGTTTTCTTCGCCATCTTTTTTATGAGATTAATTAAACGAAGAATATTAAAAAAAAAAAAATACTGATTTTAAAATTCAAGGTACCGTACAAACGCTGAAAAAAAAAAAATCCGCCTACAGCCGAAAAAGCTCGCCATTTTTAGGTCAACGCATATGCCTGGTATGCAGGGGGTGTGGTTGGTGTCCAGTGACGTCATTTTTGAGAAGGAATCTACACGTGATCCCTACCTATATTCTAGATACTGTGGGTTTATCCTTGTCAAAAGGGTCTAACGGAGAGGACAAAGCTTTTGTATAGCACCGTGCGGAATTAGCATTCCCTTACCCACTAGCATTTCTCAAAACTTATTATCAGTTAACAATTCAACGCATTGAATTTAAACACGAGAATCTCTTTTATTTTTCGTATAATTTCAGGTATGTTGCTATATTATTTATTTATTTATTTGGAAATTCTGAACTTTTCTCCCACTCTTTTCTAAAATAAAGAAATATAATCTATTTCAGTCTTAAGACTTAAAAAGAGGTGCACACAGTTTCAGATCATTGGACGTTCTGTTAATTGGAGTTCGAATAATCGGAGCTCCATTTTAATTAGCATAATTCTAAATGTTACACCACTGGATATCGGGCTTAGTCAGCTGCAATGGCAACGAAGTTTCCGAGACTAGTAATATATATATATATATATATACACAGGATCAGTACAAACTCATGCCCTGATTATAAATATTTACTGTGCGAAAACTATTATAATTAGATATTGGATACATAGTAAGTACAGTTATAAAATTTTTAATAAGACCACATAATTCATGAAATTTCAATGTGTGCCCCCTTGATAGCTCGTAGAATGCCAATGTGAGATTTTAATTCGCGCCAAGTATACACTGACACATTTTTTGCCGCAATACATGCATAATCTTTCATCTTAGCCTTCAATTCTTCAATGTCAGAAACTGGTGTGACGAAATCTCTGTCCTTGATATAACAGCAAAACAACAAAAACAAAACAAAACAAGAGGAGTATTATCAGGAGAGCGTGGAGGCCATGGTGTTGGCCTCGCACGTAGAAGTGGGCATAGAGCGCCATCTACTGAACAACAAAACTATTAAAAATGAACTATCCAATGATATAAATTACATTATTACATTGAAAGGTTATTTTGTAATAAATGTTTATAATCAGTACAGGACTTAGTGTTCAACCTGTATTATAACCGATAAAAATAATATTAATTTATTAGTTTCTGAAGCAATAAATCTATATTATTTCATTCTTTTCTTTTCTAGACCACAGGGAATTGCAGATGCAGAATTCACAGAAAACTATTTAAAACCGGAGCTCTCGAGGAAAATTTCTGAGAAATTTCCGATTCTTAGGGACAATAGTTTAGCAAGAAATATCTTCAGAGATAGAATTCTCGACTGTGTTCGTTTTGCTAAACAGGTACAGCAAAAGGAATACTATATAATTTGAGAAATTTAAATACATAATTAAAAAAATTCTTCATTAAAATACCTTTAATTATAATATCAACTACTTCTATTAAATTTCAAAACGAAAAATACTTAATATTCGGATTTTTTTTACTTATATATTTATATTTTTTAGAATGGACAACTTTATTTGACAATTATGAACATTTATGAACACAGTTGTAACCTTGAAAATCTGGGAAATCACCTTTTGAAAGCATTGTTCAAATGTAAGTATTAAGTGTCCATGAAATAATATAGGCATGAAAGGAATACCTTCAAGATATTAATTCAGCGTTGCACTTTTTTTTAGACTGCTATGTAAGGGTAAAAAAAGTTCTTATTAACACCATAGAAAATAGCAAATGCGCTAGACCTTTTCAAAAAACTTTGTCTTTCTTGTTTAGGGCAAAGAACACGTGCTATCACTTTGAAAGCAGGAGCCGAACTAAAAGGAAATATGAGGGAAATACACAAGTTAATGAAAACATAGAATAACAAAGCAGAAGACAACAGCCAATCACACAAAAATACCCAATCATAAGAACACAAAAGAGAAGTTGAATTAAAAAGAAAATTTAATAAAAACAGTGTCAAAAAGTTGAAGGAAAGAAATAGATACAATGTAAATATATAAAAAAATGTGATAAATAAAAATAAAATAAAATAAATGAAAAATACATAAATAAATAAAGTGGTAGTACGTGATCTTTGCGAAGGAAAAATATATAAAATAAATAAATTGAAATAAAAGAAAACGCAATGAAAAATAAATAAATAAAATAAAATTAATAGATAAATAAATAAAGTGATAGCACGCTTCCTTTGCGCCTGAAGAAGAAATAAAAAAGTTCTTCCGGAAGGCCTAGCCGGTTTCTTATTTTCTATGGTGTTATTAAGGGTCCTGTCCCTGTCTGCGAAGACGCTCACGAGCTAAAGCTAATCCTATGGGGAGGAATTTTTCTAATATCTCGTTTGCATTTCGAGATTTTTAAATAATTTTTTTTTGCATTGGATAGCCGAGATCCGTCTCTACATCGCACCTGTTTTACTTTTTCGATTTTGGTCGCAGATATTTTTTATGAAGTTACTTTCAGTTTCAAAACCGGTTCTGAAAATGAAAGTGTCATTCTAAAAAATATCTGCGACCAAAATTTAAAAAATAAAAAAGGTGCGATGTAGAGACGGATCTCGGCTATCCAATGCAAAAAAAAAAAAAAAAAATAAAATAAAAAAAAATAAAAAAAAATAAATAAAATAAAAATAAAAATAAATAAAAAAATAAAAATGTCGAAATGCAAACGAGATATTCGAGAAATCCCTCCCCATAGGATTAGCATGAGCTCGTGAGTGCCTTCGCAGGCAGGGACAGGAGCCTTAAGAAATTTTTTTGCCTTTATTTGTTCAAACTAGTTTGCTTAATATTTTAATGTGATTTTTTTATTTCAATGACTTTCACAGTTAGATCCAGTTTAATTTTCAATATGTTGTTAGTATTAACAATTCTCAACGCAATTATGAGATTGTCATATGTTAAATGAATTATGAAATTAATATTCGAAAAAAGTAATTACAGTAAACCCTCGATTTAACGGACTAATTGGGACTAAGATGTGTCCGTTAAATCGCAAAGTACTATTTATAATATTATTTTGTTATAATTATAGTACATATATATATATTATTACGTACTTGTAATTACATATATTATTACAGTGCAAATTACATATATATATATATAATATATATATACAATATTTACAGTGTATATACATGTATTGTATTTATACAATGTATGTATATACATAAATATATATTGTATATACATATATACTACACTGTTAAAAATTTGCAGCATTCTGTCCAGTCATTCGACCGTTTTTTGAAAAAACGGTTTCATAGCCGTAATTTAACTATATTCTGACCATAAAATGGCCAATAATATGGTCAGAATAGTGTTAAATTACGGTTGTGTAACCGTTTTCGATAAAAACGGTCAAATGACTGGACAGAATGCTGCAAATTTTTTACAGTGTACTGTATATGTATATATAAACACAATACATTACTTTTAATAATACAATATTGGTAATGAAATACAAACGAATTAACACACATAGGCGTAACCAGCCTTCTGAACGGGGGGGTGCCCAGACTATTTAACCTGAACATGATGGATACAAACAATATTTTATATGGTAAAATCTTCTAAAACGGTACCTCATAAAACCGGTCGAATTTCCGTTTTAGACAGGTTTTCATCTTAGAAGGTATAGTTGTGTGGTATTTCTTTTAAAAAGAGCTCAAACGTGATTTTTGTTTGCGTGAGGAGGGATGAGAAGGACAGGGACCGACTTATGCAGGGGCATGCGGGGCAACTGCCCCGGCCCCCCCTTTTTAGGGGCCCCCCAGGAGAGTAATCAGGAATCATTAAAAAGTGCCAAATTATTAAAATTAGCCTAAAGCGACCAAAATTCATATATTTTCAAACATTTAGGATGGGAGTGTGGTCCTCGTTCCCCTCTCTGCTTCCAGTACCCCCTCCACCCATGCAAAAGAAAAGCTATATCATTAGAAAGCCAATGATTAAAATTTTATTATAACTTAGTATCCTATTGTTTTCAAAAGAAATTCTTTATTAACGTTTTCCTCGTAACGTGGTAAGTTAAAACCATTAATTATGATCAATTTTGGACATTTTCTTTTAGAAATCTTATAATATACGTAGATAAGCAAAGTAAAAGTTTGCAAAGAAATGCTCGTGTCAACCAATCTATCATTTTTTTCTACTATTATCGTACTAGTATTTTTTCTTAAAGTTGAGACCCTCTTTTTGTCATACCCTGTATACAGATGTGAGCAGTACCGCGTACAAAATTCATGAATACATACAATTTGTATGAAATTTAGTACTAGCCACTTCCCTATTATTCTCAGAAAAATTCTATAGATAGATAGAAGGGGGCCCCCAGAATGATGCTTGCCCCGGGGCCCCGCACAGCCTAAGTCGGGTCCGGGAGAAGGGATTCAAAGCATCAAAACTAGATCTAATGGTAAAAAAGAAAAAAAAAATGAATATGTAAATCTCCTTGCAGCAGTGACATAAGACGGTGACTAAGAGTGGTCACAAGTGTAAATTATTCTGGTACCCTAACTTCTTATAAAGATTAAAAAAGGGCTTTAATCATGCTGGAAACTTCTATAGGCACAGGGGAACACTGCATGAGATCTAAAATTATCTCAGTCAAAGTCTTGTAGATGAAATTTTGCGGGGTGATAAATCTCAGATAATACATGCGGTACACCAGTACATACGCACAGAAGTTTTTCAGAATGTGACTCCATGACTTCTTATTGATCACCGGAGGGACCCAGGAAATTTTGGAGAAAAGTCTATATAAATAATTATTTTATTATAAGTAATTATAATATGCATTAATATCGTAATTTCCTGCCTATAATCTGTGGTTCAAACAATCATGTTTCGATCCAGAAATTCTATTTCATTATTGAGGTTAAATATTTATCACAATTTAACAAGTTACGTTTTATGGAACAGGTTTTGTAGATTCGAATGTAATTGTTTGAACCGCAGATTATAGAGCGGTAATTATGGTAATTCATGTTTTTAGCACAAAATGTGTAGAATATATTAAGTAGGTCATGATAATATACACTAAATTTTATCAAGATAAAAATTATAATAATACTATAATACTATCATAATAATACCATCATAATAATAATACTATTATGATGCGACTTTAATAATAAAGATAGGTGCTTGTCTGTCTATGTGTGTGTGTATGCGCGAGCGCTGAACTCTGTAAAAAACAATGCAGCCCGCACAGCCGTAAGATTTGACAGGACCTGTATGCCTGAAGTCATGCATATCGAAGACAATTTCTGGAATTTTTCAGTTAATGTTTTATGTGAATTTTTTCGCATTTTGCAGCATTTTTTTTTTTTTTTTAATTAGTAAAAAAGAATCCGATTTCAATATTTTATCGAGTATAAACTTTGTCGTCTTTTCAATAAAGTGTTTTCGAGATTCTTACAGCGATTTTATAATTTTTAACAATTTTTTAATGTTATTTTTAGAGGGTTTTTTTCAACATTTCATGGTGATTTTTTTTTACATTCGTAAAAGGAATCTTTTACCCAATTAGGTAATTTCGTTCCCTGTAGTTTTTTAATCTTTTCCGAATTTTTAATGCGATTTTTAGTGGTGGTTTTCGTGTTTTGAGGCGATTTTTTTTACTTTTTTTGAAACAGAAAAAACTCTCTGGTAATTTTTGCAGTTGCCCTGATTAAATTCGAATTGGGGGAATATCAAATCAGTTATTATAAGGAAGCTGAAAATTTAATTTGGCTCGAAATAAAAAACGCAATAATTCAAGATTCGTTTCTTTCGTGACAGAAGAGGTCGTAGCTTGCTCGGGAGTACGTTGTAGGCAGTCCCCACCTCAATCCTAGAACTGTTAAAAAAAAAAAAAAAATCAAGTAGTCATGAACTTTTCTTTGAGGGATAAGGTTTGAAATGAGCGGGATTGCGCGCTTTGCGCACAGAAAAGGAAAGTCCTGCATAATAAAAAATGCTGTGAAGTATTTCCCCCCTCCAAATTCTTTCACAGATCAGTGATTCTTCAGTGCGTATTTTAAAATTTTTTTTGAAATCCCCGATTCTTTTATGGAATTTTTCAAAGTCAATTCGTGAATCGCTCCCGGAAAAATTTGAGAATTTCTTCAAACGATCGTGGAAAAATATCGGGAATTTCGATAAAAGAGTGCAGAAAATAATTGTGAATTTCGTCAAAAGATTACGCAAAAAATTACGAATTTCGATAAACGACTGACGAAAAATTTTTGAAAATGTCGCAGAAAAGAGTAGAGAATTTTGTTAATTGGTACGGAAAGATATCGAGAATTTTCCCGATCGGTCGCGCAAAACTATCGCGAATTTCGACAAATGACCCCTGTAAAAAAATCAGTTTCGTCAATCGGCCGCAACAGAAAATAAAATTCATCAAAGGATCGCAGTAAAAGCGAGAATTTCGTCAAAGGATCGCAGAAAGAAAAAACGAATTTCGTCAAAAGATCGTAGAAAGAGAACGCGAATTTCATCAAAGGATCGTGCTATAGAAATGCCAATTTCGTCAAAATATCGCAGTAAAAAATGCGAATTTTGTAAGAGGATCGCGGTAAAAAATACGAATTTTGTCAAAGATTAGTCGTGAAAAGTGCGGATTTCGACAAAAAATCGCATAGAAAGACGTGAATTTTGTCAAACGATTTCGGGAAAAAATTGTAAATATCATAAATGATCGCAGAATAAAATCGCAAATTTGGCCAAAATTTACTGCACTGGGCTAAAAGATTGAAACCGGGATCCCTTTTCTTACTTTCAAAAGAACGCCGCGAAACGAGAAGAAACTTTAAAAATCGTATAAAAATTTTCAGAAGAAAAAAATTACTATATTGACTTGAAAGACTGCAACCATATTCCTTTTACGAATATCAAAAAATGGTCGCGAAACACGAAATTCAACCAACCTCCAGATTAATTTGAATTTTTTGTGCTATTATTTTTCATTTTCAAAGAAGGCAGGGTCTGTACACTCCCTCCTATTTCCCCCGGCTAATTGCATTTTAGAATATCATTTCACATCTGCAATTCCTTTCAAAATTTTTTTGCTTCTTTCTAGATTATAAACTATGAAAGCAAAGAGACAAATAGTTTCTATCCTCGTCAAGAACTTGAGTTAAGGCTGTTCTCAAATCCAAAAGGGAAACTTTGTGACATAAGTGACACAGTTTTAATTTATTTTTATTCGGAAATGCATGAATCTAGCTGGTGTTATTGTTCAGATACTATGTCATCGAGCTGTTTTTTTTGCAAACGCAATAGATCTTTCAGAAAATAGTGTCAAAGTGGGCGTTTTGAACAGAATTTCTGCACAAAAGGAGAAATAGCAATCAAGAAAGGGTGAAAACGTGCTTGTCATGTGATCCAAATCGCTTCTAACTCAATACATAATTGATTGATCAAAAAATGGAAAACACAGTTTGATTCCAAATCGCTTCCCTGGTCAGGCTTTCCAATTTTATATCTTTCCGTTAAAAAATGAATTTGTAAAGGTGTCAAAGTTTTGCCCTTGTTGAGCAGAGCAGTTGAGAACAGCTTTAATTTCTCATGAAATTGCAGAAACATGAAATAGAAAGAACGGTGTTACAAAAAATTTCCCCCAAACAAAAGACGTGAAAGTGGGATTATAAAGACACCTTTTTGACTTATTATGACTAATACAGATTCTTGTAAATATTCTAGTTTTAAAAAAGATAAACAACATAATTTTCTTTTTAAAAAAAAAAAGAACGTGTTTTTCTTTTTTAATCACATTTCAAACCTTAGGCTGTTAGTTTTCTGAACTAAACTAATTTGCTAAACTAATTAAACTTTGCTTTCACTTCTTTTTTTCTTTTGTAGATTTCAATTTTTTTAAATAATTGTGCTTGAGTCTGCGCAAACCGCAAACGGGGGGGTGCCCGGGCACCCAGGGCACCCCCCCCCCCTGGTTACGCCTATGACACATATGCAACTTTTATGCATGCATAGAACGAAAAGCATATCACATGGCCGCATAGGTCGCCAGCATCATTGCGCATGCTTAGAACGAAAACCACGATGCAGTGAGAATCAAAGCGCGCGCTTTCGGCGTTTCGTGTTCTTTCCCTTTTTTTAAGGTTTCGTTCATTTGATCACGAGACATTGTGTCGCCACAGATATAATAAATATTTTTTTTATTTTACCGAGAAATCGCTTTTTAAAAATAGTAAAAAGAAATGCTTTGTCGTTGTTCATTGCTTGATTTTTTACATATAAAAGCTTAAAAGAGGGTTGCGTGTTGATTCTAAAGTAGGGGAGGGGGAGTGGGGGGGGGGGGGGCAGTAATACTTTTTTTTTCCGAAGCGTGTTTCATCGTTTTAGAAGCTGTTTTATCATGGATGCTTCCAGTAAATAATAGTGGTAAATAAATATTTGACATTTGTCAAATATAAAAATTTGAAATACGGGCGTTGAATTTCAGGTTAGGAAGAAGGGAATAATTTTTAAATTAACGATTTTGATTTGTTAAATTAAGGATAAAGTGTTTTAAAAGGGATATTAAACGAAACCCTCTGTGCGATCTGCGATCACACTTACCCACTTGTTTTACTTTAATTTTTGTTTAATTTTTAATTTTTAATTTTTTTAAATTTTTTTTTTTAAATTAGTCCGTTGAACCGAGGTCCGTTAAATCGAGGCTTTACTGTATTTTGATTTCCGAAAAAGGTAATTATTTTAAATCTGTAAATTTTTTAGACAAAATTTGATTTCTAGAAGCTCCTAATATGTGCATGCATACTTACAGGTAGATTCGATAAGTAGCTGAGTGATACTTAGATAACTTTAGAATGTCACTATTTTCAAGTACCAATCTTCTATTTGTTGAATCTCAAATTTCTTCATTAATAAAACAAATATTATTTTTTGCAAAATTAGAATATGAATCCTGAAACTATACAGGGTAGCGCAAAAGCCCCCCGTACAGTTTAAAATTTATATAAAATCAATTATCGTACGAGAGTACGGTTTGGACAAAAAGACTTCTCATGATGAAAGTTTTCTTGAAGCGAACATAAAAATTAGTGCAAAACTTCACCGATATATGGCGCAATACATCAAATTATGAGACAGAAGCATCAAAAACTGAAGACAATTAGTTACAGATCATTTATTATGTCACAAGCAGTTACAGAGCGTTTGTTTTACTAGAGATACAAAGGACTAGCCCGTTGAAATATGTTGATGGATCGCACAAAATAAATACTCTGTAACTGCTTATGGCAAAATAAATTATCTGTATCTGATTGTCTTGAGTTTTTTATGCTTCTTTCTGATAATTTAAGGTATAGCGTCATCTATGGATCTATGGAACATCTATGGAACTAATTATTTTTATTCGCTTCAAGAAAACTTTCATAGTGGAAAGCATTTCATTCCAAATTGCACTTCCGTAGGACAATTACTTGGTTTTTTTAATTAAATTTTAAAATGTGTCAGGGATTTTTGAACCACCCTCAATGTTGGCAGGAAATCTTATAAAGGGGTTAAAACCCCAAATTTGATGGGATATCAATTACATAAATCATGACTTTTTTTCTCTTAGTTTCTGTTTCGTATTTTTTCAGCGCAGAAGATTGACAACACAAACTGGCATGCTCAGATGCATAAAGATCTCTATCTTACCTTAGACTGGAACAGTCCGAATGTGGCAATGGCGGAAGTGTTCTTGAAAGACCCTTCAAACAAATTTAAGGTAAGGCTAAGTAAGAAAGAGGATGAGTTATACGAATGGTGGATAGAAGTTAGTTGAGAAATTTCGTAACTAAATGTTTAGAAATATTAATTAAAGAGCTCACATAATAAAGCTGGTAAGTGACAAAAAAAAAAAAAAAAAGAGTAAATCATATGATTGAAGATCATCAATGGTCATAACCGTCTATTAAATTACTATTAAAACATAATGAACCATTCCGTGTCATGTGTGGTACAGCTGTTCCACATATTACTGTTGTTTTAACAATGTTATTATATCATCAAATTAAAACAACCATGCTAATATGAAAATAGAGGGATTTTTGCTATTAGGTGCGTTCCTAATTATATAAATATAGCACCTATAGTCGTCGTTCGGTCCGTCTGTCTGTCCGTCCGTCCGCATATAACAGGGAAAAAAAACTACCCAACCGAATGGTCTGAACTTCTAAATATATAATACCAACTTCCAAATACAATTATATACTATGATACATATTTTGTCATTTGAATGCTGTAGTCTTTTAAGATCGAGGATGTATATTTTATGCGTAGGATAAACTTTAATGGAAGAAAGTGTCTGTTAACACAGTAATCAGTGTCTAATAATTGGGACTGAGGTGATGTTTTTGTCTTAAAAGCTGCACAGCCATTTTTCTCATATGTAAATTATTAAATATGCCATGTGACATTAGTATGTTACGTAAATAAAGTTACAATAAACTTTTTGTTTATAAATAAAAAGTTAAATAGGGGGGACATGAATGATGCTATAAAAAAATACTCATCCCTATTCAGAACAAAAACTATATATTTCTAAATATGAAACAAACAGAAAAACAACTTACCTTCATCCACGGTGGCTAGTTGAACTTTAGTTGCCGTTGCAATGGAAATGATTCTGCCATCGCCACCTAGTATCTGTTAACCTAAATGTGTGTTTAGAGGGACTGAGATGATGGTCAATCTCAGGGACAAATATATTTACTACAATATTTTACTATACAATCTATACTAAGAAAGGATAATTATATTTTCCCATACTTTATATATATAGGTATAAATATATAATAGCAAAAGTTAATAATATTTATAGAAATGTTTACAGCATACATTTAATATTGGATATTTGTACCTGGGGACAGGGACTGAAATGATGATTTAGCTTGTTTAAAGCTTAAAACTAATTATTTATACATCATTATATGTCCATTTATCATTGGTAATTGATATAACAAATGTTACAATACGTTTTTCAGTTTTTGGTTTTAGTACAATTAATGAAATATTATTGGCAGTGGACGCAAATTGTCCAATTTTCAGATATTGATCCTTATGAAGTGCACTAAAATATACATTCAGTACAATATATGGTGCAAAAAATATCTATAAACTAGTTATACTACGAACGCACCGCATTTGCCATGTTTGACGTGAAATTTCCAACTTGTTTTTGATGTATGGTTTATATTTTAACAACTTATAAGTTAATAGATGTAAGTATTTATGTATGTGTCACACGCAGGACATTTTGTCCGTTTTTCATGGAATGAACCTGAAATGAACAGATTACAGGTTCATTCAGGTTCATCTAGGATTTAAAATTTCAAGATTTTTAAACCTATTAAAAAAGGGGGAGCTTATGTAGGTCTAGGGTTTAAAATGTGGAGTTTTTTAAACCTATTAAAGGGAAAGGGTCATTGCACATCACCTGTGAAACAGTTTTTCTACATATTACTGCTGTTTTAACAATGCTATTGTACCCTCAAATTAAAACAGCTACATTAATATGAAAATCTAAGGTTTTTTGTTTTTGTTATTTCTAATGTATAATTTATATTCAAACAACTTTCAAACAATTCAAACAATTTAACAGATACAGATAGTTATGTAAATGTCACGTACAGAACATTTTGTCCGTTTTTTTATGGAATGGCCCTAATACTAACAGACATTTTAATTGATAAAGAAGGAATTTGACAATGAACACAAATAAAGATGTGGAAATTTACAGATCATTTTCTCAAGATGATTACTGCGGCACTTACCACCTATATCATCTGAGATCTTCAAATTTGAAATTCATATTTTTAAATTTAGATTAATAATTAAAATAGTGAATTAAAAAATGTGATCCATATTAATGGTATAAGCTGCAGCAAGAAGACCCCTTTTCATTTAAAAAACAAAAATCGACGATTGGCCGGATAGTTCTGTAAAAAAAGGGAACCGCCTACTTTTAAATCACTTAGATATACCGTTACATGAATTAAGATTTCAAGCGTTTTCTATTGAAACAAACTTTACTGCTTGTATAAATTTCAATAAATATAGTGCTAAAACTTCTAAATTGATCTTTATTATAGTTTAACCCTTTCAGGAGCAAAGCATTTTCAATGCTAAAGTATTGAAATAACACATTAATTGGCACCGGAATTTGCCAAAAAATTTATTTATAAATAAGAAAAAGGCTATATTTCACGACAATTCTGGTGCCATTGTAGCATTTTGGAATTAAAATTAAGTGGTTTCATAAACATACCATCACCCCTGAAAAAATTAAGAAACAAATTGTCAAACAAAATGCTAATTTTTGTCCAGAATAGTAAACTTTTTAAAACAGGTGAATTCCATACATAAATGTAGTTTGGAAAATTTCTTCAAATGCATGATTTTAGTCTTTCTTAGAAATTAGTTTTTTCTGTACTTATAATTTTCGTTCGTTTTCAGATTGAAAAAGATGTATTTGAAGAAGCATTGCTTAGACCACAGAGGGAAAGTTTTGTAGATCTTTTTCTAAGCCAAGGATTCCAGGTTCATAAGTATCTGACACCACGTCGACTCATTATGTTATTTAAGAAAATGAGGTACCAAGAGTTTTTTCAGACTGTTTGCTGGGAAGGGGCTCTTGGTTATGGACCGGTTTGTTTCAGTTATATATTTATGTTTCCCCACTTCTTGAATAATGATGTAAATTTGATTGTTAACTGTTATACTTACTAAATGTACTAGCAAATGGATCAACAGTATTTCATAGGAACAAAAAATCGTCTTAAAACACCATCAGAAATTTTTAAATGCGCTATGCCTTTCGAAAGATCTGAGTCTTTCTTCGTCAGGCGCAAAGAAGACGTCCTTCCACTATGAAAGCAGCAGCAGGACTGAAATGAGAGATAAGGGAAAGGAAACAAGCTGAAGAAACACCCAATAGGAAGTTAGAAATGAACAGCCAATAGGAAAGTAGAAGACAACAGCCAATCACAGAAGAGTATAATCAAAACAAAAGGACATAGAGAGGATGGGGCAAAAATTGGGAGGGGGAAAATACATATAATTAAATATGGGAACACATGAAATTAAATAAATAAATAAATAAAATATAAAAAACAGACTAATATTAATTAATACAAAAATAAATTAAATGATAGTACTGAAAAGGTTTTTCCAAGCTGCAGAGAGCATTGTGGAATCAGATTTATCATTAACAATAACATCACGATTAAGATAAATAGCTAGATTTTCAAGAAAGTCCAATTCAGAGATACTATTGGCATTAGAGATAATTTTAGCATTTTCAAAATTAAAACTATGGCTGGAATCCCAAGAGTATTTGGCAATAAAAGATTTAGAAAATTCTTGATTGATTACATAACGTATTCTATAGACTGAATTTTTCAGGTCGTTTGTTAGATGGAATGGGACCATATTTTTATTAATATAACCATAGGTTTTTTTTTTTTGGTACGTATGTAATTATATAACTACGTAGCACTTATAGTGGTCGTCTGTCTGTCTGCTCGCATATAACTGAGCAAAAAACGAAGCAACCGAATGATTTGAAATTTAACATATAGAATGGTTGCAGAATTGTGTCGAGTCATTTCAAATTTTATGAAAATCGAATCCAAACTTAAAAAGATATTAATAAAAGTTGCCTTCATTTCGTTAAACCCTATCTTACGTCATGAATTCAATGATATCCCATAACAGGTCATGATTCTGAGTTTCCATGGTGATGCTGTCCTATTTTTTTTGTATAACTGAACTACTAATATGGTTTTAGCTCAACGAGCCCCGTGCAGCAGATTAACTATCATCATCACGAGTCGCTGCCTAGGGCAAGGCCCGGAAGAACACTTCGTTGGATGAAACCCCTACATATTAAAACTCAAAAAAGTTATACAAAAATTTTCCAAAAGGCAACCCAAGTTTCTTCTGGGCGTGCCAGGACTGAGTATCATTTTCACTCTTATGTACATTACAAATTTTGAAAATAACTCATATTGCATTCTCATAAATTGCTGAACAAATAAAATACAATAAAATAACACTAAACAAAAGAAGTCCAGCTGGGAAAAAAGAAAAAAAAATCTATATATATATACTTGGTCAATCACTAGGGGTAACCCTATTAATTCAGGGTATACCCAAAAGATTTTAACAATTTGAAGAGGTATATTAGGCTTGGATTTTATAATGAACAACATAAACACAAGACGTACAATATATACAATTAAAAAAAATACCATTAGAGAGAGACTAGCAACTGCTGAACTTGTGAACAGTGTACTAGCTATCTTAAGGTATTATTAATGTTATACCAATATCCAAAATTGACTCTGATGAGAACCTCATTGCAAGACCTTCAGTCTCTGCTGTAACTGTTCCTGAAAAAAAAAAAAAAACAACAACAACCCTGAAATCTTCGAAAGGACACGCCAATCACTTGCTAGACGCTGTCAAATCTGTATCGATGTTGGCGGTGACACATTGGAGCACTTACTTGTATTGTTATGTCAATAAAGCGCTTCTTTTCATTTCCTCCTCATTTCTTGTTTATCGCGAACACTTTTCACTTTCGACGCTACAGAAAAAATATATACGTTATTCTAAATACAAAAAATATAATACGGTATACCAAACTTGCTTCTTTATGTGTGTGTACTTTATCTTTCCTTACAATTTGGTTCATGGGACACCCTGTTTATACTATATGTAATTTCAATTGACTTCTGAAGGTCAGTTTCCCTGCCCTTATCTTAGATCAGTAACTATGGTAATACCACATTTTGTTTGGCTGACCGGTCTACTTTTAACCTTGATAACGAAGGGTTGAAGTGTGTAGGACGGATAATCTTGAGAAGCCAATTGAAATTACGCAGAGTATAGCGTATGTCTTGGTCAAGTGCTCAACCCAACGAGGATCTCTCAGTTTTTAGTTCCTAAGCAAGCTTTGTAATCATTTTATCTACCCCAAAGGGATAAAAAGCTTAGCAAAAGCTTACAAACTGATTAAAATTAGCAGAACATCTAAATTTTGTACACTGTCTTACATTTTTTGTTTTACATTTTCTTATTTTTAATTACCCATTCTCAACGGTGTACTAAAGTTATTCTGATAATGTTTATTCTAGGTATCTAACCCCAGCAAAAACTTCATTGACACTGACCTCAACTGGCTTATCGAAAAGACGACCTCGTTTGAACATTTCGTTAGCGCACAAGAACTTTCACTAAACGCTATGGGAATGTATAACATAGACCCGTCTACTGCAGAACGCAAAGCGAAAGTGTTGCTGACATTTTGGGCGACATTCACCAACAGAATAATTCTCGCCAAAACTTTGTGGAAGCATGCCGATCAGCCGATACATCTGGCTCTTGTTTTGTCGATGATGATCGAAAGACTGTCTGTTTACGCGAACGAAACTACTCTGAAACTGGAAATGGAAGAATCTAGCAAGTATGTACATTGTCTTTTTATTTTTATCTTGAATATTTTCTTGCATTCTAGTTTTCGCTGTATAAAGGTCATCTAATCCGTAGCATAAAGGCAAATCAACTAGATTATAGAACCAACGATGGAATTAACCATCTAATTCCGACGGAAGAATGTGTTCCAGAAATTTCTTAATTCAGAGATTCTGAATTAATACCAGAAAATCTAAATAGTAAATTTCACTTTACTTAATGCCGGAATGTCTGTTATTAAATAAAGCGAAGATTACTTTTTTAAATTTCTGGTATAAATTCAAAGTTTATGAAAAAATTCGTTAAATTGAGAACCCTTATGGTAGCATATATATGCTACCATGGACAGTAGAAGTTTAAGGTAAACTAAATGCAGTTTGGACACAGTTCTTAGGATGAAACAATATTTATTTCGCGAAGATTGCAAAGAGAACAGAACCATAGAGAAATGGATAAACACCTGTTAAGTAAAAAATTCAATAGCACCGCAATACAACAGAAATTTCAGGACAAATATTCCGAGACAGACACCTAAAATATTTCAGAAAAACAGCTTCACAATGTAGTCTTACCCAACTTGGATAGCTTAACTTCACTTAATCTTTCTTATTCGGCTGATGTCATCTGTTAAACGGGATTGTGCTGTAGTTTCTTTCAGCGAAACCACGTCCAAATAAACAAAGTTTCATCAATGGTTTGGATGATCACTTTTGCTCCCTCTATTTGGATCGTTGTCAGATACACTTGACTATAGTAAGCCAGGGATCGTTCTACCCAATAATGATTCATTTTAGTCGCACAGCTTTTAAAAACAATGCTTCATCTGCAATTATTATGTCTTCCAAATCTGTAACAAAAATGTAGCTGGTATTTTAGATGACATCCACCAACGAAATAATTATTCACAAAACATTGCGGGAGCTAGCCCATATGATAATACATCTAGCCCTTGGTTTGCAGATGTTGACAGAGCCCGATCAAGCTGAAGTTGGGCCCAGGGCCTGTTAAAAACTTGCCCCCCACCCCCCCTACCTCCCCATTCCCGGCGATACTTTCAGAAAACAAGTGGGTAAGTGTGATCACAGATCGCACAGAGGGTTTCGTTTAATGTTCCTTTCAAAACACTTTATCCTTTTGAAAAATCTGTTAGTTCCACATTTCTCAACCAGAGGTGCACTCTATTCTAAACAAACCTCTATCCAAACGAAACTCCGTTTTACGTACTATCCGTAGATATATTAGTCAAGGGGATTGGGCCCATAGCACCCGAGATGAGTAGGCACCCCTGGCGGTAAAAAGTGGAACTAAAATATGTAAGGCTATGGTGCATAATATGAAAGAATGGTCAAAAGGGTGTCGGCAAAAGTTGGAAAAGTGCTCCCCGGGTGAAAAGGGTGGAGGCTAGAAAAAATTGCTTAAAATACACAAGTTACAGCCCGGAAGAGTAAATAATATAAGACTTTTTGAAAATTTTTATGATTTGTCGTGTGGTCTGAGGTATTCAGCAATACGTATGCAAAAAGTTATGTCTCCAACTTAATTAGGGGCTCTCTGAGAAAGAATTGCTTAAAATACATATGTGGTAGCTCAAAGGGTTAAATGTAAGACTTTTTCAAGATTTTGTGATTTGTCGCCTGGCCTCAGGTGTTCTGCTATAAGTATGCAAAATTTCAAATCTCCAATTTAATAAGGGGCTCAGTTAGAAAGAATTACTTAAAATACGCATGTGGGAGCCCAAAGGGTTAACTGTACGACATATTTAAAATTTTATGGTTTGTCATTTGATGTGAGATGTTCAGCTATAAGTATGCAAAATTTCAAGGCCTCCAACCTAATTAGGGGCTCACTTAGAAAGAATTGTTTAAAATACACATGAGGGAGCCCAAAGGGTTAAATGTACGACTTTTTCAAAATTTTATGATCCGTCGCATGATGGTGTTCAGCTATAAGTATGCAAAATTTCATGGCTCCAACCTAATTAGGAGCTCACATAGAAAGAATTGTTTAAAATACACATGTGGGCGCCCAAGGGGTTAAATGTACGACATTTTCAAAATTTTATGATTTGTCGTTTGATGTGAGGTGTTCAGCTATAAGTATGCAAAATTTCACTCCTGCAACCTAATTACGGACTCACTTAGAAAGAATTGTTTAAAATACACATGTGGGAGCCCAAAGGGTTAAATGTACGACTTTTACAAAATTTTATAGCTTGTCGTTAGATGTGAGGTATTCAGCTATAAGTATGCTAAATTCCACGCCTCCAACCTAATTAGAGGCTCACATAGAAAGAATTGTTTAAAATACACATATGGGAGCCCAAAGGGTTAAATGAACGACTTTTTCAAAATTTTATGATTTGTCGTATGATGTGTTGTATTCAGCTATAAGTATGCAAAATTTCAAGTCTTCAACGTGCATAGTTTCTGAGAACGGGCTCTGTGACGGACAAACAGACGGACAGACAGACAGACAGACAGAGGAGCGAGACGAATAGGGTTTCGTCAGATGAACGAAACCCTAAAAAGTAGGTTTATTTGATGAGTTGACAAAGTTTTTTGGGTGAAAGTTTCAAGTTTACAAAAAAAAAAAAAAAAAAAAAAAAAATTAACTTACAAGAATAATCAAGAAAATGAATTACCGCCCACTTTCTCAAATAAGCATTTGTATAATTCACAAACATCTATGATCCACAGCTTATGTTGCAGAATAAATGAGGACGTCTTTTTCAAAACTCGCCGTATCCAAAATCATAAAAATTGTGTTTTCCCTAACAGTCTAGTAATCATTTTAAACTATAATTCTGACATTGTAAAATCCTCGTTTATATTGCAACCAATAGACACAGTATGCAGTTTTTGACGTTTTCCCCAAATTTGATTTTCTGGATACGGCAAGTTATGAAAATTATAGGTACTCTCAAATTGAAAAGGACTTTTACAGAAAAATTAAATCTAACAAAAACATAACTGTGAAAAAAGGAGCCAAGTTCTGTAAAGACAATGGCAAGAAAAGAAGTGATATCTAAGTGGGTGCCAAGTTCAAATAAAATTCACTCAAACTTATCTACTGAAGTATTATAGCATTTTTTAAATTGTTTAGAAATAAAAATTATTGATAGCATATTAATAATAAATCTAGAACTTGGCAAGTTTTTCCTACGAGTCATTTATTTTTATTAATGACATTATTATATCTAAACTTGTTATTTCATGTTTGGAAGCCTTCATTTGAGTGAGCTCCTTCCCCTTGAAGGGTGGTGGTATAAAATATATCCCACCTAATTTTAACTGCAAAATGCCACATTGACACAAGAATTCAGGACTAAAAAGTTTAATTTTATTAAATACGTGAAAAGAAGATTTTACCCATTTTGAAATAAATTTGTTTTTAAATTCTGGTGTGATTCAATCATTTCAGCATGTCACGAATAAAAGCTCTTTGCCCCTGAAGGGTTAAAGGGGTGCAGGCTCTAGAGGGATGACCAAGAACAAGTGTAAGGGTATCTGTCTCTTTCTCAGGCCTTTTAGTCTATTTGCATTGAGGTTTCCGAAGGGTGGGTGCTAGAGTGATAACCAAAGACGAGCGGGAGTGTATTTGTGTATTTATTGGTTTATCAATTCTTTAACATGAGTCATTTGTTTATAATAATAACTGTATTAATTTTTTTATAATGGCATTGTTGTTAATATTAACATCATCATTTTATTAAGACATGAAATTGATAGGCATAACATTTATCAAAAACTTGCCAAGTTCTAGATTTATTATTAATATGCTATCAATAATTTTTATTTCTAAACAATTTAAAAAATGCTATAATACTTCAGTAGGTAAGTTTGAGTGAATTTTATTTGAACTTGGCACCCACTTAGATATCACTTCTTTTCTTGCCATTGTCTTTACAGAACTCGGCTCCCTTTTTTCACAGTTATGTTTTTAGATATCATTACTTTTTGTAAAGTTACAATATATTTAGACAATTTACTTAATGCTTTTTAATGTGTTTACATGTGACTATTTTATTCACCAAGCAACATTCGATTTTAATTTAAATTTCTTACAACAAAGTATTTGACTGTTAATTTGCGGCAGAAATCTATATTTTAATACTGCTATATTGAATGCATGTTTTGAAATGAAATGTATTGATTCGAAATTTTTATTGTTTCTGAAGCAACTATTCCTATCAAATTCCTATATTAAATTTTCTCATTAAATATGTCAAATAAATTTCCTATAGCTGGGCGTGATTTTTTGTACTGAAAGTGAAAAATAAAATTATGTGCTTATGCCACACTGTTTCATTCATCCATGGGCGCAGGCAAAGAGGCAGTGCAGAGGAAGGACATTGCCCCTCCTGGATTTTCAAATTTAATTAACTAGATATTCTCTTTGTCTGATGATTTTGAAAATAAAAATGAACTTTATTCTTCTCAAGTGATTTAAAATAATTAAAACACTGAGAAAAAAAGCAATAAACTTTTTTCTTATAGCCGAAATTTTTTACTACAATTAACTGGATATTTCGTTTGCAAACAAGGTTTTTCAAGTTTGTACCGTACTATCGCATTTGAGAGTTCTTATTTTTTTTATAAAATTTCCTATTTTCGAAATGAACACTCGGGTTTTTGAAAAATAAGATCGCAACTGTTCATTGAAAATTTGATAAGGTTCGGAGAAAAAAACTTGACATTAAGTGTTTTTGGTATTTCATAATAGGTGAATATTAAAGGAAGAAAGTATTTACTCAATGTTAATCGGCTTCAGATGCGACTAGTTTCAAAAGAATCAGGCCTTATTCATTAAAGGAATATTTCAAGATAAAATTATTTTTAGAGTTATTTTTCATTATTTCGAGCAAATTTGCTTATTTTCAACGTGCCCTGACCGCTTAAAATATCCCAGTACGTTTAAATATCCAATTCTCGGCAAATGTAACATATTATTTTTATTATTCCATATGAAAGACTTTGCATTTAACTATTCAAAACTGTTTTTGTTTTCTTTGTACGATCATTGGAAATGCAGCTATGACTGTTTTTTTTTTTTTTTTAATTTCAGTTCTCAAGCAAGAAGTTTTTATTTAAACAAGTGGGTAAGTGTGATCACAGATCGCACAGGGGGTTTCGTTTAATATTCCTTTCAAAACACTTTATCTTTTTGAAAAATCTGTCAGTTCCACATTTCGCAACCAGGGGCGCACTCTAATCTAAACAAACCTCTATCCGAACGAAATACCGTTTTATGTACTATCCGTAGATATATTAGTCGAGGGGATTGGGCCGATAGCACCCGAGATAAGTAGGCGCCCCTGGTGGAAAAAAGTGGAACTAAAATATGTAAGGCTATGGTGCATAATATGAAAGAATGGTCAAAGTGGTGTCGACAAAAGTTGGAAAAGTGCTCCCCGGTGAATGGGCGGAGGTTAGAAAAATTGCATAAAATACACAAGTTAGAGCCCGGAGGGGTTAATAATATAAGACATTTGAAAATTTTAGGATTTGCCGTGTGGTCTGAGGTATTCAGCTATACGTATGCAAAAATTCATGTCTCCAACTTAATTAGGGGCTCTCTTAGAAAGAATTGCTTAAAATAGATATGTGGTAGCTCAAAGGGTTAAACGTAAGACTTTTTCAAGATTTTATGATTTGTCGCCTGGCCTCAAGTGTTCTGCTATAAGTATGCAAAATTTCAAATCTCCAATTTAATAAGGGGCTCAGTTAGAAAGAATTGCTTAAAATTCGCATGTGGGAACCCAAAGAGTTAAATGTACGATTTTTTCAAAATTTTATGATTTGTCGTATGATGTGTGGTGTTCAGATATAAGTATGCAAAATTCCACGCCTCCAACCTAAATAAGGGCTCACTTAGAAAGAATTGTTTAAAATACACATGTGGGAGCCCAAAGGGTTAAATGTACAACTTCTTCAAATTTTATGATCTGTCGTATTATGTGTGGTATTCAGCTATAAGTATGTAAAATTTTAAATCTCCAATTTAAAAAGGGGCTCACTTAGAAAGAATTGTTTAAAATACACATGTGGGAGCCCAAAGGGTTAAATGTACGACTTTTTCAAATTTTATGATTTGTCGTATTATGTGTGGTATTCAGCTATAAGTACGCAAAATTTCAAGTTTCCAACATGTATAGTTTCTGATAACGGGCTCTGTGACAGACGGAAAGACAGAGGAGCGAGACGAATAGGGTTTCGTCAGATGAACGAAACCCTAAAAACGGATATGTAAGTTTAGGTAACCTAAAGAAAAATAATGTCTTTCAATATTGAAATTAAGAAGGTGCAACGTATAAATTGAGAGATTTTTGAGGAGGTTGAATATTTCTAATAAATTTTACGAAATAAAAACTTTAAATGCCCTTTTTGAAAACATGATTTTTGTGAACGATGTTAAAATTATCGACTATCAGATATTTTCAAATGCCATTATCTCGAAAAACTAATTATGTGTTATTTATAAAATTTTGGATTCTAGGTAATTAGAGTGATCTTACTACTTATTTCGTATTACAAGTATGTAGGTCAAATAGATTTTGGGCAGTAGAGTTTCGAAATTTGACGAAAACAGCTCGAAATGGTTCGTGTAATATAACACACGAGCATGTCAGAGGAACTTGGCTGACACGCTGCCGTGTGTCTAGATTCACCAAGCAACATTCACTTTTAATTTAAATTTCCTCCAACAAAGTATTTGGCTGTCAATTTGCGGCAAAAATCTATATTTTAATACTGCTGTATTGAATGCATGTTTTGAAACGAAATGTATTGATTCAAAATTTTTATTGTTTCTGAAAAAACAATGTAATCCCTTAAGCTAATATTAGAAAATTATTAAAATATCTCAATTTGTTGATTTTCTGTAAGCAAGTAAACCCAAATAAACCCCCAGTAAGTAGATAGGTTTACAATGGAAGTCTATGGGTATTTGGCGAAATATTAGAGATATCGCCAAGGTGGCGTCACTTTTGGCGACTAATTTTGGTCGCCAAATTTGGCAATATATCGCCATGTTGGCGAGAAACTTGGCGGTATTTGGCGACAGAACAGCGTCCCCTCCTACGGCAAATTAAAATTTCGCCTAATAGACGTAATGTTAAAGTAAAAATGGGCACCCCCGGGTGGGTAATTCATCGATTTTCACAATTTTTTTATTTTTTTTCCTTAGTTTTATAGTGTAAACGAACTTCGCACCAAATTTGAAGTCTGTAGCTGCAGTAGATATACGAGATCTTTTTGATGAGCGAGTCAGTCAGTCAGTCAGTGATAAAATTATCGATTATCAGACATTTTCAAATGTCATTATCTCGGAAACTAATTATGCGTTATTTATAAAATTTTGGATTTTAGGTAATTAGCTAACAAGTACGTAGGTCTCATAAATTGTCAGTAGTAGAGCATCGAAATTTGACGAAAAGAGCTCGAAATGGTTCGTGTAAATAACACGGCTATGTCAGGCGAACTTGGCTGACGCACTGCCGTGTGTCTAGATATGCAGGTTTTTTATTACAGTAAAACTTTGTTTTTACGTCAGGGACCAAAATATAAAATGCAAACAGTGAAAAAACTTAAATTGTGAGAAAATACACACACATTTGTGGGCCCCTGAAATTGGTGGACCCAGGGCCGAGGCCCCGGAGGCCCGTGCATTAATCAGGCCCTGTATGTTGATCAAAACGTTGTCTTTTACATCAATGAATTTTTTTTTTTTTTTTTTTTTTTTTTTTTTTTTTTTATAGAAAAGAAGGAATCCAATAAGTATGTTTACTAACGTTTGTTCTACCTTGATTATTTTCTTGCATTTTCGTTCACGGTTATGTAAAGATAAAATAAACTAGATTATACTTCTGATTAGGGGTTCAGAAAGTCGATTACAATCAAGCCTTAGAACGACGTAATATTTGGATGAATCTTGAATATTCTAGGAATTTACCGTAACAAATAAGCACTACACAATCATAGTGTAATAAGACAAGCATTTCAAAGTGAAGATCAGCGATGCCTCATAAAAACAACCTAAAAGCACAAATATATATATATATATATATTACTTATTTGTTTTCAATGGTTTATTTCTCTAATTTATGGGTGTGGTTATCCCAAATTCATATTCTTTAGCTATTTTATGGCTAATATGGAGATGAAACCGCACACTTTATTTGTGGAACTCTAGGCATTTGGGACCTGACGATTCTGTCTAGGTTCTAAAAATTTCCATTATTCATTTTCTGCTCTTTTTACTACGATTTTGGAATCTATGTTGGGTGTGTTGGGGGAACTGTATTGTTGTCAATTAGTTAATTTCATTTTATTCATAATTTCGCAGCTTTTGTTGGTGGTTATATAGTAAAACCTCTAAATAGCAGACAACCTGGGAGCGAAATATTTGTCCGCTATTCGGAGATATCGCCTATGAGAAGTAAAATCATGCAAACAATATATCTGTTGAGCAGGGGCGGACTGGCATAGTTTGGCCCACCCCGCTAGACTTATGCGTTGGCCCACCAATCGACAACCCCATTGTTAAAATGTTTGAATACTGACTACCCTTTGTACATTGATTAATGTTTGTTTATAATATCAATATAGTACCTGAAAATTGATTAGTTTGTTTTATACCCTCACTGCCAATTAGAATGTCAGATATATGGACAATTCTTTTGAACTTGGGCAACTCCATCTATTATCTTATTATAACTGTAATTTGGTTGATTATCTCCAGAACTACTGGGTAGATTTTAATGAAATTAGGTATGTAAGTAGGTTAATAAAATGCAAAAAAATAACCATTCAACAGTTCTCGCGTAAGACTCATCAGCGTCAGAAGGTGTAAAACAGAGCTTACAATAAAGAACTAAAATATGGGTTAATAGGGGTATGTTCCCCTCTTACAGTTATACAGCTCCCACAACGTGAATTCATATTGGAAATCAGTTTATGAGTTCTTGTGGCAGTTAGTCTCACTCCTCCATCAACGCTGTTTTCGAGCACTCAGTGGTTCTGGAAGGTGGGAAGTGAGTCCCAATTGTCCTACCCAGAGCGTCCTAGACATGCTCTTTAGGGTTTAGGTTTGGAGATCTTACGGACCAATCCATCAAGTGAATATCCTCACTTTCCAGAAATTCTTCAACCAGATGAGCTCTATCTGGGCGCGTGTTGCAGTCCATTAAAATAAAATCAGGGCCAACTGCATCCTTGCAAAGGCAAACATAAGGTACAAAGATATCATCATTACACCTCAGACTAGTCACAGAGCCTTTGCCAAACATAGGGAGGGGTGTGCGCTCATCCAACATGATGCCTGCCCAGACCATCAAATCTCTGCTGTCATAGTGGTCTCTTTCTCGGACGTTGGGAGGCAGGTATTGGATCCCTGGTTTTCTCCAGATGAAAGTACGTCAAGAATTAGGGTTTAGGCTGAACCGAGACTCATCAGTGAATAGAACAGTCCCTTAGTGATCCCTCGTCCAAAGTCTATTATCTCTGTATCATGATAAACAGGTTTTCCCGTGCGCAGGAGTGAGCTGACGCAAGCAGCAGGTCTTATTGCAAACAGCCCTCTGTCATGTAGTCTTCTGCAAACAGTAACCCTTGAAACTCGGCTTCCTGTAGCCGCATAAAGGTCACGAGAAGCCTCGGAAGATGCTGCACTCCAGTTACCCCTCGTTGTAATAGATAAATAGCGATCTTCATTGGCCGTCGTGGCTCTTGGACGACCTTGTCCAGGCTTTCTCTCTATGGATCTAGTATCATTAAACTGCTTCTATAAGTTCGATACGACGTTGGGCGTTACATTGAAGTCTCCAGGAATATGCACTTGAGACTGCCTTGTTTCCAGTCTCTCCGCTATTTGCCACCTCATTGCAGCATTCAAACGTTGGTGGTTACTCATTTTTACTGTTTGCTTTTGAATTTCACCGTATGTAGCAAAAAAACACTAAGATATTCCGGCGAGGTGTGCGAGTGAACAAAACGTGAAAATTGCCACGCTCACTTACAAAGCCTGTTCTTCTACTCGCAACTCGCTCCGCCCATCCACACATCTACGCTTACGTGTTTGACACTGAATAAATGTTCGACACGTTTTTGTTTTGGATAAATACGACCATAGGCATTCCACTCGCACAATAATTCTAATGCATAAGCTAGGCCTTTTTTACATTTCTTATTAACTTTACAGCGATCCTCGTTATCTTTAACGAGTTCTTCTGAATCGCTCATTTTTTCGCTGTAAGTGGCGTAGAGCTCGCTACGTCGAGATGGTTGCTGCAATAGTGACGGATTATAATGTGTATAGTGTCGGGAAAATTGCAGCAATTCTTTTCTAGCATAGTCTTTCATGACTTTCGCCAAGCCAGAGTACTAAGAGCTTCTTAAGCAAGTTCATTTAAAGGTTTAACCTCACTGAAGCAGCGAGGATCGAACCACCCAATGTCTTTCATGGGCAAGTCATTTCCAGTAAATCGTGTATTCAACTGCTGAATAGCTGTGTATAAAATGACATTATAAACGTTTCCCTTAAATAAGTCAGATGGGGATCCAATAATACTTCTTGCCTCATCGTGAGATATTCACCACATCGACGTTTCGCTATATATTCTCTTTTCCGGTAGGAAACTCTCAATTTCAATGGTTTACTCCTTTTCATTTAGTTGCTTCCGAAGATTTTCCGCAACTTCAGAAGTATATTTCATAGCCATATCAAAATTATGTCGTTTGTGTAGGAGATTGGATTTCAGCGTTTGGATTTTGTTAGCAGGAGTTAAGTATCCCAGGCCGCTTATCTATGCAGATACTTCGATGTGGGCATAGATATATTGAATAGGTCGCTTAAAACGGTTGCTATTAATATATGCTGAACTTGCACCAATTATCAATCGGTGATCTTGCCTAAAAAGATACATTTGACGGGAAATCGTCCATTTCGGTGATATCTTGTAGATCCTTAAGCAATGTTAAAAACTTATATTGATTTTTAAAAGATTTCGAAGACTCGCCAAACATGCTATTAAATGCTCGATCCTTAATCCACCACTCAGTAGCGCTTATTTTTTGTAATCGGCGAAGAAGTTTATTTCCACCTACAGGCTCCTTATTCTGTGAAGTCCATGCTTTCATTCGCTCATATCACTCTGAGCTAAACATGGTTATAGCTTACATTAAGACCAAGAAGTCCGTTATCAATTTGCAACATTCTGTTGCATCTGCCAGGAACAAATTAAGCACATGTGCATATCAATGAACATGCTGTATATTTGGATTGTCTTTTTCAGTTGTGCCTGCTGATCTTTATATCTCCCACTCATATTTGCTGCACCATCAAAAGAAGTGCCAACTATTTGTGATGAAGGGAGTTTAAACTTTAAGTTCTTCTTTTACTTGGAGATAGAAGGCTTTCCCTGTTGTTTTGTGGGCATCAACCAATTTTAAAAACTAACCTTCACTTTACCACGCTGTTCATAACGAACACAAAGTGCCAACTGCTCCATTACCGATATATCTTTTGTGAAATTTACTTTCATACAGAATGGACCTGACTGTTTTGCATCATCGGCAATGTTTATTTGGATCTGAATGGAGAGATAAGCAATTAACTTATTTATAAATTACTTGGACAGGAATGTGATCGACGAACGTCTTCCATGCAGTTTGGGATTTTCATTTTGTTCTTCTTTCAGATCTATTCTAGCCTTCATCATACTTTCTGAAGATCCTCTTTCTTGACTTCTCTCCATAGCCTGTGCTACATAACCGTGCAAAATTTTTGTCATATTTACATAACAGGATTACCAATTGCAAAAAATTGCCATGTTTAACGTCTCTATTATTCAAGTCTGCCGCTGCCTCCTCTCGTTTTCTCTATAAGCTAATCCATGCCTCCCGAGATCTTTGATCTGTAGATTATTCCTAGATAGGTAAGCTAATCCTTGCCTACCTTTTGTTACTACGCAAGTGTCCGCAGATTGACCCATCCCACCGAACAACTTCCCAACCTTCACTGACCATATGTGCTTTTTACTTCCTCCCCTATCTCTCGGCTTGTATACAAAATGAGTAATTTGCACAGATCTGGCAAAAATTGCTGATGGGAGAGGGAAGGTAGAAACTAAGACTTACCCAATCAAAAAAAAAGGGGGGGGGATGCATCACGGAAAAAAAGGAAAAGAAAAATTGAGTTTCATATTTTTTTTTGTTTTGTTTTATTAAAAAGAAAAAAAAACTACAAAAATGTTTTTTTTTTTTTTTTTTGGCCCACTACACCCATTTGGCCCACCCTGCTACCAAGAAAAAATATTATTATTTTTTTTTTTTTAGTTTTATTGAAAAGAAAAAATTCTTAAAAGAATGTATTTTTTGGCCCACTACACCCGTTTGGCCCACCCCGCTATTGCGGGGTAGCGGGGTGGGCCAGTCCGCCCCTGCTGTTGAGGATTGAAAAAGTTTTCTAAAAAGAGGTATTCCCTATATGGGAGTGTCCATTATGGATATTTCTACCATTGAGGAGCAGTTCTGTAGTCGTAAAAAACCTGAGGTTATATATACACTACTGGCAGAAAGTATCCGCTAAAGTTATGATACTTCACGGCTGGAGTAAAGTAGCTCGCATATACAGTGATGGAACAATGTAGCAGTAGAGAATCAATTGAAACCGCAAAATTTTATTAGTATTCTTCATTTAACTTCAGGACGGAATTTCTGAGATATTTGAAGGCGAAGAATACTATAAAAAATTAGTGGTGACAATCGCTCAATTGCTGCGCCACTGTTCTATCACTGTCTATATTAAGCGTAGCTCGCAGAGGAATAGCTCGCATAGTTATATGCACACACACACATACGTACAGTCGTGGGGAAAAAAAAAGTAAACACCCTTTACTAACTCCTCAACAAATTATCATAGAAGAAAGTTACTGGTGCCGAACGATTGAAAATAAAGTTTACTTTTAAATGACGCATATAAAATTTGCTTGGGGGGGCATCTACAGATTAAAACGAACTCAAACTTCATTTTTTCCTATGGCAATACCCAATTTTGACAGCATAAATGAACTCTACACCCTTCAATTAGCCCCAAAACGAATTTTTATGCAATTCGTACCATAAGTTTCCAAGAAATTAATTAATAATTTAAAACGAGCGTATTTTAAGGGCTGTATCCAAATTGAAATTCTGTAGTCGATTGTTAAACGAGAGAGCCACCTTCTTGATCAAGGCACCTTAAGCTCCACTCAAGCAGTCAATGAAGCTTGCTAGAGCAGAAGAAATTTCAAAATATCTAGTCACTTCTATCATAGACGGCCCCTTAAACCATCATTTTGCCGATTTTTACGCATAATTTTAAAACTACTTGGAAGAAAAATGTGAAATTTTGGATTTCCATAAAGCAGGACTTAATAAATCTAATTCCATCAAAAAAATTGTAGGTTGTAATTAATAATTTTTTCGAATATTAATTTCATAATTCATATCATAAAATTATAAAATTTGCAAATTCAGCGTATTTATGTTTGGGTATATTAGTATTATTGCTACACAAAATATTAGCCCATTAGGAGCATAATTTCAGGAGATATAAATAAAAATAGGAAAATGTAATTTAACATTAGAAGCACTCAATTTTGAATGTTTATAATTCAAAAACTTATCATTCAAGTGACTTGAAATTTAGTGTCTAGGCATTAGTTTGAACCGAAGTTTTGAAATATCTCGTTAAAATTGGGTATTGTTATTGAAAAAAATGAAGTTTGGATTCATTTTAATATGTAGATGGCCCCCTAAGCAAATTTTATATACATCATTTAAAAGTAGACTTTATTTCCAATCGTTCGGTACCAGTAACTTTCTTCTACGATAATTTGTTGAGGAGTTAGTTGGGGGTGTTTACTTTTTTTTTTCCACGACTGTACAAGAGCTAAGACAATACAATAACAGATACAATATTTTTTCCCAGTTATCCCGAATTCCAAAAGCATTCTTTACATTTAGAAATTGCAGAAATTCGAGATTTAAAGAAGCATTTACAAAAACAAAGTTTCCTTTGCGGTCACTGATTTTATGAAAACATTATTGGTTAAATTTTTGTTCTCGTTCAGTGGTATTTTTTAGCCTCCGGTACGGTTATGCTATTTCTTTCTCCCAGCTTATTTTGTGTCCAAAAAATAACGGTAGCTTACAGACGCTAGCAATAAACAAAGTAGATGTATCCTTGTATAATTAAATGCTCTATAGCATTTTTTAAAATTTCTAAACATCGCACATTTTCAGCTTTTGTACCATCGTATTGGGAAAAAAAAGTACTTTTTAATGCAATTTGTTTGAAAACTGCATCTCTATTTGTTTTTGAAATATTAATTTTTTTGTAGTTTTTAGCGACATTTGTTTCATTTTGGCAACTCAAGTACGCCATTTCTCTAGAAAGTAAAAGGAAAATAGTTGAAAAATAGCAATTATATCTTTTTGTTGCCATTTTCTCATAAAATGGAAAAAAAAATTAATTAAAAAAATTAAAATGAAAAAAAAAAAGAATTAAAATACGTGCTACTTTGAGAAAAATATAAATGAAGGATTTATGATAAAACAGGGAGCTATTATAAACTATATTTAATTTTAAGTTTCTATATTAATGCAAATGACGTCATTTTACATAACATAAAAGCGTGTGCTTTAAGTCTTAAAACTGAAATTTGTTTTGCAGTAGAGTCCCGATTATCCGAGTCACGCTTAACCGAGTTATTTTCTTCTGATGGACTGGTGGCTTCTATTATTATGAAACAGCCGTTTTAAATGAATCGTTAGGTGAAGATGAAAGAGCTGCCGTAAAAAGTTAGAACTCTGATTTTCTGGTCAGAATGGAAAAAAAAATGGCCATAATTTTTTTAACGCTTCATTTATAATGGCTGTTTCATAATAATAGAAGCCACCAGTCCACCAGAAGAAAATGAAGTAATGGAAATGCCGGGGCGACACTAAATTCTGAAAAAAGCAGAATTCCTGTTCTCTAGTTATTTTTCTAGATTTAAAAAAACATTCATCTTTTTTTACACTGTAGAAAACTGACAATTATGATGAAAAGAAGAACCTACGAAAGCATATAAAGACTAACTGCTATTTTTATTTTAGGGAATTTGCTGATATCGCGACATCGATGCTGGATGCCTGCTATTTGGACACGCCTAGTACAGCCTTCGACGTTTTAAACGAAGAAAGTCCCGAATGGAGTTACAACACAGCAGTCGATATCGCTGCCAATGCTCAAAATAAAAGATTTCTTGCTCACATCTGTTGCCAAAAGTGGCTCACCAACGAATTTTTCGGTAAAATCAAGATAAGAGACTTGACTTGGGGTCTTTTCTCTGTACCTACAAGCATAAAGGTATGTTTTAAGCCTGAGGTTATTAAATGATATGTTTCAGTAAATAAAAAGATGAATTAAAATTTTCATTATTTCGTTTACAGTTTAAATTATTTTTCTTAAAAATATTTTGAATATTTTTTATTATTTTATTGTACAATTGATTAAAAAAAAATCATATTAATGCGGGTGTTAAATGGAAGGAAATAGGATCCTATTTATCATCAGTTGTGAAGCCAACATTTATAGCACTTTCCAACATAGGTGAAAAGTCTTCGGTTTGTATTTCTGTTCGCCGTCTATCTGCCTGAGCTCTAACTCGAGTAAATATACTGGGATTGCCATATTAAAGTTATATGTTATGGAAGTTTACTATGGTATGTTTTCTATAGAAATTGATCGTTTACAGAGATACTTAAAAGAATTCTGTTACATTATGGTGTACGGGAAAAAATCGTTTGCGATATATATTATTGATGTTACGCTATTTCAATCATAATAAAACTGATATACGTCATTGAGGTTCACTACAAGACGATTGCTATAGTGTGCTATATAATGTGCATAGCATTTATCGTTTACTAACTAAAGCGCCTGTCGTTGCCCCGGAATTTGAAGAATATTTGTTCTGAAAACCAAATTCAAAATTTAACATACAACATAAAACAAATAATAATAATAATAATAATAATAATAATAATAATAATAAAAACAGTTGAAGTGTTATACACATGAACCAAATGATAACCAATGTAAAAATGTATAAATTTATATAACCGACGCAAAAGAATACAGCTATAAATGAACTTATTTCAATTCATCATTGGAGTAATAATGTTAAAATACGCCAATATTTCCATAATTGAGTTTTTATCATGCTTCAATACGTTTTTTCACGCTCATATGACGCTATACTATATTCACCACGTGCTTTATATTTCCAATATGACGTAATATTTCCCTTTTTTTTAATTCGTCAAACTATTTATTTCATTTTTCACGTGGAAATCTTTAAGTAGAAAAGTTATGACGTAATATTCACTTTTATTTAAATTCGTCAAACTATTTATTTCATTTTCATTTTTCACGTGGAAATCTTAAAATAGAAAAGTTATAATGTAGTATTCCCCTTTTTAAAATTCGTCAAACTATTTATTTCATTTTTCACGTAGAAATCTCGCAATAGAAAAGTAATTGTTATAGTAAGAATTTAGTAGTGGATTTTTAGTTGTTGGTAACCATTATAACGAAAAATGCTTAAATTTGATTAGAAATTGCTGTTAAATTGGTGGTTTTTTATTAATTGAAAATTAACTATAAATTATTTTGATTCCGGATTACTTTAGTTACCTCTGCCGCATTTTAATACACATGTACGTAACATTTCACAATTCTGCATTCTAAACTGTGGATTTGTATAGCATTACAGACAGACAGACAATTTTTCATTTTTATACATTAGATTAACACGGACACACAAAAGAATTCATTTACAGTACTATTAGCGGTAATTGCTAGAAGTTCGTTTTCAATTATAGTATGCGTTTATAAATTTAACTAATTTTTCCATATTACTTGGTTGTATCTGTAAGTCATATACAGTGTTGCACAAAACAATTCGAGTCCATTTTCGCTTATTGTTGGAAATTGCTGAAGGGCAATTTTGAACTATGTTATGAATTTCCTAACTTGAAGACACTAGCGTGTTTGAAATGCATTTGCATGTTTTTGATAATTATTTTATAAATGAAATATGCAGATAAAACCCCCAACCATAATATAGCAATATAGTTTTATATATTATTGAGATAAATTTTTATTGGGCTATACAATCAAATCTTTAACAAAGCAAACTCAAATCTAATGAAAATGAGACAAAAAATCTGGGGTTAAATCGCAACAATTATATTAGCTGAATTCAAACCATAACGAAAGCTAATTTTAAAGTTTCGATGAAGAGGAACGAGTGTATTTTTTCTTCTAAGCTTCCCCTGTTCGTTTGATGTAGATTGAAAATTGTTTAAATTAAATCAACAATGTTAAATTTATAAATCCTGCTTTCCATAACAGTTTTTTTTTTATTAGAAAAATGTTCTTCAGTTTTTTTTAAATATTTTTTTCGTACTTTTACAGTTTATAGCCGAGTAAATACTGCTTCATGATGCTTTATTTCTAAAATAATATTGTGTAAATAACATATATGTATATTATATTCATAAATGAGGCACTGTACTAAATTCTAAGTCGTTAAAATATTATCGTTCTTATTGTTAATATATATATATAATAAATATTGCAGTTTCTTACGAAATTTTATCTCGTCAATTTAGAAATTCGACTTACGTAAAATTCAAGTTACGTAAATGTTTGCGGAACGCATTATATACCTAAGTCGGGGGATGCCTGTACTGAAATGAGATACTTAATTTTTTGCTTTTATATTTATTTATTTATTTATTTATTTACCTGTACTTTTAAGTGCTGTAAAATATCTGGTAATTGTTTTTGCATATAAATATCATTTTGTGACAAATGTGCATTTATTCATGGTTTATTTTGATCAGGTTTTGCTATGTGCTTTCTTGATTTTCCCAATGTACGGATGGACCATTTTTCAAACCAAAGAATATTCTACGGAGGTGGATAAAGACATAACTGGTAAGGGAACAGATTTAAGCAAGTATATTTCAGAAATTACTTTTAACTAGCCGTTAAAGCTTCGTTCATGTGAAATTCGAAGAAGAACCAACGTTACTAAGTGAGTTAAAAAAAATAATTACCGATTTTAAAAAAGTGTCACCCCGATACGAAAAAAAAAAAGGATACCACGATTATGGACAAGGATAAAAAGGAGTAAATAATCCTTTCGAAGTTAAAATTAAAAAATCCCTGCCGGTTCGACCTACTAACGCAGGTAGATTTCGAAGTTAAGTGCTAATTTCTCCAACACAAACTAAATCAAATTTAGAGATAAATCCAATTCTCGCTGCTTTTAACGAGTTTTTAATTTCATTTTTCTGTGAGAGCTGGTTTTATCAGAATCATGTTAATACGATAATTTTTTCTTCAACCCCTATTTTTCTGCAATTTGTTTTTGCTGTAATAATTGGTCCTATCAAAAACTTGTCAATATAAAAGTTGTAGATAATATTAAGAAATGAAATTTAATCTTAGTTAAATTTAATCAGATTTGATATCTTGTGAATGGACGAAGTTATGAATTTTTTTTTCTTCTTCAACAGCCCCCCCCCCTTTTTTTCGGTAAGTGTGGGTCCTGTCAAAAACTTGTCAGTACAAAAGTTATAGATAATATTAAGAAGATTTACAATAAATTAAATTGGATTCAATATCTTGTGAATTGACGAAGTTATGAATTTTTGTCTTCCTGAAACCCTATTTTTTTTCCGCCCCTTGAGCCCATTTTTAATTTTATGAAAAATCTGTCATACATAAATTTTTGGCCCTTTCTCTAGAAGTAATCATGACTTTAAACTGATTTAATATGTATTATAATTAATAAGTTACGGAGGTTTTTCGGTTTTTACAAAACCCCTCATTATTTCTCCCCCCTCGGTCCGATTTTACCGATTAACGAACTTGACCGAGATTTTCTGCCCCTCGATTTTATGTATCAGTTTGGAAGAGATTTGTGCAGAATGATGGAAGTTATCGTGTCCATAAAACAGTGATATATATATATAAAGTTTTGAGTTCGAAGGATCATGATCGACGTAGATGTGCAAACATTGTTCAGAAATTCCAACATAGAAGAGAATGTAATAGGTAGTATTACTTACGAAATCTACCTAAAAGTAATGTAATCATATTTTTGAAAAATATCTCTTCGAAAAGGCTCTTTTTCTTTCTTCGAGTATTTTCATACCAAATCACCGTCAATTTCCATCACCGGAAAAAATTAAAAGAAATCTTACAAACTAACATTTAATAATAAGTATAAGTAGTTTTGTTAGCAAGTTGTAATAAATAAGTATAGGAGTATAAGTATGGGAGATTTCCCGAAGCACATAAAAGTTATTGATATCTTTACTGAGTTTGTTGAACTAATATATAAAAAAAAAATGTTCCAACTCCGAAAGTGATATCACCCATACTATACATCATGAGATTACATGTAAAATTTCTTTGCTGATGAAACTAACATTAGTGCGATCTAAAAAAAGTTTTAAAATATTAATAAAATAAACAAATTTATTAAAACTTAAACATTCAATTACTTTTTTTAGTTAATATGGTTTTTTAATTAAAATATTAGTGATTATAAATTACACATATTAACTTCCTTTTCATTATTTTGACATTAAAAAGACATAACTTCTTATTATTCCATATAAATTGAGTTATACTACGTCTTTAGGATAATTAATTTATTTTTATTCTTGTATTATTTGTAACTTATTTCCGTTTTATTTTAGATTATGAATCTGACGATGAAAGTGATGATAAAATATTAATAACAGAATCATCGCGAAATTCTCCAAAGTAAGCTTATTATTATTACCTTTTTGTTTAGGTTAAAAATTATATTAGAGATATTTAAAATAAAAATGTTAATGTTATTATATAAAAGCTATAAGTCCCCCCTGACTTCTCGATTAAGTTGTGACGTACCCTTGCAGGTAACCATGGCGTAAAATGGCAATTTAATTTTAGTTTTAATAATTTTAATTTTAATAATAGCAATAATATTTATAACAATAGACAAAGTTGCTTGGCAGTGGGGAAGGCAGGCTTTAACTAACGATGATCAAAAGAAATAAGCTTGAAAAGTTAAAACTGAGAATAGGAAATGTTTTCTCCAAGAAACTCGTTAAATTTAAACGCTATTTTAAAATAAATTGTTATGCTGCCGAACCTATGAAAAATCCATTTCAGCTTACTGAAAAAATGTTAATAGAAACACTACAGTTAGCACTTTAAAATGTCAATTCAAAATACTGCAATATCATTATCAAGAGAGCCCCGTAGATTCCAATTCTATGTTTTATTATACAGTAGCGCTCAAAAGTATTTTGACAACCTTATATTCTCTCTTATTTTATTTAATATAAAAATGTAAAAGAAAATATATTCCCTATAATTGAGAACACTATGACTGCACTTATTCAAATGTATCAAGTTTCAACTTGTTTGTTTACATTTGGCGCCACCGAAGAAATATGACTCCTCTTTAGCTCAAAAGTATTTTGACAATTACTTTGCATTTAATTGTTGAAGGTGTCAGTGGCGCTATAGCTTCGATTAGTGTTTATATTGACTTATTGTGATTAATTTTAAGGATCAGGAAGGCCGAAATGTAAAAAATATTGAAGTGATTCTAGAAAAGCCGCTGTAAATGCATTTAAGAAAGGTAGACTGCAAGCAGAATTAGCTCGTTCTTTTAACGTGTATCGGCAAATTGTTATTACATGGAATAACGTTTTTAATAAACAGAAATACATCGAAAATAAGCCTCAAAGTGGCCATCCGAAAAACACAACTTGCAATGTTGACTGTATTATAAAAATGATATCTACAAGTGATTGTCGTAAGTCCGCTGTAATAATAAAAAATGAATTAAAAGAAAATTACGGCATAGACATACACGTTTCATCTGTCAAACGATGCGTAAACCTCTATGGTTTACATGGCAGAAGACCAGCAAAAATACGTTTCTAATTTACTAGGAATAGGAAGGCTAGAGTTGCATTTGTAAAACGGCATAACCCTTTCAGGGGCAAAGCAATGTTATTGCTGAAGTGTTGAAATTAATGACTGACACCAGAATTTTGGTTAAAAAAAATTAGGTTTATTATGTGTGTGAAATATAGCTTTTTCTTATTTAAAAATAAATTTGTTTTCAAATTCCGGTGTCAATCAATAATTTCAACACTTTCGCAATGGAATTGCTTTGCCCCTGAAAGGTTTATGCCATTTTACAAATGCAACTCTAGCCTTCCTATTCTTAGTAGATAACAAACGTGTTTTTGCTGGTCTTCTACCATGTAAACCATAGAGGTTTAGGCGTCGTTTGACTGATGAAACGTGTATGTATATGCCGTAATTTTCTTTCAATTCATTTTTAGGTGCGTTCGTAATTATATAAATACGTAGCACCTATAGTCGTCGTTCAGTCCGTCTGTCTGTCCGTCCGTCCGCATATAATAGAGCAAAAACTACCCAACCGAATGGTCTGAAATTTTAAATATATGATTGTTGTAAAATTTTGTCGAGCCATTTCAAATTTTATGAAAATCGGATGTATAGTTAAATTACAGGGACAGTCAAAAGTTTTTCTTTACATTACGGCCAATGGGAAAAATTATTGCACGTGCATTTTAATGATGTTAAAGCTTTCCGAATGGTCTCAAATTTTAAACATATAATTATTGCGACATTTTGTCGAGCCATTTCAAATTTTATGAAAATCGGATGTATAGTTTAATTACAGGGACAGTCAAGAGTTTTTCTTTACATTACGGCCAATGGGAAAAATTATTGCACGTGCATTTTAATGATGTTAAAGCTTTCCGAATGGTCTCAAATTTTAAACATATAATTATTGCGACATTTTGTCGAGCCATTTCAAATTTTATGAAAATCGGATGTATAGTTTAATTACAGGGACAGTCAAAAGTTTTTCTTTACATTAAAGCCAATGGGAAAAATTATTGCAAGTGCATTTTAATGATGTTACAGCTTTCCAAATGGGCTGAAATTTTAAATATATAATTGCTGCAAAATTTTGTCGAGCCATTTCAAATTTCATGAAAATCGGATGTATAGCTTAATTACAGGGACAGTCAAAAGTTTTCCGTTACATTAAGGGGAATGGGAAAAAATTATTGCAAGTGCATTTTAATGATGTTACAGACTATGCACTTACGAATTGCAAAAAAATTCATGAAAATCGGATGTATAGCTTAATTACAGGGACAGTCAAAAGTTTTCCGTTACATTAAGGGGAATGGGAAAAAATTATTGCAAGTGCATTTTAATGATGTTACAGACTATGCACTTACGAATTGCAAAAAAATTCATGAAAATCGGATGTATAGCTTAATTACAGGGACAGTCAAAAGTTTTCCGTTACATTAAGGGGAATGGGAAAAATTATTGCAAGTGCATTTTAATGATTTACAGACTATGCACTTATGAATTGCAAAAAAATTCATGAAAATCGGATGTATAGCTTAATTACAGGGACAGTCAAAAGTTTTCCGTTACATTAAGGGGAATGGGAAAAAATTATTGCAAGTGCATTTTAATGATGTTACAGACTATGCACTTATGAATTGCAAAAAAATTCATGAAAATCGGATGTATAGCTTAATTACAGGGACAGTCAAAAGTTTTCCGTTACATTAAGGGGAATGGGAAAAATTATTGCAAGTGCATTTTAATGATGTTACAGACTATGCACTTATGAATTGCAAAAAAATTCATGAAAATCGGATGTATAGCTTAATTACAGGGACAGTCAAAAGTTTTCCGTTACATTAAGGGGAATGGGAAAAAATTATTGCAAGTGCATTTTAATGATGTTACAGACTATGCACTTATGAATTGCAAATAAATACACATTCAGTACAATATGGGGTACAAAAAGTAATTATAAAACTAGTTATAGTACGAACGCACCTCATTTGCTACGTTTGACGAGCAATTTCCAACTTGTTTATTATTACAGCGGACTTACGACAATCACTTGTAGATATCATTTTCATAATATAGACATTATTTCAAGTTGTTTTTTTTCGGATGGCCACTTTGAGGCTTATTTTCAATGTATTTCTGTTTATTAAAAACTTTATTCCATGTAATAACAAGTTGCCGAGACACGTTAAAAGAACGAGCTAGTTCTGCTTGCAGTCCTCCTTTCTTAAGGGCATTTACAGCGGCTTTTCTGGAATCACTTCAATATTTTTTTACTTTTCGGCATTCTTGATCCTTAAAATTAATCACAATAAGTCAATAAAAACACTAATCGAAGCTATAGCGCCACTGACACCTTCAACAATTAAATGCAAATTAATTGTCAAAATACTTTTGAGCTAAGGCGGAGTCATATTTCTTCGGTGGCGCCGAATGTAAACAAACAAGTTGAAACTTGATACATTTAAATAACTGCAGTCACAGTGTTCTCAATTATAGGGAATATATTTGCTTTTACATTTTTATATTAAATAAAATAAGAGAGAATATAAGGTTGTCAAAATACTTTTGAGCGCTACTGTATATATAATAGCGCTAAGTGTATAACACATCCGGAGTGAACTCATCCGGATCCCACTTCGCTTTATTGTATTCCATTCGTCAATTTTTATTCAAAATTATTTTTTCGAATAAAACTTCATAAAAGTTACATTTTTAGAAAGATTATTCAAAATAAATTAACATTTGAGGGATGACTTACATTCAATTGTGTATATATTCTGAGATAACTTCAGTTGAATTTAGCTTGGCAGCTCAATTTCTCCCTCCATAAGTAAACATTCGTTTGTATCGCATTCATTGTGAACTTTTATGCTTTGTTTGCGCCATCTATCGGTAGTTAAAATAAGAAAAGAAGTTTCTTTTGAAATTCTTTGAACTCTGAAGCCATTGGGAAAAAAATGAATAGTATTTCTTATAAAATATAATCAGGAATATATATTATCTAGATATATATTATCTAGTTATATATTATCTAGATTATATTTACCATTAAGCGCGAGATGAGGCTAAAATCACTGAATCTAACTCCTATCGTACTATATATAGCAGCAGATAAGGAGCCACATAACCACAGTATGACTTAATCTGCCGATTGCTCTGTAGTTTGTCCTTAAGCTGCAGTCCTCTGAGAAATATAGAGTACTTTTATATATGAGTAACAAAGGGATAAAATTTAATATGTAAAGAAGACGCTGGATAAAATAAACGAATTTGACGAACTTGCTATTATTGCCACGCTAAAGTTATCCGTACAAACAAGTTATCCGTATAACTTCTAACCGAATATATTTAAGAAAATATTGTCAAACTCTGTAATGTAGGGTTACCATAGTTTTAACAAAAACGTCGAATCTGAAGATGTGCTTTGAGAGTATGTCGTTTCTCTGATACATAGAAACACCCTATTGAAGACTTAAAACGTTTTATAAACGTACGAATCTTTTTGCGACATCCTGTATTATAAAAATAAAACATCTTTTGTTAAATGTAGCTAGCTGCGTAAGCGAGGCAATCATAGATGTTAATTTCTTTCACATTGTCTAACTTTTGCTGTGAGATGTATTTGTTCACAAAATATTAATACATTTGTAATATTTATTCCCCACTATTTCTCCATATATTCGGTGGACCGGAAAACTCTGTCGTTTAATTTTCTTTCGCGTTTACTTTTTAAAAATTCAGATTTCTTCATTGGCACTACTTTTTTGAAAGGGTAAAATTCCCACAGTTTTCACATTTCATTATTAAGATGAAAACAATGGGAATTTTACTATTTCAAAAAAGTGGTGCCAATGAAGAAATCTGAATTTAATAAAAGAAGACGTGAGCGAAAATTAAACGACAGAATTTTCGGTCCACCTAATAGGTGAGCAGCATATCAAATCAAGGACCTTTAATCATTCGTTGTGAGTCATCATTTTCCTATTTTATTTTGATCAATAGTAACACTAACAAAACCAAAATGTTGATACTTCTAATCCTCAAATCTGCAACTACACATTTTACTTTACATAATGTGGGATGCAGTTTGCAGACAATCTTTGAAAAAAATAAAAATTTCTGCCACAATCAGTGCCGTTTAGTCTAAATTATACGGTTAAATCGTGATAATTACGATATTTATTAATTTAGGGATCCTGACAAGGAGTCGTCACCAAAAACCAAATTCAAAAGTCATGTGTGGAGTGCCTCTTCCATAAAAAGATACGTCATTCACCATCCACCATTGTGGAAAATGATCTACCTCATGTGGAGTGCTCCAATCACCAAATTTTGGACATTTCAGGTTGGTATAACGTATGTTCCTGATCATTTTATTCCACATAATAGGCTATTTTCGAAGTCCATATTATAAAGCAAAAATATGTCCGTGAGTAACGCTGACATCAGTGATGGTAGCAACTAATTGACCTTTAACCTCTTCGCTCGACCTCCATTCTTTCCCTTTTTATTAATGATACTCAAACATAGTTACAATTTCAATCTTAGAATAATATGCTTCAATATCTAAAACCCAAAATAATCCAAATAAATTAAAATTCTTGCACTGAAGTCAAACTGGACAAGAAATAATTCAGTAATAATCAATAATATTGCATTAATATTCACAAGGGAACCACTTTTAGTGATGCCCGCACCTAGCATTGAGACCTGGTACATCTTAAAGCCCTATATTATGAAGTTTGAGAATCGATAAAATTTTTCTGTTAAAATAATATTTCTTAATTATACAGCAGCATAACTTTCTGAAAATGCAATTTTCGAGACCACTTATCGGACTATTAACACTGAAGTTTTTTAAAGAAAAGTATTTAAAAATAAAAATTAGTTCATAATAAGTATAAAATATTGAAAAAAGTTTGAAAATTCCTTCAAAAAACCACGAATTTGATTTTGAAAAATTGCAACGTTATATTCACATTTTTGGCGGGGAAACAGTTGGCGTTTATTTTCAAAAGTAGAGCTTTCCGGCAACCCTAGCCAAATGTCATAGCTGAATTTGTAATAGCTAGAAATTGCAATGTCCGACCTATTTTTCCACAGTAATTTTTCTAAATTGTGTAAAAATATTAATTTACTTTATGATTACTTTTACCGAAGGACCATTTAATACAGCAACATTTCATTTTAAACATTCGAAACTGTATTTCATTCGATTTCAAAAGAAAATAGTTTGCTTATTTTGTATTTCACTAAAAAATAGTTTTCAATGATCTTCGAAGCTTTTATAGAATTACATTTATGACTTATATATTTATCGTCTGCATAGAAAAATAAATAAAAACCTAATTTTTGTTTCTTATGCTCTCAATTAAAAAAAAAAATCGCAATCTGATATAATTCTCGTAATATGTTCTGTACATTTTCTCTTTGGATAAAGCGGGCAGAAAAATTGTAGCGCCCTATTTGGCGACTTAACTCACTTTTGGCGTGAAATAAACAAATAAATATGCAATAATAAAAAAATTAAAAGTATAAAAAAGTATATAAAACATTATTTTAACAGAGAAATTTTTTCGGTTCTCTAACTTTTATATATAGGGCTACAAAATGCACCAGGTCTCAATGCTATAGGTGCGAGCAACACCAAAAGTGGTTCCCTTGTCAGTAGCGAAGAGGATAAATGTCGCTTTTATTGCCACATTTTTTAACACGTTAAGCGCAACGTCAGTCACCGGTGTCTGTCACTGAACTTTCCGAATAGAACGCATCATTCACCGATGACTGACGGTCTGAAAATGATATAAAACTAAAAATATATATATATTTTTAAGTAATTACTCAAAATTTTCTTACTTTTCATTTATTGCAGGATTATACTTTCTTAAAAATTACCTAAAACATTGTAAATTTTTCAGCTTCAGTGTCAGTCACCGTGGCACTCAACGTGTTAAACTTCTGATCTTCGAGCAATTTCAAATTTTACACCTTCAAATAGGAAAAAAAAAATCTTTCAAGCGCAATTTTTTTGAAAACTGTATCTCATTTGACTGATTTTTTTTATGGTTTTTAAAATAACTTTCAAGCATAAATCTTTTTAAATCTCCCTCTATCGCGTGCAGCCAGATTACGAAAGATGAATTTGTTTGAACTTAAAACAATACAAAGAGTCCAGCATTTGGTTCTAACTGATATTCCATAACGAAATTAATGCTTCACTAATAAATAAATCATATAACAAAATAATATAAATAAAACACAGTTTTAACAGATATGTAATAGAACTACGCGCCTAGTCACTGAAATGATCAGAAAAAATAAAACCTTTTGTAAGTAGTAAAATTCTTGGCGATTTTTTCGGCTATTAACTCATGACATGTGTCTAATACGAAAAAAATCTCTCTTAATAAATTTGAAAGCATAATTGTTATTTCTCATACACTCTAAATGAAAAAGAGTGACTATTCACTCTATCGCAGAGTCAAAATATGCCCAACCTATTTAGAATGACTATTCACTCTGAGCAAAAGTGGAATTGTTAACTCTCTGAAAGAGTGAATACTCACTCTTTGGAAGTGAATATTCACTCTAAACAGGGGTGAATAATCACTCTTTCAGAGGAGTGACTATTGGGAAAGGAGTGCGTTTGTTCACCCCTGATAGGAATGAATAGCGACTCTTTCATAGGAGTGAATGTTCACTTCTTATAGAGTGAATTCTTTTTATGTTGCTTTTATAGGCATTTAAAAAAAGTCACATCTATAAGAGCAAGCAATAAAAATAGATACAAGTGTGGTAAAGATTAGAATATAATACTTTATTGGCAATATTTATTTAATTCATAGTTTGTAGCACTAATTGAAGTTTCAATTACTAACTAATTAAGTTGTATTTAGTATTTTAATAATTCCCGTGCTATACGTTAATTATGTTCTTTTTTTTTTTTTCATGTGTAATTTAAATTTTAAATCTTTAGATCTCAGTAATCATTGCTAATGATTTTAAAGATAATCAAACGTTATTATTTGCTGTATTTTAGTTACTTTTAAAGTTTTATTAAAAACTATTTTATAGATTTAAGTTATATGATTAACGATGTGTGATTTCATTTTAATTTTTGTTTTAAATATAAATTCTTATCTTTTTAACGTACTTTTCAGTAAATTATCGGTATTTTGCAAAGTCCAAATGTTCTAAAATATTTTTTATTTTTCCACTTAAAAAACATGCTTATCAACTCGTATCTTTTTTTAATAAGTTCTAAGTATGATCTAAATACTAAGAATGTCTAAGATTTTTTTTTTTTTTTTTATGTTTTGTGATTTGTCATTATTTTATTAAACATGAACATAAAGTCTAAATTTTTATATTTTCTGGAATATGTGTATTTTTTTCTTTTAAATATGTTCCTTAATTTTATCATGATTTCGATTTTTCTTCCGCTATTGCTGTAAAATGAATATTAATACTATGCTTATTTATGGAACGACACGATAAGCCATATTTATTTTAAATTTTTTATTTCCGTATATTTTGTATATTGCTAATATGAACTAAATAGATTTTATATGCTTTATAGGAAAAGATTGATCTAGGAAATAGAAAAAAGAAGGAAATATAAAAAGAAAAGAAATTTCTGCATATATACTGTTCTTATTATTTGAAAACCATTTTTAATGTAAAAAGTAGTTATTAATCTCTTTAAAAAATATTCAATCCTATGTTATATAAGTAACTATGAACTTTTTAAAAAATATACTAAAGCAGTTCTATCCATGAATTTCATATCAGACATTAAAAACATTCTATTTCAAGCCTTAAATATCGTGTTTTATGTTGTAGTGCCAATAATTAAGCGTATCATAAACGTAGAAAATACGTTTGCAATAGAAGAAAATTTAATGACTGATGCAGAATGTCTATAATTAAATGTTTTGATATTACTCAATCTCGAAAATTTAAAATCATAAACATCAGAAAAATGCTTACATACAATTTAAAAAAATGAATATACCTATTTGAAAAGTAATAATTAGTATTTTATAATTATACTGTTAAACGACAACATAAACTACATAAACAACATATTATAACATAAACTTCATTAGATAAATAAAATGCATTATTACATGTAACAGCGTTTCAAAAATCTTGCCGTATGATATAAGAAATTCCAACACTGGAAACTATCTCAAATAACTGCAAATGAATGATTTTATCTACTATGAATGGAGATATAAATAAAAATATCTCTGTGTCAGCATTTCCAGTGGCCGAGAGGCTCTGCTCTCGAAGCTGGTAGACGGGAGGTGCTGGGTTCGATCCCAATCGCGCCCGTCGGCCTAATCGTTCGGAGTTTTCGTGGTTTTCTTCGAACCTTGGTTCTCCAAGCGTTAATACGGATTAGGTTCCCTTAGAAAGACCTCCACGGAAGGCACCCCCCACCCCCCCTTAGGGCCTATATCCCACGTGCTGATAATTGGCCGACATAAATACAACCAACCTGTGTCAGCATTTTGTTTACGGGCAATGACAAATTAAAATATTTTAAATCACAGCATTGAATAGGAATAATAAAATATTTACACTCATTTTTATATTCACAAAGGCTAAAACAATGAAGTCCTGATTATTTTTGCTAAGCATTGTTAGTTACTTAATTGTTTAAACAATTATATTCCACACCACTACACGAAGAAGGAATATAACAGACAATCGCTTCTGAAATCAGGAAACCAATTCGAGATCAATCTCTTTCTATATAAAATAAAAACTACACTGCTCAAAAAAATTAGGGGAGCAAGCAAAAAAGTGAAGATAACAGTGCGATACAGCCATGCACAGGCATAAAATTGAGAGTAATATATATATCGTAGGCTAATTGAGAAATCCGGCTCTTTGCAAACAGCCTAGGCTCTTTGCAAAAAGCGGGGCTATTAGGAGAATCCATCTCCCTTTTTCCAATTAGCCTGATTTTTTCAGGCTTATTGCAAAGAGCCTAGAAAGCGAAAAATTGAAAAATGACCACTTATTATCCGATCACGGTGATATTTTTAGCTCACAGGCTATCAAAGCCTGAGAGCTTATGTGTCCGCCGATTCTGTATGTACATGTGTACGTACGTACGTACGTATGTACGTAACGCGATAACTCTTGATAAAAAAATCCGATTAGATTCAATTTTTTTTTCTAGGTTCATTCTGATAAGATGCTTCCCTGATTAGTTTTTGGGGTTCATTGGCTAAGGATAAAAGGGTAAAGGGGGGGCTAGTCCCCCCCCCCACCCCTTGATTTATATAAATGGATTTTTTATGCAGAAATATTCGATTTGCTCCAAATTTGGTATACCGGTTTACTGTGTTAAGGAGCTTCCCTGATTACATTTGGAATCTCATTATTTAAGTATAAAGGGGGGAAAGGGGGGCTACTCCCCTTAATTTAGATAAATCGGTTTTTCATGATGAATTATTCGAATTTGGTATACCGGTTTATTAAGTTAAGGAGCTGCCTTGATTAGATTTGGAGGTTCATTAGTTACATATAAAGAGAGGAAAGGGGGCTATCCCCCCCCCCCCCCCCGTAATTTAGATAAATGGATTTTTCATGCAGAAATATGCGATTTGCTATAAATTTGGTATACCGGTTAATTTTGTTAAGCAGCTTCCTTGGTTACATTTGGAAGATCATTATTATGTATGAAGGGGGGAAAGGGGGGCAATTGCCTCTCCCCTTAATTTAGATAAATGCGTTTTTCATGTAGAATTATTCGATTAGCTCAAATTTGGTATACTGGTTTATTATGTTAAGGAGATGGCTTGATTATATTTGGGAGTTCATTAGTTAAGTATAAAGGGAGGAAAGGGGGGGGGTAGCCCCCCTTTCCTAGTAGCCCCTTTAGCTAGTAGCCCTTTAGCTAGTAGCCTTGGGGCACTAGTAGCCCTAGTAGCCCCCTAGTACTCCCTTTTCCTCCCCCCCCTTTTCTCTAGTAGGTAAATGCGTCTTTAATTAAGAGTTATTCGATTTGCTTCAAATTTCGTATACCGGTTTATTAAGTTAAGGAGCTTCCCTGATTAGATTTGGAGGTTCATTAGTTAAGTATAAAGGGAGGAAAGGGGGGCTAGACCCCCTTCCTTAATTTAGATAAATGGGTTTTTCTTGCAGAGTTGGTCGATTTGCTCCAAATTTCGTATACCGATTTATTAAGTTAAGGAGCTGCCTTGATTAGATTTGGAGATTTATTGGTTAAGTATAAAGGAGGGACAGGGGCTAGTGTCCCCTTAATTTAGATAAATGGGTTTTTTATACAGAATTATTCGATTTGCTTCAAATTTGATATACCACTTTATTACGATATGGCTTCCTTCATTTGATTTGGAGGTTCATTGGTTAAGTATAAAAGTAGGGAAAGGGTGGCAATTGCCCCTCCCCTTAATTTAGAGAAATGGGTTTTCATGCAGAATTATCTAATTTAGTTTAATTTTTTTTTCTAGGTTCATTCTAATAAGGAGCTTTTCTGATTAGATTTGAAAGTTCATTGGTTCAGCATAAAGTGAGAAATGGGGGAGCTAATACTCCCCCTTATTTTAGTTAAATGGTTTTTTTCATGCAGAATTATCTGATTTGCTTCAAATTTGGTATACCAGTTTATTATGTTAAATAGCTTCCCTGATTAGATTTGGAGGTTCTTTGGTTAAGTAGAAAGGGGAGCAACGGGGGCTAATCTCTTCATTTATTTTTCGACGGGCATTATTCTTTGAATTAAGAGTATAATATACAATTAGTGTGATTAGCCTGTGAGCTCAATGCCATCAGTTTAACTGGGCAATTTTCTTTTTATGAAGTTTATTAACGCATAACCCTACCCAAATCCGAAAAATAAATTACAACAGACCGTAACCCGATCCGAGCAAGACAAAATAATTTCAGTCTACATGCAACCCGACCCGAACCTGAGAGTTCCATTTGCAAAAACCCGAAATCCCGAACCAAATCTGATAACCAACAAAAATATTCCAAAGATCCATAACCGGATCCGAACAAGACAAATTAGTTTCCGTGGACACGCAACGCTACCAGAACCTAAAAATTCCATTCGAAGTCCACCTGAAATCCGTCCCGAACCAAATCTTAACCGACAAAAATATTCCAAAGAACTATAACCCGATGCAAGCCAGACAAAATAATCTCCGTCCACCGACAACCCGATCCGAACCTGAAAGTTCTAATTGAACTCAATCCGAAACCTCGCTGTGGTCGGTTTTCGGGTTGACTTCAAATGGAACCTTCAAGTTCGGATCCGGTTGAAAAAAAATTAAACTAAATTAGATAATTCTGCATGAAAACCCATTTATTTAAATTAATGGGAGGGGCAATTGCCTCTCTTTCCCCCCTTTTATACTTAACCAATGAACCTCCAAATCAAATGAAGGAAGTCATATCGTAATAAACTGGTATATCAAATTTGAAGCAAATCGAATAATTCTGTATGAAAAACCCATTTCTCTAAATTAAGGGGACACTAGCCCCTGTCCCTCCTTTGTACTTAACCAATAAATCTGCAAATCTAATCAAGGCAGCTCCTTAACATAATAAACCGGTATACGAAATTTGGAGCAAATCGAATAACTCTGCATGAAAAACCCATTTATCTAAATTAAGGGGGGGGGGGTCTAGCTTCCCTTTCCTCCCTTTATACTTAACTAATGAACCTCCAAATCTAATCAGGGAAGCTCCTTAACATAATAAACCGGTATACAAAATTTGGAGCAGATCGAATAACTCTGCATGAAAAACCGATTGATCTAAATTAAGGGGGGTAGCCCCCTTTCCCCGTTTTATACTTAAATAATGAGCTTCCAAATCTAATCAGGGAAGCTCCTTAACCCCTTGAGGGGCAAGCAATTGGGCGATTCCATGCGGAGAGTCACACACGTAACGCAGGCTTTAATTTGCATTTATTCAATTATTTATTATATTTTAATGTTAATTCTGATTTTAGGTGGTATGGTAAATAAGTTATTAACATATTTTTTAGTTTAAATGTATGTAAGTAAAACTCACAGAAATATATCATTTAATTTCATACTCAAAATGTGCTTTTTTCTGAAGTAGAAAAAAAGCACATTTTGAGTAATGAAATTAAATGATATACTTCTGTGAGTTTTATTGCCACACATTTAAATTTAAAAATATGCTAATAACTTATTTACCATACCACTTAAAATCAGAATTAACATTAAAATTTAATAAATAATTGAATAAATGCAATTTAAAGCCTGCGTTACGTGTGTCACACCCTCCACGGAATCGCCCAATTATGTTTGTGAAATGCTTAATTCCCACCGGAAACTTTGAAAAATTCTATTTCAAAATAAGTAAAAGCAATTTTACAGCTTTTTTCCACCAAAGTTAGAAAAGTAAAATTTAATAAAATTTTTCTGGTATAAAACTTCATTAATCGTAGGTGGTATATAATATATACCGGTGCCCCTCAAGGGGTTAACACAATAAACCGGTATACCAAATTTGGAGCAAATCGAATATTTCTGCATGAAAAACCCATTTATATAAATTAAGGGGTGTGTATTCCAATCCAAACTACTTATTTTCTGATTTATTTTTAAATTCCTTTTTGCTCTCAAATGCATCAAACTGGGAAATTCTCTTATTTAGAAAGTACATAATGTGCCGTGCTTGTCAGTTTTTTGATAAAGGTAGAAAATATTGCAAAAAATGCTGTCGAAGTGGGCGTTTTGAACCGAATTTTTGGAAGCGGAACATCTGGGAATGAAAAGAATTATCATGCTGAGAAAATAATTGTTTAAAAATCAAATTCTAATTAATTGAGCAAAAAATGAAATCACACGGCCTCTTATACATCTCTTCAAAAATCACCTCAGCAAGTTTCATGTTTTTAATTTTAAAAATTAGTCTGAAAATGTGTCAGAAAATTTCGAGCTGCTGAGGGTGGAAAAATATTTTTTCGAATACACTCTTAAGGAGTGCATTTTTATAAAATTCATTCCAAAAAGAGTGAAAATACCTTTCACTCCTCTCAATTTTAGAGTGTATAAAAGTAATACTTGGTGTTATTAGTTGGCAATAAAAAAATATATTAAATATAAAAAATGTATTATAGTTTCCAATTTAAAAAAAAAATGGTTTGTTCTGTAATCCGGGAAGACCGGATTGGATTCCCTAGTATTCATAATCATCTTTAAATTTAACCTCATTGTATATGCAACTTTTTTTTTCAACTTTAGATCTTACGAATATATAATATCTATTTTTATGCATTGCTAGATGTTTTATGTCGTCTACTTGGCCTTATTCAGCATTGCTGTGATGTGGCCGTCTTGTGGAAACCCGCAACTGGACATGGTAGTTTGTCTCTGGATGTCCCTAATTGCATTGGAATCCGTGCATCCAGCTGTGCGAATGAGGAGAGTAAGTCTTGAAGATAACCACGGAAATAATTTTGTTACTGAAATGTACAGTGCGATTTCAAACCACTGAGCTCCATAATAGATCGGAGAGCCAACTCAACCACTCTCTGCCGCGACCGCATCACACTTTTACTGCGCGCAAGTAATGAGTCCTGCACTTTTCTTAATATTAGAGGCATTTTTCAAACTTTTCCCTTTAGTTTTTTATCCCCATTGTTTTTTTTAATACCTTTTGCATACCTTTATGAGCAATAATAAAACATTTTTTTTCACTTTTTTTTTGTTGAGTTTACATAAACTTTTATTGTAGATTAATATCAAATTAATTATTTCTGATGAAATTAAATTAGAATCTGTAGTTTTTTTAATAAAAAATATATATCAGTGGAAATTGTAGCAACTTCTTCATATTTTAAAAAGAATATATCTAATTTGAAAATATCTACCCCATACTACTCTATATGAAATCTGTGTTTTAACATAAATGTTCCTCAGAAATTGTAGGCCATTGTATTCATGGGTGGATCGCTTGAATAAATGCAACATAATATAGAGTTAACTCTCCATACTATTGTGGAGCTCAGTGTCTCAAACTCAGGGTACAAACTTTAAGGATTGATAGAGGGCACTGTAAGAATCAATTATTGTACAGAAATGTATGAGCACAAAAAAAAAACCGCGTTGAGGCACAAACACACTAAAGAGACGAATTTTTGTTGACAGCGTTATTGGCAGGTGCCATGTTTACAATAAATGTTCAAAGTTATATCAACCAACAGTAATGCATGCCTGGAAGCATCGATGAAGCGATTGGTGGACAGATTTAAAGATGTCAGGTATTTCACACACACGTGTGGCAAAACGGATATTCAAGCGCGACATAGTCAACAGAGTCGGCTGGAGTTGCATAAACAATACACGACTCTTCAGATGTTCACGTAATAGTGTTATTACACGTAAAAACTGCAAGCGACAAAAATCGCCTGCGACTCCTCAGAATTCCTGAAGCTTACGTATTTTCCAAGCATTTCCTTGGCTGTTCGGGAAAAGGCTTTTCCTTCGTCAGATTTCCAAGCATTTGATTGACTGTTACTGGCGACTCGCTTCGTTTCAGGCTTCATAGACGCTCCGACAGAAGAAAGTTGCTTGCTTTCGAAGCGATTCCGATGGAGCCATAGGATAACATGGAGACGCTTGGAATTGGAAGCGACTTTGACCCCTCGTGTAATACACTTTAAGAAGTAATCCAGGGTCGTTAAATCGGGAGATACTAGTGGCCAAGGGACTGGTTCAACACGCCAAGGCAGGTCGTTGTTATTGTATTTTTCTGGAAGAGGTTTTACAAGAACAAGATGTTCCGATCGCCTTTCGTAAGTGATTGGGGTTTCAGCATGATGAAGTGTCTGCCCATTTCAGCACTGTCGTATGTAATTATTTGAATGCCACTTTTGGTACGCGATGTATTGGGGGTTCCCGTTGCGACTCCAGCAGGATCTCGTCTCTCTCGAATATCCGTTGCTGCTCCACGTGTCCGAGAAATACTCGCAATCTTTGAATCTGTACATGTTAGTCTCTCTATAGAGATTGCCAGGTATTTATAACTGTTGGTTTACGCAAATTTGAATACTTATTGTAAACATAGCATTTGTTACTGGCGCTGTCAATAAACATTTCCTCCATGGGTCTTTCCTGTGCTTATGCCTAAATACGTCACTTGCGCCCATATATTCCTATCGAATAAATGATTGATATGGTCTCCTCTATCAAATCTTAAAGTATGTACCATCAGTTTGAAATCTTCCTGTATTAAATTTGTGCACGTTTGTTAACGTACTGTGATTTGTTTGTACTGAACTTTGATCTATTGCTGCTAAAGTCTGATCAAGAAATAGTAAAGCAAATTTAATTTCTATCTTTAAACTGCCTTCAACATTTCAATTGCCTTTCTATAACGGGAAAGGCAAACATCTAGAACAAAAATATTTTTAGTTATCCTAAGTAACCTAAGAAAATAATTTTGTGCAACAGCAGTAAATTTTTCTATAGAATTAGATTAACGCATTAAATAGGAACGCATTAAAGGAATAACAGACTTAAAGTGATGCTTTCTGAATGTTCCAAACCATTCCAGTTAATTTCTATGTACTACTACTACTAATAATAATTTCACAAATGGCCACCAGAACGTGTATTATTGAGTTTTTCAATAATTTAACAAAATACAGGCTTAGACACTGTAGAATTGTTTATAAAGACAAATATTGTTCAATGTGTTGACCATTATTGTCAAGTCCCGTTTGGAATCGCAAAATAGAATGTTCAACAGTTTACTAAGCAAATTCATGGCAATGCTGAGGATGTCTGGCAATACTCCGTTTGCAGTCATTGCGCCTCTGTGAATGTTTTTCAAAGCTGTAAAGCTTCTGATACGGAATCGCACTTTGATAAAAAAGTTTCACCAGTAAAGCAGATCTCCTAAACTACACAAAATTTTTCGTGTAAAAGGCATGAGACTGACATGAGATTAATTGTGTCTTTTTATTTAACATTTTCATTGCACAAGTAGATGCATCACGTGGTTGCTAATATTTGCATATGTAAGCCGAAGCTGAAATTTCATATTTGCCGAGTTGAATATATTTTGGGTGTTTGGGGGTTATGATCGGTGAAAATATACAAATTTTTCCGGAATCGCTTCCCTCCGAACGGTTGCAATAGGTAGCCTCTTATATTTTCTAGTGGGAGCTATTTAACCTATTTGTACTTAAATAAAAATACATATATATATATTTTTCTTTTTCTCCTATAGAAATATAAAGCAAAGGCATTCGTCCTCAAAATACTTGAGATCGCCGTCATGTTCATCTTCGTACTGTTGTATATCATAGGAAGACTCCTTCAACCGTCTCCCATTGATCCTTATTCAACGAGGGTCATATTGTGTTTAGGTTTGCTGTATTTTTACTACAGGATTATTTCCATCTATCTGCCAATATCGCCTACACTTGGACCGTTACTGTACCGAGTAAAATTAATGGTAAGTTATCTTATAGTGTTGAGATAAAATGAAATGCATATAAAATAATGATCTAAAACTAGGTCGGATTAAATTGAGCAAAACAAATTTTTATCCTCAATATCAGCAGTTCCTAACCTTTTTTTCTCTCACGTACCCTTTGTTTACACTTTTTATTGATGCGTAACCCCTTGTCACATGAGCCCGTCACAAATAATTTTGTTTTTGTTCGTTATTAATGTTTTTGTACAACTTACCTTGTTATATGCAGTTCTCATTAGAATTCTTGTTTTCAACCATGTATCCACTTTGAACCAGAACAAGATATCAACATAAAATGACTCAAAAAACTAACAGACCAGGCGGCTACTGCATAAATCATCACCTCATAATAGACTGGGAGGCGGAAGCATAGACTATCACCTCATCGAGGTTTAGATAGAACTCGATTAGAATATTAAAACCCAACTGGTCTGCTAAGTCATATCTTGGTGGAAGCCTCCTGAAGACCCAGTTTTAGTGGTTGATCGGTAGATTTATCATTGTGTTTTCCTGCACCCAAAGGTATGAAAACATAGAGGACTGGGAGTCGGAAAACACAGTGGTAAACCTACCAGTCAACCAGTAAAATCGGGTTTGCAGGTATTTTCCACCATGATATCACTTGGCAGACCAGTTGCATTTTAATACGCGAATCGAGTTTTAACTAATCTTTGAATTTCAGCCATCAACTCAATGAGGTGATGGTTTGTGCTGCCATCTCCCGGTCTAGAATGTTCACGGCTGAAATTTCAGGATTAGTTAGAACTCGATTTGCATGTTAAAATGAAACTGGTTTGCCAAGTCATAACTTGGTGGAAAACACCTGCAGACTCAATTTTAGAGATGGATTGGTAGGTTTTCCATTCTGTTTTCCTGTATCCAGTCCTTCATCTTTTCAAATCTTTATGACCTTTCTGGGTGCAGGAAAACACAATGGGAAACCTACCAATCAAACTCTAAAATTGGGTCTGCAGGTTAAATTGGGTGGTCTGACTGAGTTAGACTGAATCAAATGCAGTCTATTTTCCAATTCTTCTGTGTAACAGTGCCATTTAAACTAATATATTTGAATAACATAAAAAAAATGTGTTGATCACAGCACAGTCGTTTGTAAATAAAAATTTCCTTCTTTCATCATGTCATAAGAGATAATCGCCATTTTGACTATATCAATCTATTTTGAATCAGCCTGCATATATTAGAATGGTTTGCCATTATCTCTCTGTTTCTTTCTTTTATTTTTTTAAAATTGAAAATCATTTTGATTTTAGCACCTTAAAAAACCAAATACAATATTTCGAAAATAGCAACATAGAGGCTAACTTGTATGTATTTTTATTTTTTGCTAGTGGTATATATCAATTGGTTATTGGTAAATCTAAAGTCTCATTTTGTATGATTGTTAGCCTGCTTACTTTGATATCAAACGCTTCGTTATTACCACATTCACTACAATAAGCTTCCAAGAAAGATTATAAAAGACAGTTAAATATTTTACCTGAAACTTTTGAAGAAAAAAAATCAGTAAATGTAACTAAATGCACATATCATGTGTTTAAATAAAGCTTCATACAAATTTTTATTTCTACTGGGACAGATTTGAAACATGTCTGCCTTAATGGAAAAGCCTATTTTTTTAAAAATTTGTTCTGAAATCAGAGCTTTAAACCATAGGAGCTATTTTCTGACACATTTCTGAATTCGCTTTTTTTTCGGAAACTCATAAAATTGGCAGGTGTTCTTATTCAGAAACTATGCAATCAATTGGTGTTTTCTATTTTTTGACAAAGGCAGAGGATCTAAAAAAAATTGTCACAGTTAGCGTTTTGAACCGAGTTTCCTGACGTGACAGCGTGGTAAAGGGAAAAAAATCTGCCGTCGCATGATAACAATCTCTTATAACATGATAATTTATTGATCAAAAATTGTAAAACACCGTTCTTCTCTATTCCTGCCAATTTCAAACTTTTATACTTAAAATAAGTCAGTAAATTTCGCGTTGTTGAGCATTGGGCTTGAAAAACACCTCAAACCGACATACTCATATTTTGAATGTTTTTAAATCATTGTGAGCAAGTAAATTATGTTTATTTCCATAGATTTCAGTTAATTTACTTTTCTGGTAGGTATTGGTGGATTTTATGAACTTCATGCGTATGGCCATACTCGTTATAATCAGCGGTGGTATTGTTATCCAGGCGGTGATGTATCCAGATTACCCATTCAATTTAGAACTCTTCAGAAGAACATTTCACAAAGCATGGTTCTCACTTTTCATGACGCCCATTGGTGATCTTGGAGGTACGTCTTTCAGTTACCAAATCTTATTATGTAATACAATGTTTGTCAACATTTTAATGTATGGGCTTACCCCAAAATTGATGTTTTTGCGAAAAGTTTCGATTTTTTTTATTATTATTTAAAATTAAAGTTCAAAGATTTAGAAATCCAAAAATTCTTTACTTTTGGTTCAATGATGATTAGATTTCTAGTCGAAATATACCGGTTAAACTGGATAAACCGGAACTAAACTTTAAAAAAACAGAAGTGACCTTTTAAGGGCCAGAGAAAACCCCATTTCTTAAAAGAGTTTTAAGATATTGAAATAAAATCATGCCACACGTTTCTGATCATCGGAAATTTGTTTATTTATTTTAAATGAAAGTTCAAACATTTCGAAATTCAAAAATTCTTTACTTTTGATTCAATGATGATTACAGTCGTGGCCATAAGTTTAGGACCACCACTGAAAATTATGATCCAGACAATAAATTGAATACTCACTCGTTAGTAAAATTATAAACTCCGTTTATTACATGAATATTACATTTCTACACATATAAATTAGATTCATTAAACACAAATTTTACAGAAAAATCAATATTTTGTTGGTCTGCCGTTAGCTTTTATTACATCCTGCAAACGTTTTGGCATGCTCTCTACCAGACTTCGGCAGTATGCAGTTGGTAATTCTTTCACCCCATTGCTTTTTCCAGTTCCTTAACACTTGTTGGCAGTTTCTCAGAGACCCTGTGCTTTAAGAGAGTCTATAAGTTTTCAATTTGATTCAAATCGGGATTGTTTCCAGGTCTGTCAAGGATTTGAATTTTCTTTGTCTTCAAGAACTGAGTAACAATTTTAGAGCGATGGCATGGTGCAACATCATGCATAAAAATTGTGCATTTATGAACGGTCATGTGTAATTCTAACTTTTCCTTCAACAAATCCACGTATTTTTTTTCCATTCATAGTGATTCCTGGTGGTAGGAAGAACAATGACGCCGTTCCGTTTACTGACATTCCAACCCAAATCATGACACTTGGGGAGTGTTTAACAGTCTGTAAAGTGTAAGGTTCATCGAATCGCTTTCCAGGAGGTCTACGGACATAGTACTTGCGTGTAGAGAACTGCTGTATGGTAGATTCGTCCGAAAAAATACCAGGTGCCACTGACGAATTGTCCATTTGGCATGTTTCTTGCCAAAGTCCAAGCGCTTAGCTCTCATGGCCGCTGTTAACCTGGGTTTTCTCGCAGGTTTATGGGATTTTAAATAATAGTCGTCGAACAAACGTCGACTTATTGTTCTACGATTGACATCCGCACCTTTTGCAAGCAGTACTGACCGTATCTTGCTTGCGGAACTCATTGGAGGACGAACTGCTATTCTCCTAATGACATGGTGTGGTTTTACGAGGTCGACCACACCTTTTGGCCTCAACATAAGTCGCTGTTTCTTTAATTTTCTTGATCGCATTGTGAACTGCATTCTTACTACGTCTTACTAGTTCACAAATTAGTTGTTCAGAATATCCTCCATTATGAAGAATAACAATTTGCGCAAGCTGAGCTTCAGAAACTGATGATTTTCGACCTATTTTCATAGGTTTTCAAAACTTGTAAAACAAGCAACAATTTCGTCTGCGACGCTTATTACTCAAAAATCAAACGAAAAGAGAATACAGTACTCCACTGTCAAACGGAATGACGTCATCTGACGCAATCGATTTGATTTATGACGTTAGCAGTGGTTTCAATTGTCAAAACACTAGTTTCTGAACGTTGGTCCTAAACTTTTGGCCACGACGGTAAATAAAGTTCTAGCTGAAATTATAAACTGTAACTAAACTTTTTAAAACCGGAAGTGACTTTTTAAGGACCAGAGAAAATAATCTCATTTCTTAAAAGAGTTTTAAAGATATTGAAATAAATTTACGCTACAAGGTTCTGATCTTCGGAAATTTAATTTTATTGTTTTAAATTAAAGTTCAAACATTTAGGATTCCAAAAATGCTTTAATTTTGGTTCAGTGGTAATTAGATAAAGTTCTAGGCCGAATTATAAACCTGAAATGAACTTTTAAAAGCCGGAAGTGACCTTTTAAGGGCCAGAGAAAATCTCATTTCTTAAAAGATTTATAAGATATTGAAATAAAATTATACCACAAGGATCTGATCATCTGAAATTTGTTTTTGATATTTCAAATTAAAGTTCAAACATTTAGTTTTCGAAAAATGCTTTGCTTTTGATTAAGCGATAATTAGAAGTAAAGTTCCAGCCCTAATTTTAAACTGGAACTGATCTTTTTGAAACCGGAAGTGATCCAATATCTATAGCGAAGTAATCTTTTTACAGTTTTTAAAAGTTCATATAATATATTTTACGGAAGTGATTTTTTAAAAGGATACATAAAACCTCATTTCTTAAAGGATTTTTAAGATATTGAAATAAAGTTATGCCATAAGGTTATGATCATCTGAAATCTGTTTTTATTATTTTAAAGTTCAAACATTTAGAATTCCAAAAATGCTTCATGTTTGGTTCAGTGATAATTAGATAAAGTTCTAGCCTAAATTATAAACCTGAACTGAACTTTTTGAAACCGAAAGTGAACTTTTAAAGGGTCAGATAAAATCTCATACCTTAAAAGATTTTTAAGATAGTGAAATAAAACTTTGCCACAAGGTTCTGACAATCTGAAATTTGTTTTTATTATGTTTAATTAAAGTTCAATCATTTTGTATTCAAAAATGCATTACTTTAGATTCAGCGATAATTAGAAACAAAGTTTCAGCCCAAATTATAAACCTGAACTGAGCTTTTTGAAACCGGAAGTGATCTTTTAAAGGGCCAAAGAAAATCTAATTTCTTAATAGATTTTAGAGGTACTGAAATAAAATTTTATCACAGGGTTCTGGTCACCTACTGCTATGGTATGAAGTAAAATATCGCCTGTAAGTATGTATTTATTAATTCAAGAGCTGTTTTTATTGGATATATATATATATATATATTATAAATCCTCATGTGCATATAAAATTTGGTATATGTTAGTAAATTTAAGAGGTATTGCAAGTATTTTGCTTCAAAACACAGGTAAGGGATTTGCTTATATATTGTTGAAAAAAAATCGAAATATATTTGCTAGATTTTGTTACAGAAGGTTTGGCATAAACGTTAATTTTTATTAAAATTTGACTAAATACCGCCTAAATTTGAAAAATTAATTAAAATTCCACTAAAATTTTATTAGAATTCATACTTTAATTTCTTCTTTTAACTAAAAACCCATGTGTTTCATAAAAATTTCATATATATTTAAAAAAAAATGAGCCTACACTGTTAAAAATATCGTGAAAAATTACCTCTGTTTTTAAAGGCTATCTATTTTCTGACGAATGAGAACGCTTCTTAAACGATTATGGCGTGTTCTCATTGGTCAGAAAATAGATAGCCTTTAAAAACAGAGGTAATTTTTCACGATATTTTTAACAGTGTAGAAGGTAGACACACACCCCAATATCTCTGGCGTAGTTTAACTGAAGTCTAATATTTTTATTAATTTATCTAAATCCTTAGATAGTTACAAATAATAAAATTTGGTCGCCAGAGCTTTCAATATTTCTTTACTTCGACAATTTAAAATTTTATATAATAAAGATATTCATTATATATACACATACATACACATTGCTTCCCTACATTGTAACAAAAAAAAAATTCTTAATAGTATACGAAAATATAATACAAATGAAAATGTACAATCATCAGTTTGAAGTTACACATAATTCCAAGAAGCGATTTTTATTTATAAAAATCATTGAAACCCATATATTTTCGTTATTTAAAAAAGAATTTATAAAAAGAAAGTTCCTTTTGCTGCTACCGATTTTTGGAAACGTTTTCAAGTACTTTTTAACACTTTCCAACAAAGTTAAAAAATGTTTACGATTTCTGTTTGTCTGTCCGTGCTCTAACTCTCGTAAGTATACTCGGATTGTCCTTAAATTTTTGGATGTTATTGACGCTTACCCTAGCATAATCCCTATTTCAAATGAAGTTTGTAACATGTTTAGTCTATTTACAAGGACAGTCAAAAGTATTCCGTTACATTTCGCCCAGCAGGAAAAATCGTTTCAAATGCATTTTAAAGATGTTACGCACTTTCAAACATAAAAAAAAATGATATGTATTTGTGAAGTGCACTAAAATATGCATCAAAAGAATTCCGTTACATAATGCTATAGAGGGGGAATTGTTTACGACGCACTTTAAGTATGTTAAACTATTTCATATGTAATGAAATTGATTTACGTCGCTGAGGCTTACTATAAGTTATTTCATGTATAATATGAAGTGCATAGCATTTACAGGAACACACAAACGATTTCAGATCGTAAATCCTATCCGAAGTACTGTATATTAGTGATGGTGGCAGGAAATGCATTTCTAATTATGATATGCGCTTTTAAGTTTCACTCTATTTATGCAATCTATATGGTGTGTATAAATGCTATAGTTGATATACTGGCCTACACAAAAGAGTTGGTAAAGATTACTAAGTATGAGTGTAAATTGCTTAAAGGGTCTTTTTAAATGAGTTATGCATTATTACGCTGAACTGCATTTAGTTTACTAAGACATGTTTGTAGAAGATAGATAAAATGATATACAGGGCCTCACAAAGAATTAGATATATGACCGTCTATGGATAATAATTTCTGGAAATTTAATTTTAGTAGTTTTATGAGTGTTTTTATTTGAATTAAAGTTTAGCTAAATAGTAGCGTGTTAAAAAGGTACTAGGTACGCATTATAGTGCTTAACAAAAGTATTTATGTATGTTTCCATCTATCAGTTGAAAGAGAAATTTCAACCTGTTGTGCGTTTTCTGGCTAAACTAAATTTTCGCATTATATAGTATATATATCAACCTACAGATCAAATACAGGGCTGTTCAAAAGAATTGGTATACATATTTGGCTATAGACGATAACTGCTGAAATCAGTTTTTCAAATGTTTTATCTGTTTTCTAAAATGTTTATTTACTTATCTTATTTAACTTATTTCTCTAAATAACTAAGTTTTGTTAAAAATTTCAGGAAGTGTTGGAAAGTGTTTCATAATCTATGCTTGACGCACGATTTTTCTTTCTTGTTTATCTAAATTTTAATTGTACCTGTGGTCAACACGAGAATAATGAATAACAATGTCTAACGGTAAAAGCAAAATCAAAGAAATATAGGTTTGAATTAACAGGCGCGTAAAAGTCCGTGGTTGTGTTTGGGCCGAATGTAACGAATTTTAGTGTTGCATTTTAGGCGTCAACTCCAACTACCACACTTTATCTCTATTCTTTCTCTTTGTTCTGTGAGGTTTTTAGTAGGTTTCCATTCTCAATTAAACATTTTCAGCTGCATACTTTCAGCTAGAGTTGCAAAGAGTAAAAACCCAGGTTTATTCCCGGGAATAAACCGGGTTTTTTGGGAAGGAAATTTTTTAAAATTTCCGGGAGTTTTCAGAAAGTTTTAAGCATGAAAGTTTTTTAATTTATTATTTTTAACTGATTTCAATTTTTGACAATGTAAACAAAACTAATAACATAAAATATTTAAAAAATAGCACGGTTTACATGAAAATTAACGAAATACAGGTTTAAGCTGAAGAAATATTAAGTAAGAGAAATTAAAAAATTTGTTATTTTAATCGTCGATAAGTAAAAAGTGAAAGAGGCAAATGAGAGATTCATCTTCCCTGACATGAATATAAACTTCACCTCTGTTCTTCGAATCAACGAATGTAAACAAAAAAGAAAACGAACAAAATTAAAAGAAATCAATGCAAAAATACAAAGCAACTCGTTAGAAAATTAATATAAAGTATGCCTGAAAACGAGATGTGCGAACCAACAGAAACTGAAAAAAAAAATCATTTTTTAAAGAAACATTCAAATCCTCACCTATTTACAGCTGCCATTGTTGTAAAGCTAATAAATTATTAAGACTTAGACTGTAAAATCATAAGTTTTGTGAATTCATAAAGTAAAATCTATCTTTTTGGAGCATCCTTCCCTGAAATATCTTTAAAATAAAAATTTCAAATTGGAAAATAACTGGTTTATCTTGAAAACTCCTTCAAAATTTCCAATATTCCCCAAAATTCCGGGTTTATTCCCCAAAATTCCCGGGTTTATTCCTGCCCCTCAAAAACTGCGGGTTTTTTGCAACTCTACTTTCAGCTGGCGAATTTGGAAACTTGGCCCATGCAAACGTTAAACCTCTATTCCTGTTGAGAGTTATTGGGAGAAGAACGACACTAATAGCATAAAAATGTGATATGGAGAAGAAGAAGAATGCATCTGTAAAATTTAGCCTTCTTTATTACCTAAAAGCCGCTGATCCAACTATGCAACTGGCAATCAGGGTAAGAACGTGTTGGAAGATGTTGCCCTTTACTAATAGGGAAATGACTGATATGCATTTTATCTACGGAACTGCAAATTGAAATGGCTCAGAGAGTCAAGGATAGTACAGAGAGCGGTTTCCCAACAGGCAGTTTTCAATTAATCGTTCTTTGTGTGTTTTTGCCTCGTATAACAACATCCCCTTCGGCGCCCTCTAGCACCTTTGCGTTTTATTTCTGGCCATGCATTCTTTGATGAAAGTTGTTTGTTTGGATGGGTACTATCACCTCATAAAGTTTTGTCCACTTTTATGAAACACTCTGTATATAAATAAATTTATTTCAATTTTTTTGCGTGTCTATTTCTATCAATCTAAAAGTTTAAAACTGGTATATATACAAAAAGAGAATAATCCCAAACCACACGTTCTAAATGCCGTTAATGGCTTTATGTTTATTTTCTACTCCTTAGATTGTTTTGTGTGTGTGCGGTTCTGTCCTTTATATTTTAATTTTTTATAAAAGTTTAATGTTGCTTGAAAATTTACTATGGAGTGTGAATTTGATTCTGTTCATAATTCATGATATTTAAGCTGAGAAGTTTATGGAATTTAATAATATATTGTGATGCTCTTTTAGTCGAAGAAAATTGCAGAAGATGGCAAGGCAATACTTATAACAGTACATTCTGCAAAGCTGGAGCATGTGAGTATAAAGCCTTTTATCGTGTGAATATTAAAATATGACTTAAAACAATAATTTGCAGTAGGTACGCAGAAAGCTTCCTATGAATTTTATAAATTCACTAGGGGGCTCTGCCCCCTGCAAGCTACGCTAGCCAACTCCCGTTCAGACACCTCAGAATCTAAATACACGCTAATCTGATGGGGTTTTAAAATATTAGAGAAGATAGAATTATACTGAAAACAGCTGTGCAGATCTCCCTGTAAACGGGTTTCCATTCAATCCCTTTGATTGCAAAAATTTAAGGGCGAATCAGTTGCTGTTAAGACATCCAATGGTTGTTTTCGTTTTTGATTAAAGATGATCAGTCAAACATTTGAAAAGAAGCTAAAATAAAATAAATTAAGTATAAGAGTCTTTGTCTCCCGGTATTTTAAAACAATTTCTATAACAATAGCCTAAGTCATGTAACTATCATCAACAGTTCCAGGTGGACCACTTCGCTTTTTACACTCTAGGTGCTATTTTGGTACTTTAATGTTAGCCAGGTGCTGGGCAACATATAACAATGATATGTTCCCGCACCATGTTGGTTAAATCAAAGTAAAATTGCGTAATTTGTTATTTCTGTTTGTATAAATATTTTTTATAAAATATAATTATGAGTGTAAAATTATAATGTTTATATATTTAAGTAAAATAGGAGTGTAAGTTCATACAAAAATTATTAAGTTGATTTTAAATATTAAATATATATTTTAAAAAATTGTTGTATTGTAAAATGAATGTATAATGTTGAATAGAGTTCGGATCTCAGATAACAACAATAGCCAGACGCCATGGTGTCGTTTTATGACAAGCCAATGGAAAGTGGTGTATAATTAGAAATCGTAAAATAATAAAAACGTTGGAATAAATTTATGGCCTTAATAAAAGTGTTGGGATAAATTTATGGCTTTTCAGACCACCCAAACTTTAAGGCAGATAATAATATTAAAGTATATGTAAGGGGCCATTTGCAGACTGTTAGCTAATAGGCCTATCGAAGGATAATGCAAAATCTTCTCACATCCAATAAGAGTGGACTAGACAAAATAGTTCCACCCACTGCAGAAGTTGGTGTGCCAGAGGAATAAGGTTTGAAAAAGAGAGTCTGAAAAAAGATGTAGAGGACGCGGGAGCTCTCCTGAAAGCCCGTGCAATGAATCCTGAAAGCCCTAGTAATGCCCAGGCGAGATGTACATATCGGAGTGAGCCTCAGCAAGCCTAATTGAGGATGTCTTCCTGATGTACATATCGGAGTGAGCTTAAGCAAGCCTAATTGAGGATGTCTTCCTGATGTTAAAATAAAGTGGATTGTTCTACAGAGGTCCGTAGCTATGCATCCTGCCATCCCGATATCGCCGCTCTGATACGAAGCGAATTCCTGATGACATAAGGATTTGATCCTTAGCAACGCGACAACTCTGAATTTGATGAATAAAGGCCACCATCCCGTATATAAAAAAAAGGTACTTCCTTAAACTTTATTCTGTTACCACTTAAAATCATATGAAAAATTATAAATATACTTTTCTGATATGTTATGGTAGAGAGTAATCTGAGATCCGACAAAACCAATAATTAAATATAATTACGGTAATTTAAAAATGAAAGAGAATTATTTTGTTAGCAAAAAGAAAAATATATAATAATAAGATTAAATGAGAATATGGTTTTTTTTTTTTTTTAAGATTAAATATACTTAAAATAATGAGAAGCAAACAAAGGTGTTGCTTTCTTTTTTTTGAAATAATATTATCTATTTCTGTATATAGTTGTGTTTAATGTAAATAAAATATTTAATCAAGTTTTAAAAAGTTTCTGTAATTATTTAATTGATAATGTTTAAGGTGTGTCAATTTATTTTTACAGCTTAAATTTTAGTTTAATTCATAAGTGGAAGAGTTCGTCTAAATAATTCACAACGCAAACTCTTAATTTTATTCGTAATTATTTAAAATTTAATAATTACATTTTGACGCGAATTATAATTTAATTTTATTAATGCTTCGCGTTGCTCTTCTACTAGAATTATGTAATTACGATCACTTATGTTATTTGAATTTATCTAAGGTATATAAAATTATATACCAATTTACTATGAGGTTGCTCGGTTGATTTGGACCAATTAACAATTTTGGATGTAAATTAATTAGAAAATAAACAGGTGTAATTATCTGTCCAGCATCCCCCCCCTTCATAGTAAAATGGTGCTAGACTCAGGAACGTTCATCTGAGGTCATTAGAAATAATAATAATAATAATAATAATAATAATAAAGGAAAATAAATTTAAGTATTATTTTAATGTCACAATTTTAAAGATATTGTAGGTATGTAAGTTTAATTGATTAAAATTTTATTAAAATTAATTTTATTATTGTAACAATAATGACACACATATAATAATTTTATATAAATAAAATGAATAATATATGTTAGCAAAAAAAAAAAGGGAAATGAAAAAAATAATTCTGGGATTTATAATAGGTAAATTTAGGAATACAATTTTTTTTTTCTCTCTTTTCTCTTTTGGTTGGATCTCAGTTACCATTGAGAAATAATGGCATTCACATCACAGATGACACATTTGTAAAAGTAATTTTTTTTTTATATACTAGGGGGCTCGGCCCCCTACGAGCTACGCTCGCCAACCCCCGTCCAGACACCGCAGAATCTAAATGCACGCTAATTTGATCGGTTTTAAAAAGATTTCGAAAGATTAAATTATAATTTAAAAAACAGTGGCGATCTCCCTATAAACGAATTTCTATTCATTTCTCTTTGATTGGGGAATTTTAACGCCAAATCCGCTGCGGTACTACTTGATTATCCTGTCGACCAATTTCGCCAAATTATATAAATCGCCAAACCACTCACCAAATTATACAAATTGGTATAATTTTTATTTTAAATAACGAAGGAACAAATAAATTTGTACAACATTAATAAAAACACAAATAAAACGTCGAAATAAAAATAACTCGATGACGTATACTCGTGTAACAACATTTCAAAATAAGCTAATATAAAAGGAATTAAGTAAAGAGAGTCTTTGTCTCCTGGTATTTTTTAACAAAGCGAAAAGAAAGTTCTTTTAAATGAGATATTTTAAATTAATTCTTAAAATATCAAATAAATGTCTAGCGCAATTTCTAAATTTAAACTTTTTTGCAATATTATTTTGTGTTCATTTTATGTAATAACTATAATGTGACGTAAATATGACGTCATTTCTCCTAAGACTTCTAACGCATGTTAATGAATTTATTATTTTACAATATTCTTTCTCTTTTAAAATTCACGTGTATACTTTTTATGACGTAATTTTTAATAAGTTCCTGCTTTTTATACGTAATTATTTAATTCTAATTTGAAAGTTTTTTTCCTGTTTATAATAGTCACGTGTAAATAAATTTTTAATTTGAAGCAAACATTATTGCTTGCGCCTTTTATACAGTTGGCAACAGTTTAAATTAGTACAATTTTCTGAAATCTGTAAAAAATATCTCTAGAAATGCTGAAAATTTTAATTTAAAATAGTAATAAAACCTGAAAAAATGAGTCAAAATAAAAAAATTAATGCAATCTGCACTCCGGCAAATTCTAACGCATAAAATGATCTAAAAATGATTACACTGTCATGTATAGTTTTTGCTGCTATAAAACTTTTTTAGTGGAACGATTTTGTCCAACTTTAGCATTAAATAACTCTTAAAATAATTCTTCGATTTGAAAACTGTCTGCATCAGCGTGTTTATCAAACATTTCTGTGTAAAACCACCGATTTTCATATTTTTGTATGCATTATTTTTGTTAATATTAACGAAGAAATGCCTCCGGTCACAAAAAAAACCAAAACCGGCGGCGGCGGTGACAGCGGTAGTTACTTCTTTTTAGAATAGAGAGACTGTATAAATAATAATAATAAGAATAATAAGTAAAATTTGATAATATGTCTGGTATAAAAATGATTGAAATGTCAATAGATCATGATTTTTGAAATTGTATCACCTTGATACAAAAGAAAATTTATGAGTCGTACTACGAAGTAGTAGTACATTATTTACATATAAAAAAAAATAAAATAAGATTGTTGTTTCTGTAGAAAAAGACAGATATTTTTCTGGTAAATGAAATTATGTTGTTTTTATATATACGTGTATTATAAACATTTTAGGGGTATTTATGTGTGTAAAAGAATAATCTACAAAACAACTTCATCTCCTAAGAAATTTTTTTTTAAATTTTAGTGCTGTTGTTTTTATGTATTTATGCAATCTAGAATATTTTCATACATATGTTGCAATATAGAGAAAAAAGTATGATAAACAGAAATATTCTGTTAAAAGGTTATGCCCAACAATAAGCGAAAATTTAAAAGGAGAAGTGTAGATTTAAATACCTCTGGAGTTAAAACCAGAGGACAGAAAAATAAAATTATTTCTCTAAATTATTCGCTACAAAAAACTAAAAAGAATACAATGACTCAACCTAGTGTTGATACGCTGTTGAATTGTATCCCCGTCTTTGATGGAAAGAAAGAGTCTAATATTAAATTTTTTGTGAACGAATTCGATAATCTAATTAAACAAACGGAATTAGAGAATGTTTCGAAACTTGCGCTCTTGAAAACAAAATTAGTCGGTAGTGCTAGAGATAAATTAGCTAACGAAGAAAATCTTAATACAGAAAAAGACTATGGTAAATTTAAAGAAAAATTAATCGATACTTTTTCTACTAAAACAAGTTTTTCTGCGGCTCAAAGCAATTTTTTTTCTCTTAGGCAAAAATCTGCGCAGGCTATCGCTGATTTTATCAGTGAATTCAATGCGGCTGCAAAACTTTACCTAGATAAAAGTGGCCAAAATATTGACAACGGTAATGGTAGTTTATTTGAAATGATAAAATTCACAAGATTTTTAGAATCAGTTAGGGCAGATTTAAGTTTGGACATTCGAAGAATGGCGCCGAAAAATTTCAACGACGCATGTAAATTTGCGAAACAAATGGAAGATGGATACAATCAAGTTGCATCAAAGGAAATTAATTCGATTACAAAAACCTCCACTGAGGAAAATTTGGACAAATTGTTAAAATTAAATATGGAAAGCGCGGAGCAAATTAAAATTTTGACTTCCGAAATAAACAATTTGAAAGTTAAAACAAAAGAGACTGCATCAAGCAGATGGTGCGAATTATGTAAAAAAAATTCGCATACTTTAGAAACGTGCTGGTACAAAAATGATAATAAAAATACATATAAGGGTAGCAGAGATTTCGCAGGTCGGCATTTTAATAAAAGGTACTCTTATAATGGACAGTATCAACCGAGAGCGAATTTTAATCCTAGATTTGTTAACCCAAACCAGCAATTGCATTTTCAATCTTATGCACCCACAGGTGGTTACTATGGATATTCTCCATATCCCCCACCCCCACCAAATTACTTCCCTCAGCATGTGCCATATAGGACTAGTCAACCTCAGAGTCATGCCAGTTATTATTCAAATGAGGATAAAAATGAGAATTTAAAGAGAATGCTCAAAAGTATCCAAAAAAGTATAAAAAAAAGGGTAAAACTGATGATCAAAGGGACAAGTAAGGGATATGAATTGGTATTAAAAATAAATCAAAATGCATAATTAATCGAATTTCAAAATTTCAAAAATTTCAAAATTTAAAAATAAATTTTTCTCTTTTAGGTAAAAAAAAAAAAATGAAACAAAATTAATAACTTGCCTTTTTAAAATTCAAAATAATAATAAGAAAGGATAGGAACATGGGAACGCCAATTTGTCTCAGGGTTACAATATTGAGCAAATGTGCAGGGCGCACCCGAAAACATACTTATAAAATTATGTAATGTGCTTCACAAAACTTCACTGGAGCAGTGAAATATTTCTCTCCAGGCAAAAGTTATATATTTTTTTTTCTTTTCGAATATGAATTAGAAAATATAAAATCTTAACAAAGCCAAATAACATTAAAACTTAATTAATCTAATAGTGAATAATGTTGGAGTAATTTAAAAAAAAAAAAAAAAAAAAAAAAAAAAAAGAGAATTTTTTTCTGTCTTCTATAAGGATAGCCTTTGCTAATAGCCTTACAATTTAGATGACAGAATTTCAGAATTACTCTTTAAAATGAGTTGCTGTAAGCTATAGGTTCAGGGTAGTTAGAACAGCTTTATAGCATACTCATATATATATTTTTTTCTTATATAAATATATGGTTGACAAGGAATAAATTATTAGTGCACTCTATATTAGGATAGCGGTCAGATATAAGCCTAAATATAATAAAATATACAAAAAGTGCTAAGATTTATTCCGGTAGTTCAATTACAACTTATATGCTAAAGTCTAGAATTTAGACAGCAGGGATAAGTTTTATGAACAAAAGTGTTATAAAAAATTTTAAAAAAAGGATTTTGGTGTAGCACATTGGTTTTTAAAAAAACATATATATGTATAACAGTGGACAAGGCAAGTTATTTCAATATGATTGCACACAAAATTATAGTAAAAAAATTACACAAATAATTAATTGAAGTAAAATTAAAATTTTCTCACCAAAGGCTTTCTGTATAGGGTGCAATTTTGGCCTACGGCTGGGTATGCACCAACACCAACAAAATTTTTGTAGAAAATTTATCAATTCATCAAGGTAAATCAAGGTCATCACTTAGTTATAAATTTCAGGATTCTTGGCTGAAAAAGGAATCGAAGAAAAAATTAAGTATGGTATAATTACTAGATGTTATGCTCAGAAACAATAAAATTAGTAATATTATATTGTAAAAAGCAGCATTTTGAGTTTTATTTAGGAAAACTTTTGATTTTTAGGTTTTACACATTTATGGAGTGTCTAGCTCAGTGTATAGTTCCTAGATTTAATAAAAAAAAATAATAAATAAAAATATAAGTTGGTGTTGTTTTCAAAATAAATAACAAAAGGTATAGCAATTAGCATTTACAGTTAAAATTTATGGAATTTTCAGCAAAATTAACATTAGACAAACATAGTTTATATTATATTTAACTTGATAAGCTAATTTACTTTTATTAACGGTATTCAATTAGAATTAAAGTAGGCTTAAATCCAAGTTAAATTAATTAATAACATTGTTATAGTGTAAAATTTTATGTAAGACTATTATATTTTTATTGTATATATAAAAATATGCAAATTTAATAATTAATAAAATGTATAAGCAAAATTATTTAATATAAATATTAAATGACATCTTGCTGAAATCAGCTAGAAATTAGATTTTTTTTTTTTTAAATAAAATATTTTATAAATTTATGTTATTTTAGAATTTAAGCATTTTTTTTTTCTCTTTACTTTCCCTTAGAATTAAATGCAATTCTAAATTTAACACATATAAATATACATAGTATTGATAAATGTGAGTGTGTGAGTTCATAAAATTTTTTTTTATATAATTTGGCCAATTTAACATAAGAAAACAAAATACATAAATAAATATATTTATATATATTGGCCTTATTTTTTTATTAAAATAGGTAGTATGGCTTAATAAATTTATTTACTTAATTTTTTTTATAGTACGTACAGTAATTATTTTAAAAACTTGATCTATAAAAAAATTGGATGTGGTTGTTTGTGAGTATACAAAGATTTTTTGTGCTGGCAGAAGTTCTTTGGTCCGGCCGGGTACTCATAGATGGCTGCATACGATGTTACGTAGTAATTATCATTTGCTTTTGTTTTTTTTCAAATTATACAAGTGTATTAAGTACATTTTTTTAATAATTAAATAATAATTATTAATGTTTGATTAATAATAATAATTTATTATCTTTTATTTTTAAACATATCATTAAATTTTAGACAGTAGAATTCACATACGGAATGTTAATGATAAATTAATTTTTGAATAAATAAATTTTTATTTCATTCAGTAAATAAATAAATATGAAAATTTAACAATCTTTTAAGATAGAATTGTTGGCTAAATAAATAATAATTAAAGACAAAAAAAAATTGTTCTCTTCTTCGTCAATGGTATTTTCTGACAACACTATTTAATAGTATTAAATGAAGGTGCATTTTTAAGGTCAGCGTAATGCATATTTTGCATTTTGAGAGGCTGTAGAAGTCATTTTTCCGTGTTGTTTACATTTTAATAGTAAACAATATCATGAATCAAAATTTGTGTTTGTTAGAAAGGTCTAAAAATATACAATGTAATCAGTTAAAGAAAATTATATGCATTTTTCTTTAAATCCTGAAAGGCAATTTGGTTTAGATTTGAACCTGACAGCATAAAAAGCCACGCTCGCTTCAGTTGCAGTATGAGGCAGGAGAATTCAAATGCTAGAATCGCCATTTTCCCCTACAAAATAATAAAAAAAGCAGAAGGTTTACATTAGATATGATACAAATACATACACTGTTTATGCATAGATTATGTTAAAAATTACATACAGGCATGCACAGTTAGTTAAGAAGAAAGTATATCAAGAAATTATACTAATTAATAAGGTAATTACAAGCATGAAATGGTTTTAAATTGTGTCACAGCACAAACCACCTCGCAGAAAGTGATTAGTAGCTTGACCAACCCCCACTTTTCGGGAGGATCGGGGACGGTCAAAAACTGGTTTTATTCGCTTCTCCTTCTCTCCTTTTTTTTTTCTCTACCCTGTTTTGAAAGTTGGAGAACATTACGTAATGATATATTAAAGGAGATGAAATAGCTTGTATATGTTGACGTATCATACATGTTAGAAGTAACAAATAAATAAATAAAATAATGTAACCAGTTTGTATACAATATTTTTCTGATTATAATTTGAATACATCAGATTAATTATGTGAAAAATAACATGTCATACGACAAGCATTGTATTTACTTTTATTCAGTATAAAATGTGTTTTAAATGAAACACTGTGTCATAAGGTTATATGTGATGAAATAATATGTCAAATGTGTATGCCATTATTTTTCTTGTAATTAGGTTTATTTCGGCATATTAGTTTCATACAAAATTATAGCTTTGAATGTATTTTGGGCATTTAAAACTGTAAAGTTACAAAATTATTAAACATGTGTGTGGTAAAGAAAAAAGACTTCGAGAAAGACGTCAGATTTTCAGTACAGAGGTCTTCTATAAATGTGAATGTCAACAGACAGCTATGCTATCATTTGTTGAACTTTCTGTTATGAAAAATAGAAGAACTTCTTATAAAATATACCAGAACCATTGATAATTGAACTTTACAGACTTAGTTCAAAAACTGTGTAGATACACAGTCATATGGACACGTACATTCTTTTATGCTTTACAAAAAAAAAAAATAAAATAAAATAAAACCAGCAATCAGTTTTTATTTTTTTTTTCTGACCACCGGGAGAGATGCTGGGCAACATATAACAATGATATGTTCCCGCACCATGTTGGTTAAATCAAAGTAAAATTGCGTAATTTGTTATTTCTGTTTGTATAAATATTTTTTATAAAATATAATTATGAGTGTAAAACTATAATGTTTATATATTTAAGTAAAATAGGAGTGTAAGTTCATACAAAAATCATTAAGTTGATTTTAAATATTAAATATATATTTTTAAAAATTGTTGTATTGTAAAATAAATGTATAATGTTGAATAGAGTTCGGATCTCAGATAACAACAATAGCCAGACGCCATGGTGTCGTTTTATGACAAGCCAATGGAAAGTGGTGTATAATTAGAAATCGTAAAATAATAAAAACGTTGGAATAAATTTATGGCCTTAATAAAAGTGTTGGGATAAATTTATGGCTTTTCAGACCACCCAAACTTTAAGGCAGATAATAATATTAAAGTATATGTAAGGGGCCATTTGCAGACTGTTAGATAATAGGCCTATCGAAGGATAATGCAAAATCTTCTTACATTCAATAAGAGTGGACTAGACAAAATAGTTCCACCCACTGCAGAAGTTGGTGTGCCAGAGGAATAAGGTTTGAAAAAGAGAGTCTGAAAAAAGATGTAGAGGACGCAGGAGCTCTCCTGAAAGCCCGTGCAATGAATCCTGAAAGCCCTAGTAATGCCCAGGCGAGATGTACATATCGGAGTGAGCCTAAGCAAGCCTAATTGAGGATGTCTTCCTGATGTACATATCGGAGTGAGCCTAAGCAAGCCTAATTGAAGACCTGTCCAGCACCAGGCACAGGTGATAAGTCGTCAAATATTATTCTATCGCCATCATTTCATCTATATTATTATAGTTCAAGTAGTCAACTGCCATAAACAAATACGGTCTGATCCCTTCGCCGTTCATATGAAAGTTTGGCAAAGATGTCATATACGTCCCATATTGGCGTGATTTTTTTTAACGACGCCAATTTGGGGAACGCATCAACAGCATAAACAGCAACATCCGGCTTACCATATCAAGCAAAATAACGATACTTTGGCGCCAGTTATGTGCCCGTTCCGTACGGTTGACTCGTACACAGTAAAAAAAAACGGGAAAAATTACAGCTGATTTGGCTGTGAATCGCTAAAAAACAGCGTTTTATTAACTTCACTATCGATTTACAGTAAACTGCTGTTATTTCAACAACGCCCAAACCGCCCCGACAACATTCCAGATATCTACAGGCACAGTGTAAAGCCAAAGCAGGTTATTATTAGCGCTAGTAGTCTCATACGAGTGTTAGAGTCGGTCTACGGTCTGAATGTGTGCTTATTATTGAATTCAAAATGGCGATTTTGAATACTGAAATACAGTTCTGGATTAATATATTTTAAAAATTCAGGGTAAGTTTTATTTTTATGTTTATTCGTATCATTGATTTAATAACTGTATCAAATAGGGCAGTTCTCTTATATAATGTAAGATACAAATTTTGTATTTAAGCACATAATATATAGATATAAACGTTGAGACAGTAGCTTTTGAATCATTTGTATAAGGATTAATTATTTTGTCTTAAATTATAACAACAGAAAATATTTCCAATTTAGATTTGAAAAAAAATCATTTTTCTTTTTCTTTTCATCATAGGACTTAGTTATTATTTACTTATGTGTCAAAGTACAGATTAAAAAAAAAAAAATCCTTATTTTTTAGATATGTTTTGCTTTGCTATTATATATTTTTCGCAATTCCAATTTTTCCGTTATTTGTATTTTAATATACCTTACTAATCTAAATTATACAATATTTTTTAGTTGTCTAAAAGCTTTAAGTACGCTTTTTGTACTAATTTAAATATTTTTATTTATTTAATGTATTATTATAGTTTATTAAAATTTCAAAAAAATCTTACGACCTATGGTCCTATTTTCCGTCGGAGTTATTCAGATTCTATAGATGCTAGTTTTTTACGTGCATTTCTTTTCATTTTTTATATGTAATTTTGAAATCATTTATTATGTGTAAGCTGGATACACTTCTTTATTAATCCATAAAATATTTCAAGAGTTTGCTTACTATTATCGCAGCATTTAAAAGCAGCAGATCGCATTTTGCTTTTGATAATTATCGAACAATAAAAAGTAATTAGCACTAGATGCTGAAATTCGATATTTTGAATGTTCTCCATGTATGTTATACGCAGTATATTTGAAATTCACATAAGGAAAATTCTTTACAATGAGTTACAATAGATTGAAATTTCTGATTTATTGCTTTTTTCGGTGTATTTTCTTATTTTATTTATTATTTTGCTTTATGGTGATGCTAAATTTGTATCTTACACATGTATAACAGAATTTATTATATAACAATGTTATTAAAACAATGATATAAGTAGACATAAAGATAACACTTATAGTGCTCTTAGTTTTTAAAAGATGTCTCATAGTAGACAAAAAAGAAAAATTCAAAGTAAACAAACATTGCAGGGCTGGCGGTGGGTGGGGGGGGGGGGTGGATGCAAACGTATTTCTACAAATAATAATAATAATAAATAAAATAAAATGAATGCAAAATGTATATATGAAAAAAAAAAAAAAAACATACCGTTGGAATGTGGCATTCACCTTGAAAACTATATCGAAATAAAATTAAAACTTGCTAAAAAGGTGCATTTAATGTCACAAATATAAAAAGATGTTAATAAGATGTTGTTACATAATAAAATAGTTTTTAAAAACTTCCAAGATTTCATGCCGAGCGCATTCGATCACCTAATAATCGAATAGCGGTAGTGATCGAAAGCGCTCGGCATGGAATCTTGGAGGTTTTTAAGTTTTTAAAAACTATTTTATTATGTAACAACATCTTATTAACATCTTTTTATATTTGTGACATTAAATGCACTTTTTAGCAAGTTTTAATTTTATTTCGATATAAAATAAATAATAATAAAGGCTTAAAAAATTACTGTTATCTTGTTAAAAGTGCTGTAAAATTAACAGCAAAATATGCTGAAAAAATACAATTTTTTGTAAAATCTAAAAAACAAAATTACTGTAAAAATAATTGTAAAAGTGCTGTAAATTTACAAGTTTGCTGTTTACCCGAGAAAAACAAAACTGCTGTAAATTGACAGCAAAATTTGCTGGCACCCATATTGCCAGCATTTTTTGCTGTAAAGATACAGTGATTTTTTTTACAGTGTAGGTTTACCGTTGTGTTTTCCTGCTGCCAGTTCTCCATGTTTTCATACCTTTGCGTACAGGAAAACACAATGGTAAACCTACGAGTCAACATCTAAACTCGGGTTTTCTGGTATTTTTCACCAAGGTATGACTTGGCATGCTGATTGCGTTTTAATAAGCGAATCGAGTTCTAACTCATTCTAGAATTTCAGCCGTGAACTCGATGAGGTGATTGTCTGTGCTGCCATCTCCCGGTCTAATACCAATATCTTTATTTATCCGTTTAACCCCCTCACTGACAAGCCCGTGTTAATACGTTCACTAAGCTCCAGGTTTCACTGCAATGCAAGCAATATTTAAAGTAATATTATTCTATTGATTTAATGTATTTTTAATACATTTAACAATTATTAGTACTTCCAAGGATTGCATTCATCTTCGTTATTAAGTTTTTTTATAAAATGTTCAAAGAATCATTTTTTTTAAGCATTTAAAACAAAATGAAGAGAAAACAACATTACAATTTTGCCCTTTTCCAAGACAGTCGGAGACAATCTTGACCTACATAATTGTGTAGGTGTTCCAAACGAAAAAGAAAAAAAACATTTTCTTCTTTTTGTGTGGTTTTAAGTCGAGACTGCACCCACAGAATTGGGTGGATTCTCCCTTGGCATAACCTGACATATGATGTTTTTTAACCATTTGGAAAAATGGTTATTGTCCTATGTCAGGGTAGGAAATCAAAAACATATCTGAAGCCTTTTATTGGTTTACTCCGCATTTTATTCGTTTTCTGATGGGTCTATACAGTAATCTGTATTTCCCTTTACTTTCAACAGAGATGGATACTTCTGTTGCCACTACGACAAAAAAGTAATAAAAACTGCAAAAAAATTAATAACTCAGAAACAAATTGAGATACAGCTTTCAAACAAATTGCATTTAAAAGTACATTTTTCTCTCTATACGAAGGTGTAAAAAGTAATACTGAGGGATGTTTAGAAGTTTAAGAATGAAATTTCATTTAAAATGGGTCGTCAGATTTCTTGGAAATCTGACAATGGAAAAGCCTTTTCCCGAACAGCCAATGAAATGCTTGGATAATACGTGAGTTTCAGGTGGATAATACGTAAGTTTCAGGAAATCTGACTGTGGAAAAGCCTTTCCCGAACAGCCAATGAAGTGCTTGCATAATACGTAAGTTTCAGGTGGATAATACGTAAGTTTAAGGAAATCTGACGAGTCGCAGGCGATTTTTGTCGCTTGCAATTTTCACGTGTAATAACACTATTAATGTTTAATTCATGGCGTACGTAATGTAAAATCAAATCCCTGCAATTTTTTATGTCTTAAATTTTAGTCTTTGAAAAAATCATTTTCCAAATGGTCGTTATAATTTATTAAATTGCCTTTTTTTTTTTTTTTAATATTTTTTCCAATCAAATGTGATCCTATTAATTAGGGGAAACCACTAAAACTTTTCATTTCTACTGAAACTCTTCCGGTATTGACGGGTTAAGGCTGCTAGTCACTCAGCTTCCGAATTCCTCTCACTAATGTTATGTCTATGAGCGTTTGATGAATTCGTATATTTAAAATATCCCCTCGGGAAATTAGTATTTTGAACTCTATTTTTCTGTGTACTCTTCTTAAATTATTTCTCTTTGTTTCTTAGTTCTCAAAATATTTCTAAAGTATAGACTTAATTTTATAGGAAGTGTTAAAATCTTACTCCCAGTTCGTCAGCTTTTAACGCATAAAATATCAAATTAGCCTTAGATTTTAGAAATATTTTGAGAACTAAGAAAAAAAGAGACATCCTTTTAGAAATGTACACAGAAAAAAAAGAGTTAAAAATATTAATTTCCCGAGGAGATATTTTAAACATACGAATGCATTTTACGCCCATAGACTTAGCATTAGCGACAGGAATTTGGAAGCTGAGTGAATAACAGCTTTAAACCGGAGTCTCCCGTTAAAATCAATCCCGTTATGCAAGTATGAAAAGATTGTTCTACTCGGTGGATTCTTTACTTGACTGTTAGGTCCACTCAGTTCAACATCCCTTTCAAAAGTATTCGCTTCTACGGCATTATGGTTAAAACGGACCATTGCATAAAAAATGCCTTCCTCCTTTTATTGGACGAAATCATCAATTTGCAGTGCAAAGAAAATTACCGAGTACCGGGCGTGATTTTCTTTTATGTAGATTTCGTATGAAATACTACCTATTGGGATCGTTCCTATGTTGGAATTTCTGAAAATGTTTTGCAGATCTACACCGATCATGACCCCTAGAACCCAAAACCACCCTCAGTAAAAAACCTTATCTATCTATCTATCTATCTATCTATCTTTATCACTTTCTTCTGGACACGATAACTTTCGTAATTCTGCACCAATCTCTTCCAAACTGATATATAAAATCAATGGGCATAAAATCTCGGTCAAGTTCGTTAATGGGCAAAATCGGACCACGGGGATGGAAATAGGGAGGGGTTTTGTGAAAACAGAAAACCCCCTATAACTTCTTAGTTTTTGTACATATCAAATCAGCTTAAAGTTTTTATTACTTCTAAAAATAGGGCCAAAAATTTATGTATCACAGATTTTTGATAAAGTTAAAAATGGCCTCAAGGGGCGCAAAAAATAGGGTTTTTGGGAGAAAAAAAATTCCTAACTTCGTTAATTTTCAAGATATCAAATCCAATTAATTTTATTATAAATCTCCTTAACATTATCTACAGCTTTTATATTCACAAGTTTTTGATAGGACCAATTCGTACCGCAAAAAAAAAAAAAAAAAATTAAAAACTAAAACGAAAAGGGGGTTTGAAGAAGAAAAAAATCCATAGCTCCGTCAATTCAAAAGATATAAAATCCCCATGAATTTATCATATATCTTCTTAGTATTGTCTACAACATCTATATAGACAAGTTTTGGATAGGACCAATTCTTACAGCAAAAACAAATTAAAAATACATAACAGTTAAAGAAAAAAATCATATTAGCGTGTATTCAAATCCAAACTGCTTATTTTCTGACTCATTTTACAATTCCCTTTTGCTCTCAAAGGCTTCCAATTGGTACGTTTTCTTACTCAGAAACTGTATAATGTACCGTAATGGTCGATTTTCTGATAGAGGCAGAATATATTTTTAAAAATGCTGTTAAAAGGGGTATTTTGAACCGAATTTACCGAAGCGGATTGTGTTGGAAAAATCATTGTATTAAGGATGCACTCAAATCCAAACTGTTTATTTTCTGACTCATTTTTGCTCTCAAACGCATTTAATTGGTATATTCGCTTATTCAGAAACTATATAATGTACCGTAGTGATCGATTTTTCGATAGAGGCAGAATATATTTCAAAAAATGATGTCAAAGTTGGAATTTTGAACGGAATTTCCCGAAGCGATTGTGTTAGAAACGAAAAATATTGTCTTTCTGAGAAAATAATTGTTTATATATCAAGTTTTAATTAATTGAACAAAAAATAAAAACACGGGTCGCTTATAAATCTCTTCAAAAATCACGTCAGCAAGTTTCATATATTTTTTTATATTAAAAATGAATCTGGAATTATGCCAGAAAATTTCGAGTTGTTGAGCATGGAAAAGTTTTTTTTTTTAATACCGCCCTAACATGATTCTGATAAAACCAGCTATTATATAAAAATGAAATAAAAACTCGTCAAAAGCGGCCAGATAAAATTGTTAAAGTGGATTTATCTCTAATTATGATTTAGTTTTTGTTTGTGAAATTATTATATTTAACTTCGAAATCTACCTCTGCCTGTAGGCCGGGCCGGGAGGGATTTTTTTTAGATGCTTTTGTGATCGGGATTTCAGAAAACTATTTATAGATCAGTTTCAACTGACGTCATACCTTGTTGGTGGGCATTTTGTTTACCCACTGACTTTTTTTACTGATTTTTATTAGTAGGGCGATAATACAGGCGGGCAAATTGAAGATTTTGATTGGCTAGATATAAACTGAAGGATTGAGCTCAGTAAATTTTTCTGCCAAATTAATGAATATATTAAAATAGGGGATCCATCGATTCGTCTTTGTTTATTATCATTTATATACTTCTAGAAAATGCATTTGCGTTAGTGCCTCTGCCGTGGTCTTTTTTGCACTACAATACTTTTTTAGTTAAAAAAATTCCGCGTTCACACAATGCTTTTAGTATATATCGTATTTTCTTTCTTTCTTTTTTTTTTTTTTCAATATAAATTTTCAAAGTTTATTCGAACTTTCTGCCCGTCTATTAACATTTCTGGAGAACTTAAAGGAATTTGATTGCTTTTAGTTTTAGTCATCACCAGTGCTTTTATTTTGTCTTTTTACATACAGTAATGAATATATATTATTTTTGCGATCATATTATAAAATCACTTTTCTTTTTTTTTAGATACTGACGAAGAATGTCCAAATGTTGGTTTTTGGGCTTACATATTCAATATTCAGTATTTTGTACTGTTAAAGTTGATACTCCTCACATTGTTGTACGCACTTTTCAGGTGAGAACGAGGCAGACATTTTGGGCATTCGTTTTGCTCAAATTGTGCCACTTTTTCATATATCTATCAAAAGTCATTAATGTTTAACATTTCGTTGCACAACTTACAGTAGAAGCTCTTTAATCCGGCATTCTATGGTTCGGCTCACTCTATAACCCTGCACCGATCTATCTGCTTGAGTTCGTATTTTTTACTTTCTTCTATCTTTACAAGAAGAAAGTATTGAATTCGTGAAAATTTTCGAATTCCGGTTTTCGACGGATTTACACGCTTTAGGGGTCAGAGATCTCGAAAAACATGTTTTACAAATTTTTTGGGCGCTCTATCTCAAGAACTAATGAACGGAATTTAACAAAACTTTAGATTCAGTTAGTCCCTGATAAAAATGGGTGCTGATTAAATTTTGGTGTAAATCGCCCAGCAGGTGGCGCTACTATTTTGCATTATGCAAAATCTCTTCAACAGCTATATCTCAAGAACTAAAGCACGGATTTTTAGAAAACTTCAGATTCAGTTAGTCCTACTTCAGATTCAGTTAGTCCCTGACATAAATCAGTGCTGGTTAGTTTTTGTTGTAAATCGCCCAACAGGTGACGCTACTATGCATTTTTCACAATTTCCGCAATAGCTGTATGCCAAGAACTAATGCATGAATTTTCATCAACCTTTAGATTCAGTTAGTCCCTGATATAAATTGATCCTCATAAGTTTTTGATGTAAATTGCCCAACAGGTGCCACTGCTATGCAGAACTTTTCACGATTTCCAAAATAGCCTTACCTCAAAAACTAACGCACGGATTTTCATCAAACTTCAGATTCAGTTAGAAGTTGACATAAGTTGTTGCTGATTAGATTTTGGTGTAAATCACCTAACCGGTGGCGCTGCTACACTGCATTTTTAAGGAAGTATTAACATGTGTGAGATAGAAGAAAGTTTTGGGATTGCCACACCCGACTAGTTTTCGTATGGATTCGGGCGTCTCTTCGTCTTGATCGTTAAGGTGCTCTTCTGTGTATATAGTTTAGTTCACTTATTGTTCATCGTAACTGTCACTTTTCTTTTCAGAGTGTTGCTACCTAACTCTGAAAGGCCAGGTGCTCCATACATAGAGACAAATAAACAGACGACCAAAGTCATAAACACTTTTCAACTATGTTGAAAAGTGTTAAAAATAAACATTATATATTTTTTATTAAAACCATGTATAATAAAAACATATTAAGTAAAATAATGCTATAAAAAATGATAAAATATCTTTATTAACCCTAGAACTACCGGAAATTTTACTCAAGTTTTATAAAAACATTCTACACCAGAATTTTTACTTAAAACTATTTAATTTGTTTATTTAACTTATTATTGTCTGATTTATACATTTAGTTTGTTTTGAAGAAATTTCTGGTTTGAATAAATATTTTGAATGTACATGTCGGGTCCAATGGACCCGTCTGGTAGACGGAAGGTTAAGATTGACGATCGTTTCGTCGCATAAACAGCGACATTTTCAAAATCATTCAATATAGAAAATATTTTCACATATTTGAAAAACAATAAACATAGTAAACAATGTCACGAGACATGATGCATTATATAGGTATGACAAGTAGAAAACTTAAAACTAGAATCAAAGAACATATAGCAGATATCAAATGCAACAGGAGAACCACAGCTTTGGCCAGATTATGCAGCGACAAACCTTTACAGGATCAGGATCAGGATCACTCTGCCAGGGAGCCAACCAAAAATGGCATAGGCATGAACCCCTGACAGAAAAGTACCCTCTGCGACCTGCAAAACCACAGCTGGGGAATAGCCCAAGAAATACAATGACAAAAAAAAAATAAAAGTAAAACTCACAAAGAGCGCCCTGGCGTTTGAAAAGTGGTTAAAATAAAACAAAGATTAAAAATCAAAATTTATATTTTATAAACGAAAAATGTTTATTTAGTTCGTTGTAAATAAGTCTGAGTCTGTGATAATTTGATTTCGAGAACAGTATGTTACGCATGTTCCAGCTAAGTGTCCGGTTACGGATAAAGTTAAATGAAGTAGGCATCAATGGACATTTACCAAACAGATAATGTTTGACATCACCGATGTTTCGATATAGGCATTTATCACTCTGGCGTTTTCCCCTTTTATAAAGATAACTAGGAAATGCCCCATGTGCAGATATAAAATAGGCATGGAATTGCGAGAAACACAAAAATGAGGTATCCACTTTTTTAATAATACTATGCGTGTCTCTTCCCTTATCGCTATAAGACCATTCGTTCTGCCAAATTTTAATAATATTGCTTTTGTAGAACTGCTTCACAAACGAAACAGGGATAGGAATGTTTATTTCAGCATCAAATGTACCAGTCTCAGTGACTGATTTGGCAAGGTAGTCTGCGCGCTCATTTCCGACGAAACCAACGTGGGATTTAATCCAGCCTATATTAATAGTTTTATTATGCAATAGTCGTAAATTCGTATAAATATTAAAAAGAATTTCGTCCGTTGGAAAAAGATTTTGAAGCGCTTGAACTGAGGACAAGCTGTCTGTATAAATGTGGAATACACTGTATAAGGAGTCTCTACACCACTCAATTGCGGAATCTAAGGCGGTAAGTTCAGCCTGGTATACCGTATTAAATAATTTAAGTCTAATTCTCTTCTCAAAGATAATATCTTATTTCAAAAATACCACAAAAGCCGCTCCAACGCCCGTAGGCATCTTAAAACCATCTGTATATAAAACTGGGTGGTTGTACAAAGGGACCTTCTCAGTAATAGCACGTACGAAATTGACATGATGATCATAATAAAAGCAGGAATAGTGAAAAGTATAAACTTTTTTCATCAAACGATCTGTTGAAACATAAACATCTTCTATCCAATCTGAACCATCATTATTCTGAACTTCAAAACATAAAGCCAGTTGTTTTAATTCTACTTCGATTGGAGGAACTCCTGAAAGTACACAAAGTGCCTGTGTTGATATTGACCGATATGCGCGAATGATAGATAAAAGACATAGCCTTTGGCATGAGGATAGACGCTTAATTCAATGGCTCCGTAAATCATTAAACCAAATTTCGTAACCGTAAGTAATCTGTTTCTTTAACACTGAATTGTACCAAATTTTTAGAAACTCAAGTGGTAATCCTTTATCACGAATTCTTGTCTTTTGGATATTACAAGTAAAATCTTTTATTTTATCGCGGGCCATATCGAGATGCTCCAACCAATGGAATCTACTGTCAAGATAAAATCCCAAGTACAGCAAATTATCCTTAACAGACATGCTCCTACCCTGGAGTTTAAAAAGAGGTCGACGTTTTCTTGATATATATTTTCCAAAAAGCATTGAAGCAGATTTTTCAACACTAATTGACAGATGTAAAGCACTACAGGCTGCAGCAAAGTGAGAAATGCTAGCATTGATGGTATTCTCAAGTGCAGGTCTTGTATCACTGCCTTCAACAATAACAGAGTCATCAGCATAAGAAATAATTTTTTGACTGTGTCACTTATAAGTTTTGATAATCTTATCAGCAACAATGGTCCAAAGCAGGGGTCCTAAACAGGAACCCTGCGGGCAGCCCCGGAAGATTCTAAACCATCTTATGCCTCTAACAAACTTGAATCCTATGAGACGATGACTGATATAATTCTTTAAAGTCGTTTTTAAATACTCATAAATCGGAAGTTCATCAATTAATTCAGCCAAGATAAACCAATCCATCTCATCAAAGGCTCCAACCACGTCAAAAGAGATGAGCGAACAATATTTGAATTCTGAAAGTATTTCCTTAATTATTTGCTTTAGAGCTGCAAGAGCTGAAATTATGCTGCGTGATTCTCTAAAACCATGCTGTCCATCATCCAAATATGACATAGATTCCAACATTGTAACGGTTCAGATCTTAACTATTCTTTCAAAAACCTTTGCAATGATAGGAAGAAGTGTTATTGGTCTATAAGATTTCGGTACCTTGGGATCACGGTTACGTTTGCGAAAAAATATTATAATGCCTTTCTTCCAGCATTTCGGGAAGTGACCAAACTTCAAACAGGTATTGAATAAAGAAATCATAAAAGCTGTAAAATTTTTACAAAGGTTCTTGATAATCAGCGCATCTATCTCATCGTAACCAGGAGCCTTATTATTTCCTTGTCGACTAATACCAAAAAGTAATTCTCTTTTAGTAATTGGAACAAAATCATCAGAATCTTCAAAATTAACATCACCGATATATTCAAATGTATTCAGAGGAGGATTATTTACCTCAAAATGCTCTGACATAAGATTTTCCGCAATATCATCATATGAATCAAAGACTTGAGAGTTTTCAAGAGTGGTAAAAATTGAATCATTCTTAGATAAAGATTTTTTTGAAATAAATTTGTATAGACTTCCGTAAACATTGTCTGTCTTCTCACAAAAACCTACCCAGGCAGAACGCTTAGCTTTTCTCAGATTTTGTTTATACATTCTTCTGGCAGCTATATACTTTTGTTTATACTGTAAATTATCAATGTTTTTCATATACCGTTTGTACAAGGCATTAACTCTATTACGTTCTTTTCTAAGAGAACTGTCATACCAGTTTACAGTAGGAGTATGTTGTATAACACCACGCTTAAAACACTTCATCATAAGTACTTGTAATAAATCAATAAAATCCTCCATCCAAACATCTAATGAAGAAGAATTTAAAATTCTTGCTAATGAATGTGAAAGAACTGACAATTTGTCTGCAAAAAGGCTATTAAATTTCTTCATATTCTTATTTTTTGTTTTAAATCTGCCATGACTAATCTGTAACGGAGTAGAAGAGAGGGTAAATCGGATATAACGATGATCTCTGTACGAAAAGTTTTTATCATCAACTGTCCAATTATCAAGTAACGAGAGAACGTCCAAACCCGCCAGGGTCAAATCCGGACGACCCTTCCTGTTATCTTGTACATAAGTATGTTCTGAATCAGGAGAGTTCATAATTGACAGATTAGTAATAATCAAGTACTCCAGAAGGACCTCCGCGCGGTCAGACTCTCTTGAATAACCCATTGAAAGCAATGGCACATTAAAATCACCACCGATAAGCACTCTGTTACAATCAGAATAATGATGACACCAAGTTCTTAAATCAGCTTCAAGATTGCCTGAAGGTGCAGAATATAGCGAACCAATAATAAAGTAGCCGTTCTCAACTGTAATATTTATAAACACACTGTTTTCCAAACTAAGACTCTTCACACATGCATAGGTCTTAAAAGGACATACAATAGCAGCAGAACAACAAACCTTTACAGATCGATTTTTAAAATAGCAAGTTAATTTATACATCAAGATTTTATTTATCATTCATAATCCGAGAATCAATAGAGATATTTTTACGCAACAAGAATATTTGCAATGATTCAGTGTCCCTTGATTTACCTAAAATTTGGAAAGAGATGCTATGTCATTTTAGTAACAATAGTAAAAATTAATCCACGCCCGCAAATAGCAAAGATAATTTTATTTTTATTTTGTGTTTTGCAATGTTTTTCATTATGCATGTTGTCTCTGACATTGTTTACCGTGTTATTGTTTTTTTAATTATATTGAAATTAATCCACGATCGCAAATAGCTAATTTAATTTTAATTTAATTTTATGTTTGCAATGTTTTTCATTATGCATCATGTCTCGTGACATTGTTTACTATGTTTATTGTTTTTAAATTATGTGAAAATATTTTCTATCGTGAATGATTTTGAAAATGTCGCCGTTTGTGCGACGAAACGATCGTCAATCTTAATAAAGATAATAAAGATATTTTGTCACTTTTTATAGCATTACTTAACTTAATATTTTTTATTATCAACTAAAATTTACATATCATAATTATAATGCTGAATTACTGGATACGAAAAGCTTTTCCCCCCCTTAAGATTTGTTAACGTAAAGTTTTTTTGAGTATCCTACTTCCTGATCACGAAGTCTTATCTAAAAGCCTCCAAGGTGCCTCGTCAAAATATCCTTTTGCATCTTAATTTAAAATAGATCTTAGTTCTACATAAAGCAAAAGTTTTTAACATTCGATTCTTCTGCTTTTTGGCGGCGATATTGTAATTATAATGTTTCCTGCACGGCACAGCAGGATATTTTATTGTCTTTCATGGTTTAATATCATAAAATGTGAGATTTGGAAAAGAAAAATTTTGAAAATTTAAATCGTTTCAAAGCTTCTAATTAAAAAAAAAAAAAAAAAAAAAAAAAAAATGTTGGTTGAACAGCTGAATAAAGGAATTTATATGTGAAATTGTTAAAGTTTGAAGAGCTTAAGTTCATTTTTATCTATACTAATATTATAAAGAGGTAAAAATTGTTTATTTGTAGGAGGTAAGCTCTGGAACTACCGAACCTATTCCAAAAGTAATGGTATCAAAATGATGGTGTTAGTCCAACTTAGAGCATATGCTATGTCTTCTGTCCGTGTCACTGGCAGAGGACAACTAAAAGGCAGAGGACAACTAATAGGGGGTGCAGGAGCAGAAAACGTTCGAAAAATGCGATTTTTGTTTTACAGAAGGGCCTCGAAACATGAAATTTGGAATGGTAGTTACTTAAAAGATACTAATGATCTCTAAGGACATTTCTTTAAAAAATCGAAATTCAAAAGGGGTGAAAATGCGCGAAAAGCGTTCTAAAAAAAGTTCTAAATGGCGATTTTTACGGAATTTCAGAAAGTACCAAACCGATTTCAAAAATGATGGTGACAACCATTGCTCCAACATAGTCTACATTTTATGTCGGGGCCACTACCCCTAAAGGAGATTCTGGAGCAAAAAACGTTCGAAATTGCGATTTTTGTGTTATTGAAGGGTCCAGATACATGGAATTTGGCATGGTAGTTACTTATAAAATATAAATGATCTCTAAGAACATTTCTTAAAAAATTCGAAGTTAAAAAGGGGTGAAAATGCATAAAAAGCGTTCTAGAAAACGTTCTAAATGGTAATTTTTACGCAATCTCAAGAAGTACTAAAGCGATTTAAAAAATAATGGTGTCAAAATGATGGTGACAACTCTTGCTCCAATATAGGCTACATTTTATGTCGGTGCCACGCCCTTAAAGGGGATGAAGGAGCTAAAAAACATTCGAAATAGCGATTTTTGTTTTACTGAAGGGCTTAGATACATGGAATTTGGAATGGTAGTTACTTATAAGATATAAATGATCTCTAAGAACATTTCTTAAAAAATTTGAAATTTAAAAGGGGTGAAAATGCGCGAAAAGAGTTCTAAAAAACGTTCTAAATGGCGATTTCTACGCAATCTCAGAAAGAACACAACCTATTTCAAAAGTAATGGTTGGAAATTGATAATGACAGCCCTTGCTCCAACATAGGCTCCATTTCATGGTTACAGAAGCAAAAAACGTTCTAAATTGAGATTTTTTTGTTACTGAAGGGCCTAAAATTTTGAAATTAGGCAGGGCAGTTATTTATAAGATACAAATGATCTCTAACAACATTTCCTAAAAAATCAAAATTTAAAAGGGGTGAAAATGTGCGAAAATAAGCGATCTAAAATTCTTTATAAGTTGTTCTTTCTACGTAATCTCAGGAAGTACCGAACCTATTTTAAAATAATGGCGTGAAAACGATGGTAATAGCCCTCGCTCCAAAATAGGCTGTATTTCATGTCGGTGCCACCACCCCAAAGGGGGTGAAGGAGCAAAAAACGATCTAAATTGTGTTTTTTGTAATACTGCAGGGGCTAGCAACTTGAAACTAGGCATGGTAGTTAATTATAAGATATAAATGATCTCTAAGAACATTTCCTAAATAATTCGAAATTTAAAAGGTGTGAAAATGGAAGAAAACCGTTCTAAAAATCGTTCTAAATTGCGATTTCTACGCAATCTCAGAAAGTACCCAACCGATTTCAAACGTAATGGTTGGAGATTGATGATGACAGCCCTTGCTCCAATATAGAATCTATTTCATGTCGGCGTCACTACCACCCTGCGATAGCATTTTAAAAAACTTTCTAAATTATGATTTTTGTGATACTGAAAGGGCTAGCAACTTGAAATTTGGCATGGTAATTACTTATGTGACGTAAATATTGTCTGAGAAGAGTTGCTTAAAAATTTGAAATATAAAAGTGATGAAAATGAACGAAAAGCGTTCTAAAAACGTTATAAATAGCGATTTCTACGCAATCTCAGGAAATATAAACCGATTTCAGAAGTAATGGTTTCAAATTGATGGTGACAGTCCCCGTTCCAACATAGCCTATATTTTACGTTGTTGTCACTACCACCTGGGGATTAAAGGAGTAAAAAATGTTCTAAATTACGTTTTTTGATGTTACTGAGGGGGTCTAATATTTTAAATTTGGAATGGTAATTACTTCAGAGATGCAAATGCTTTCTAAGAATTGTCGAAAGAAAATTCCAAATTTTAAAGGATGAAGTGAGCGAAAAGCTTTCTAAATTACGATTTTTATTCAATCCTATGAAATACGAAATCGATTTCAAACATAATGGTTACAAATTGATGGTGATAGAACCTGCTCAAACATAAGCTATATTTTATGTCGAGGTTACAGGAGCAAAAACTTTCTAAATTGCGATTTCTGCGGTACTGAAAAGGCTAGAAACTTTAAATATAGCACGGTAGTTACTTATAAAATATAAATGTCCTCTAAGAACAGTCGAAAATAAATTCGAAATTAAAAAGGGGTGAAGCGAAGGGAAGGAGCGAAAAGCATTCTAAAAGAGTCCTAAATTACGATTTCTATGGGATCTCGGGAAATAATAAACCGATTACAGAAGTTATTGGTTGCGATTCAAGAGTGATAGTCCTGATCCTATACGGGCTATATTTTATGCCGGTGTCACTACCGCTTGGTTGGCAGGAACAACAAGAAAGCCTTTAAAACATCTAAATTCCATTTTCTATAGAATATTATGAAATACCAACCGATTTCAAGGTTAATGTTGGCAAATTAATGGTGACAGTCTCTGTTTCAACATTTTTCGAGACATTCTATTTCAACTCTGTTTCGGCATTTTATGTTGGGGCCACTAACACCAGAGTGGTGGTAGACTGTTAGTCCAGAAGCTTGGAATTTGACATGATGTTTATTTTTAAGATGTAAATGTGTTAAGATGGTTTCTAAAAAATTCAAAACTTCAAACGAATACTGAAATGAACGTATGAAATGAGCAAAAAAGTCTCAAAATACTTTCTAAATTATCATTTAATTGGAATTAGTTTTAGTTCTTCCTATTAATTAGAATCTCATTTCTGTCTATTGCACTTTTATATTGAAGTTTAGTCAAATTGTGGTTTAACTTGTAATTTTTGATTTATTTCAAAAAGTGTTCTTCTGATAAAAAATAGTCATGAAAATATCACTTGGCATATTTCAACTATTACGCGAGCAAAGCCGCGGGGTTTGCTAGTGTAAGTATAATTATATGTCATTTTCTTAGCATATGTATACCAGGATAATGACTATTTCATTCTAAAACATTTTTCACATTCTTGTTTTTTTATTTATTTTTTATTTATTTTTTATATTTTTAGATCTAACATCTTAATTTTGTTTAAAGGAACATGTTTCCTCTATAGTACCTCAAATTCCGTGTAATGTTCAATTTTATTTGTAATCTATAGAAGCCAGAAAAATGACATTATAAAAATGTACTCAATTTTTACAAAGCCTTTACATTATTTTCAAAAAAATATCCAAAAGATCTTGCTGGTTCAATGATTTTACTACTTCTGACTTGAACTATGTCAAGAACAAGAATTACTCTGCCACGCCATCTTTATACCTCATAAAGAACTAAAATGAGCAGACCAGTACAATAACATTCATTTTTAGTGACAATCATATTTTAATTATGGAAAATTATTTATAAAATACAGAACTTGTTACCTTCCACATATATGTGTTATATAAGATATAATTGTTAATTAGAAATTTAAAAAACTAGAAAAAGATATTTGTGCAGTATAGCAGAAAGCCTTTTGCTTTGCACACATCACAGTGTGACATGCCAGGAAAATGACAATCTGAAATTTGAAGTTTTTTAATTGCTATATTTTTGTTTCTTGAAAATACTTCTAAGAATATTTTTTATTACAATATAAAAAAGAAAATTTCCTTATATAACATTAAATAGAAATTTTATTGTGCGGACGGCAATTTTCATATTTTGTGATATTGACTCTCATACATTTTGTTTTTCAGCGCGACTGCTTCGAAGCTTGCAGCAGAGAGCGACGCCATTTGGAAATATCAGCGATATCATCTGGTCGTGGATTTTTCGAACCGTCTGCGACTGCCTGCACCTCTCAACATCATCAGTTACGTCATCATAGCTCTGAGATTCCTCAAATGGATCTTTTGCTGTTTGTTTTGGTCCATCTGTAAGAAGGTGAGTTACGAGAGTTGGATGGACTTGTCCTACTTTCGAAATGTACGGCTCAGTTAATAGCTTTAAAAAAATTTAAATTTCAGTAAATCTAATATATAAAAATGAAAAATTTGTCTGTCTATCTGTAATTCTATACAAATTCACAGTTTGAAAGCCAGAATTGTGAAATGTTACGTGCATGTGTATTAAAACACGGCCGAGGCAATTAAAGTAATCCGGAATCGAAATAATTTACAGTTAATTTTTAATTAATAAAAAATCCGCAATTTAACAGCAATTTCCTATCCAATTGAAACATTATTGACTATAGCAGTTGCCAACAATTAAAAATCCACAGCAAAATTCTTACCACAATAATTATTTGTCTGTTGCAAGATTTCCACGTGAAAAAATGAAAATGAAATAAATAGTTCGACGAATTAAAAAAAAGGGAATAATACGTCATATTGTAAATATAATGGGCGTCAGCAGGTGAATATATAACGTCCTCTGAGTTTGAAAAAACGTACTGAAACATGATCAAAACCCGATTATGAAAATATTGGCATATTTTAACATTTTCAGGTTCTCTGAATTTGTTTTAGCTATTTTTAATTCTATTCCATATAGATACGTGTGTTTATGCGTGTATATTAGAATTTCCACAAGAGTTTAGGTCCCTAGAGCTCATTCTTAGTGAAGAACACAAAATTAACGCAATAAAGATTACAAAATTACAAAATTACCAAATAAAACAAACATTCTTAAAATTCCGGTTAATGCCAGTTACTTTAACTAGTTTAATTTTCAAATATTTGTTGGACTCATGCTAAAATACATTTTTTTTGAAGAATTTCTTGTTGTAATAAGTAATTAAAAACACATTTTCAAGCCTAATGCCTCGTTAAGTTTGTATTCTTCAGCATTTATAGCACGGTTTTTCAATTTTTTAGGTTTCATTATCCACATTTGGAACGTGATGTTTGTTTTCTGGGCGTATTTGAGGTGCATTTTTTTTCCGACCGCAAATACATTGTACCAATAATGATGATAATTAAAAAAAAGTGTTGGAAAATATAATAATATCCGATGAAATAAAAATGCAAAAATAATGAGGAAAAGTTTTGACTTTCTTTTTTCTAGAAATGGTTTAAAAAATTTTGAGAACTCAAGCTAGAATATTTTGACTAATCGCATAATATTGTGTTGATCCAACTTAGATATATAAAATATTTGTAACTCTTCCTAGAATGGAAGGTAAAAGCGCTGACTAACCGAATGTAGACTTGTACTAAATATACAGAAGAGATGCATTGATCCATCTTCCAATGAATTAAGAGAACATGGTATAATTGAAAATCACGTTCATGCTCTTCAAACATTTGTAGTAAATTTTTAGATTTCTCTGATGAAGTCTTGACTTTTTAAGAAATTGCTGAGAGAATTTACTAATCTAACATTTCAAAAACTGCATTAAACTGTCCGTTTTTAAAGATTTTTCCGATTGTCTGCCGGACCACAGGTTCGACAGTTATAAGTTATCGCAATCATTCAGACTTGATATAATATCATCTTATTTAGTAATTATCGTAATAAGTAAAAATGGCTTTACTTATTACTTTAAGAGTAAGCTCTTATAAATCTGTATTTGTTTTTCAGCAGAATGATGCAGGCCTGAGATCAGAACGGCGACATTCGATCAAAGATTACAAGTACTGGAATCAACTAGCCCAAGAATACGACACGATACAACAGACCAAAGAAATTGAAAGGGATATTCTCGAAAATCAAAATGATATGTAAGTGAACTTTAACTTGCAGAAGCGATATTCTGTAGCATTAATTTTATAACTTTTGTAATTGCCTATCATGTTCCATCGTATTTTACATAATGAAACATTTTTATATACAATTTTGTAATTACGTACATGTATGTTGTATAATTGGGCCATTATTTGAAACATTAGTATTTTAGTGCAATACAAAATTGTGCACTTCTTTCTTACAAGGAAAAAAAAGGAACGTTGAAATTCCGCTATCCAGATGATGGTGCTACTTCAGCCGCTCGGTATCGCGTTGTCAATGACTAAAGCGAGTGTCATAACAGCAGTTTTCTTATGATGTAACGCGGCATGTGTAATCATGCGCAAATGATGTTTAAGACGATAGGAGATATGGCCGATTTTGAAATTCATTCTGTAATTCACACTTTTAAATGCAAGGAATATATGATCAACAGAAATCCGTAGACAAATCTGTGATGTGGACGCTACTACAATTATGAGCGATGGAATGCGTAGAAATGGATTCGGTTGTTTACTGTATGTGTCATCGCTACAGCAAGATTAGCCGGCTATATGTGATGAATTATGCTAATATTTTGCTAAGGCGAAAAATACTTTGTTGATGATTCGTTTTAAAAGCCATAGCCATCTGAATACCAGATCCATTTACTGACACAATAATGGCGGCCGTTGTAGGCTGAGTTCCCCTCCCCCCCCCCCGTTTATATGGTCCTTTGAATCTGAATATCAGTACATTATTTGTCTATTATATTTAATCGCAAAAAAAGAGGGCACAGATGTCATATACGCCCCATATTGGCACGATTTTTTTCCGATGCTAATTTGGCGAAAACATCAACAGCATAAACAACAACATCCGGGTTACCATATCAAGGAAAATAACGACACTTTGTCGCCAGTTAAGTACCCATTTCGTATATGACATTGGCGTTGGAAAAACATCGCGCCAATATGGGGCGTATATGACATCTGTGCCAAAAAGAGGATGAATACTTTTGAAATTGTTGTATTCAAACTCAAAGGACTGTACAAATGCTGAAAAATGTTGCCTACGACAGCTGCCATTTTACTTACCCATCATACGTAGTATAGGGTAAGTCTTGGAATCGTTTTAAAAATCGAAATTTTTTTTGACGCATTTACACGTTTCAGACACTGCAGATTCCGAAAAACATATTTTTAGGGAAAATAATTTGCCGCCCGTCTGTCTGTCTGTATGTGTGTGCTGCCGTGTGTCTGTAAACGCTCTATATCCCGAACAAATTGAGATAGAGACTTGAAATTTGGTGTTTACTTAGTATCTAATAATGGAAAGAAGCCTACTGAATATCAGTAACCTCGATTATCCGGCACTATTGTATTCGGACTCTCGAAATATTCGTTCTGATAAAAGGTACATAAAAATTTTCGAAATTGTTTATTTGAAGGAGTGAATGTAAAAGACAATAAAAAAAAACATGAATTTTGCATAAAAGATGAAGTCGCTTGGATCATTAGTTGCCGAGATATTTGTAATACTATTTTTCACACTCTTCGATTTTTCATGACCCTGCATTTCATTCAAATTTCAATTCAAAGATGTATTTTAATTGGAGATAATACGCTTAATCCGACGCAGTAAACTGTTAGTTAATATGATAATCATTTTTGGTGTTATAAGGATGTTTCTTTTGCGCAACTCGGTACTACTCGGCTATCCCGTCGACCAAAAAACTATCGCCAAATTATCGCTAAATACCGCCAAGTTTATCGCCAACTCGGTGCTATCTTCGGTATTCGCCAAATTCCCATAGCCTCCCATTGTAATACAATCAGGGTCCTGTTTTGTTAAAAATATTTAAATATGCGTTTAAATTTTATTTTGGAATTGCAATGCATTTTATTAATAGTTTACACACATGTTTCATTTCCGTATTTTATATTATGCATATCCATGATGGGTAAGTATTATGGTAGCCCCCAACGACTAGTTTGTATCAGCACTCAGGTCAAGTATACAGAGGACTGTTAATCAGAATATTCAGAGGAAAAAAGTTTCTGTGTTTCACGTATTTGCATATATTCTCATATTTGCCAAGTTTCACGATTTTTGACTACTACTAATTTCGTAAAGAAATATTCGTTTTGCTTATTCGGATGGATCTGAGATTACATAAAGCGAGTATTTGTAATAGAAATCTTTATCGAAAAAGTGGTAGTTGAAAATAGAAAGATTTGACAACTAAGGATTTTTGTTTGGCAGGCAGTTTGATCAGAATGCCGAGGTGAAAAAGGCCGCAATATCATGGCTAACCTCGAAGGCGGCCACTTTCTTTGACGCATGCATACAAGTACTTGTATCTCGCTACGATACAAATCTTATCGAAGATAAACAATTAAATTTAAAAAATTAAAAAACCCGACTGCGTAAAAAGCGAACTAATTAATCATTTCTCATCAATGTGAAACTATTTTTTCAATTCCTACTATAAGCTCACACTTTCGCTATATATATCTTGTTCAAATTTTCAATCGTTAATAAAATACTTATTATTCATCCAATCAAGCTCAAATAAATTTTTTAAAACTTGTAGTGGATGACACTTGTGTTAAAGCAGTTTTTTAAAAATCCGATTATTGAAAATTAAATTAATTAATTTTCAATAATCGAGAGAGCCCTCTTCTTGATCAAGGTATTTTAAGCGCCACTCAAAAGGAAAGAAGAATGGGAGAAAAAAATTCTCTTATTGACCTAAGTAGGAATTGACTTAAAATTTTTTAAATTATATAACTTGTTTATATTACTTACCTATTTTTTTTATTTACTTTTATTGATGACTTTTAAGTTGTGTTTAATTGTTAGTTCCTATCTATAAACACTGTTTTGATGAGGTCTATAGATGTCTATGATGGTTAGAGTTGCAGTAAAGCTCGAGATCCTACCTACACAACTTCCAGGCTGTATAATATTTTAACGGAGCTTCTGACTGTAAAATAGTCAATGAAACATCGTCTTCATTTTGAAAGACCTATCCAATGATATGCCACTCAATAGGGTGAGTAATTGTTTTTCGTCTCTACCGCCATTTTGTATTTTACGGCCGCCATTTTGAATTTATAAAAACAAAACCTAGCCTATAACCATCGGGCCGTTAAGACGAGTTGATAGAGACCTCATTCATTAAGACATTGGGGCCATAACATCCAGCCGTTGGGATGTTTCGAGGGTATAAAGAAATCTACATATTCAGATACGCGTGAAACACATAACCCTTCTTTTCATTTGGGTAAAAAAAGTTGTAGTCGAAAATCAGAAGACTTGGTAACTAAAGATTCCTGTTTGTCAGGCCCTTTGATCTGGATGACGGGGTGAAAGATGCCGCAATATCATGATTAATTTTGAAGGCGGCCATCTTCTTTGATGATATCATAAAAGCACTTGTATTTCATTACGATACAAATTTTATCGAAGAAAAAATTACAGTCGAAAATTGGAAGACTTGGCAACTAAGAAATCTGTTTTGGCACGTATTTTGATCAGGATGATGAAGGTGCCGCAATATCATGACTAACCCCAAAAGAGACAACCTTTTTTTTTATGCTGGCATGCAAGTACTTGTATCTCGTTATTATACAAATCTTATCAAAGAAAAGGGTAGCAGTTGAAAATAGAGGGTTTGGCAACAAAGGATTCTTGTTTGGATGGCATTTTGATCAGGATAACGAAGTTAAAGATGCATCAACATCCTGACTAACTTCAAAGGCGTCTACCTTCTCTGATGCTAGCATACAAGCACTTGTATCTCTTTACGATACAAATTTTATCGAAGAAGAAAGTGGCAGTTGAAAATCGGAAGGCTTGGAAACAAAGGATTTTTGTTTGGATGGCATTTTGATCAGGATAACGAAGTTAAAGATGCCTCAACATCTTGACTAACCTCAAAACCATGTACCTTCTCTGATGCTAGCATAACAAGCACTTTTATCTCGTTACGATAAATACCTTAATATGCTAAGTAACTTGGTAGAAAAATAATGTAAATTGTTTCAATAATTAATACACATGCATTCCTTCCAATATCGGATGCCTCAGTCACAGAACTTAGCGAATGAGTCTGGATTTTATAACAGCAGATTTTTGGTAAGAGATTACATGGCATAATTGTTGATGTAACACAAAATATTAGCAAAAGAAATTTGTTTCATAAAATTTGAAGATTTACATTTTAAACATGGATTAGAAGTTTCTTTAAGAGTAGATTAGCACGAAAGTTTCTGTAAATAAAATATTATTTAGAGGATGTCTCTTTTATTTTCTTTCAAAGGATTCGAAGCCTGATGGAGGATTTTGTTTACCAAAAACAGATGATACAGAGTTTAAAAACTTCCGTGAGAGAATTGGAAAGACTTATGAACTACTCACACGTCCATCTGGAAAATATAAGGCATCTTACCCACAGAGACAGTGCAAGTAAGAAGGGACATTTTTAAAAATTCTGAATGTGTTAAGGCTGGTCTTATTATACTCTTTTATTAACACTTTTCAACACAGTTGAAAAGCGTTTATGAGTTCGGTTTGTCTGTCCGACTGTTTGTCTGCCTGTGCTCTAACTGATGTAAATAGGGTCCGATTGCCATGAAATTAATATATGCTATTGCTATGACATGTTTGGTGTTGAAAATGAAGTGTATAGCATTTACGGTTTCTCTACAGGGACACTCAAAAGAATTCCATTACATTGCTGTCTATGGGGAAAAATCGTTTACGGTGTATTTTAATGATATTACACTATTTTAAACGTACTGAAATTGCTATTTATCACTGAGATGTACTACAAGCTTCTTATTATAGAATAGGGTGTGCATAGAATTTATTGTTCATTTACAGGTACATACAAAAGAATTTGGCTACAAATGAAAATGAATAATCATTGCACTATTGACACCTACGAACAATCATTGTTGGAAGTGCGTTTTCAGTTGTGGTATGCGTTCTTAAATTTAACTATTATTCAAATAATACTTGGAGTTTATGAATTCTATAGACCCTATACAGGGCCGCACAAAATTTCGCAACAAAATCCGCTTATGGGCGGAAATTCCTGAATAGAAATTTTCAACTTTGCTATGCGTTTACATGAACTAACTTATAGCATACTATGTAGTATACATACATATTCATAGATCATATACAGGGCTGCACAAAAAAAAAATCGTGTATTTTCTCTACCATTCATTTTGGTATTCAAATACGTTATGGATATGCGTTTTCCAAAATGTTCATTTAGACATACTCTTTCACCTTAGAAAATTATGAAATTTTGTTATAGCATGAAGAATGTGTTGGAAAGTGTTTCATAATCTATTCGGTATGCATGATTTTTCGTTCTTATTTAAGTATTGATTTTTGTATGTGAAGATGGAAATATCATAATGACTAACTAAAACATTTTTTTTCAGTAAGTGCGTGGGACAACCTCCCAGATCACAGTAACAAAGGAAATTTACCTCAGGTGATGAATATCCTCTCCAGAAGATCTCCTTACCCTGGAACCAGAGTTCAACGGTTTCCTGTTCCTGATAAGTATGTGCCATGGGAAGTGATGTGGATTGGATACGATCCGGTTGCCTTTACACAACAAAGACAGGATTTTCCTGTATCTCTGCAGGCTTTTGTAGACGAAGATATCTTGCTGTATGTGGGTTATTTTGGTTGAATGCCCCTTTATAAACTGTTAACGTTTTATGTACTGAATTATGAATGCATGAAAATTTTATCTTCTAAAGCATTTTTGGTGAATTATCGAAACTATACTAGAAGATTTACACAATCATTTAATAAAATTTAGAAGGATTTTGTCAATTAAGATTAATTATAAACTATATATAAAAATCAATTAAAAACATCAAAGTACTCAATAATTGCTATAAGTGATAAACATAAATTTTAAAAAGGCAAAATACCTTCACTTATTTACATTTCGACATGTTTCATTACATCAGACGCAACATTCTCAAGAAAATAAAATCATAAAAATATTTTCGCAAAAATTCAAATTGAAAAACTAGTAAACAACAACAAAAATTACGCGAACACAAGCATAATGAAAATAACGGCAATATTAAAAATGGAAATTTGTGAACGTGAATTATCTTATATTATTGTTTCATTATTCGGTATAGCATTTCTTTCCAAATTTTAGGGAGCTCCATGGGTTGGGTTGGTTGGGTTGATTTTTGACGGCCAATTATCTACACGAGGGATATAGGCCCGGGGGGAGTGCCCTCCGTGGGGGTCTTTCTAAGGGAACCTAATCCGTATTAACGCATGGAAGATCCACGGCTCGAAGAAAACCACGAAAACTCCGAACGATTAGGCCGACGGGCGCGATTGGGATCGAACCCAGCACCTCCCGTCTACCAGCTTCGAGAGCAGAACCTCTCGGCCACTGGTGGGGCAGGGAGCTCCATGGAGTCAGAATCATTGCAAATATTCTCATTGCGTAAGAAGATCTCCACTGATTCTCTGATGATGGATGATATAAGATCTCAAATAAGATCTTGGTGGATAAGTTATTCTACTATTATTAAAATCTATCTGTAAAGGTCCTCTGTTATATAGTCTGGCCAGAGCTGCAGTTTTCATGTTGTATTTGATGTCTGCTATATGTTCTTTGATCCTAGCTTTGAGCTTTCTATTTGTCATTCCTATATAAAATTCCACTGTTCCATCTTGTTTGGTGAAAGGTATTTCTTATACCCCTGATAATATATTTGGTTCTATTGGGTCTATTTTCTTAGATATTATGTTTTTTTTTTTAATTTTGTGGATGGTTTTGCAACAATGAAGATATTGTCTTTATTGAGTTTATATTTCAATCTTTCGAAAAACCAGGAAAATATTGAAAAGAGGATAACTTGGAATTTTGTACTTTGAAATTACCTTACTTTTTATTCTCCAAGCTCTTAATTAATTTGTTTATTGTGCTTTCTTTATAGCCATTGTTACTTGCAATGTCATATATCTTATTTATTTCGTTGTATAACTGCTGCGGGTTACAGACTGTGAAAGCTCTTTTGAAAGAATGCCTTAATGCAGAAACTCTGTATGAAAACGGTGCTTGGGACGTTTTCTGTTTCTGTTCTGTTTGAAGGTTTTCGGAAACGTTTCTGAGAAGCTTTTATGGTGTATTAATAAATTTTTTGAGCATGTAATATAAGGTTTTCATATGCTATCCATTATCGAGTAAACATTTTCATTTTCAACTAACATGTTTTGATAACATGTTTGATAAATGAGCAGCATTAGCATTAGCATTAAATTTAATATCATTTTGTTACTTGTGAACGAATAAATTCAGTTACGCTGCTAAAAATGCTTTATTTAGAATGAAGAGCTTTCTAAAAACCGATATTGGTTTGAGAAAATTGTTTAATACACAGTAAAATCTATTTGGAAGCATTTCTAAAAATCGGTGACACTGAAAGAAACTTCATTTTCAGAAATTCTTCTTTAAATCTCGATAACATATTGTTTTTTGAGATTTATAAATTTAAAGGACGCTTTTCGGAGTCGTGGGTATTTTGGAAGAGATTATTGTACATTTTCCTTCTAAACAATACTATATTCTCGTATACATTTGTCCCTTTTTCACTCAGCTCACATAAACTTTAGCCTCTCACATTCTGTTTAACCCTTAACCTACGATTTACGTCTCGACAGCCTGGGTCCAAAACGTTCCAGCCATTCCACGGTTTGGCAAATCCATAGCTACCACTAAAATTTAATAGAGATTTTCACCTTGTCTAATCAGAAGACGATTAAATAAGACATTGTTTGGTATAAAATTTTAGTGGTAAGAAGAATTTATATTTGACTCGATCATTGACTCTGGGCTAGGCGCGTGATAATCAGTTTTGACTAAGGGGTTTAAGGTCGATGAAGAATTTATATTTGACTCGATCATTGACTCCGGGCTAGGCGCGTGATAATCAGTTTTGGCTAAGGGGTTTAAGGTCGATGAAGAATTTATATTTGACTCGATCATTGACTCCGGGATAGGCGCGTGATAATCAGTTTTGGCTAAGGTGTTAAGGTCGATGAAGAATTTATATTTGACTCGATCATTGACTCCGGGCTAGGCGCGTGATAATCAGTTTTGGCTAAGGGGTTTAAGGTCGATGAAGAATTTATATTTGGCTCGATCATTGACTCCGGGCTAGGCGCGTGATAATCAGTTTTGGCTAAGGGGTTTAAGGTCGATGAAGAATTTATATTTGACTCGATCATTGACTCCGGGATAGGCGCGTGATAATCAGTTTTGGCTAAGGGGTTAAAGTCGATGAAGAATTTATATTTGACTCGATCATTGACTCCGGGCTAGGCAGTTGATAATCAGTTTTGGCTAAAGGGTTAAGGTCGATGAGTGATTTCGAGACGATGCGAAATGGCCATTATCATTTCTGGGGGCTTTTCTCCGAAATTTGTTGAAGACTGTCTTAATTGACATTGAACAAATTGTTAATAAAAACTAAAAGCAATTAGAAAGTTCTATAATTTTTTTTCACCATTTTATTACATTAAATGTGGTATGTAAAGACGGTATTTTGTATTCGATTTTTAAACCAGTTCCTGAATGTCTAGCAATATAAAAATTACGTTCACAGGTGTGTTTCCGATGAAGATACAACATTTTAAAAGCCTCAAAACTTAATTATAAATTAATTCATTTTTTAAAGACATTTTGCCGTTAGTCAGCTAGCAATCAGTCGCACAATGTTCAATATAACTCGTACAATTTTATATGAGTTGGAACAACAATTGGTTTAATAATGCGCCCATGAATGCGCGTCAAAAGAAGTCAAATGGCTGTGAAACTGCATCAATGAAACATTTTAAAACTGAAAATAGGAAATAAATTATAAATAAAAAATTGAGTCCGTAATATTGAAAAATAAAAACGATTTTATCAATTAATAGTTTAATATTCATTAATTTAAGATCATACTTCAACCCTTTCAGGAGCAAAGCCTTTTCGTTGCTAAAATGTTTAAATGAATGAGTGACACTGGAATTTTTAAACAAATCTATTTGCAAAGAAGAAAACACTATTTTTCACATACATGATAAACCAAAATTATTTTTGTCAAAATTCTGGTGGGAATGTGGCATTTTAAAATATAAATTAAGTGGTTTCATAGACATACCACCGCCCCTGAAAGGGTTAAGAAATCAATTTAGAAATCCTATAATGATTGTTTAAGTAATGTTTCATTTTTTTTTCTTGTTTCCCTATCTTAAAAAAGAAACAGACGAAAAATTATGTATTTTTTTAATAAATTCACTTACTTGCGCTTTCTAACAAGTGTAAAAAAAAGCAGTGAATTTTTCATAATCGAGTTTTATTCCCACGCAAAAAAAAAAAAAAAAATGTATTGTAACGGAAAAGAAAAACCATGAATTGCAGTGAAAACATCGGCGGAATTTTCAAGATGAACATTGAATTCTCATAAAAGAGTGTTTAAAAAAAACTATCTTTACTTTTATACTTATTTTTCACTAATTTATTATTGTAAAGATATTTTTGTATAACCTTATATATTGATTCTAATAAATTACATTCTAATTAAATATAGGTTGCGTGAAAAGAATGGTCCCAACCAAGCTCTACCAGTATTTGCATGGAACAGCGTGTCGGTCAATCCCGCAGGTATCGGGCTTGATAGACAATCGTGGATAACAGGGTCTGATGGTGCCCCGATAACTTACAAACTAGACAGCGAAGGTGTTCCCCAGTAAGTCTTTTTACAAATTTTACCCAGTAAGTCTTTTGGCTTACTTAGTGCTATTTACAAGTATTTAATATTTAGATACACACATTTTCGCTTTCCACTCTATTTAAAAGTTTAGAAACATTCTGGAATATAGTATATTAACACTTTACATAATTTATTTACACTTTTTTTTAGCCTTGTATTTCTCTACTGTGTAATAAGTTGTTTATAGAAACTTGTACACATGAAAGTACTGAAGCGTACAAGATCAAAAAGAATTTCTTATAAACATTATAAAACTACAGAAATGCGCAAGGCCTTTCGAAAGAACTTAGTCTTTCTTCATCAGGCTCAAAAAACAGAGGTTTCTTCTTTGAAAGCAGGAACAAGACTCAAAGAAGTTGTTCGGTCGTTTTTATGCTTTGCATTTTTGGCAATAACTTTGATCGCCTGCGTTTGTTTATGCGAGTTCATAGAATGTTTTGTTGTGAGAGAGGTAGCCATGAGCGGCTCTTGTGATATTATTTAATAAAAAAACAGTGCACTGCAGTTTTGTTATTTTGTGTATTTGTGAGTATTTAATATGAGTTAACATAATGGTCCGCCGAGCAACGAAGAAGCAGCCTGGGATTAAATTCAACGACCTTCTAAAATCAAATTTTAAGTTGAGTGAAACGCCGAGATGAATGATAAGTTCTAAGAGTTCCGTGCTACGAAATTCGTCAAAAGATTATTCGAAAAGTAAGTGAACGTGATTTTTCTTATCTTTACTGTTATACATATATTAAACAATGTTTAAAGGTGCAAAAAAAGAGGATTTAAGGCTTATAGCCACTGAAATAAATCTAAATGTTAATGAAAATATGACAATTGCGGATTTAAACGTTATTATTGAAGACAGTGAAATGTATAAAAATAAACCAGATTTTGTGAAAGATATAGCAAACGATATAATTGAAAATCGTAAACATGAAGCGCAAAGGCGTATTGATGAGGAGCAAAGGCGAATTTATGAGGAGCAGGAGCAAAGGCGAATTGATAAGGAGCAAAAGCAATATGATCTGGAAAAAATGAAACTTGAATTAGAACTAGCTAAAATTAAATCTGAAGCTAAATCCAATATTAGTGAGGGTGAAATAAAATTAGAATCGTTAGATCAATTGATAAAAAGTATTCGAACTTTGACTGTAAAAATACCTATACGTCCTGAAGGATGGGGGTTTTACTTTTCTTCTTTAGAACGAGCTTTTAAGACTAAAAATGTTCCAGAACAATATAAAGCAGAAATTCTGTTAAATTTATTAGGGGATAAAGCATCTAACATATTAACTTACTTACATGATAGTGATATCGAGAATTATGCAAAAATAAAAGAATTAGTGTTAAAAGAATTTCAACCTACACCTTATTTTTGCTTAGAACAATTTAGAAAAGCTGTTAAACAACCAAATGAGACTCATGTACAGTTTTCTTCACGTCTAATGACAAACTGGGAATATTATTTAAATTTAAGAAATGTCTCTAATTTCGAGAGTCTAAAACAACTTATGGTATCGGATAAATTATATCAAACATTAGATAGAGAAACAGCTTCCCACATTAGTGTGAGACAAGGTGATAAATGGTTTTTACCAGAAGAGTTGGGACGAGAGATTGATTTATATTTCACATCACGCGGAAAATCTCTTACTGAGAATTTTAGTGTTAATCGTAAATATACTAACTCCAAAAGTGTATCTAAAGTATTCTTATCAGATGTTAAAACATTAAGTTATATTTTTTGCCACGAAAATCACACTCTTTCAAAATGCCCGCATTATTTAAAATTATCTGTCAATGAAAGGGTGAACGTTATAAAATGTAACAAGTTATGCTTTAATTGTTTAAATTCACATTCAGTTGCAAATTGTCCATCAAAGTACACGTGCTTTTGTAAAAAACGTCATCATAAAACTATACATTTCCCAAAAACAAATAACAACACATACGTGAAAGAATATGTTTCATCGGAACAAAATAAACAAGGAAAGGTAAATGTGGAAGAATGTTCAGATTCTAGGCCAACAAATCGTGGCACATCAGTCTTGAACGCTAATGCAGAAGAGTTCGTTCAGAAAACGTTTATTAGTAACTATTCGAATAAAAAGAGCAAAGTTTTACTTTCAACTGTTATATGTTTTCTAATTGATGAATCGGGATGTAAACATAGAGTAAAGTGTTTATTAGATGTAGGCAGTGAGTCTAATTTTTTATCCCGCCATTTAATAGAGCTAATGCATTTAAAAAAAGAGAGAACAAACATCTTAGTGTCAGGTCTAAATGATGCTACCTTAGTAATAAATCATAAAGTTAATGCATCAATATGCAATAGAGATGAAAGTTTTGTGAAAAATTTAGATTTCTTGGTAGTTCCGAAAATAACTGCAGATTTAACGCCTTCACGTCCAATTGAAATCTCAATACAAGATTTACCTAATGTAAAATTAGCAGATGCTAGTTTCAATATCCCAGAACATGTAGACATGCTCTTAGGAGCAGGAATTTTTTATGAGCTTTTGAGACCGGGACAAATTTGTGTTAATAATTCTGATCTTATTTTGCAAGACACAGTTTTCGGTTTTGTTGTATCGGGAAGTTTTCGGTTTTGTTGTATCGGGAAGTTTTCCGTCAGAGAATGAAAACAAAGTTCATTGTGGGTTTATTAAGAAAGAAACCAACCTAGACAAGACACTTAGGAAATTCTGGGAGATAGAAAATATCGAGGTTGAAAAACCAAAAAGTAAAGAGACTTTAATTTGTGAGAAACATTTCGTAGAAAATTATACACGAGACAAAAGCGGTAAATATGTTGTTAAAATGCCCTTAAAAGAGGATCCAGCTATTTTAGGAAACTCAAAACAAATCGCTACGAAAAAATTAAATTCTTTATGGAATCGTCTAGCAAAAGATCCTGAGTACTTAAGATTATATTCAGATTTCTTAAAAGAATATCAACAGTTAGGCCATATGGTTGAAGTTAACGAAAGCGAGGAAGAAAGTGGATCCTATTACATTCCCCATCTTGGAGTGTATAGAGGAATAGAAAAAAGTATATCAACGCCTTTGAGAGTTGTATTTAACGCGTCTTCCTTAACAACTAAGGGAAACTCACTTAATTCTATTCAATATAACGGAGGTGTAATACAAGATGATTTATTCTCAATTATGTTGAGATTTAGAAAATATATCGTCGCTTTCACTACAGACATTCAAAAAATGTATAGAGCAATCTCTATTCATCCAGATCAGAGGAAGCTGCAAAAAGTCTTATGGAAGGAAGGTCTTAACGAACCAATTAAAAATTTTGAATTAACGACAGTTACTTATGGTACTGTTAGCGCACCTTTTTTGGCCATGAGAACACTACTTCAATTGTCTAAGGATGAAGGAAGCAAGTTTCCTTTAGCAGCACCCGTACTGAGAGAAGACATGTATATGGATGATATTCTATCTGGAGCTGATTCTTTAAGTTCTGCATTGGAACTCCAAAATCAATTAATAGAAATTTTAAACAGTGCAGGAATGTTATTACATAAATGGTGCAGTAATGCTCCACAACTTTGTAAAACAAATGTCGAAATATACCCCTTTGGTGATTCAGAAGAATCTAAAGCGTTACGTGTTTTGTGGAAATCGAAGAAAGATTGTTTAAGTTTCAATGTTAAAATTCATAATGATGTAAATGTCACTAAGAGACAGGTGTTATCAACTATATCAAGTATATTCGATCCCTTAGGTTTAGTATCTCCTGTTATAATTAAAGCAAAAATATTTATGCAGAAGTTATGGTTATTACAATTAAATTGGGATGATTTGCTAACCGAGAAAGAGGCTAAGGAATGGAGAGAGTTTTCTGATACCCTACAATTAATTAATAAATTTGAGATTAGTAGGTGTATTTTATTGAAAGATGCAATTATGATCGAGTTACATGGTTTCAGCGACGCATCTGAAGCAACCTATGGTGCGGTAATTTACTGCAAATCAGTGACAGAATCAGGTCAAGTGTCTGTAAAATTAGTGACAAGTAAATCTAGAGTTTCTCCCTTAAATCAATCAACTGTTCCAAAACTTGAGCTTTGTGCAGCAGTTTTATTGACTAAGCTTATGAAACGAGTGATTTCTTCGCTCAAAATTAGTGTAAACAAAATCTTCTTGTGGTCCGATTCCATGATAGTATTATCCTGGATTAAAGAAGAACCATACGTTCTAAAAACTTTTGTTGCGAATAGGATTTCTACAATACAAGAACTAACTCACGGGATGCAATGGCGACATGTTCCATCTCAGCTTAACCCTGCTGACCTTCTAACAAGAGGAGCTAATTCTGATAAACTATTATCAAATGAGTTATGGTGGAGTGATCCATTGTTCCTAAAGGAAAAAGACTATCCCAATACAAATATTCCTGCAGCAGTTAATTTCAGTGACTTTTCAAATGAACTGAAAAATATTAATATAAGTGACTTTAAAAGCATATCTGTTTTTACAGTTTCTATTAATTCTTTTGTGCATGATATAATTGATTTAAGTAATAATTATTGTAAAATAATTCGTATTTTAGGATTTATTTTCAGGTTCCTTAGTAATTGTAAAAAAAAAAAAAAAAAAAAAAGGAGGGTCTTCTGGACTTCGAAGAGCTCAACAAAGCAGAAAGTTTTTTGTTAAAAAGTGTTCAACGTGAGTTTTTTGACAAGGAAATAAAATCCTTGCAAAAATCAGGTAATATTAATCATGATAGTCAGTTTAAAAACTTACATCCATTTCTTGATAAAGAAGGTCTTCTAAGAGTAGGAGGTAGATTAGCGAACAGTAACTTAAATGCCAACCAAAAATTTCCAATTTTACTACATAATAAAAGTAAACTTACTCAAAGGATAGTAGAATACTTTCATAAACGGTATTTACATTTAGGTCCACAAGCTTTACTTTTTCAGTTAAGGCAGAAGTTTTGGCCTTTAAATGCCCGTGCAATATGTAGAAAAACAGTTCATAATTGTATTATTTGCTTTAAAGCGAAGCCCATCTCATGTCAACAGTTCATGGGAAATTTACCAAAAGAAAGAGTAACTGAGAACTATCCATTTAATTGTTCAGGTGTTGATTTCACTGGGTCTTTTCTCATAAAGTATAAGTACCAACGTAAAGGAATTTATCATAAAGTATATGTAGCCATATTTATTTGTTTTGTAACACGTGCAATCCATTTAGAGGTTGTTACTGAATTAACTTCGCAAGCTTTCATAGAAGCTTTAAAGAGGTTTTTTGCTAGGAGAGGAAAAATTGCTTGTCTTTTTTCTGATAATGCTCAAAATTTCGTAGGCAGTAATAATTAACTCAAACGGTTACATAATTTAGTTAGAATTCCTGACGATAATTTGTCTGGTTACTTGAGCAGTGAGGGTGTTAACTGGAAATTTATTCCACCAAGGGCTCCAAACTTTGGAGGCCTTTGGGAAGCAGGAGTCAAATCTTTCAAATATCATCTGAAGCGTGTGATGGGAAATTCAAAATTAACCTACGAGGGCTTTTTGACTGTAATAACACAAATTGAAGGAATCCTAAATTCACGTCCTCTTGTGCCTTTCTCATCTGATCCAGATGATTTGAACGCTTTGACTCCTGGCCACTTTCTTATTGGTAGGCCAATCAATTCTATTGTTGAACCTGAAATAACTAATGTTCATGATTCTAAACTAAAAATATGGGAAAGAACAACAAAAATGATTCAGTGTTTTTGGAAAAAATGGTCCAAAGATTATTTGAGCTCCTTACAACAAAGAGTAAAGTGGATGTTTGAGAAAGAAAATGTTAAAATAAACGATTTAGTAATTATAAAGGAGGACAATGTTGCTATTTGCGATTGGCCTCTAGGTAGAATTGTAGAGTTATTTCCAGGTAATGATGGAATCATTAGAGTGGTAAACATAAAAACACAAAGAGGTGTTTTCAAGAGACCAATTTCAAAAATTTGTCTGTTACCCATGGAAAAATGAGTATTATCTTTTGTAATTTGTCGATTTATTATTTACTAGTATATGCTGTATTATTTGTTTAAAATTCAAAGTATAATAATGTATTATAATTGTGGTTGAATGAAAATCATTCAACGGGGGCCGGTATGTTCGGTCGTTTTTATGCTTTGCATTTTTGGCAATAACTTTGATCGTCTGCGTTTGTTTATGCGAGTTCATAGAATGTTTTGTTGTGAGAGAGGTAGCCATGAGCGGCTCTTGTGATATTATTTAATAAAAAAACAGTGCACTGCAGTTTTGTTACACAAAACTGCAGTGCATTTAATTATGTGAGTATTTAATATGAGTTAACAGAAGTGGCAGTTATTTTTTGAGCCTGATGAAGAAAGACTAAGTTCTTTCGAAAGACCTTGCGCATTTCTGTAGTTTTATAATATTTCTAAGAAGTTCTTTTTTTTTTTTTATCTTATCGTATCACACCAGCTTGTTTCATCGTTAAATGGTTAATGAAGCGTATATTTGGAATTTCGAATCTAAAAAAAAAATTGAAATATCTAAACGAGGTATTACCAACTATGTAAAAATAATAAATCTTCAATAGAGTAGTACATAAATAAATGAGTTAATAGAGTAACTGTCAACTTTCATGATTTCAGAGGTACTTAGATGGGGAGTGACCAAAAAAAGGTTGGGAAACACTGCTGTAAAGGCAATGATTTAGGACAGCTATTGAACAAAAATAAAAGGAGTCATCGTATATATTCAATGAGTTGAATATACAGTAAAATGGATCTGCATATAAATGTCCATACTATGTGTATCTTATACTAATAATTGTCATTTGCATATGAAACATAGCTAAAAATTTCATATTATCATTGGTTTTTTTACAAGCTTTTCTTTAACTTGCCTTGCGTGTCCGTTCGGTTCAAATCTTACAATCCAAATTTAACTCGCTGCCTGTGCTACAATTGACCTAATTTTTGATAGTATGGTGTATTTCTTGTGACAATACAGTGTTATGTAAAGGAAATAGTTGAAATTAATCTCATCTCCGTGACCCCTCAGGGGCTAACATTTGTCCAATAAAGATACGTTAATGTCATCACGTATGTGATAACGTAAATGTCATTGATTGCTTTAGAAAGAAACTGATGTTCTTCGGTTGAACACTGTAAAAAAAAATCCGCAAAAATATGGTATATTTTCCGTTAAATTTTACGGAATACTTTCATCTTCATTTGAAAACAGTACAATTTCCGTAATTGGATAATTTTTCCGTTCTCGGATCAAAATGAAGAAGGTTTTCCGTAAATTTTACAAAAATATTTCATCCTTTTTTCAAAACAGTACAATTTCCGTAATTGACGTCTGTGTTGTATAGAGTGGCGCTGGGTTTAGCTGGAATGCGGAATAATGAATTGTTGTAGTGTGAACATATGTTTACGTTTAAGACTTGGTTAGTCACTATTTCTCTTTTCTTTTCTTTTCTTTTTTTCCCCTTTTTTTCTTTATTTTAAGTAAATATGAATTAATATCTTTTCATATATCAGTTAAAATTTTATATAATTTATTTTATCTTTCGAATTTAATGCCACGTAGAATGCCGTATAAATTCCAATTTAATTTATTCAGTTGTTTTTTTAATTTGTATCAAACAAAAAATTAAACATATCAAGTAACTTATTAAATATTAAATAACTGTTTTCATCTGTTATTCGTTTAATATAGTAATTAAAAAATGACACGATAAATATTATTTCTAATTGGAAAAAAAACCGATTAATTTCTAAAATTATGATAGAAATTTTATTTTTTAAATGCATGCAATTTTGAAAAGGAGTCATAATTGTTCCTATTTTATATGAATGTAATACTTTTTTTTTTGGGGGGGGGGGCATTAAATACTCGTATTCTTACAATAATAATTCTTTTTAAATTGTAATACTAATTAAGTTAAAAATAAAAGAGCAATCTCATTCAATTAGAAATAAATTAATATATCTTATTTGTCTGATAAAGGTAATGTTTATGTATCAAGATATTTTAATTACAAATAGGGAGCGCTAAGTTAACACCCCCCCCCCCCTTTTTGAATATCACAATTTCAAAAATATCAATATTTAGCTATTAATTATCTCTAATTTTATGTCTTTAACGTTGACTTACGCCCCCCCCCCCTCCTCCCCAATTTCAAATTTCAAAAATGCCAATATTTGGCTGTCAATTAGCTGAAATTTTATTTTTAAAACTAACACTGTAGTATTTTTCTTTCTTTCTTTCTTTTTAAATAAAATGTTTTAAAATTGTTTAAATTTTTTTTTTACAATATTTAAAAAAAATAATCTGATATTTAAATGAATTTTATTAATTCTTTTTAAGTTTCAGATAGATGAGAAGGAAATGTTACAGTTTATTTTTCATAATGATTTTAAAATAATACTTATTATTATTTTATAAAAAAATTGAAAAACTCTATTTTTAATTTTAATATTTTTTAATCTATTCACTTTAACGGATTCGCACATAAAACTTAAAACATATCTGAAACATAATAACGAAATTATAGATGTATATACAAATATATAAATAAAAATAATAGTACAATAAAAATTTTTACATCTTGCAAAAAAGAAGCAATTATTACTTATAATACATTCTTTCATGCACGTAATATTTTAAAGACTAATTTTTTTCTTTTTATAAAGCATGAAATTAAAAAGCTAAATTTTCAAAATTATGGAAGTATTCAGAATTGTACACTCAATTGAAAAATAACTCCAACGAAAATACGTTCCTTGCTTAACACCGTACCTTTACTTCATAAAAAGCATCTGAAATAAGTAACGACATTTGAAAAAGTAACTCGAGTCCCCATGGCATGGTGGATAAGGGCTATAATCTGGTACTCTCCGGTTCCCCAGCTCGATTCCACCCTAGGTAAGTGTTGTTTCATTACTGTTATTTGAATAAATTAGAGGTACGCTATCTTGATAAACGTGTCCGTTGAAATTCATAAAGGTGTACGTTTCTCGAAAAGTTGTATAATATATTTTTTTTTTTTTGCCTTTGAAAAAAAAAATTTTAAATACGGATATACGGAAAGAAAAAAAAAAACGTAAAACTTTTGTGAAAAAACGGAAGATTTTCTGGTATTTACGGAAAAAAAATTTCCGTTAAAGAACGGAAATAGTACTGGCGTCTGGATTGCCAGTACTATTTCTGTTTTTTAACGGAATTTTTTTTTTTACAGTGAACCGTTGCGTGGTTGGTAATTGTTCCCTCTTTCAATTTCGCACAGGATCTGAATGGATGCAGGTTCGAGTCTCGCGACGACTTTGATCGATTTTTCCTTGCCAGGAAGCTGAATTTAGAATTGTATACCTATTTTTTTTAACAAATTCATAAGAATTTACTTGCAATTTGATTTATTTCTTTTTAAAAAAGGTATTTATTTCAATCATTTGTCCTTCAACATTTTATACCTTTTAGTATATTATAATTAAAACTTTTCTTTAAAACATTTTTTTTACTCATAATTTATTCAATAACTGTTTTATTTACACAGTCGAACTTGATAATAACGAAGACGAATATACCATAATATTTACTCGTTAAACAGAGTTTTCTCACAGTAAACAAGTTTAAGATCTCACATAAAGATGTAAAATAAAGCAAATTTATATCTTGAGAGGAAAAGGGCCAATGTTGTGCATCATGAAATTCAGGCGGTTTCCCAAATTCGGACGCATTTGTTATTTTTCGGAACAAATACGATTTGCAACAATATTAAATTACGAATAATATCTTGACAATGATAATTTTCCAAGACTTTTGGTCAATGTTTTGATAATGATGTCAGTGTTTTGATATATATTTCTTTTATCTCTGAATTTACAGATAAGAAAAAGTGATTATAAATGCAATTAGAGGAATCAAGTTTAAATTTTGTATATTACTCTAAGAAAATTTTAAGAAGAATAAATTTTAAAACTTTTTATTGTTATTTTATGCATGTGCTGCAAATAAATTCAATTAACTAAAAAATGATGCTTTTTCAAAGGAGCTACGGTATCAATTAAACTGGTACATTATCATTCAGATAGCAGAAAGGCAAATCCTTTATAAAGTATATTAAAATCACAGACAATACATAAAACAAGTTGGAAATTGCTCGTCAAACGTGGCAAATGAGGTGCGTTCGTACTATAACTAGTTTTATAATTATTTTTTGCACCCCATATTGTACTGAATGTATATTTTTTTGCGCTTCATAAGTGCATAGTCTGTAACATCATTAAAATGCACTTACAATAATTTTTTCCCCATTCCCCGTAATGTAACGGAAAACTTTTGACTGTCCATGTAATTAAACTATACATTCGATTTTCATAAAATTTGAAATGGCCCGACAAAATTTTGCAGCAATTATATATTTAAAATTTCAGACCATTCGGAAGGCTGTAAAATCATTAAAATGCATTTGCAATAATTTTTTCCCATTGGCCATAATGTAACGGAAAACTTTTGGGTGTCCCTGTAATTAAACTATACATCCGATTTTCATAAAATTGGAAATGGCTCGACAAAATTTTGCAACAATTATATATTAAAAATTTCAGACCATTCGGAAGTCTGTAACATCATTAAAATTCACTTGCAATAATTTTTCCCATTGGCCGTAATGTAAAGAAAAACTTTTGACTGTCCCTGTAATTAAACTATACATCCGATTTTCATAAAATTGGAAATGGCTCGACAAAATTTTGCAGCAATTATATATTAAAAATTTCAGATCATTCGGAAGTCTGTAACATCATTAAAATGCATTTGCAATAATTTTTCCCATTGGCCGTAATGTAAAGAAAAACTTTTGACTGTCCCTGTAATTAAACTATACATCCGATTTTCATAAAATTGGAAATGGCTCGACAAAATTTTGCAACAATTATATATTAAAAATTTCAGACCATTCGGAAGTCTGTAACATCATTAAAATTCACTTGCAATAATTTTTCCCATTGGCCGTAATGTAAAGAAAAACTTTTGACTGTCCCTGTAATTAAACTATACATCCGATTTTCATAAAATTGGAAATGGCTCGACAAAATTTTGCAGCAATTATATATTAAAAATTTCAGATCATTCGGTCGGGTAGTTTTTGCTCTGTTATATGCGGACGGACGGACGGACAGACGGACGGACAGACAGACGGACTGAGCGACGACTATAGGTGCTACGTATTTATATAATTACGAACGCACCTAACAATTAAAATTATTACATAAAAACACTAAAAACATATTAAAATTGGGACGTTTCGGATCATCACGATCCCTCCTCAGCCAATTATAAACGTTAAGTCAATACTATCAACAATTACAAGAAAAACACAACAGAAAGTCATCAATTTCAGGTTACAGTTAAAATAAAATAGAATACTCGGCCGACACAGATGCAGCTTCGTTCATCACTAAATCCTTGGTTTTAGTATGCCAGGCCTCTAAAAACACTCTCCCTGCGTAATTGTTGCAGCCGGATCGGATCACAAAAGCTTTATTAAAATCTGGAAAATGGTCGGTTCAACGGCTTAAAGAGCATAAACAGGCATTTAGATGTAGAAATTTGAATTCAAAGATCGTTCAGCATACTATTGCAACCGACCATTTTCCAGATTTTAATAAAGCTTTTGTGATCCGATCCGGCTGCAACAATTACGCAGGGAGAGTGTTTTTAGAGGCCTGGCATAATACGGCTTGAAGAGCATAAACAGGCATTTAGATGTAGAAATTTGAATTCAAAGATCGTTCAGCATACTATTGTAACCGACCATTTTCCAGATTTTAATAAAGCTTTAGTGATCCGATCCGGCTGCAACAATTGCGCAGGGAGAGTGTTTTTAGAGGCCTGGCATACTAAAACCAAGGATGTAGCGATTAACGAAGCTGCATCTGTGCCGGCCGATTATTCTATTTTATTTTAACTGTAACCTGAAATTGATGACTTTCTGTTGTGTTTTTCTTGTAACTGTTGATAGTATTGACTTAACGTTTATAATTGGCTGAGGAGGGATCGTGATGATCCGAAACGTCCCAATTTTTAATATGTTTTTAGTGTTTTTATGTAATAATTTTAATTGTTTTATGTATTGTCTGTGATTTTAATGTAAATATTTTAAAGATGGAATTCAGACGTAATATTTTTGCTTACATAAAATCCTTTATAATTGTTTTACTAAATTTCGTCCATAATTAGAGCAACTACACAGAAGGAGATACTGAAATTGAACAAAATTTTTTTTTTACACTTTCCAACATTGTTGAAAAGTGAGTTATAAATTTCCAAGTCATTTGAAAATTTCCAAGTAGGGGGAAAAAATGTCCGGTACTTCACCGTTTGGAGTTGCTTAACCTGTGGTTTATTCTGTTGGGCTGATTGAGATATCAGACCAGATGTTGAATCATCAAAGTTAGCTAGGTGAATTACGTCCTCCAGACTCGTCCGGAAGGGCTCAGTTGGCAGAGTACTGGTGGCTTCAGCCAAGAGATTCCTAATTCGTATCCTGAACCGGGGATTTTTTTTAACCCACTTGGAAATTTACAACTCATGTTATTTATTTACCAATTGAATAATTGTGTTGAAAATTAATCCAATATAGTTGAAAGTGTTTAATAATTAGGTTTGTTTGTCTGCCGTCTGTTTGTCCGTGCTTTAACTCTCCTAAATAGACTTGGATTGCCATGAAATTTTTATATATTATTGAGGTTTACATAGAATGTTTGGTAATGGAAATGAAGGGTGTAGCATTTATAGCTCCTTTACAGGGACACACAAAAAAATTCTGGTACAAAATCGTTTGCGGTGCATTTTATTGGAGTTACGATAGTTAAAACTTAATAAGATTGATATACATCATTGAGATGAACTACAACATGCTTTCAAACGAGTACAGAATAAGTAGCATTTGTAGTTCGTTTACAGAAATGCACAGAAGAATTCCATTAAATTATGATCTATAGTAGGGGTGCACAACCTTTTTAAGAGAAGGGCCACTTACAAGAATGATTGGGTTGTCGAGGGCCACAACAGTAACACAGAGAAAATTCTATATCGGGGAGGTAGGGGGGGGGTAATACGTCTTTAATCTTGATGAATAATTATTTTTTGTCTGTAATAAAAATAAACAAACGGAAATAAATAATTGTATGAAGGAATGCAGGGCTTCTTTGCATCTGTATGAATAACCATTCAACACTTTATGAAGACTGACGGTTTCTTCTTGACAAATAGTAACTTGAAGACAAAAAATTACATAAAATTTCTAAATAATTGAACGTTATTGAAAATTATAAAAAAAAATTATTGAAGAATAATTTAATTAAAAATATAAGGAAACTTATTTTTGAAATAACAAGGCATGATGGGCTAATTATGCTATTTTTTCTGCGGGCTATTAACAAAACTCATCTTTTTTTTCTTTTGTCAATCAACTGATTGACGAAATTCGCAATTTTCTATCAACGATCGATTTACAGATTTCGCGGTAATTTTCCATTGCCGATTGGCAAAATTTGTAACCTTTTCAAACAACCAATTTGCGATACCTGCGATAAATTGACGCAATTCGCGATTTTTTTCAGCGATAAATTTTCAAATTTCGCGATTTTTTCCTTACAACGGATCAACGAAAATTGCGATTTTTTCCGCCCTCGATCGAATTATTTCGAGACTTTTTTGTTCTGCGATCGATCCTCGAAATTTGCAAGTTTTTTCCATGAACGATTGACAAAATTCGCTATTTTTTTCCATGAGTGATTGGCGAATTTTGCGATATTTTACGTGACAGATTGACAATATTTGCAATTTTTTTCCAATGACCAATCGACGAGTGATTTTTTTCCGATATACATTGACGTAATTTGCGATTTTTTTCGCGCAATAAATTAGCGAAAATCTCGATTTCTTTTTCGCGCACAATCGATGAAATTTGCGTTTTTTTTCCTGCGACCAATGGATTTCTATTTCATGATATTTTTTGGGACCGACACACAAATTTTGTAATTTTTTCATGAGCTATTCACGAAATTCGCGAATTTTTGGGAAAATTCACGATTTTTTTTCACGAGCAATTGACAAATTTCGCAATATTTTTGCGACCAATTGACAAAATTTATAATTTTTTTCTATCAATTGTCAAAATTCGTGATTTTTTTTCCGCGACAGATTGACAAAATCGCGCTTTTCCCCCAGTCGATCAACGAAATTTGCGACTTTTGTACCTCATCGATCGCGATTTTACTGTGCCTGATTAATAAAATTCGTGATTGTTAACTGACTCTGATGAAATTTGTAGTTTTTCCCGCGGCAAATTGACGAAATTTGCGATTTTTTCCCGCGATAAGCTGGCGAAATTCGCGATTTTTCTGTAGCCGATCAAGAAAGTTTGCAATTTTTCCGCAGCTCCTCGACAAGATTCACGATTTTTCTGCGTCCGATCAACGTCATTCGCGGTTCTTAACTGACTCTGAAGAAATTTGTAATTTTTACGCGACAAAACTCACGATTTTTCCGCAGCCGGTCAACAAAATTTTCAATTTTCCCGTAGCTCATCGATAAAATTCACAATTTTTCTGTGCCCGATTAAAGTAATTTGAGACTTTTTCGCGCCGAGTCGACAAAATTCGCGATTTTTCCTCTCGCGATCAACAAAATTCGAAAATTTTCCGCACCCGATAAACGAAATTAGCGATTCTTAACTGACTCTGACGAATTTTGTAATTTTTCCCGCGGCAAATTGACAAATTCCGATTTTTCTCACGATCAACTAACAAAACTCGCAATTTTTCAGCAACCGATCAAGGATAACATAATCCACAAAATTCGCAACTTTTAACGCGTTCGATCAACGAAATTCACGATTTTTAACTGACTGTGACGAAATTTGCAATTTTTTCAGCGGCAAATGCCGAATATTGCGATTTTTTCTCGCGATAAACTGACAAAACTCGAGATTTTCCCCCATTGATTGACGAAATTTGAGATTTTTCTGCGACTCATCGATAAATTTCGGGATTTTTCCGAACTCGATCAACGAAAATTGCGATTCTTAATTGGCTCTGATGAAATTTACAATTTCTTCCGGGACAAATTGACGAAATTCGCGATTTTTGCCCGCGACATATGGACAAAAAATTGCAATTTTTCCAGTTATAAATTGGCCACAAGTTAACCCATGGCGGGCCACTTTTGGCCCGCGGGCCACAGGTTGTGCATCCCTAATCTATAGGGTGTGTTATTAGTATTATTTATGACGGTCGCTTATCTGCACGAGGGATATAGACCCTAGGGGGAGAGCCCACCGTGGGGGGGTCTTTCTAAGGGAAACTGACCCGTATTTACGCAAGGTTTCCCAAGGTTCGAAGAAAACCACGGAAAACTCCAAACGGTTAGGCCGACGGGCGCGGGTTCGAACCCAGCACCTCCCGTCTACCAGCTTCGAGAGCAGAACCTCTCAGTATGATTTATATCAGGGGTCGCAGCATATTGGGCAAACTCTATTGTTCTTACCAGTATATTTTATCAATAATCCTCATGGTATATTCCTATCGGATATCTTATAAAAATGTCTCTTGAAGATTATTGATAAAAGATACTGGTAAGAACAATAAAATTTGTCCTATATGCTACGACCCCTGTCTATAGGGAAAAATTATTTGCAGTACATTTTAATGATTACATAATAAAACTTTGTATGAATCACTATAAAACAAAAGAACGCACAGGGCGCGTTTCGAGTTGAAAATTTTAACAGACCGTCACCAACCAATATAAACACGTGTTCATAACGGGACATGTTCCTGTAACGATGCGACATTCGTGACCTTGTCTCCTTACGGTCACGTATTTACATTGGCTGATGACGGGCTGTTAACAATTCCAGCGCGAAACGCGCCCTGTGTGTTCTTTTGTTTTATGGGGATTCATACAATGTTTTATTATTTATCGCCAGTTTTTCTGTGCTATTTCATCTACCTTTTAATGACGTTATGATACATCAAAGAAGTAGGGGAGACTAGGGAGGGTTGACCCACTTTTTACAAAATGATTTTTTATTTTTTAAATATTGAACGTATAATAAAGTTTTATATGTCATTTTATTCGTTATACAATCAGTTATCAAAATAAAATTGCTACATAAGTGTAATATATAAGAAATTTGAAAAATGAATGATTTTATTCATGACAAAATAATGGGTCAAGGCTCCCCACATACGGGAGGGTTGACCCACTATATGGGAGGCTTGACCCACTTTGTATTATATTGAAATATTTGAGAAGAGAATAAAATCAGTTTAAAAAAAACAGAATAACTTTATGCTACATGCTTTAATTATTAAAAAAATATTTTTGAAAACATGACGCCTTAAAAAACCTGTTTTGACGCAATCGCAAGTCATAGGAGAAAACATTTGTTTTAAACATGATTTTGTCTGAGCATATATAATTGTACAGCAGGGAAAATGAAATTTTAACATTTAAGACAATATTCCGGTAGAGACAGGTTCCGTTTTTATAGGGTTTCGTGTATGAATATGTCTGGATTTAAGAAACACTGTCCCGCTTTTTGTCTTTTTGTCTCCTTGTCCTACTTTTTGTGACACTCGACCTAACAACATAGTTGTCACATAGTTTGGCTTCATCTAACTTTATTCATCCTGGTGAAATTTGTCTACATGCCTTCCTGAAGTTTTTCGATCAATGCTATTTTCTTTTGCAGCTGCATTGGGCACTTAAATTATTATTAACATCATTTAGGCCTTTCGGAAGCAAAGTACTTTCAATACTAAAATGTTGAAATAAATGACTGGCACCGGAATTTACGAACAAGTTTATTTGGAAATAAGAAAAAGGCTATATTTCACATACATATTAAATGGAAAACATTTTAGTAAAATTCTGGTGTCATTCTGGCGTTTGGGAATTAAAATTAAGTGGTTTCATAAACATGCCACTGTCCCTGAAATGGTTAAGACTACAGCGCCTAGAAGATACAGTGTCGAAAACGGCTACAAAATAGTGCTAAAAAATTGAATCCCATAAATGTACAACGATGTTGAATAACAAGATGTCGATCGTAGCGCCATCGTAGTGATTTAAAAACGATAGTCATTCTAAAAGAGACTCTTTAACCTATTTCACGTCATTCCTTAACTAAATTAGCTTATAACAGATTAAAATATCTTATATTTATAGTTTCCGATATTTAACATTCTATAATTTTTGAAAACACAGGGTTTATATTGAAAAGAGTTACGAGATGGCGCTCGTATCAGCATATTGCTGCTGAGCATTGTTGGAGATTTATGGGATACAAGTTTTTAGCACTTTTTAAAGCATTATAGGAATAGCCGTTTTCCACACTGTATCTTCTAGGCGCTGTAGTTAAGACTGCTGTTTTCATACTTTCTATTCTTTTCCACTGTTTCTATTTACCTATTTTAAGTAATATTTAGATGGAGAAAAGTTCCTATCAACTTTCCCATTTATATTTCATTAAGTATTTTCTTGCAGTGGATACTACAGCAATTTTTTACATCTTTCTTTGAGCAGTTTCAAACACTTTCTTTTCCATAACCCCATTTTACAGTAGCTTTACAGGATAAATATATATTATTTTTTATATATAACCCTTTTCATTATGCACAGTGTATAATAAACAGATTGCCAAAACCACTTAATTAAGGGAGCCTTGAGCATCTGGTCAACCCACCTTCACATTGACTGGGTCAAACCTCCCCACATACCACTTTTCTAAATAATAGCATATTGTTATGTTAAGCCTAACTTACGGTACAATCTTTATGCCTGGAATGAAAGCTCGTTATTTCTGCATTACTTTAAACCTACTTACTTAAATTTGTATGATACATTTTATCTGAAAAAAGCTTACAAATTATTTCTAAAAATCGCACTTTTTAGGTTGAAAACGCTCCCCATTTGATTTTTCCACACCTATTTCGATTAGCTGTATGAAACGAAGACTGTTGTTTGAGCATTCCAATAGCTTTGGTTGACACCTATTAGTAAAACTCTGAAATTATTTTAAATATGCAAACTGATGGGTGGGTCAAGCCTCCCGTATGGTCGACCCTCCCTAGTCTCCCCTATACTAAATGTTATGTATTATAGAATAAATAGCATTTATCCTTCATTTACAGAGGCACACAAAAGAATTCGGTTAAAGGGCTGACAAAGATCGGTCATTGCCGGAAGTGCGTTTTCCTCTGTAATATGCATTTTTAAAATGATCTAATATTGAATGTATGACGTGGTGTGTATAAATTCTACAGATCGCATACAAAGGCTGCATGAAAGATTTCATACGCATTACCAGATCTGGACAGCAATTGCTGAAAATAGATTTTTATTGAGTTGTGTGTTTTACAAGCTGCTTATTTAGAGGCCCCCTTTCGTTCTTAGGAAAAAGAGAAATCTTCTAATAACATCCTGTTAGTGTTGGAAAGTGTTTTATAATCTATGTATGATTTTTCGTTGCATTTTTACGAGATTTGTTTCTCTCTATTCTAAAAAAAGGTAACTACCGCTGTCACAGCCGCCGCCGGTTTTGAATTTTTTGTGACCGGAGGTCTTTCTTCGTTAATATTAAGAAAAATAATGCATACAAAAATATGAAAATCGGTGGTATTATACAGAAATGTTTCATAAACACGCTGATGCAGACAGTTTTCAAATCGAAGAATTATTTTAAGAGATATTTAATGCTAAAGTCGGACAAAATTGTTTCACTAAATAAGTTTTATAGGAGCAAAAACTATTCATGGGAATTTAATCATTTTTAGATCATTTCATATGTTTGAAGTTCCCGGTGTGCAGACTGTATTTCTTTTTTTTAATTTGACTCATTTTTTGAGGTTTTATTTCTATTTTAAATTCAAATTTTCAGCATTTCGAAAGATATTTTTAACAGATTTTAGAAAATGGTATTAATTTAAACTGTTGCCAAATGTATAAACAGCGCAAACAATAATATTTGCTTCAAATTAAAAATTTATTTACACGTGACTATTATAAACAGAAAAAATCATTTGGAATTAGAATTAAATAATTATGTACAAAAAGCAAGAACTTGTTAAAAATTACGTCATAAAAACTATACACGTGAATTTTAAAAGAGAAAGGATATTGTAAAATAATAAATTCATTAACATGCGTTAGAAGTCTTAAATATGAGAAATTATACGTCATATTTACGTCACATTACAGTTATTACATAAAATGAACACAAAATAATATTGCAAAACAGTTTAAATTTAAAAATTGCGCTTGACATTTATTTGATATTTTGAGAGGATCTTTTCAACTATTTTTGTAAGGAAAGCGCAAATAATATTTCATTTCTAACAAAAGTATTTTCACGTGAATATTTAAAAAAGAAAGAATAGCTTGGTCAAAATTACGTCAGATTAAAAACGATTAATTTAAAATGTCTCATTTAAAAGAACTTTCTTTTCGCTTTGTTAAAAAATACCAGGAGACAAAGACTCTGTTTACTTAATTTCTTTTATATTAGCTTATTTTGAAATGTTTAACTTATTTTACTTAATCAATGACGAAAACAGCGATTGTATCTTTGGTACTACTTAGTTATCCGTCGACCAAAAATCTATCATTCGCCAAACTATAAGATTAAATGCCAATAATGGTTGATCGTAAATGTCCCATTCACTTGACTTTAAGCAAGTTACACGTCATCAAGTTATTTTTATTTCGACGTTTTATTTGTATTTTTATTAATGTTCTACTAATTAATTTGTTCTTTCGTTTTTTAAAATAAAAATTATGTCAATTTGTATAATTTGGCGAGTGGTTTGGCGATTTATATAATTTGGCGAAATTGGTCGACGGGAATATCAAGTAGTACCGCAGCGGATTTGGCGTTAAAATTCCCCAATCAAAGAGAAATGAATAGAAATCCGTTTATGGGGAGATCGCCACTGTTTTTTACTTTCTTCTATCTTTACAAGAAGAAAGTATTGGATTCATGAAAGTTTTCGAATTCCGGTTTTCGACGGATTTACACGTTTTAGGGGTCAGAGATTCCAAAAAACATGTTTTTACAAAATGTCTGTCTGTGACTCTGTGAGTCTGTCTGTCTGTCTGTCTGTGTGTATGTGACACAAATTTTGTGGGCGCTCTATCTCAAGAACTAATGCACGGAATTTAATAAAAATTGATATTCAGTTAGTCCCTAATACAAAGTGATGCTGATTAGATTTTGGTGTAAATCGCTCAACAGGTGGCGCTGCTATGCTGCATTTTTCACGATTTTCGCAATAGCTCTATCTGAAGAACAAATGCACGGATTTCGATTAAACTTCAGATTTAGTTAGTCCTTGATATGAGTTGATGATGATTACGTGTTGGTGTAAATCGTCCAACAGGTGGCGCTGTTATGATGAATTTTGCAGGATTTACACGATTTCCCCAATAGCTCTATCTTCAGAACTAACGCACGGATTTTCATCAAACTTCAGATTCAGTTAGTCCTTGATATGACTTGCTACTGATTATGTGTTGGTGTAAATCGCCCAACAGGTGGCGCTTCTCTGCTGCCTTTTTCACGATTGCCTCAATAGCTCTATCAATAGAACTAATGGACGAATTTTCATCTAACTTCAGATTTAGTTGTATGTTGACACAAGTTGTTGTTAATTAGGTTTTGGTGTTAATCACCCAATAGGTGGCGCTGCTATGCAGGAATTTTCACGATTTTCGTTATTGCTCTATCTCAAAAACTAATGTAGGGATTTTCTCCAAACTTCAGATTCAGTCAGACGTTGACATAAATTATTTCTGATTTGATTTGGTATAAATCACCCAATAGGTGGCGCTGCTAGGCAGCATTTTTCTGAATTTAGACGATTTCAGCGATAGTCATATCTCAAGAACTAACGCACGGAATTTCATATCGTTAGAATCCTCATGAGATGCATAGATTGCCATTTAATTTTGGCAGTGTGATAGCGGATTTTGAAGTATTAACATGTATGAGACAGAAGAAAGTTTTGGGATTGGTACATCCGACTAGTTTAAATTATAATTCAATCTTTCGAAGTCTTTTTAAAACCGATCAAATTAGCGTGCATTTAGAGTCTGCGGTGTCTGGATGGGGGTTGACGAGCGTAGCTCGTAGGGGGCAGAGCTCCCTAATGTTTAATGAAAATCACACATTTCCTAGACATTTACAATTGCTATCTATCAAAGATTGTCTCAAATCAACTAACGAAATCACATTCATTGGAGTTCGATTTTATTAACTAATTGCTGATTATTTTTTTTTCATCCTAGTTTAGTTGAATTTAGTTCCATTTCTTTCAGGAATCCAATGGGAAGGACAGGTTTGAGAGGTAGAGGTTCTTTGCCACGATGGGGTCCGAATCACTACATGCTCGTTATCATTACCAGGTATTTCTTTTAAAATTAAAATGAATTATTAATCCCTTGAGGGGAGCCGGTATATATTATATACCACCTACGATTAATGAATTTTTACGCCAGAAAAAATTTATTAAATTTTACTTTTCTAACTTTGGTGGAAAAAAGGCGTAAAATTGCTTTTACTTATTTTGAAATAGAAATTTTCAAAGATTCCGGTATGAATTCAACATTACAGGAACACAATCACTTGCCCCTCAAGGGGTTAAGAGAAAATATTTACAGTAAACTTTCGACTATCCGTCAGTCGCGGGGCCGACGGTGTGCTGGATAATCGAAATAGACGGATAATCGAAAGACAGTACCGTTATTAAAATTACATTTCTGTATGTTAGTTTAAAAATAAGAATAATATTTTTTTTTTGTGTGTAGTTTCGTTTATAAGAAGCATAACTGATAATAAGAAATCTATTTATCGGACAAATTTATAATTTTACTGATTAAATATGTAGTATACCTGTTTTCATCCAAAGTAATCCGTTATACGTTTTTGCTTGCGCTTTTACTACAGCAAGATTACGAATTCTACACTGTAAAAGAAATCTGACCAGTTTCTGTAGGTAAATCTGTACACTGTAAAAAAATCCGAACAGTATTCCTGTTGGAATCGGAAGAATAGTTGCCCTTATCGTACCGGAAAAATTTCCGCCCCAGCTCGGAATAAAATCCGTAAAAAAAAAGGAAACATTCATTAAAACGGTACTTTACGGGTTTTATTCCAATTTTACGGATTTTATTCCGATTTTACTGATTTTATTCCGAGCTGGGTCGGAAATTTTTCCGGTACGATAAAGGCAACTATTTTTCCGATTCCTACAGGAAATCTGGTCCTATTTTTTTTTACAGTGTAGGGAAAAAAAAATCAGTAGGTAATTGGCCCATTTCTGCAGATATTTGTAAGAATATCTTAAGAAATTCTGCAGATATTTTAAAGGTAAAACTGAATCTGCAAAATTTCTACAGATTTCTGTAGAATTTCTGAAGAATGGGGAGATTTCTTCATATAATCTTAAGATTATTTTTAGTGGGCGTACCAGAAAATTTTCCGACCCTGCTCGGAATAAAATCCGTAAAAAAAAGGAAATAGTCAATAAAACGGTATTTTACGGATTTTATAGATTTTATTCCGAGCTGGGTCGGAAATTGTTCCGGTACGATAAGGACAATTATTTTTCCGTCTAGTCGCCCTTGGCGACCAGTTTGGTCTCCTCTAAATGTATGCTAAGCATTGCATAACTTTACTTTTATTCGTAATTAAATTTTTTTTGGTAAGAAGGTAATCGGAAGATTCTGATACAGAAATCATGAACTCGGTCTTTTTATGTTAGCCGGGCGCAGGTGATAAGTCGCCAAACATTGTTCCCGTCGAATTTTTTTGTATTTCATTTAAAATATAATACTTTCACACATTTTATTTGAAAAACATAAATTTAATTTAAAACTGAAAACTTTAAATTTTATGATTCTCAATCATTTCTTTAGAAAGAAAAAAGTAATAAATAATACCATAAACCATGATATTTAATTTCAACATCAAAGTTTTGTTTTAATTTACTACGCGAAAAAATGTTAGTCGCATGAAATGGACTATTATAATACTGATAGATGCCGTTGGAACAATATTTGGCGATTTATCACCTGCGCCCGGTTAACATTAAATTACCAAATTCGCCGCCTGGCATAAAAGAAGCGAAGCGGTCAACCCGGAACTATTGATGACAGTCACATGACTTAGGCTATTATTATAGAGATTCCTACAGGAAAACTGGTCGTATTTTTTGTACAGTGTATGTAATAGAAGTACTTGCATGTGTCTGCATCTGCATCCACGGACTGAACGACGACTATAGGTGCTACGTATTATATAATTACGAACGCACCTAAAAAGGACGTTTTATATAACAGTATTTCTATCAACCTGACATTCAGGAAATACTTTAATCACATTTAATATTTTTATAATTTTTATAGATACTAGGGGATCGTATCCGGGCTTCCCCTGTTAAAGAATATAGGTGAAAACATTTTTTTTTTTAAATTGAAAACTAATAATTTTTTTAGATGCAATAATTTTCACTTTCTTCTATCTTTACAAGAAGAAAGTATTGGATTCATGAAAATTTTCGAATTCCGGTTTTCGACGGATTTACACGTTTTAGGGGTCAGAGATTCCAAAAAAACATGTTTTTACAAAATGTCTGTCTGTGTGTATGTGACACAAATTTTGTGGGCGCTCTATCTCAAGAACTAATGCACGGAATTTAATAAAAATTGATATTCAGTTAGTGTCTAACACAAATTGATGCTGATTAGTTTTTGGTGTAAATCGCTCAACAGGTGGCGCTGCTATGCTGCATTTTTCACGATTTTCCCAATAGCTCTATCTCAAGAACTAATGCACGGATTTTGATCAAACTTCAGATTTAGTTAGTCCTTGATATGAATTGATGATGATTACGTTTTGGTGTAAATCGCCCAACAGGTGGCGCTGTTATGATGAATTTTGCAGGATTTACACGATTTCCCCAATAGCTCTATCTTAAGAACTAACGCACGGATTTTCATCAAACTTCAGATTAAGTTAGTCCTTGATATGACTTGCTACTGATTAGGTGTTGGTGTAAATCGCCCAACAGGTGGCGCTTCTCTGATGCCTTTTCCACAATTGCCTCAATAGCTCTATCAATAGAACTAATGGACCAATTTTCATCTAACTTCAGATTTAGTTGTATGTTGACACAAGTTGTTGTTAATTAGGTTTTGGTGTTAATCACCCAATAGGTGGCGCTGCTATGCAGAAATTTTCCCGATTTTCGCTATTGCTCTATCTCAAAAACTAATGTACGGATTTTCTCCAAACTTCAGATTCAGTCAGACGTTGACATAAATTGTTGCTGATTAGGATTTGGTATAAATCACTCAATAGGTGGCGCTGCTAGGCAGCATTTTGCTGAATTTAGACGATTTCAGCGATAGTCATATCTCAAGAACTAATGCACGGAATTTCATATCGTTAGAATCCTCATGAGATGCATAGATTGCCATTTAATTTTGGCAGTGTGATAGCGAATTTTGAAGTATTAACATGTATGAGATAGAAGAAAGTTTTGGGATTGGTACATCCGACTAGTTTAGATTGCCCACGTACATTAAAAAAGCATTTTTTCATATGGAAAATACGAATTATACAATCAAATAAATTTTTGAAATTTATCAAAAGCAATATTTTCTTATTAACAGCATGCTAAGAGTTATTCGACTCGAGCTCCGTGCGATATAGATAAATTAAAAAATAATTCATGCTTTAAAATAGTTTTTAAAACCATAGACAATCAGTAAACTGAGATGAAGTTTGCAAACAAATTCCATTTGAAAGAAAAATTTGGTGAATTAAAAGTTTAAATTGTACGATTACAAATATGTTAGATTTGTGTTTTTACTTTCTTCTATCTTTACAAGAAGAAAGTATTGGATTCGTGAAAAATTTCGACTTCCTGTTTTCGACGGATTTATACGTTTTAGAATGCCCAGAACACGATTTGATGGTTTTTAGAAAATGTCTGTCTGTGAGTCTGTCTGTCACTCTGTGAGTCTGTATGTGACAAAAACATTGTGGGCGCCCTATCTCAAGAACTAATAGACGGAATTTCACAAAACTTTATATTTACTTAGACCTTGATATAAACTGAACCTGATTTGTTTTTTGTGAAAATCGCCTGACAGGTGGCGCTGCTATGCGGCATTTTTCACGATTTCTGCAATAGCTATATCTCAAGAACTACTGCACGGATTTTCATAAAACTTCAGATTCAGTTAGTCCAGGATATAGTTTGATGCTGATTACTTGTTTCTGAAAATCGCCCAACAGGTGGCGCTGCTATGCTGCATTATTCATGATTATCGCAATATCTCTAACTCAAGAAAAAATGCACGAATTTTCATCAAATTTCAGATTTAGTTAGTCCCTGATATAAATTAGTGCTGTTTAAATTTTGGTGTAAATCGCCCAACAGGTGGCGCTGCTGTGCTGCATTTTTACGATTTTCGCAAGAGCTGTATCTCAAGAACTATTGCACGGATTTTCATCAAACTTCCGATTTAGTTAGTCCTTGACATGAAGTGACGTATAAATTAGTGCTGTTTAATTTTTGGTGTAAATCGCACAACAGGTGGTGCTGCTATGCTGTATTTTTTCAGAATTTCCGCTATAGCTCTATCTCAAGAACTAATGCACGAATTTTCATCCAACTTCAAATTCAGATGTACTTTGATATGAATTAGTGCTAAATTGATATAATTTCTGGTACTATTTAAATGATTTAATTGACATGATTTATATAGAAGAAAGTTTTATGATGGCCACAACATACTACTTTCAATATTATTCTTTTATTTGTTTGTAAAAGCAGTACTAATTTCGTTAATTTTCTTTCACAAATATGTTAGACTGGTTGGTTTTTAGCTCACAGGCTATCAAAGCCTGAGAGCTAATGTGCCCGCCCGTTCTGTATGTATGTATGTATGTACGTATGTACGTAACGCGATAACTCTTGATAGAAACATCCGATTTGCTTCAAAATTTTTTCCTAGGTTCACTGTGATAAGGCGCTTCCCTGATTAGTTTTGGGAGTTCATTGGTTAAGGATAAAGGGGGAAAAACGGGGTTAGTCCACACACTACCCCCTTAATTCAGTTAAATGGATTTTTCATGCAGAATGATTCGATTTGCTCCGAATTTGGTATACCGGTTTATTATGTTAAGGAACTTCCCTGATTAGTTTTGGGAGTTCATTGGTTAAGGATAAAGAGGGAAAAACGGGGTTAGTCCACCCCCCCTTAATTCCGATAAATGTTTTTTTCATGCAGAATGATTCGATTTGCTCCGAATTTGGTATAGCGGTTTATTATGTTAAGGAACTTCCCTGATTAGTTTTGGGGGTTCATTGGTTAAGGGTAAAGGGGGAAAAACGGGGTTAGTCCACCCCCCTTAATTCAGATAAATGGGTTTTTCATGCAGAATCAGTCAATTTGCTCCGAATTTGGTATACCGGTTTATTATGTTAAGGAACTTCCCTGATTAGTTTTGGGGGTTCATTGGTTAAGGAGAAAGGGGGAAAAGGGGGGTTAGTCCACCCCCTTAATTCAGATAAATGGGTTTTTCATGCAGAATCATTCGATTTGCTCCGAATTTGGTATACCGGTTTATTATGTTAAGGAACTTCCCTGATTAGTTTTGGGAGTTCATTGGTTAAGGATAAAGGGGGAAAAACGGGGTTTGTCCACACCCCACCCCCTTAATTCAGTTAAATGTGTTTTTCATGCAGAATGATTCGATTTGCTCCGAATTTGGTATACCGGTTTATTATGTTAAGGAACTTCCCTGATTAGTTTTGGGGGTTCATTGGTTAAGGGTAAAGGAGGAAAAACGGGGTTAGTCCACCCCCCTTAATTCAGATAAATGGGTTTTTCATGCAGAATCATTCAATTTGCTCCGAATTTGGTATACCGGTTTATTATGTTAAGGAACTTCCCTTAGTTTTGGGGGTTCATTGGTTAAGGATAAAGGAGGAAAAGGGGGGTTAGTCCACCCCCTTAATTCAGATAAATGGGTTTTTCATGCAGAATCATTCGATTTGCTCTGAATTTGGTATACCGGTTTATTATGTTAAGGAACTTCCCTGATTAGTTTCAGGAGTTCATTGGTTAAGGATAAAGGGGGAAAAACGGGGTTAGTCCACTCCCCCTTAATTCAGATAAATGGGTTTTTCATGCAGAATGATTCGATTTGCTCCGAATTTGGTATACCGGTTTATTATGTTAAGGAACTTCCCTGATTAGTTTTCGGAGTTCATTGGTTAAGGATAAAAGGGGAAAAACGGGGATAGTCCACCCCCCTTAATTCAGATAAATGTGTTTTTCATGCAGAATGATTCGATTTGCTCCGAATTTGGTATACCGGTTTATTATGTTAAGGAACTTCCCTGATTAGTTTTGGGGTTCATTGGTTAAGGATAAAGGGGGGGAAACAGGGTTAGTCCACCCGCCTTAATTCAGATAAATGTGTTTTTCATGCAGAATGATTCGATTTGCTCCGAATTTGGTATACCGGTTTATTATGTTAAGGAACTTCCCTGATTAGTTTTGGGGTTCATTGGTTAAGGGTAAATGGGGAAAAGGGAAGTTAGCCCGCCCCTCTTAATTTAGATAAATGGGTTTTTCATGCAGAATGATTCAATTTGCTCCGAATTTGGTATACCGGTTTATTATGTTAAGGAGCTTCCCTGATTCGTTTTGGCGATTCATTGGTTAAGGATAAAGGGTTAGTCCACCACCTTAATTTAGATAAATGTTTTTTTTTTTTTTTGCAAGATTATTCGATTTGCTCCAAATTTGGTATACCGGTTTATTATGATAAGGAGCTTTCCTGATTAGATTTGGAGGTTCACTGGTTAAGTATAAAGGGGGAAACGGGGGCTAATTCCCCTTCACTTATTTTTTTGAGTGGCATTATTCTTTAAAATAAGAGTATAATATACAATTAGTGTGAATAGTCTGTGAGCTCAATGCCATCAGTTTAGCTGGGCACTTTTCTTTTTTATTTAATATTATTCTTTTATTTGTTTATAAAGGAAGTATTAATTTCATTGTGCAAAAATAGTCAGAAACAAATACTGAACAGTGCTTGTTGCTTTATGTGCAAAATGTTTATTATTATTATTATGTATTGAAACCAGCACGTGATAAGATAAACTTTAAAAAAATCATCTGACATTCTTGAAAATCATTCTTGGGGACTATCCTCACTGCTGAGCGTAATACTGCTTCTTCCACTGCATGAATTCTGCGATATCTTCCAGTGCCCATATCACCACGCCTCGAAGCATAAAATGATCCACTGGCGCATAACTCCCGATGTAGACTCTCAAACGTTTGGAGATATAGCAGATTCCTACCCTGGAATCGTTCCATCCTTATAACAACCGCTCCATATCCTTGTGCAGCTCCATGCATGAAATACATGTCGGTAAACTCCGCATTGGTGTAATGACGCATGTTGCTCAAAATACGAGCGGAGAATGACGATTCAAGTCAGCGAAGCGTTTTCACCCGACCAACCCAACAGCTCCCTCTATTGCTTCAAAGTGGCCTTCCCGCACCCACATTCCTATTCGAAATCTGCTTACTTAGGTCACCTCTACCTGCCTTTACATTTTTGACATACAGTTCTGAACCACCCTGTATTTATTTGAGAATGGATAACATCCGAATAACCGATCTTCCGGGTAGTGAGAACTAATTAATCCATTATAAAGCTACTCGCAAACGTTTCAGAAACTTACGGGCAGCTAATAAAAAAATCACTTTTTATAAATTCTTCTTTAAATTTCGAAAATAAATTGTTTGATTTTTCTAAAGATAAAGAAACGCTTATCGGATTCTTAGATGACACGGAAGAGGTTATAGTATAATTTCGTTCGTGATTATAGTTCCTTTTCGTGGATTAAAAAAACATTTGTCTCTTTTTAGGTGCGTTCGTAATTATATAAATACGTAGCACATATAGTCGTCGTTTGGTCCGTCTGTCCGCATATAACAGAGCAAAAACTACTCAGCCGAATGGTCTGAAATTTTACATATATAATTGTTTCAAAATTTTATCGAGTCATTTCAAATTTTATGAAAATCGGATGCATAGTTTAATTACAGAGGCAGTCAAAATTTTCCGTTACATTACGGCCAATGGGAAAAAATTATTGCAAGTGCATTTTAATGATGTTACAGCCTTTTGAACAGCATGAAATGGATAGGCACATATGAAGTGCATTAAAATATACATTCAGTACACTATGTGGTGCAAAACATATTTATAAAACTAGTTATCGTACGAACGCACCTCATTTGCCAGGTTTGACGAGCAATTTCCAACTTGTTTACAGTGTAGGAGTACGGACATTATTTGTTTAAAAATGACGGATAATGTAGTGTATAAAGACGAATTTTTCTGACAGTGTAGCGTTCTTTATTTCGATATTTTAAACCGTGTTTGATTTGTCTAATATAGGGAAGTGGCTCTAATACTTATTAAATAAAAAGCTTTAAAACTGTCATTAATATTTGAAATTTCAAAGAACCAGATTAAGCTAAAAAGCTATAAAAGTGATAAAATACCTTTATTTAGATTAACGAACGGTTCATCGCACAAACGGTGACATTTTCAAAATCATTGTCTCATTTAGTATGCGAAAAGTAGATCCAATTCTATCAAACTAGTTATCAGAAGTTTATGAAAAACCTTTCAACGAAGAAGATGGAACAATACTTAAGGGGGTCCGAGACACAAAAATCTTCAAATTTAGCAAAAACATTTTATTTCATAAAACATTTCTCTGTTTTTCCTGCTTAAAATGACATTTAAATCATGTTTCTATCTGAATTAGAACAAAAAATATTAATTTTTTCGTTTTGGTTTGTTTTCAAAATCTAGCTTTCAAGCAATGGCTGTCATGGAAACGACTTCTTGTAAAAATGCGTTTTTCTTCATGATAGGTTTTTTTTCACCATTTCTCGTATTTAAATTCGTATAACTCAAGAACGGTTAAATATGCAGGGTTCAAACTTGGAACATATCTTTTTCAATTGTTTTACTTTAATTTTGATTCAGCATATTTGAAAAAAATATTTACTTTTGAAAATATGATTTTTTTTTTAATTTACACTACTTTTTTTTTAAATTTTTTCGTTAAATATTTTTAATTTTTTTATAAATTAATATTTTTAAAAATGCTGAATCAAAATTAAAACTTATATGTTTTCGTTTATTTAAATGGAAAAAAAATTAAATTCTATAAATAATATTTCGAGTTATAACGATTTTAAATGACCCCACATTTTTAATAAACTTTAAATTAAAAAAAATTTAAATTAATTATGAGAAGTTTCATCATGTGATTTTGTTTACAAATGATAAGGTTAACCATCACAAAAATTTTAGAATTTTACCTCAATAAATAAAAATTATTTTAAAATGTGTCCCGGACCCCCTTAAAACTAGAATCAAAGAACATATAGCAGACATCAAATACACTGGCCTCCAAAAGTTAAGGTACAGGGACTGGATGTTTTCGATTGCACATGGTTTGTCAAATATTTACCAACATTACTGACGAATTGTTCTTGAACATCTGGGATGTAAAGAACATGTCTGATTTCATATTTCTCGATGAAGATTTAGTCGGGCCGACAATTAGAGGGCTAATTAAAAATTTAATGATAAGATAATATTTGCGATCAGCTATGCAAAAAAAAAAAAAAAAATGCTGGAAACGGTTTGTCACTGCTTTAAATGACTATTTGGGTCCTGTTCAACGTTTGTATGCATTTGTGTAAGCATATCACTCAAACTCGTAAAGATGTTAACGTTTTTGTGAAAAATTCAAAAGTTTTTTGTTTATAGCATACAGAGTTTTCAACCAAATTTAACACAACTTTCCGAAAACCTGACAAAGAACAGTAGCAACAGTACACTTCAATTAAAACATAAATATATTGAATATTTGACGAGATATGGGCACTTGTATGAAATAATTTTTAACTGCTCATGCGTGGAAGATTTCAAAATTTTTATTTCATAATTTGGTAGTCAGCTATTTAGGGCAATTTATCTAAAATATCCTGTCAAATATCGAGAAATTTCTCAAAGATAGGGGCGATATAGTGAGTTGCTTTCTAAAAATAGCTTTATTATAAGGGTTTTTCCACAACTTTTCAACAAACTCACTGTATCTTTCTGAGTTTTCACAATATTTGACTGGACTTTTTACAGAAGTTACTCAAAATAGCTGGCTTCCAAATTATGAAACAAAAAGTTTGAAATCACACGCATGCGCAGTTAAAAATTATTTCATACAGGTGCCAATATCTCATCAAATATTCAATATATTCATCTTTTAATTGAAATGTACTGTTGCTACTGTTCTTTGTCAGGTTTTCGGAAAGTTGTGTTTAATTTGGTTGAAAAAACTCTGTATGCTATAAACAAAAAACTTTTGAATTTTTCACAAAAACGTTAACATCTTCACGAATATGAATGCTATGCTTACACAAATGGATACAAACGTTGAACAGGACCCAAATAGTCATTTACCACAGTGACAAACCATTTCCAGCCTTTTCTGTTACATAGGTGATCGCAAATATTATTTTATTATTAAATTTATTATTAGCCCCCTAATTGTACCCCCCGATAAATCTTCACCGAGAAATATAAAATCAAACATGTTCTTTACATCCTAGAAGTTCAAGAACAATTCGCCAATAATGTTGGTAGATATTCGACAAACCGTGTACAATCGAAAGCATCCAGTCCCAGTACCTTAACTTTTGGAGGCCAGTGTGCAACAGGAGAACTACAGCTTTGGCCAGATTATGCCGCAGAGAACCTTTACAGATCGATTTTAAAAATAGCAGAATAATTTATCCGTCAAGATTTTATTTGCCGTACATTATCTGGGAGTCAATAGAGATATTTTTACGTGAGGATATTTGCAATGATTCAGTGTCCCTTCAGTTACCTAAAATTTGGATGGAGATGCTATGCAGTTTTAGTAACAATAATAAAAATTAATCCACTCTCACAAATATCCAATTTCATTTTATTTTATGTTTGCACTGATTTTCAATATGCATGAAGTCTCATGACATTATTTACAAAGTTCTTGTTTTTAAAATTTTTTCGAAAATATTTCTGTCAAGAATGATTTTGAAAATGTCACCGTTTGTGCGGTGAAACGTTCATCAATCTAAATAAAGGTATTTTATCACTTTTATAGCATTTTTAGCTATGTCTGTTTCATTATAAGTGACTATCATACAGAGGTGTGAAAATATTAGAATAATTGTGAAATTTACAATAAAATCTTGTCATATTAAAAAATAATACATTATTAAAAAAATATTGTTACATTTAATATTTAGTGTACATCCCCTTGTTTTTTATTAAAGATTCCGTCTTGGCATACTTTGTATGAGGTTTTGGCAATTAATTTGTATTTCGTTGTTATGGTGCCAAATTTGAATGAGTCATTCTATCGGACCATTCTTGTTTGTGATGGTTCATTTCTTTAATCTTTTCTTTACAATGGCCCAAAGATTCTCTATCGAGTTCATATCTGGACTGTTTCCTGTCCATGGAAGTGTTTTCGTTAATTAAAAATTAAAGAAATGCAACATCACAAACAAAAATGGTCTGATAGAAAGAATCATCCAAATTTGGCATCATGACAACGAAATACAAATTAATTGCCAAAAACAAAAACTCATACAAAGTATGACAAGACGTATCGAATCTTTAATAAAAAACAAGGGGATGCGCACTAAATATTAAATGCATGAATATTTTTAAAATAATGATTATTTCTTTAATATAACAAGATTTTAACGTAAATTTCAAAATTATTCTAATAATTTTCACACCTCTGTACATATTGTTATACTTGAACCATTTAATTTAAATAATTTACTTTAGCTATTGTTTCAATTACTTTTTTTCAACTTTCAGGTATCAGAAAGCCAGGGAAACATTTCTCACTACTAAAGGATTGGAATTTGTTGTACTATGGACAGAACGAAGATTTCAACTTTCTATTCCTGGAGTACTAACATTTTATTTTATCAAAAATATATTTTGTCACACATTTATCTAATAATCTAAAATTTTAAATTTTTATAGCACGTAGTAAAAAAAAAACTACCGTCAACCGTACTTTGGTCCTTGCGGTGGTTACTTTGGTTCATCCCATAAAAAAAAGGTTTTATTCTTTGTATTGAACAAACAATACAACATAATTTGGAGCTTTTGCCCTTGAAAAATATTTTATACTCTACTATAGGGTATTTGAATAGTTTGGGGGTAATTTAAATTTTTTTAGTGGCAAGACTGGGTGTGTTTGTAAACAACTGTTTTCGTGTGTAAATTTTAACTCTCCAAACTTTCTATACTGAAATAATCTGGATAAGAACTACAAATAAGATAAGTGTCAAAATATTACCTTTAGTAACTTGTGACCCATGTGTGATCATAGTTTTCCCTTTAACTTTTTATTTTGACAGAAAATTTTTACATTTTCATAAAGCTAACATGGAAACTAGTAGTTCGGGGCTAATTTGTGTCAGGACTTTTTTGGTCCGAAAATAGCCATAATTACTTAGAAATGCCTTTTATACAACAAGATCTCTTAAAACATGGTTTAAGTAACATTTGTTTCAAATGTTATTGTGGCAAAATGTTACACTAATTGTTTTTGTTTCATTTGCTTAGAATAACATGACGAAAACTGTTTCTCGTTTCTTTAATATTAACAATTGGTTTATTGTGTTTAAAAGTTAGAAAAAAAAAACATTTGTTTATCGAGTTTGAAGTGTTAATTTATTAACAAATGCTATTGAAAGGGGGTTTCAATAAAAATGTATTCATTTACGTATGAAATTTATTCATTTTATATGAAACTAAGTGAATGACCAAAGAAGCCCCCTGCACGGGCTACTTTGTTCCAAAACTTTAAAAATAGTTAAAAAATAAAAAAATAAAAGATTTCTTCTTTAAAACCATGCAGTTTGCTTCATTGTTTCATGTTAATTGTTTACAACTCCATTTCGACGTTGAAAAATCACATATAATACTTTTTAATAATGGAAATGTGAGTGGAACCAGGGAAAAGTGGCCCAAAGTAGCCCCGGTTGACGGTAACCTTATTGTAAATTAGAAATAATGACTGATGATTGTGCTAACTACGGGAATATAAAAACTCCCCCTAAAAGTTACCTACCTGACAATGTAGATACCATGAAACTCCGTTTAGCAGAATGGTCAGTTATAAGCGTTCGTAATAAAATACCCATTTGTATTTTTTGTATCGGTCACCTGCAAGAAAAGTGACACAACTTGTAAAAATTCATTTTGCGTTTTATTCCACTAACTTGCAAACACCGCGGCTTTGCTCGCGTAATAGTTGAAATATGCCAAGTGATATGCATATGTCTAAATAAAAGAAATTATACTTTTAGGAATAATTCAGAAATTACTATTTAAAACACAGTTTGACTAAACCTCATTATTACACTGCATTAGGCAGAAATGAGACTTAAATTAATAAAAAGAACTGCAATAAATAAATGATAATTTAGAAAATATTTTGAAGCTTTTATGCTCATTTCATACGCTCATTTCAGTATTCATTTGAAGTTTTGAATAAACCGTTCTTAGTACGCATTTACATCTAAAAATTAACATGAGAAAATAAAACAATTTCTTTCAAGCCCAAATATTATTTACTACATTTTAGTGCTTGTAAAAAATATATAATACATTTATCTTGTTTTTAATTTTTTAGTCAAACAGCCCTTCTTATTTTACATTTCTTTTATTCTTAATTTTTTAGTCTTATAGTGCTTTATAGAAACTTTAATATTTAATGTTAAACTTTTCATCCCCCCCCCCCCTTGCATATTGTGCAAAGTATAGGGCAGATAGTGCAAAATAATAGACAATTTGGCACTTTTACAGTATAGTGACCTTGGCGTTTTTTTAAAAAGCTGGTGTAATTCGGGCATCAGAAAGTGAGATTTATTGTCAAATCATATAAACAGCTAGGAAAACAAACTTGATGAGCTTTTTTGTCTGTTTATATATGTATTTTATATGTGCGTTACTGTTGTTTTTTATGTACAAATTACTTCTGTTTCTGTATAAAATTAGATAAATGGCTTCTTCATGTCATATAAATTATATAAACATTGAAAAAAAAAAATGCGTGTGTATATAAAATGAAACAGTGAACATGCTCTCAGAAAATATGTTGCCAAATTTCTTTCTTCGCCAAAGCCCCCAAAGTGGAAAAGTACCGAGAATTTAATTGTTGTATCCGGCTATATAAAGTGCGGTACTTTTCGAATATAGGAGCCTTGGCGTACTTTTTTAAAGTTTGCATAATTTGGGCTTCAGAAGTGAGATTTTTTGCCAAATGCTATAAACAGATATGAAAACAAAATTAATGAACTTTTAAGTTTATTTATATAATCTATAAACGTTTTATTTATATCTATATTATTGTTGTTTTTTTTATATGCAATTTACTTCTGTTTGTATGCAAAAATAGTTAAATGGCTTCTTTATATTAAATAAATTGTATAAATATAGAACAAATTTTGATGAGAAAAATTGACTTGTGTATATGAAACAGTGAATAATATGCTAGAAAATATGTTGCCAAATTTCCTTGTCTCTATCTCGCCAAGACCCCTGTACTGGAAAAGTACGTAAAGCACATTAAAATTGAGCAGTTAGGAGCTCAGACAGTTCAGCGCCGTCTATTGATGGCTGAGTTATTAGTAGCATCGGGATGAAGGTGTAAAGACGTACATTTTCGCATATTACACTTTAAATTCTCATCCATAGATTAAAAAAAACACCTCTAAAAGCAGCGTGGAGTTTAAAGTAAATTGCGGTGACCTCGATTATGAAAGATTATTGGTTTAAAATGGAAATTCGCCAAATTAACCAGCTATCGCCAAGTTGGTTTCATAAATGACAACTTATTTTTTTGCTAAATTTGGCGATATTTCGCCAAGTTGGTCAACATTTGACACTACTGTAGTAACCCTGCATTAGTATTTTTTAACCAGTACTCATTACAATGAGGCGATCCTACTGGAATTGTGAGGGACGCACATAGACTTGGATCTGATATAAATAGATAAAGTGAATGTATAGATTATATGAGGACCCCAGAAGCCAAAGAGTAAAGTGATAAAATTGAAAAATCGGAGCTACGCGCACAGGCTATCTGGAAATAAGGCTATTTGTTTTTAGGTAAAGAAATACAAGTGATTTTCTAATTATGTGCCGCGTTCTAGAGGTTAACTACTAAAGCTCTTTAAACTACTTAATTACTTAACACTTTAATCTCTACTTAAAGTTTAAAAAAAATAATGTTCTCCACTTTTTTTTCAACAGTTATTGAAATAAGAGTTCAAAGACCGCTATGAAATAAGCAACTGTTTCAAAATTTAAGTCAGTCAATTATTATTGATGTTCCATCTTTGAACTCAATTTATTCCAAATATAAATTTTGTCTTAATACTTAGAAAATTTTCCAGAGAGAAACATTCGCCTTACATACAATATTTCAAAGGAAAATCAAATTTCAAATTAATTGCTTAAGGATGTTCTCAAATCCAAAAGGGCATCTTTCTGATATAAGTTTTAATTTATTTTTGTTCGAAAATGCAGGAAACTAGCTGGTGTTGTGGATCAGAAACTGTGTAATTGAGCTGTTTTTCCATTTTTTTTTTTTTTTTTTTTTTTTTTTTTTTTTGCAAACGCAAAAGATCTTTCAGAAAATTGTGTCAAAGTGGGCGTTTTGAGCCGAATTTCCGCGCGAAGAGAGAAAGAGCGCTCAAGAGCTAGCGAAAAACGTGTTTGTCACGTGATCGAATTTGCTTATAACTCAATAGGTAATTGATTGATCAAAAAATGGAAAAAACAGTTCAATTTCAAATCGCTTCCATGGCCAGGCTTTCCAATTTTATATCTTTCCGTTAAAAAATGAATTTGTAAACATGTCAAAACGTTTTGCGCTTGTTGAGCAGAGCAGGTGAGAACAGCCTTAAAAGGCGCAAAGCCAATATAGTGAAAAAAATTCCATGTATGGCGGTTGGGTATCGTTCCATGTGGTTTAGTCGGACGAATGTCTGTGGGCTATACTGATGGCCCGGGTTCGAGTCCGAGCACGGAAGCATTTTCACTAGGTTGGCTTTGCGCGTTTTAAGAAATTAATTTGATTTTCATTTGAAATTTATTTTGTTATTTGTATCCCTTGTCTTCTGGGCTCCTCATATACATGTCTGCACTAAAATATTCGAATATTTTTCGTACTATTCATGATAATTGCAGAATTCGGGTTTTCAAATGTGTTGTGCATTGTCTAAATTGTTTATATAGACATCTTTTGCTTCAATAAATTGTAAAAATTTGTTACAGTAATCTGAACGTGTTGGAAAGTGTTTCATAATCTATTCTGGACGCATGAAATGTATTTTTTTATTGTTTGTTTCAAATATTTATGTTTGACTTCTTTAATTATAGGGTTTTGTGTCCGGTGAGCATCGTTACGAGGTTATAAGAGCTATGTTTAAAGCCCAGTACACAGGTAGTGCAGTGTGGATGGACTCTACGACAGTTTCAGAAGTAAGTTCGAAAGGAAATATAAAATATTAATTCATAGATTTTTTTTTTCCAGAGAGAAACATTCCCCTTGCATACAATATTTCAAAAGAAAATCAAATTTCAAGTTAATTGCTTAATAGTCGCAAAGGCCAACCTAGTGAAAAAGATTCCATGCCGGGACTCGAACCCGGGCCATCAGTATAGCGCACTGAAGAAATATTGTATGCAAGGGGAATGTTTCTCTCTGGAAAAACGCCAGTGCGCTATACTGATGGCCCGGGTTCGAGTCCCGGCATAGAATCTTTTTCACTAGGTTGGCCTTTGCGCCTATTAAGCAATTAATTTGAAATTTGATTTTCTTTTGAAAAGGAAATATTAAATATTATACATAGATAATAGATAGCACTTTTCCGTTAAAGCTGAAAATGAGGAATTTTGGCTACTGACCAGTAGTTATTTTTCAGTAGCCATCTGCTGGTCATTTTACAGGTTTCACCTTTTTAAAATTTCTTTTTATATTTCATGATAATTCACAAAATTAGAAGAAACTAGTCAGACTTGCCAATCCCAAAACGCTCTTCTATCTCATACATATTAATACCTCCAAATTCGCTATGACAATGACAAAATGAAATGGCGATCTATATCATTATGAGGATTTTAAAGATATGAAATTCCGTGCATTAGTTCTTGACATAGGATTATCACTAAAATCGTGGAAATCCAGCATAGCAGCGACAACTATTGGGTGATTTGTACCAAAACTTAATCAGCAACAACATATATAAACGTCTAACTGAATCTGAAGCTTGATGAAAATCCTTGAATTATTTTTTGAGATATTGTGTTATTTTAGAGCTATTGTGAAAATCGTGTAAGGGCGAATAACATCAAAACCTAATAAGCAACAACTTCCGTACACGTCTAAATGTAAGTTGGGTTGATTTTTGACGGCCAATTATCTAAACGAGGGATATAGGCCCAGGGGGGGGGGAATGCCCTCCGTGAGGGGTCTTTCTAAGGGAACCTAATCCGTATTTACGCATGGAAATCCACGGCTCGAAGAAAACCACGAAAACTCCGAACGATTAGGCCGACGGGCTCGATTGGGTTCGAAGCCGGCACCTCCCCGTCTACCAGCTTCAAGAGCAGAAGCTCTCGGCCACTGGTGGGGTCCCCATTGGATTTCGAGTCCAACACCTTTACCACTCGGCCACGACTGCCACGACTGCTTGCGAAAAGGGCTAATTTAATTTCCAGAAGCTGAGAAAAGAAACTAATGAATTTCTCAATATATAAAAATTAAAAAATGCAATCCTTTAATATTTTGAAGCCATCAACTTTTCAAATATTTTTTTCTACTCCAGAATAAACTGTAAAATAACAGTACATCGATTGCAGCTGGGAGGATTCGAACCTGCGCGGGGAAACCCCATTGGTTGTTTGATTTTGTGACGGCCGATTATCTACACTAGTAAACCCCATTGGATTTCAAGTCCAACGCCTTAACCACTCGGCCACGACTGCTTGCAAAAGTGGCTAATTTAATTTCCTGAAGATGATAAAAGAAACTAATGAATTTCTCAATATATAAAAATTAAAAAATGCAATCTTTTAGAATTTTAAAGGCATCAACTTTTGAAATATTTTTTTCTACTCTAGAATAAAGTAAAAGGTAACAGTACGTTGATCGCAGTCGGCAGGATTTGGACCTGCGCGAGGAAACCCCAATGGATTTCCAGTCCAACCTCTTAACCACCCGGCCTCGACTGCTTGCGTAAGAGCATAATTTAATTTCCAGAAGATTAGAAAAGAAACTAATGAATTTCTCAATATATAAAAATTAATAACTTAATTAAATCTCTCTATTCTAAAAAAAAGTAACTACCGCCGCCGCCGCCGGTTTTGAATTTTTTGTGACCGGAGGTCTTTCTTCGTCAATATTGAGAAAAATAATGCATACAAAAATATGAAAATCAGTGGTTGTATACAGAAATGTTTGATAAACACGCTGATGCAGACAGTTTTCAAATCGAAGAACTATTTTAAGAGATATTTAATGCTAAAGTTGGACAAAATCGTTCCACTAAAAAAGTTTTATAGCAGCAAAAACTATACATGGCAGTGTAATCATTTTTAGATCATTTTATGCGTTAGAATTTGCCGGAGTGCAGATTGCATTAATTTTTTTATTTTGACTAATTTTTTCAGGTTTTATTTCTATTTTAAATTCAAATTTTCAGCATATCTAGAGATATTTTTTACAGATTTCAGAAAATTGTACTAATTTAAACTGTTGCCAACTGTATAAAAAGCGCAAGCAATAATGTTTGCTTCAAATTAAAAATTTATTTACACGTGACTATTATAAACAGGAAAAAAACTTTCAAATTAGAATTAAATAATTATGTATAAAAAGCAGGAACTTATTAAAAATTACGTCATAAAAAGTACACACGTGAATTTTAAAAGAGAAAGGATATTGTAAAATAATAAATTCATTAACATGCGTTAGAAGTCTTAGGAGAAATTACGTCATATTTACGTCACATTATAGTTATTACATAAAATGAACACAAAACAATATTGCAAAAAACTTTAAATTTAGAAATTGCGCTAGAGATTTATTTAATATTTTGAGAGGATATTTTCAACTATTTTTGTTAGGAAACCGCAAATAATATTTCATTGCTAATAAAAGTACTTTCACGCGATTATTTAAAAGAGAAAGAATAGCTTGGTAAAAATTACGTCAGATTAAAAATGATTAATTTAAAATGTCTCATTTAAAAGAACTTTCTTTTCGCTTTGTTAAAAAATACCAGGAGACAAAGACTCTGTTTACTTAATTCCTTTTATATTAGCTTATTTTGAAATGTTGTTACACGTGTCTACGTTATCAAGTTATTTTTATTTCGACGTTTTATTTGTATTTTTATTAATGTTGTACGAATTTATTTGTTCTTTCGTTATTTAAAATAAAAATTATGACAATTTGTATAATTTGGCGAGTGGTTTGGCGATTTATATAATTTGGTGAAATTGGTCGACGGGATAATCAAGTAGTACCGCAGCGGATTTGGCGTTAAAATTTCCCAATCAAAGAGAAATGAATAGAAATTCGTTTATAGGGAGATCGCCACTGTTTTTTAAATTATAATTCAATCTTTCGAAATCTTTTTAAAGCCGATCAAATTAGCGTGTATTTAGAGCCTGCGGTGTGTGGACGGGGGTTGGCGAGCGTAGCTCGTAGGGGGCCGAGCCCCCTAGTTTAAAAAATCAAAAAACCCGACAGCGAAAAAAACGAACTACAGTCAAACCCCGTTAATACGCGCCCTGCTTTCTACGCGAACCCACTTAATACGCGAATTTTCTTCGGTCCCTTGAAATGCGCCTATCTTATGTATATAAAAAAAACCCCTCTTAATACGCGAACCCGTTTAATACGCAAAATTTTATCGGTCCCAGGCAAGAAAAACCTACGTTTAATACGCGAATGATCTTATTCGAAACAGATGAGGTTTTAGAGGGAATATTTTCCCAAGCTTTTTGTACGACAATTCTTTAAACTATGAAAGTTTTTTTTTTCTCTCAAAATTTAATGCAACCATGAATAGCTTTATTAAAATATCCATTTCAACCTCTTCTGATTAAAGGAAAATTCTTTCTCGGCCTCGATTACTTCGCATTGTAAAACAAACCAGGAAGAGAAAAGAGAAATTTTTTTACTGTTAATGAGCGCGTTGTAAAATAAACACTTCCCATTTGCTGTCTGGTCAGTTCTGTAGTATCTTACAAAGGAAAAGGGTCGCTTATCGCTCCCGGTAGGATCTATTCTATGATATCCATTTGTGCTTTTAAAATTATAATCTAGTCTATACTATGAGGGTTGGTTGGTTGGGTTTGTGACGGCCGATTATCTACACTAGGGATATAGGCCCGAGGGGGAGTGCCCTTCGTGGGTGTCTTTCTAAGGGAACCTAACCCGTATTAACGCATGGAAATCCATGGTTCGAAGAAAACCACGAAAACTCCGAACGATTAGGCCGACGGGCGCGATTGGGATCGAACCCAGCACTTCCCATCTACCAGTTTCGAGAGCAGAACCTCTCAGCCACTGGTGGGGCCTATACTATGAGGGAAGGAGCAAAACGTATTAAAAGAAAGGCTCTCTCCATCACTGAGATCAGATCATCAGTACGATGCCCCAGAATGTCTCGAATAAGTCTGCGTTCGCCAAAGAAAGAGGCCTATCGGAGTCAACTTTAAGAACTTTGTTAAAGAAGAGGCATGCCATCGTTAACCAAGCTGTTGTTGGGGAACAAAGAATAAGAAAATAAAAACCACCAAGTTTAAGGACATGGGGAAGGCAGTATTCGAATGGTTTGTTCAAGCGCGCTCTACGAATATCCGAATAAGCGGAAATCCAAGATAAAACTTCTGAAGTCGAGGCAAAATTGTGGTTGCTAGATTTCAATTCCTCAAATAGATGGATGGATTGATTTAAAGCTTGCCACGGAATAAAATTCAAGTAAGTGTGCGGCGAATCAGCTGCTGTCAACAATAAAGGCATCAATTGTGGGAAAATAAATGTACTTCCGTAGCTTGTGAAAAACGACTCAACCCGCGATATTTAAAACGTGAAAGAATTTAGCTACATGAAAGGAGAATCATGACATGGGGGTAAACTATTGACCATCTTACTCTTATGCTTGGTATCAACCCTGAAGGATCAGACAAGTTAAAGCTATTGGTCATAGTGAAATCACGCAAACCGTGATGTTTTAAAAATGTCAAGAATCTTCCCTTTCTGTGCGGAAGTCAGCGCAGAGCGTGAATGACGGGCAACCTTTTTCAACAGGGGTTCGTAATTTTGTCCGGCGTATGGGAAAAGAATCTTGCCATGCTTTATTGCTTACGGACAACTGCCCTGCTCTTCCAAAAGATAACGAAGGTCGGAAGAATGTTCAAGTAGAATTTCTACCTCCAAATTCGACCAGTGTCACTCAGCCTATGGGCCAAGGAATAATTAACAGTGCCAAAGTAAATTAAAAGAATCGTCTCGTACGACAATACTTTCACCATATGGAACATGGCAACAACCCTTCTTGCTATGAGTTTCGTTCTATTACAGTACCTCGACGCTATGCACATGCTTACCGCATTATGGGGGAGTGTCACACCGACGACGCTTGCAAATGGTTTTTGCAAAGCGGATTTTGGAAGTAGGAAGGAGCTTATGGGGCCAGAATTAAAGCAGTGCTGTGATAGATTTGTGACAGTGGATGAGACGTGGCTACATCACTGTGATCCTCAGTCCAAACGACAGTAGACACGTCTCATTCCCTGTCACCCCCAACTCCCCCTTTCAAGCTAGGGGCGATCTCTCAAAAAATGTGTTAATATATCAGCTACAATTATGAAATTAAGCACATAAACATCTAAGACATTAAGCTTAAATATTTCGCATCAACCATCGCAGTACAAATATTTTATATACACTCGGGACAATAATTATTGAAACAACCTTGTACATAATAAATCTAAATTTGAATAGGCTTATAGGATTTTTACCTAAGACAATAACACTTAACCCGCAAGGACGAGCGCCACGAAAAGTCACACGAGAACGGGCATGGGGTGTCAGCACACCCCAAACATATTAAATGGCATATATACGAAAAAACACTTTAGAATTCTGTCTGTTAGTGAAATTCATGACAATTACCCTCTTTCTCGTGAAAAATGATAACTGAAATGTTAAATTATAGTTAATTTTAAAAATTAATAAACAATAAATTAAAAGCACTCAACGACAGCAGACGAATATTTTCGAGCGAGGGTTGTCAAAACACCATATAAAAATGGAATCCATATAAAAATGGAAAATTGCAATCTTTTAGAATTTTGAAGGCATCAAATTTCCTAATATTTTTTTCTATTCCAGAAACACCAAAAATTAACAGCATATTAATCGCAGTCGGCAGGATTCGGACATGCGAAGGGAAATCCCCTTTGGACTTCGAGATCCAACGCCTTAACCACTCGGCCACGACTGCTTGTCGTAAATAGGAAATTTAATTTCCAGAAGATTAGAAAAGTAACTAATGAATTTTTCAATATATAAAAATAAAAAAATGCAAGGCTCTAAAAGTGATGGAGCATAGAGTACGCCATACCTGTCACTATGTATGTTTTTAACGGTTAATATCTCGGCTAATTACCGACGATTTTTTATGAAATTCATGATCAACAATGCTTTTATACTTCTGCTACGATAGGTACCTCTAGCGCTGCTCAACGCTTTTGCTGAATGCCCGTAAATCGTAATTTCAGAGTAACGGAAAAATGCGATTTTCTCAAAAACCAAGTGACCTATGGCAATCGCTATAATTCTCCTGCAAGGTTTAAACTAACGTCTACTATCTCTAATTTTTTCAGAATTTTAGTTTCAGTAGATTCGGAATTAGATGGGAGGGAACATATTTCTGCACTACATTTTCGACCATAACTTTGAAAATATAATACCGAAAAATAAAAGAAATGTATTTTTGAGTTCTTCATTTTGAAAGACCTATCCAATGATAGGTCACTCAATAGGGGGCGTAAAAATTTTTTTTCGTGTCTACCGCCATTTGAATTTATAAAAACAAAACCTAGCCTATAACCATCGGACGGTTAAGACGAATCGATAGAGACCTCATTCTTTAAAATCCATCCAGCCGTTAGGATGTTTCGAGGGTATAAAGAAATCCACATACCCAGATACGCGTGAAACACATAACACTTCTTGGCAGTCGGGTAAAAAATGTCATCCTTTAGAATTTTAAAGGCATCAACTTTTCAAATATTTTTTAATACTCCAGAATAAACAATAAAAACAAAACAGAATGTTGATCGCAGTCGGCAGTACTCGACATTGCGCGGGAAAACCCCATTGGATTTCGAGCCCAACGCCATAACCACTCGGCCACGACTGCTTGCAAAATAGCCTAGTTTAATTTCCAGAAGATGATATAAGAAACTAATGAATTTCTCAATATACAAAAATGAAGAAATGTAATCCTTTAGAATTTTTAAACCATCAACTTTTCAAATATTTTATTCTACTCCAGAATAAACTATAAACGAACAGAACTTTGATCGCAGTCGGCAGGATTCGAACCTGCGCGGGAAAACCCCGTTGGATTTCGAGTCCAACGCCATAACCACCCGGCCACGACTGCTCGCAAAAGAGCCTAATTTAATTTCCAGAAGATGATATAAGAAACTAATGAATTTCTCAATATACAAAAATGAAGAAATGTAATCCTTTAGAATTTTTAAAGCATCAACTTTTCAAATATTTTATTCTACTCCAGAATAAACTATAAAATAACAGAACTTTGATCCCAGTCGGCAGGATTTGAACCTGCGCGGGGAACCCATTGGATTTCGAGTCCAAGGCATTAACCACTCGGCCACGACTGCGTGCCAGAAAAACCTAATTTAATTTCCACAAGATGATAAAAGAAACTAATGAATTTCTCAATATATTAAAATAAAAATACAATCTTTTATAATTTTAAAGTTCATCAACTTTTCAAATATTTTATACTACTCCAGAATAAACTATAAAATAACAGAACTTTGATCGCAGTCGGCAGGATTCGAACCTGCGCGGGGAAAACCCATTGGATTCCGAGTCCAACGTTTTAACCACTCGGCCACGACGGCTTGCAAAAGAGCCTAAATTAATTTCCACAAGATGATAAAAGAAACTAATGAATTTCTCAATATATAAAAATAAAAAAATGCAATCTTTTATAATTTTAAAGTTCATCAACTTTTCAAATATTTTATTCTACTCCAGAATAAACTATAAAATAACAGAACTTTGATCGCAGTCGGCAGGATTCGAACCTGCGCGGGGAAACCCCATTGGATTTCGAGTCCAACGTTATAACCACTCGGCCACGACTGCTTGCAAAAGAGCCTAATTTAATTTCCAGAAGATGATATAAGAAACTAATGAATTTCTCAATATACAAAAATGAAGAAATGTAATCCTTTAGAATTTTTAAGGCATCAACTTTTCAAATATTTTTTTCTACTCCAGAATAAACTATAAAATAACAGAACTTTGATCGCAGTCGGCAGGATTCGAACCTGCGCGGGAAAACCCCATTGTATTTCTAGTCCAACGCCATAACCACTCGGCCACGACTGCTTGCAAAAGATCCTAATTTAATTTCCAGAAGATGATATAAGAAACTAATGAATTTCTCAATATACAAAAATGAAGACATGTAATCCTTTAGAATTTTTAAGGCATCAACTTTTCAAATATTTTTTTCTACTCCAGAATAAACTATAAAATAACAGAACTTTGATCGCAGTCGGCAGGATTTGAACCTGGGCGGGAAAACCCCATTGGATTTCGAGTCCAGCGCCATAACCACTCGGCCACGACTGCTTGCAAAAGATCCTAATTTAATTTCCAGAAGATGATATAAGAAACTAATAAATTTCTCAATATACAAAAATGAAGAAATGTAATCCTTTAGAATTTTTAAGGCATCAACTTTTCAAATATTTTATTCTACTCCAGAATAAACTATAAAATAACAGAACATTGATCGCAGTCGGAAGGATTCGAACCTGCGCGGGGAAACCCCATTGCATTTCGAGTCCAACGCCTTAAACACTCGGCCACGACTGCTTGCAAAAGAGCTTAATTTAATTTCCAGAAGAGGACGTAAGAAACTAATGAATTTCTCAATATATAAAATGCAATTCTTTAAAATTTTAAAGCCATCAACTTTTCAAATATTCTTTTCTACTCTAGAATAAAGTATGGGTTGGGTTGGGTTGATTTTTGACGGCCAATTATCTACACGAGGGATATAGGCCCGGAGGGAGTGCCCTCCGTGGGGTCTTTCTAAGGGAACCTAATCCGTATTAACGCATGGAAGATCCACGGCTCGAAGAAAACCACGAAAACTCCGAACGATTAGGCCGACGGGCGCGATTGGGATCGAACCCAGCACTTCCCGTTTACCAGCTTCGAGAGCAGAACCTCTCGGCCACTGGTGGGGCATATATATATATACAAAATTGAAGAAATGTAATCCTTTAGAATTTTTAAGGCATCAACTTTTCAAATTTTTTATTCTACTCCAGAATAAACTATAAAATAACAGAACTTTGATCGCAGTCGGCAGGATTCGAACCTGCGCGGGGAAACCCCATTGCATTTCGAGTCCAACGCCTTAACCACTCGGCCACGACTGCTTGCAAAAGAGCTTAATTTAATTTCCAGAAGAGGACGTAAGAAACTAATGAATTTCTCAATATATAAAATGCAATTCTTTAAAAGTTTAAAGGCATCAACTTTTCAAATATTCTTTTCCACACTAGAATAAAGTATGAGATAACAGTTCGTTGATCGCAGTCTACAGGATTCGAACCTGCGCAAGGTAACCCCATTGGATTCCCAGTCCAACCTCTTAACCACCCGTCCACGACTGCTTGCGTAAGACCTACTTTAATTTCCAGGAGATTAGAAAAGAAACTAATGAATTTCTCAATATATAAAAAATTAATAACTTAATTAAATTTCAAAAATCAAAAAACTCGACAGCGTAAAAAGCGAACTAATTATTTCTCATGAATGAGAAGCTATTTTTTTATATTACTTACCTATTATTTTTATTTACGTGTATTGATGACTTTTAAGTTGTGTTTTATTGTTAGTTCCTACCAAAAAAAAAAACTGTTTTGATGAGGCCTATAGCTGTCTATGACGGTTAGAGTTGCAGTAAAGCTAGAGATCCTACCTTCACAACTTCCAGGTTGTGTAATATTTAAACGGAGCTTCTGACTATAAAATATGAAACATCGTCTTCATTTTGAAAGACCTATCCAATGATAGGCCACTTAATAGGGAGCTTAAAAATTTTTTTCGTGTCTACCGCCATTTTAAATTCATAAAAACAAAACCTATCCTATACCCATCGAGCGATAGAGACCTCATTTATTAAAATCTATCCAGCCATTGGGATGTTTAGAGGGTATAAAGAAATCCACATACCCAGATATGCGTGAAACACATAACACTTCTCTGCAGTCGGGTAAAAAATGCAATCCTTTAGAATTTTAAAGGCATCAACTTTTCAAATATTTTTTAATACTCCAGAATAAACTATAAAAAAAAAACAGAATGTTGATCGCAGTCGGCAGTACGCGACACTGCGCGGGAAAACCCCATTGGATTTCGAGACCAACGCCATAACCACTCGGCCACGACTGTTTGCAGAAGAACCTAATTTAATTTCCGGAAAATGATATAAGAAACTAATGAATTTCTCAATATACAAAAATGAAGAAATGTAATCCTTTAGAATTTTTAAGGCATCAACTTTTCAAATATTTTGTTCTACTCCAGAATAAACTATAAAATAACAGAACTTTGATCGCAGTCGGCAGGATTCGAACCTGCGCTGGGAAACCCCGTTGGATTTCGAGTCCAACGCATTAACCACTCGGCCACGACTGCTTGCAAAAGCGCATAATTTAATTCGCAGAAGATGATAAAAGAAACTAATGAATTTCTCAATATATAAAAATTAAGAAATGCAATCCTTTGTCCAAGGAACCACTCGGCCATGACTGCGTGCCAGAAGAACCTAATTTAATTTCCACAAGATGATAAAAGAAACTAATGAATTTCTCAATATATAAAAATAAAAAAATGCAATCTTTTATAATTTTAAAGTTCATCAACTTTTCAAATATTTTATTCTACTCCAGAATAAACTATAAAATAACAGAACTTTGATCGCAGTCGGCAGGATTCGAACCTGCGCGGGGAAACCCCATTGGATTCCGAGTCCAACGCTTTAACCACTCGGCCACGACTGCTTGCACAAGAGCCTAATTTAATTTCCAGAAGATGATATAAGAAACTAATGAATTTCTCAATATACAAAAATGAAGAAATATAATCCTTTAGAATTTTTAAGGCATCAACTTTTCAAATATTTTATTCTACTCCAGAATAAACTATAAAATAACAGAACTTTGATCGCAGTCGGCAGGATTCGAACCTGCGCGGGAAAACCCCATTGTATTTCGAGTCCAACGCCATAACCACTCGGCCACGACTGCTTGCAAAGGAGCCTAATTTAATTTCCAGAAGATGATATAAGAAACTAATGGATTTCTCAATATACAAAAATGAAGAAATGTAATCCTTTAGAATTTTTAAAGCATCAACTTTTCAAATATTTTATTCAACTCCAGAATAAACTATCAGAACTTTGATCGCAGTCGGCAGGATTCGAACCTGCGCGGGGAAACCCCATTGGATCCCGAGTCCAACGTTTTAACCACTCGGCCACGACTGCTTGCAAAAGAGCCTAATTTAATTTCCAGAAGATGATATAAGAAACTAATGAATTTCTCAATATACAAAAATGAAGAAATGTAATCCTTTAGAATTTTTAAGGCATCAACTTTTCAAATATTTTATTCTACTCCAGAATAATCTATAAAATAACAGAACTTTGATCGCAGTCGGCAGGATTCGAACCTGCGCGGGGAAACCGCGTTGGATTTCGGGTCCAACGCCTTAACCACTCGGCCACGACTGCTTGCACAAGAATCTAATTTAATTTCCAGAAGATGATATAAGAAACTAATGAATTTCTCAATATACAAAAATGAAGAAATATAATCCTTTAGAATTTTTAAGGCATCAACTTTTCAAATATTTTATTCTACTCCAGAATAAACTATAAAATAACAGAACTTTGATCGCAGTCGGCAGGATTCGAACCTGCGCGGGAAAACCCCATTGTATTTCGAGTCCAACGCCATAACCACTCGGCCACGACTGCTTGCAAAGGAGCCTAATTTAATTTCCAGAAGATGATATAAGAAACTAATGAATTTCTCAATATACAAAAATGAAGAAATATAATCCTTTAGAATTTTTAAGGCATCAACTTTTCAAATATTTTATTCTACTCCAGAATAATCTATAAAATAACAGAACTTTGATCGCAGTCGGTAGGATTCGAACCTGCGCGGGGAAACCCCATTGGATTTCGGGTCCAACGCCTTAACCACTCGGCCACGACTGCTTGCAAAAGAGCTTAATTTAATTTCCAGAAGAGGACGTAAGAAACTAATGAATTTCTCAATATATAAAATGCAATTCTTTAAAAGTTTAAAGCCATCAACTTTTCAAATATTCTTTTCTACACTAGAATAAAGTATGAGATAACAGTACGTTGATCGCAGTCTGCAGGATTCGAACCTGCGCAAGATAACCCCATTGGATTCCCAGTCCAACCTCTTAACCACCCGGCCACGACTGCTTGCGTAAAACCTACTTTAATTTCCAGGAGATTAGAAAAGAAACTAATGAATTTCTCAATATATAAAAAATTAATAACTTAATTAAATTTCAAAAATCAAAAAACTCGACAGCGTAAAAAGCGAACTAATTATTTCTCATGAATGAGAAACTATTTTTTTATATTATTTACCTATTATTTTTATTTACGTGTATTGATGACTTTTAAGTTGTGTTTTATTGTTAGTTCCTACCAAAAAAAAAACTGTTTTGATGAGGCCTATAGCTGTCTATGACGGTTAGAGTTGCAGTAAAGCTAGAGATCCTACCTTCACAACTTCCAGGTTGTGTAATATTTAAACGGAGCTTCTGACTATAAAATATGAAACATCGTCTTCATTTTGAAAGACCTATCCAATGATAGGCTACTTAATAGGGAGCTTAAAAAAAATTTTCGTGTCTACCGCCATTTTAAATTTATAAAAACAAAACCTATCCTATAACCATCGAGCGATAGAGACCTCATTTATTAAAATCTATCCAGCCATTGGGATGTTTCGAGTGTATAAAGAAATCCACATACCCAGATATGCGTGAAACACATAACACGTCTTGGCAGTCGGGTAAAAAATGCAATCCTTTAGAATTTTAAAGGCATCAACTTTTCATATATTTTTTAATACTCCAGAATAAACTATAAAAAAAAAAAAAACAGAATGTTGATCGCAGTCGGCAGTACTCGACACAGCGCGGGAAAACCCCATTAGATTTCGAGCCCAACGCCATAACCACTCGGCCACGACTGCTTGCAGAAAAACCTAATTTAATTTCCAGAAGATGATATAAGAAACTAATGAATTTCTCAATATACAAAAATGAAGAAATGCAATCCTTTAGAATTTTTAAGGCATCAACTTTTCAAATATTTTATTCTACTCCAGAATAAACTATAAAATAACAGTACTTTGATCGTAGTCGGCAGGATACGAACCTGCGCGGGGAAACCCCATCGGATTTCGAGTCCAACGTTTTAACCACTCGGCCACGACTGCTTGCAGAAAAACCTAATTTAATTTCCAGAAGATGATATAAGAAACTAATGAATTTCTCAATATACAAAAATGTAAAAATGCAATCCTTTAGAATTTTTAAGGCGTTAACTTTTCAAATATTTTATTCTACTCCAGAATAAACTATAAAATAACAGAACTTTGATCGCAGTCGGCAGGATTCGAAGCTGCGCGGGGAAACCCCATTGGATTTCGAGTCCAACGCCTTAACCACTCGGCCACGACTGCTTGCAAAAGAGCTTAATTTAATTTCCAGAAGATGACGTAAGAAACTAATGAATTTCTCAATATATAAAATGCAATTCTTTTAAATTTTAAAGGCATCAACTTTTCAAATATTCTTTTCTACTCTAGAATAAAGTATGAGATAACAGAACGGTGATCGCAGTCTGCAGGATTCGAACCTGCGCCAGGTAACCCCATTGGATTCAAAGTCGAACCTCTTTACCACCCGGCCACGACTGCTTGCGTAAAACCTACTTTAATTTCCAGGAGATTAGAAAAGAAACTAATGAATTTCTAAATATATAAAAAATTAGTAACTTAATTAAATTTCAAAAATCAAAAAACTCGACAGCGTAAAAAGCGAACTAATTATTTCTCATGAATGAGAAACTATTTTTTTATATTACTTACCTATTATTTTTATTTACGTGTATTGATGACTTTTAAGTTGTGTTTTATTGTTAGTTCCTACCAAAAAAAAAAAAAAAAAAAAAAAAAAAAACTGTTTTGATGAGGCCTATAGGTGTCTATGACGGTTAGAGTTGCAGTAAAGCTAGAGATCCTACCTTCACAACTTCCAGGTTGTGTAATATTTAGACGGAGCTTCTGACTATAATATAGTCAATGAAACATCGTCTTCCTTTTGAAAGACCCCAGCAGTGGCCGAGAGGTTCTGCTCTCGAAGCTGGTAGACGGGAAGTGCTGGGTTCGATCCCAATCGCGCCCGTCGGCCTAATCGTTCGGAGTTTTCGTGGTTTTCTTCGAACCTTGGATTTCCAAGCGTTAATACGGGTTAAGTTTCCTTAGAAAGACCCCCACGAAGGGCACTCCCCCCACTTAGGGACTATATCCCTCGTGTTGATAATTGGCCGTCATAAACACAACCAACCAACCAATCATTTTGAAAGACCTATCCAATGATAGGCCACTTAATAGGGAGCTTAAAAAATTTTTTCGTGCCTACCGCCATTTTAAATTTATAAAAACAAAACCTATCCTATAACCATCGAGCGATAGAGACCTCATTTATTAAAATCTATCCAGCCATTAACATGTTTCGAGGGTATAAAGAAATCCACATACCCAGATACGCGTGAAACACATAACACTTCTTGGCAGTCGGATAAAAAATGCAATCCTTAAGAATTTTAAAGGCATCAAATTTTCAAATATTTTTTTCTACTTCAGAATAAACTATAAAAACAGTACGTTGATCGGAGTCAGCAGGATTCCAAACTGCGCGGGAAAACCGCATTGGATTTCGAGTCCAACGCCTTAACCACTCGGCCACGACTGCTTGCAAAAGCGTATAATTTAATTTCCGGACGACGGTAAAAGAATCTAATGAATTTTTCAATATATAAAAATTAAAAAATGCAATCCTTCAGAATTTTGAAGGCATGAACTTTTCAAATATTTTTTTCTACTCTAGAATAAACTGTAATATAACAGTATATCGATCGCTGTCGGAAGGATTCGAACCTGCGCTCGTACACCCCATTTGTTTCTGAGCCCAACACATTAACCACTCGGCCACGACTGCTTCCCGGAATAAAGTAAATTTAATTTCCAGAAGATTAGAAAAGTAACTAATGAATTTCTCAATATATAAAAATTAAAAAATGCAACCTTTTAGAATTTTGAAGGCAGCAAATTTTCAAATACAGTCGAAATTCCCTTTAACGAAGTCATTATTTAAACAAAGTTTTCTAATTAACGAAATTTTCTGCTGAACCTTGACTTTGAACGCCATTAACATGCAAATTAATCTCCATATTACGAAAAATATACTCTATATAACGAAGTTTATTTCACTTTCGTGAGTGTGCTACATTCACACGGAGAGGTTGCTGTTGCGATGAATGTATTAAATTTTTTCAACGGACTATATGAAAATGAAATTTCTATTTATTTAATCATTTATATTTAAAATAAAAAAAATAAAAAAATGCAATCTTTTAGAATTATAAAGGCATCAACTTTTTAAATATTTTTTTTATACTCCAGAATAAACTACAAAATAACAGTACTTTGATCGCAGTCAGCAGGACTCCAAACTGCGCGGGAAAACCCCATTGGATTTCGAGTCCAACGTCTTAAGAACTCGGCCATGACTGCTTGCAAAAGCGAATAATTTAATTTCCAGAAGACGATAAAAGAAACTAATGAATTTCGCAATATATAAAAATTAAAAAATGCAATCCTTCAGAATTTTGAAGGCATAAACTTTTCAAATATTTTTTTCTACTCTAGAATAAACTGTAAAATAACAGTACGTCGGTCGCTTTCGGCAGGATTCGAACCTGCGGAACCTCGCTTAACCCAGGGGAAGTCGCGCGTAAACCGGGTATGAACGATTTTTAGTTTGTCACCATTAAATGCAAATCATGCTCGTCACCTCATTCAGTTGGAGGCCCCACCAGTGGCTGAGAGGTTCTGCTCTCGAAACTGGTAGACGGTAGGTGCTGGGTTCGAACCCAATCGCGTTCGTCGTCCTAATCGTTCGGAGTTTTCGTGGTTTTCTTCGAACCTTGGTTCTCCAAGTGGTAATACGGGTTAGGTTCCCTTAGAAAGACCCACGAAAGGCATTCCCCCCTGGGCCTATGTCGCTCGTGCAGATAATTGGCCGTCATAAATACAACAACCAACCATTCAGTGGGAGATATATTTAAAAATTTTGCGATAAAGTAATTTGAAGATTACATTTCGAAAAATAGTGGTGACAATTGTAAAATCTGTACGCACCCTGGGTGTGTCATACACCACGTGAATTCTCCTGGGTTAACAAAAATCCGAAAAATTTTACGAACAATGTATTTTTTATAGGAAACCTGTAGAGAGTAATATTACAGACTTTGTTAAAGTTAAGGAATTTAAATACTGAGAAAAAAGAAAAAGTTACGCTACGCTTCAGTTTTTGCTTACCTCTCTTTATTATGGGCGTTTTTAAACATTATTATAAATAAATTTTTCTCATATGTCTACTTTGCATAAAAAAGGTTACCACCCGAATTAAAACACATTCTTCCAATATTTCTATTTTATGAGTATTTTTCATTTTATGCACGTGTATTTTATTATACAAATTTCATGAATTTGAGTTCATTTCTGTTTAAAGAATTTTCTTCATAACGAAATGTTTAAGTGTAAGGACGAGACTTCGTTAAATGAAAGTTTCACTGTACTTTTTACTACTCCAGAATAAACTAGGCCCCACCAGTGGCCGAGAGGTTCTGCTCTCGAAGCTGGTAGACGGGAGGTGCTGGGTTCGATCCCAATCGCGCCCGTCGGCCTAATCGTTCGGAGTTTTCGTGGTTTTCTTCGAACCTTGGTTCTCCAAGCGTTAATACGGGTTAGGTTCCCTTAGAAAGACCACCACGGAAGGCACTTCCCCCCCCTTAGGGCCTATATCCCACGTGCATATAATTGGCCGACATAAATACAACCAACCATCATAACGAAATGTTTAAGTGTAAGGACGAGACTTCGTTAAATGAAAGTTTCACTGTACTTTTTACTACTCCAGAATAAACTAGGCCCCACCTGTGGCCGAGAGGTTCTGCTCTCGAAGCTGGTAGGCGGGAGGTGCTGGGTTCGATCCCAATCGCGCCCGTCGGCCTAATCGTTCGGAGTTTTCGTGGTTTTCTTCGAGCCGTGGATCTTCCATGCGTTAATACGGATTAGGTTCCCTTAGAAAGACCCCCACGGAGGGCACTCCCCCCCAGCCTATATCCCTCGTGTAGATAATTGGCCGTCAAAAATCAATTCAACCCTGAATAAACTAAAAAACAACAGCACCTTGATCGCAGTCGCCAGGATTCTAACCTGTGTGTTGAAAACCCATTGGATTTCGAGTCCAACGACTTAACCACTCGGTTACGACAGCGTGCTAAATGAACCTAATTTCCAGAAGATCATAAAAGAAATGAATGAATTTCTCAATATATAAAAATTAAATAATGCAATCTTTTAGAATTTTAAAAGTATCAACTTTTCAAATATTTTTTCTTACTCCAGAATAAACTATAAAATAACAGTACTTTAATCGCTTTCGGCAGGATTCGAACCAACGAGGGGAAACCCCATTGGATTTCGAGTCCAATGACTTAACCACTCGGCCACGACTACTTGCAACATAGCCTACTTTAATTTCCAGAATATGATAAAAGTAACTAATGAATTTCTCAATATAAAAAAAATAAAAAATGCAGTCTTTTAGAATTTTAAAGCCATCAACTTTTCAAATATTTTTTACTACTGCGGAATAAACTATAAAGTAACAGCACTTTGATCGCAGTCGGCAGATTTCGAACCTACGCCGGGAAACCCCATTGGATTTCGAGTCCAACGCCTTAACCACTGGGCCACGACTGCTTGCACAAAAACATAATTTAATTTCCAAAAGTTGATAAAAGAAAATTAATTAATTTCTCAATATATAAAAGCCCCACCAATTGCCAAGAGGTTCTGCTCTCGAAGCTGGTAGACGGGAGGTGCTGAGTTCGATCAGAAACGGGCCTGTCGGCCTAATCGTTCGGAGTTTTCGTGGTTTTCTTCGAACCTTGGTTCTTCAAGTGTTAATACGGGTTAGGTCCCCTTAGAAAGACACCCACGAAGGGCATCCCCCCCCCCTTAGGGCCTATATCCCTCGTGTTGATAATTGGCCGACATAAATCCAACCAATATATAAAAATTAAAATATGCAATCTTTTAGAATTTTAAAGACATCAATTTTCAAATATTTTTTACTACTCTAGAATAAACTATAATATAACTGTACTTTAATCGCTTTCGGCAGGACTCGAACCTGCGTGGGTAAACCCATTTGGATTTCGAGTCCAACGCCTTAATCACTCGTCCACGACTGCTTGCAAAAGAACCTAATTTAATTTCTGAGGGATGATAAAAGAAATTAATGAATTTCTCAATATATAAAAATTATATAATGCAATCTTTTAGAATTTTAAAGGCATCAATTTTCAAATATTTTTTACTACTCTAGAATAAACTATAATATAACAGTACTTTAATCGCTTTCGGCAGGATTCGAACCTGCGCGTGAAAACCCCATTAGATTTAGAGTCCAACGCCTTAACCACTCGGCCACGACTACTGCAAAAAAACGTAATTTAATTTCCAGAAGACGATAAAAGAAACTAATGACTCTCTCAATATATAAAAATTAAAAAATGCAATCCTTTAGAATATTGAAGGCATCAACTTGAACCGAATAAATGGAAAAATCACGTAGAGTGTATGAGTAAAGACCGATTGCCATAAAAGCTTCTGAATTACACACCCAGGGGTTACCGTGACCGAGGTAGACATACGCTCCGATGGATTGATCAATGGAGCCGGAACAAGCTGATTTAGTCTAACCCATGCTGAAGAAGAAGAAGATGATGATAGAAATTAAAAAATGTAATCCTTTAGAATTTTGAAGGCATCAACTTTTCAAATTCTTTTTTCTACTCCAAAATAAACTATAAAAAAACTGTATGTTGATCGCAGTCGGAAGGATTCGAGCATACGCGGGGAAACCCCATTGGATTTCGAGTCCAAGGCATTAACCACTAGGCCACGACTGCGTTCCAAAAGAACCTAATTTAATTTCCACAAGATGATAAAAGAAACTAATGAATTTCTCAATATATAAAAATAAAAAAATGCAATCTTTTATAATTTTAAAATTCATCAACTTTTCAAATATACGTTTTCTACTCAAGAATAAACTATAACATAACACTACTTTGATCGCAGTCGGCAGGATTCGGACCTGCGCTGGGAAACCCTATTGGATTTCGAGTCCAACGTTTTAACCACTCGGCCACGACTGCTTGCACCAGAACCTAATTTAATTTGCAAAAGATGATAAAAGAAAATTAATGAATTTCTCAATATATATAAGCTCCACCAGTGGCCGAGAGGTTCTGCACTCGAAGCTGGTAGACGAGAGGTGGTGAGTTCGATCACAATCTTGCCTGTTCGCCTAATCGTTCGGAGTTTTCTTCGAACCTTGGTTCTTCAAGTGTTAATACGGGTTAGGTTCCCTTAGAAAGACACCCACGAAGGCCATCCGCCCCTTAGGGTCTATATCCCTCGTGTTGATAATTGGCCGACATAAATCCAACCAATATATAAAAATTAAAATATGCAATCTTTTAGAATTTTAAAGGTATCAATTTTGAAATATTTTTTACTACTCTAGAATAAACTATGAAATGAAACTATGCCGATAGCAGTCGGCAGAACTCGAACCTGCGTGGGTAAACCCATTTGGATTTCGAGTCCAACGCCTTAATCACTCGTCCACGACTGCTTGCAAAAGAACTTAATTTAATTTCCAGAAAACCATAAAAGAAACTGATGACTTTCTCAATATATAAAAATTAAAAAATGCAATCCTTTAGAATATTGAAGGCCTCAACTTGAACAGAATAAATGGAAAAATCACGTAGTGTATAAGTAAAGACCGATTGCCATAAAAGCTTCTGAATTACAGACCCAGGGGTTACCGTGACCGAAGTAGGCCTACGCTCCGATGGATTGCTCAATGCAGCCAGGTTGGGTTGGGTTGATTTTTGACGGCCAATTATCTACACGAGGGATATAGGCCCGGGGGGAATGCCCTCCGTGGGGGTCTTCCTAAGGGAACCTAATCCGTGTTAACGCATGGAAGATCCACGGCTCGAAGAAAACCACGAAAACTCTGAACGATTAGGCCGACGGGCGCGATTGGGTTCGAACCCAGCACCTCCCGTCTACCAGCTTCGAGAGCAGAACCTCTCGGCCACTGTTGGGGACTCAATGCAGCCGGAACAAGCTGATTTAGTCTAACCCATGCTGAAGAATATGATGATGATGATATAAATTAAAAAATGTAATCCTTTAGAATTATAAAGGCATCAACTTTTCATATATTTTTTTTATACTCCAGAATAAACTACAAAATAACAGTATTTTGATCGCAGTCAGCAGGACTCCAAACTGCGCGGGAAAACCCCATTTGATTTCGAGTCCAACCTCTTAACAACTCGACCACGACTGCTTGCAAAAGAACCTAATTTAATTTCCAGAATATGATAGAAGAAACTAATGAATTTCTCAATATATAAAAATTAAAAAATGTAATCTTTTAGAATTTTAAAGCCATCAACTTTTCAAATATTTTTTACTACTCCAGAATAAACTATAAAACTAGGAGTTCCCTCAGAGGGATTAGTCTGAGCGATATTACTGAGAACATAGATTTAATAATAACATGTGGAAGCAAAGAAAATGAGATGTTATCTTTAATTGTCCATATACTGCGAAAAATTGAAATGATGAAAATAAACGAATTGTAGAATTACAAAATCTTATATATAAATTCGTATACACTGTTTAAAAAAATGGGAAATCAAACCATTCAAGACAGCCATGCATGAATATAAAATTGAAAGTACGCAATATATTAAAAGTAAAATAGAAAATGAAACACTAATTTACTTATATCGGAATTTTAACTGTATAAAATGATGTCAAGAGCATAATCAGACGCTCCGCACCAATTTGAGTAAATTTAAATGACAAATATATGATGTTTAAAAAGAATGGACTATACTGTATATGGTGTGTGCTCCCCCGGAATAGTTAATATTGTACAATATCTGTTTTCCACGGATGCAATGAGGTTGTCGATAACATTTAAGGAATTCTCTTCTCAAAATCTAATATAGTATCAAAGTACCGAATACATCAAAAGTGACATGCAATGCTTCGTTAGAGTGTGTTTTAGATATGCTCGATCGGATTTAAATGATGAGTGTATGCTGGCCACTACATACGCTGTATTGTTTTGTTTTCAAACATATTCTGCACAAGTTGAGCTGTATTTAGCATGTATTAAATAAAAGAAATCGGCAATGATTACAACATAAAATATGACACAAGATCTGAATATATCGTCTGCATAACTTTTGAGCTGTCAAAGTGTCATTTGAAGTAATTTACAAATCCATACATATTTATTCAGCAAATCATGCAAGCTAACATACGCCAATATGAACCCGATTACAAAATTTCACCAGAATAAGTTAATATATAAAAAATCTACTAATGATAATTGAGAATATGACCTTATGATAAAATGTCTAGAAAAATGAATCGATAAAAAATTCATATCACATTTAAAACGGCACTTCCCTCTGTTAGTGGCCTTGGCGAGAGAGAGAAAAGCCTAGAGAAGGAACACTTTAACAAGTACTTTCGGGCAACCTACTCACTCTTTCATACACATCTTTATTCAATATTTACACAATTTATTTAATGCTAGGTGGGTATCTATCAGTTTTGTTGCATTTAAATCGCATGTTTTGCGGAGGAAATGCAGCATTATGAAATATTTAAAGTTGCTGTACCTAATAATTCCAAATTAATGGTAATTGAGATCGCTTTCCGTTAATTTCATCTTTTTAAATTTTAAATTTTTTAGAAACCATTCATAGAGACAATTGTATATTTTAAAACTAACCCGAAGCAAAATTTCAAGATTTTGGGCTCAGCAGTAACAGAGAAATAGAAAATTTTTGAAAGTTTTTTGTTTCTGCACTGTTTTTTATAGCGACATTTTTAGAAATTGTTCTATTGCGAGAATTTACGTCATGATAGATACAGCCATGTCAATTTTCATGTTTATATTCCTAACAGGTCCATGTTCTTCGTTACTTAGATCATCTTTAGGTCTTTTTCCGCTTTGTTTAGTCTTTCTATTTTTTAGAATTCGTTCTACAACGAGCATTTACATCTTATTAATTACTACCATGCCAAAGTTCTAGTTTCTAACCCCAAAAGTATCCCAAAAATTTCAGTATTCCAAATAAATCATAGTTTAGAACCTTTCTAGAAATTTTTACGTTTATCCGTCAAATTGAACCTTTTAGAGAGCGTTCATTACGAGTATTTACATCTTAAAAGTAACTACCGCACCAAATTTAAAGTTTCTAACCCAATCAATATCGCAGAAATCACAATTTTAGAACTTTTTTGCTCCTGCAGCGATGTAGGTTCTTGCACTGACATAAAATAGTCTTTTTTTCGGAGCAGAGATGGCCACCAACATTTTTTTAAGTTGGCTATGTAGTTTCAGAGATAACACCTCACAAACGTACAAGCATTAATAATATTATATACTTTATAATATTATAACTCTTTATAATATTAGCATTAGATGTACAGATGCAAAAGCCATTTATCTGTTACAAGCTAAAGTGCCGGCGTTGCCCAGAATTTGAAGGATGTTTGTTCTGAAAAATCAATTTAAAAATTTAACATACAACACAAAACAAACATTAAAAAAAGCAGTCGAAATGTTGTTGAATGAATCATATGAAAACGCTATATAAAAATGTATAAATGTATATAACAGACGCAAAAGAATACAGCTATAAATGAACTTATTTCAATTTATAATTGGAGCAATAATGTTAAAATACGCCAATATTTCCCTAATCGGGTTTTTATTATGCTTCAATACATTTTTCACACTCATATGACCGTTATACTATATCCACCATGCCCTTTATATTTCCAATATGACGTAATATTTTCCTCTTTCACGTGGAAACCTTGAAATAGAAAAGTTATGAAGTTATATTCACTTTCATTTAAATTCGTCAAACCATTTATTTCATTTTCATATTTCACGTGAATATCTTGCAATAGAAAAGTTATGACGTAATATTCACCCTTTTTTTAAATTCGGCAAACTATTTATTTCATTTTCATTTTTCACGTGGAAATCTTGCAGTAGAAAATTAATTGTTGTAGTAATAATTTTATTGTGTTTTTTAATTGTTGGCAACTGCTATAACGAAAAATGTTTAAATTTGATAAGAAATTGCTGTTAAATTGGTGGTTTTTTATTAATTAAAAATTAACTATAAGTTATTTCGATTCCGGATTACTTTAGTTGTCTCGGCCATGTTTTAATACACATGTACGTATCTCTTCACAATTTTGGCTTCCAAATTGTGGATTTTTTATAGAATTACAAACAGACAGATAGACAAGTTTTCATTTTTATATATCTCTCTATTCTATGAAAAGTAACTAACGCTGTCACCGCCGCTGCCGGTTTTGAATTTTTTGTGACCGGAGGTCTTTCTTCGTTAATATTAAGAAAACTATTGCATACAAATATATGAAAATCGGTGGTATTATAGCGAAATGTTTGATCAACACACTAATGCATACAGTTTTCAAATCGAAGAATTATTTTAAGAGATATTTAAGGCTAAATTTGGACAAAATCGTTCCATTAAAAAAAAATTATAAGAGCAAAAGCTATACATGGGAATTTAATCATTTTTTGATCATTTTATTCAATAGAAGATCCCGGTCTGCAGATTTCATTAATTTTTTTTTTAATTTGACTCGTTTTTTGAGGTTTTATTTCTATTTTAAATTCAAATATTCAACATTTTGACAGATATTTTTTACATATTTTAGAAAATGGTATTAATTTAAACTGTTGCCAACTGTATAAACAGCGCAAACAATAATGTTTGCTTCAAATAAAAAAAAATATTTACACGTTACTATTATAAACAGAAAAAACCTTCAAATTACAATTAAATAATTAGGTATAAAAAGCAGGCACTTATTGGAAATTACGCCATAAAAACTATATTTACATGTGAATTTTAAAAGAGAAGGGATATTGTAAAATAAATTCATTACCATGCGTTAGAAATCTTAAATAGAACAAATTACGTCACATTACACTTATTATGCAAAATGAACAAAAAATAGTATTGCGAAACAGTTTAAATTTAAAAATTGCGCGAGACAAAATATTAGAGGTTAAATATTAGATTTTTTCAAAATTTTATTATTTATCGTTTGATGTGAGGTGTTCAGCTATAAGTATGCAAATTTTTATGCTTCAACATAATTAGGGGCTGAGTTAGAAAAATTGCTTTAAATATACAAGTTAGAGCCTAGAGGGTTAAATATTAGACTTTTTCAAAATTTTATTATTTGCTGTTTGATGTGGGGTGTTCAGATAAGTATGCAAAATTTCATGTCTCCAACTTAATTAGGGGCTGAGTTAGAAAAATTGCTTAAAATGCACAAGTTAGAGACCGGAGGGTTAAAATGACTTTTTCAAAATTTTATGATTTATCGTGTTATCGCAAGTGTTCAGCTATAAGTATGCAAACTTTCATGTCTCCAACTTAATTAGGGGCTGAGTTAGAAAAATTGCTTTAAATACACAAGTTAGAGCCCAGAGGGTTAAATATTAGACTTTTTCAAAAATTTATTATTTGCCGTTTGATGTGTGGTGTTCAGCTATAAGTATGCAAATTTTCAAGTCTCCGATATATATAGTTTCTGAGAACGGGCTCTGTGACAGACGGACAAACAGACAGACAAAGGAGTGAGACAGGTAGGGTTTCGTTAGATGGACGAAACTCTAAAAACATGCTGCGGATGACTGTAACAACATCCTAAAATTACACTACCATCAGCGATCTACCAATCCCGAATTTAGTTTATATTTGTTTCATATATTCTTATTCTTTTGTGCGGCCCTGTAAAATAATTATCATTATTATATACAGTAAAACCTCTGAATAGCGGACACCCCGAGAATGCAGAATTTGTCCTCTATTTAGAGGTGACCGCTACTGAGAGTAAAACATGTACAGTTATTTAAGAGTTGGTAATCGAAAAAATGTCCGCTAAATAGAGGTGTCCACTAATCGGGTGTGTCCGCTATGGAGGTTTTACCAGTAAAACTTCTGAATAGCGAACACCTCGGGAGGGCAGAATTTGTCCTCTATTTGGAGGTGTTCGCTACTGAAAGTAAAAAATGTACAGTTATTTAAGGGTTGGTAATCGAAAAAATGCCCGCTAAATAGAGGTGTCCACTAATCGGGTGTGTCCGTTATGGAGGTTTTACTGCATAATAATATCATCCTTTACAAGAAAATTGCATGCTGTATGATAGACAGACAGACATCCAGAGAAAGATAACCTCCAGATCAATAAACACTCATGTCTTTTTTTTAATCATCCACAATTGTATGTCATACAACATGCCAGATTTTATACAACAGGCTAAAAACGGTCACCGTGGTACGGAATACTGTATTATTATTTGTTTGCCCACCAAAACTGGTTGCCACGGGTTGCTGCAAGGTTTGTGATCACGTGGTTGAAACTGATCTATTCAGTATTACTGCGTGCGTATTTTTTTTTTATTTGCTCCATGTGTTCAAACCAGTTGTCTAAGAAAACATGAACCGGTGAAAGTGACGCACACCAAATTTCTGTGACGTATGCAGATAAATTGTGCTTTTTTAAGAGTTTTTTCTATATAATTTTTAAACGATTTGGAACTTATTTTTCATAGTAGGTGCATTCAGTAGGCGACCCTCATAGGTACCTTCTGGTGCAATCAGAAACGAAATCCGACAAATATTTTTTGAGTTATGCTTGACGAAAGGTTTTTATTAGGCTTTTTTTTCAGTAGGACATGGCGTTAATATCCATCCTAGTAGTAAAGTGTCCGGACAGTAATATTTCGCTGAGTATTAGCCTTCGCTTCGCTCAGACAATTAATTAAAAATTAACTATAAGTTATTTCGATTCCGGATTACTTTAGTTGTCTCGGCCATGTTTTAATACACATGTACGTATCTCTTCACAATTTTGGCTTCCAAATTGTGGATTTTTTATAGAATTACAAACAGACAGATAGACAAGTTTTCATTTTTATATATCTCTCTATTCTATGAAAAGTAACTAACGCTGTCACCGCCGCTGCCGGTTTTGAATTTTTTGTGACCGGAGGTCTTTCTTCGTTAATATTAAGAAAACTATTGCATACAAATATATGAAAATCGGTGGTATTATAGCGAAATGTTTGATCAACACACTAATGCATACAGTTTTCAAATCGAAGAATTATTTTAAGAGATATTTAAGGCTAAATTTGGACAAAATCGTTCCATTAAAAAAAAATTATAAGAGCAAAAGCTATACATGGGAATTTAATCATTTTTTGATCATTTTATTCAATAGAAGATCCCGGTCTGCAGATTTCATTAATTTTTTTTTTAATTTGACTCGTTTTTTGAGGTTTTATTTCTATTTTAAATTCAAATATTCAACATTTTGACAGATATTTTTTACATATTTTAGAAAATGGTATTAATTTAAACTGTTGCCAACTGTATAAACAGCGCAAACAATAATGTTTGCTTCAAATAAAAAAAAATATTTACACGTTACTATTATAAACAGAAAAAACCTTCAAATTACAATTAAATAATTAGGTATAAAAAGCAGGCACTTATTGGAAATTACGCCATAAAAACTATATTTACATGTGAATTTTAAAAGAGAAGGGATATTGTAAAATAAATTCATTACCATGCGTTAGAAATCTTAAATAGAACAAATTACGTCACATTACACTTATTATGCAAAATGAACAAAAAATAGTATTGCGAAACAGTTTAAATTTAAAAATTGCGCGAGACAAAATATTAGAGGTTAAATATTAGATTTTTTCAAAATTTTATTATTTATCGTTTGATGTGAGGTGTTCAGCTATAAGTATGCAAATTTTTATGCTTCAACATAATTAGGGGCTGAGTTAGAAAAATTGCTTTAAATATACAAGTTAGAGCCTAGAGGGTTAAATATTAGACTTTTTCAAAATTTTATTATTTGCTGTTTGATGTGGGGTGTTCAGATAAGTATGCAAAATTTCATGTCTCCAACTTAATTAGGGGCTGAGTTAGAAAAATTGCTTAAAATGCACAAGTTAGAGACCGGAGGGTTAAATATGACTTTTTCAAAATTTTATGATTTATCGTGTTATCGCAAGTGTTCAGCTATAAGTATGCAAACTTTCATGTCTCCAACTTAATTAGGGGCTGAGTTAGAAAAATTGCTTTAAATACACAAGTTAGAGCCCAGAGGGTTAAATATTAGACTTTTTCAAAAATTTATTATTTGCCGTTTGATGTGTGGTGTTCAGCTATAAGTATGCAAATTTTCAAGTCTCCAATATATATAGTTTCTGAGAACGGGCTCTGTGACAGACGGACAAACAGACAGACAAAGGAGTGAGACAGGTAGGGTTTCGTTAGATGGACGAAACTCTAAAAACATGCTGCGGATGACTGTAACAACATCCTAAAATTACACTACCATCAGCGATCTACCAATCCCGAATTTAGTTTATATTTGTTTCATATATTCTTATTCTTTTGTGCGGCCCTGTAAAATAATTATCATTATTATATACAGTAAAACCTCTGAATAGCGGACACCCCGAGAATGCAGAATTTGTCCTCTATTTAGAGGTGACCGCTACTGAGAGTAAAACATGTACAGTTATTTAAGAGTTGGTAATCGAAAAAATGTCCGCTAAATAGAGGTGTCCACTAATCGGGTGTGTCCGCTATGGAGGTTTTACCAGTAAAACTTCTGAATAGCGAACACCTCGGGAGGGCAGAATTTGTCCTCTATTTGGAGGTGTTCGCTACTGAAAGTAAAAAATGTACAGTTATTTAAGGGTTGGTAATCGAAAAAATGCCCGCTAAATAGAGGTGTCCACTAATCGGGTGTGTCCGTTATGGAGGTTTTACTGCATAATAATATCATCCTTTACAAGAAAATTGCATGCTGTATGATAGACAGACAGACATCCAGAGAAAGATAACCTCCAGATCAATAAACACTCATGTCTTTTTTTTAATCATCCACAATTGTATGTCATACAACATGCCAGATTTTATACAACAGGCTAAAAACGGTCACCGTGGTACGGAATACTGTATTATTATTTGTTTGCCCACCAAAACTGGTTGCCACGGGTTGTTGCAAGGTTTGTGATCACGTGGTTGAAACTGATCTATTCAGTATTACTGCGTACGTATTTTTTTTTTATTTGCTCCATGTGTTCAAACCAGTTGTCTAAGAAAACATGAACCGGTGAAAGTGACGCACACCAAATTTCTGTGACGTATGCAGATAAATTGTGCTTTTTTAAGAGTTTTTTCTATATAATTTTTAAACGATTTGGAACTTATTTTTCATAGTAGGTGCATTCAGTAGGCGACCTTCATAGGTACCTTCTGGTGCAATCAGAAACGAAATCCGACAAATATTTTTTGAGTTATGCTTGACGAAAGGTTTTTATTAGGCTTTTTTTTCAGTAGGACATGGCGTTAATATCCATCCTAGTAGTAAAGTGTCCGGACAGTAATATTTCGCTGAGTATTAGCCTTCGCTTCGCTCAGACAATTACAGCACTTTGATCGCAGTCTGCAGGATTCAAACCTGCGCGGGGAAACCCCATTGGATTTCGAGTCCAACGCCTTAACCACTCGGCCACGACTGCGTGCCAAAGAAATCTAATTTCCAGAAGATCATAAAAGAAACTAATGAATTTCTCAATATATAAAAATTAAAAAATGCAATCTTTTAGAATTTTAAAAGCATCAACTTTTCAAATATTTTTTTCTACTCCAGAATAAACTATAAAATAACACTACTTTGATCGCAGTCGGCAGGATTCGAACCTGTGCGGGGAAACCCCATTGGATTTCGAGTCTAACGTCTTAACCACTCGGCCACGACTGCCTGCACAAGACCCTAATTTAATTTCCAAAGATGATAAAATAAAATTAATGAATTTCTCTATATATAAAAGCCCCACCAGTGGCCGAGAGTTTCTGCTCTCGAAGCTGGTAGACAGGAGGTGCTGAGTTCGATCACAATCGGGTCCGTCGGCCTAATCGTTCGGAGTTTTCGTGGTTTTCTTCGAACCTTGGTTCTCCAAGTGTTCATACGGGTTAGGTTCCCTTAGAAAGACCCCCCACGAAGGGCATTCCCCCCCTTTGGGCCTATATCCCTTGTGTTGATAATTGGCCGACATAAATACAACCAACAACCAACCAATATATAAAAATTAAAAAAAGCAATCTTTTAGAATTTTAAAGGCATCAATTTTCAAATATTTTTTACTACTCCAGAATAAACTATAAAATATCAGTATGCCGATCGCAGTCGGCAGGACTCGAACCTGCGCGGGGTTCGACCATTTGGATTTCGAGTCCAACGCCTTAATCACTCGTCCACGACTGCTTGCCGGAGAACCTAATTTAATTTCTACAAGATGATAAAAGAAACTAATGAATTTCTCAATATATATAAATAAAAAAATGCAATCTTTTAGAACTTTAAAGGCATCAACTTTTCAAATATTTTTTTTCTACTCCAGAATAAACTATAAAATATCAGTAGTACTTTGACCGCAGTCGGCAGGATTTCAATCTGCGTAGGGAAACCCCATTGGATTTCGAGCCCAACACCTTAACCGCTCGGCCACGACTGCTTGCAAAGTATCCTAATTTAATTTCCAGAACATGATAAAAGAATTTATTGAATTTCTCAATATATAAAAATAAAAAAATGCAATCTTTTAGAATTTAAAAGCATCAACTTTTGAAATATTTTTTTATACTCCAGAACAAACTATAAAAAACAGTACGTTGATCGCTGTCGGCTGGTTGCATTTATGACGGCCAATTATCTGCACGAGGGATATAGTCCCAGGGGGGGGGGTGCCCTTCGTGGGGGTCTTTCTAAGGGAACCTAACCCGTATTAACGCTTGGAAATCCAAGGTTCGAAGAAAACCACAAAAACACCGAACGATTAGGCCGACGGGCTTGATTGAGATTGAACTCAGCACCTCCCGTCTGCCAGATTCGAGAGCAGAACGTCTCAGCCACTAGTGGGGCCCGATCGCTGTCGGCAGTATTCGAAGATACGCGGGAAAACCCCATTGAATTTCGAGTCCAACGCCATAACCACCCGTCCACGACTGCTTGCAAAGGAACCTAATTTAATTTCCAGAAGACGATAAAAGAAACTGATGATTTTCTTAATATATAAGACTTAAAAAATGCAATCCTTTAGAATACTGAAGGCATCAACTTGAACAGAATAAGTGGAAAAATCACGTAGAGTGTATCAGTAAAGACCGATTGCAATAAAAGCTTCTGAATTACAGACCCAGGGGTTACCTTGACCGAGGTATACCTACGCTCGGATGGATTGATCAATGGAGTCGGAACAAGCTGATTTAGTCTAACCCATGCTGAAGAAGTAGATGATGATGATAAAAATTAAAAAATGTAATCCTTTAAAATTTTGAAAGCATCAACTTTTCAAACACTTTTTTCTACTCCAGAATAAACTAACTGTATGTTGATCGCAGTCCGCAGGATTCGAACCTACGCGGAGAAACCCCATTGGATTTCGAGTTCAACGCCTTAACCACTCGGCCACGACTGCTTGCCAAAAGAACCTAATTTCCAGAAGATCATAAAAGAAACTAATGAACTTCTCAATATATAAAAATTAAAAAATGCAATCTTTTAGAATTTTAAAAAGATCAACTTTTCAAATATTTCTTCTTACTCCAGAATAGACTATAAAATGACAGTACTTTAATCGCTTTCGGCAGGATTCGAACTTGCGCGGTTATACTCCATTGGATTTTGAGTCCACCACCTTAACCACTCGGCTACGACTGCTTGCAAACGATCCTAATTTAATTTCCAGAAGACGATAAAAGAAACTGATGACTTTCTCAATATATAAAAATTAAAAAATGCCATCCTTTAGAATACTGAAGGCATCAACTTGAACAGAATAAATGGAAAAATCACGTAGAGTGTTAGAGTAGAGTGTAAGTAAAGAGCGATTGCCATAAAAGCTTCTGAATTACAGACCCAGGGGTTACCGTGACCGAGATAGACCTACGCTTCGATGGATTGATCAATGGAGCCGAAAAAGCTGATTTAGTCTAACCCACGCTGAAGAAGATGATGATGATGATAGAATTTGAAAAATGTAATCCTTTAGAATTTTAAGGCATCAACTTTTCAAATACATTTTTACCACTCCAGATTAAACTATTAAATAACATCACTTTAACCGCAGTCGGCAGGATTCGAACCTGCGCGGGAAAACCCCATTGGATTTCGAGTCCAACGCCTTAACCACTCGGCCACGACTGCTTGCAGAAGAACCCAATTTAATTTCCAGAAGATGATAAAAGAAACTAATGAATTTCTCAATATACAAAAATAAAAAAATGCAATCTTTTAGAATTATAAAGGCATCAACTTTTCAAATATTTTTTTTTTTATACTCCAGAATAAACTACAAAATAACAGTACTTTGATCGCAGTCAGCAGCACTCCAAACTGCGCGGGAAAGCCCCATTGAATTTCGAGTCCAACGTCTTAACAACTCGGCCACGACTGCTTGCTAAAGCGAATAATTTAATTTCCAGAAGACGATAAAAGAAACTAATGAATTTCTCAATATATAAAAATAAAAAAATGCAATCCTTCAGAATTTTGAAGGCATAAACTTTTCAAATATTTTTTTCTACTCTAGAATAAACTGTAAAATAACAGCACGTCGATTGCTTTCCGAAGGATTCGAACCTGCGCGGGGACACCCCATTGGAATACAGGTCGAGCACCTTAACCACTCGGCCGCAACTGCTTACCGTAAAAAAGGAAATTTAATTTCCAGAAGATTAGAAAAGTAACTAATGAATTTCTCAATATATAAAAATTAAAAAATGCAACCTTTGAGAATTTTGAAGGCAACATATTTTCAAATACAGTCGAAATTCCCTTTAACGAAGTCATTATTTAAACAAAGTTTTCCACATAACGAAATTTTCTGCTGAACCTTGACTTTGAACGCCATTAACATGCAAATTAATCTCCATATACTCTATATAACGAAGTTTATTTCTCTTTCATGCGTGTCCTACATTCACACGGAGAGGTTGCTGTTGCGATGAATGTATGAGTTGGGTTGATTGTTGACGGCCAATTATCTACACGAGGGATATGGGCCCTGGGGGAGTGCCTTCCGTGGAGGTCTTTCTAAGGGAACCCAATCCGTATTAACGCATGGAAATCCACGGTTCGAAGAAAACCACGAAAACTCCGAACGATTAGGCCGACGGGCGCGATTGGGTTCGAACCCAGCACCTCCCGTCTACCAGCTTCGAGAGCAGAACCTCTCAGTCACTGGTGGGGCCCGATGAATGTATGAATTTTTTTCAAAGGACTATATGAAAATGAAATTTTTTAATTATTTATATTTAAAAGAAGAAATGTTGAAAAGCTTCGATACAATAAAAAGTGGATTCCAGTTTAAAAGAATGTTGCAGATGAATTGCTCGGTTGCTTAAACCAGGGGAAGTCGCGCGTAAACAGCGTATAAACGATTTTTAGTTTCTCACCAATAAATGCAAATAATGCTCGTCACCTCATTCAGTGGGAGATATATTTAAAAATTTTGCGATAAAGTAATTTGAAGATTACTTTTCGAAAAACAGTGGTGACAATTGTAAAATCTGTACGCACCCTGGGTGTGTCATACACAACGTGAATCCTCCTGGTTTAACAAAAATGCGAAAAATTTTACGAACAATGTATTTTTTATAGGAAACCTGTAGAGAGTAATATTACAGACTTTGTTAAAGTTAAGGAATTTAAATACTGAGAAAACAGAAAAAGTTACGCTACGCTTCAGTTTTTGTTTAGCTCTCTTTATTATGGGCGTTTTTAAACATTATTATAAATAAATTTTTCTCATATGTCTACTTTGCATAAAAAAAGTTAACACCCGAATTAAAACACATTCTTCCAATATTTCTATTTTATGAGTATTTTTCATTTTATGCACGTGTATTTTATTATACAAATTTCATGAATTTGAGTTCATTTCTGTTTAAAGAATTTTCTTCATAACGAAATGTTTAAGTGTAAGGACGAGACTTCGTTAAATGGAAGTTTCAGTGTACTTTATACTACTCCAGAATAAACTATAAAACAACAGCACTTTGATCGCAATCGGCAGGATTCGAACTTGCGCCAGGAAACCCCATTGGATTTCTAGTCCAACGACCTAACCACTCGGTTACGACTGCGTGCCAAATGAACCTAATTTCCAGAAGATCATAAAAGAAATTAATGAATTTCTCAATATATAAAAATTAAATAATGCAATCTTTTAGAATTTTAAAAGTATCAACTTTTCAAATATTTTTTCTTACTCCAGAATAAATTATCAAATAACGGTACTTTAATCGCTTTCGGCGGGATTCGAACCTGCGCGGGGAGACCCCATTGGATTTCGAGTCCAACGCCTTAACCACTCGGTCACGTCTGCTTGTAAAACAGTGTACTTTAATTTCCAGAATATGATAAAAGTAACTGATGAATTTTTCTATATATATATTAAAAAAAAAAAAATGCAATCTTTTAGAATTTTAAAGGCATCAACTTTTCAAATATTTTTTTCTACTCCAGAATAACTATAAAAAGACAGTACGTTGATCGCTGTCGGCAGTATTCGAACCCGCGAGTGAAAACCCCATTGGATTTCGAGTCCAACGCCTTAACCACTCTGCCACGACTGCCTGCAAAAGAGCCTAATTTAATTTTTCAGAAGATGATAAAAGAAACTAATGAATTTCTCAATATATAAAAATTAAAAAATGCAATCTTTTAGAATTTTAAAGCCATCAACTTTTCAAATATTTTTTATTACTCCAGAATAAACTATAAAATTACACCACTTTGATCGCAGTCGGTAGGATTCGAACCTGCTCGGGGAATCCCCATCGGATTTCGAGTCCAACGCCTTAGCCACTCGGCCACGACTGCGTGCCAAACGAACCTAATTTCCAGAAGATCATAAAAGAAATTAATGAATTTCTCAATATATAAAAATTAAATAATGCAATCTTTTAGAATTTTAAAAGCATCAACTTTTCAAATATTTTTTCTTACTCCAGAATAAACTATAAAATAACGGCACTTTAATTGCTTTCGTCGGGATTCGAATTTGCGCGGGGAAAACCCATTGGATTTTGAGTCCAACGACTTAACCACTCGGCCACGACAGCTTGTAAAGCAGTATACTTTAATTTCCAGAATATGATAAAAGTAACTGATGAATTTCTCAATATATAAAAAATAAAAAATGCAATCTTTTAGAATTTTAAAGCCATAAACTTTACAAATATTTTTTACTACTCCAGAATGAACTATAAAATTACAGCACTTTGATCGCAGTCGGCAGGATTCGATCTTGCGCGGGGAAACCCCATCGGATTTTGAGTCCAACACCTTAACCACTCGGCCACGACTGCTTGTCCAAGAAACTAATTTAATTTCCTAAAGTTGATAAAAGAAAATTAATGAATATCTCAATATATAAAAGCCCCACCAGTTGCCGAGAGGTTCTGCTCTCGAAGCTGGTAGACGGGAGGTGCTGAGTTCGATCACAATCGGGCCTGTCGGCCTAATCGTTCGAACCTTGGTTCTTCTAGTGTTAATACGGGTTAGGTTCCCTTAGAAAGACACCCAAGAAGGCCATCCCACCCCCCCCCCTAGGGCCTATATCCCACGTGTTGATAATTGGCCGACATAAATCCAACCAATATATAAAAATTTAAATATGCAATCTTTTAGAATTTTAAAGGCATCAATTTTGAAATATTTTTTACTACTCTAGAATAAACTATAAAATAACAGTATTTTGATCTCAGTCAGCAGGACTCCAAACTGCGCGGGGCCCCACCAGTGGCGGAGAGGTTCTGCTCTAGAAGCTGGTAGACGGGAAGTGCTGGGTTCGAACCCAATCGCTCCCGTCGGCCTAACCGTTTCGGAGTTTTCGTGGTTTTCTTCGAAGCCGTGGGTTTCCATGCGTAAATACGGGTTAGGTTCCCTTAGAAAGACCCCACGGAGGGCACTCCCCATTGGGCCTATATCCCTCGTGTAGATAATCGGCCGTCAAAAACAAACCCAAACCCAAACTGCGCGGGAAAACCCCATTGGATTTCGAGTCCAAAGTCTTAACAACTCGACCACGACTGCTTGCGAAAGCGAATAATTTAATTTCGAGAAGACGATAAAAGAAACTAATGAATTTCTCAATATATAAAAATAAAAAAATGCAATCTTTTAGAATTTTAAAGGCATCAACTTTTCAAATATTTTTTTTCTACTCCAGAATAAACTGTAAAATAACAGCACTTTGATCGCAGTCGGCAGGATTGGAACCTGTGCGGGAAAACCCCATTGGATTTCGAGTCCAACGCCTTAACCCCTCGGCCACGACTGCGTGCCAAACGAACCTAATTTCCAGAAGATCTTAAAAGAAACTAATGAATTTCTCAATATATAAAAATTAAAAAATGCAATCTTTTAGAATTTTAAAAGTATCAACTTTTCAAACATTATTTCTTACTCCAGAATAAACTATAAAATAACAGTACTTTAATCGCTTTCGGCGGGATTCGAGCCTGCGCGGGAAAACCCCATTGGATTTCAAGTTCAACGCCCTAACCCCTCGGCCACGACTGCTTGCAAAAGAACCTACTTTAATTTCCAGAATATGATAAAAGAAACTAATGAATTTCTCAATATATAAAAAATAAAAAATGCAATCTTTTAGAATTTTAAAGCCATCAAACTTTTCAAATATTTTTTACTACTCCAGAATAAACTATAAAATAACAGCACTTTGCTCGCAGTCGGCAGGATTCGAACCTGCGCGGGGAAACCCAATTGGATTTCGAGCCCAATGCATTAACCACTCGGCCACGACTGCCTGCACAAGATCCTAATTTAATTTCCAAAGATGATAAAAGAAAATTAATGAATTTCTCAGTATATAAAAGCCCCACCAGTGGCCGAGAAGTTCTGCTCTCGGAGCTGGTAGACGGGAGGTGCTGAGTTCGATCACAATCGGGCCCGTCGGCCTAATCGTTCAGAGTTTTCGTGGTTTTCTTCGAACCTTGGTTCTCCAAGTGTTAATACGGGTTAGGTTCCCTTAGAAAGACCTTCACGAAGAGCATTCCCCCCCCCCCCCTTTGGGCCTATAGCCCTCGTGTTGATAATTGGCCGACATAAATACAACCAAAAACCAACCAATATATAAAAATTAAAAAAAGCAATCTTGTAGAATTTTAAAGCCATCAATTTTCACATATTTTTTACTACTCCAGAATAAACTATAAAATATCAGTATGCCGATCGCAGTCGGCAGGACTCGAACCTGCGCGGGGAAACCCATTTGGATTTCGAGTGGGTTGGGTTGATTTTTGACGGCCAATTATCTACAGGAGGGATATAGGCCCGGGGGGAATGCCCTCCGTGGGGGGTCTTTCTAAGGGAACCTAATCCGTATTAACGCATGGAAGATCCACGGCTCGAAGAAAACCACGAAAACTCCGAACGATTAGGCCGACGGGCGCGATTGGGATTGAACCCAGCACCTCCCGTCTGCCAGATTCGAGAGCAGAACCTCTCAGCCACTGGTGGGGCCCGATCGCTGTCGGCAGTATTCGAAGATACGCGGGAAAACCCCATTGAATTTCGAGTCCAACGCCATAACCACCCGTCCACGACTGCTTGCAAATGAACCTAATTTAATTTCCAGAAGACGATAAAAGAAACTGATGATTTTCTCAATATATAAGACTTAAAAAATGCAATCCTTTAGAATACTGAAGGCATCAACTTGAACAGAATAAGTGGAAAAATCACGTAGAGTGTATCAGTAAAGACCGATAGCAATAAAAGCTTCTGAATTACAGACCCAGGGGTTACCGTGACCGAGATAGACCTACGCTTCGATGGATTGATCAATGGAGTCGAAAAAGCTGATTTAGTCTAACCCACGCTGAAGAAGATGATGATGATGATAGAATTTGAAAAATGTAATCCTTTAGAATTTTAAGGCATCAACTTTTCAAATACATTTTTACCACTCCAGATTAAACTATTAAATAACATCACTTTAACCGCAGTCGGCAGGATTCGAACCTGCGCGGGAAAACCCCATTGGATTTCGAGTCCAACGCCTTAACCACTCGGCCACGACTGCTTGCAGAAGAACCCAATTTAATTTCCAGAAGATGATAAAAGAAACTAATGATTTTCTCAATATATAAGACTTAAAAAATGCAATCCTTTAGAATACTGAAGGCATCAACTTGAACAGAATAAGTGGAAAAATCACGTAGAGTGTATCAGTAAAGACCGATTGCAATAAAAGCTTCTGAATTACAGACCCAGGGGTTACCGTGACCGAGATAGACCTACGCTTCGATGGATTGATCAATGGAGCCGAAAAAGCTGATTTAGTCTAACCCACGCTGAAGAAGATGATGATGATGATAGAATTTGAAAAATGTAATCCTTTAGAATTTTAAGGCATCAACTTTTCAAATACATTTTTACCACTCCAGATTAAACTATTAAATAACATCACTTTAACCGCAGTCGGCAGGATTCGAACCTGCGCGGGAAAACCCCATTGGATTTCGAGGCCAACGCCTTAACCACTCGGCCACGACTGCTTGCAGAAGAACCCAATTTAATTTCCAGAAGATGATAAAAGAAACTAATGAATTTCTCAATATACAAAAATAAAAAAATGCAATCTTTTAGAATTATAAAGGCATCAACTTTTCAAATATTTTTTTTATACTCCAGAATAAACTACAAAATAACAGTACTTTGATCGCAGTCAGCAGCACTCCAAACTGCGCGGGTTGGGTTGGGTTGATTGTTGACGGCCAATTATCTACACGAGGGATATGGGCCCTAGGGGGAGTGCCTTCCGTGGAGGTCTTTCTAAGGAAACCTAATCCGTATTAACGCATGGAAATCCACGGCTCGAAGAAAACCACGAAAACTCCGAACGATTAGGCCGACGGGCGCGATTGGGTTCGAGCCCAGCACCTCCCGTCTACCAGCTTCGAGAGCAGAACCTCTCAGCCACTGGTGGGGCCCAAACTGCGCGGGAAAGCCCCATTGGATTTCGAGTCCAACGTCTTAACAACTCGGCCACGACTGCTTGCTAAAGCGAATAATTTAATTTCCAGAAGACGATAAAAGAAACTAATGAATTTCTCAATATATAAAAATAAAAAATGCAATCCTTCAGAATTTTGAAGGCATAAACTTTTCAAATATTTTTTTCTACTCTAGAATAAACTGTAAAATAACAGCACATCGATTGCTTTCCGAAGGATTCGAACCTGCGCGGGTACACCCCATTGGAATACAGGTCGAGCACCTTAACCACTCGGCTGCGACTGCTTACCGTAAAAAAGGAAATTTAATATCCAGAAGATTAGAAAAGTAACTAATGAATTTCTCAATATATAAAAATTAAAAAATGCAACCTTTTAGAATTTTGAAGGCAACATATTTTCAAATACAGTCGAAATTCCCTTTAACGAAGTCATTATTTAAACAAAGTTTTCCACATAACGAAATTTTCTGCTGAACCTTGACTTTGAACGCCATTAACATGCAAATTAATCTCCATATACTCTATATAACGAAGTTTATTTCTCTTTCATGCGTGTCCTACATTCACACGGAGAGGTTGCTGTTGCGATGAATGTATGAGTTGGGTTGATTGTTGACGGCCAATTATCTACACGAGGGATATGGGCCCTGGGGGAGTGCCTTCCGTGGAGGTCTTTCTAAGGGAACCCAATCCGTATTAACGCATTGAAATCCACGGTTCGAAGAAAACCACGAAAACTCCGAACGATTAGGCCGACGGGCGCGATTGGGTTCGAACCCAGCACCTCCCGTCTACCAGCTTCGAGAGCAGAACCTCTCAGCCACTGGTGGGGCCCGATGAATGTATGAATTTTTTTCAAAGGACTATATGAAAATGAAATTTTTTAATTATTTATATTTAAAAGAAGAAATGTGGAAAAGCTTCGATACAATAAAAAGTGGATTCCAGTTTAAAAGAATGTTGCAGATGAATTGCTCGGTTGCTTAAACCAGGGGAAGTCGCGCGTAAACAGGGTATAAACGATTTTTAGTTTCTCACCAATAAATGCAAATAATGCTCGTCACCTCATTCAGTGGGAGATATATTTAAAAATTTTGCGATAAAGTAATTTGAAGATTACTTTTCGAAAAACAGTGGTGACAATTGTAAAATCTGTACGCACCCTGGGTGTGTCATACACAACGTGAATCCTCCTGGTTTAACAAAAATGCGAAAAATTTTACGAACAATGTATTTTTTATAGGAAACCTGTAGAGAGTAATATTATAGACTTTGTTAAAGTTAAGGAATTTAAATACTGAGAAAAAAGAAAAAGTTACGCTACGCTTCAGTTTTTGTTTAGCTCTCTTTATTATGGGCGTTTTTAAACATTATTATAAATAAATTTTTCTCATATGTCTACTTTGCATAAAAAAAGTTAACACCCGAATTAAAACACATTCTTCCAATATTTCTATTTTATGAGTATTTTTCATTTTATGCACGTGTATTTTATTATACAAATTTCATGAATTTGAGTTCATTTCTGTTTAAAGAATTTTCTTCATAACGAAATGTTTAAGTGTAATGACGAGACTTCGTTAAATGGAAGTTTCAGTGTACTTTATACTACTCCAGAATAAACTATAAAACAACAGCACTTTGACCGCAATCGGCAGGATTCGAACCTGCGCCAGGAAACCCCATTGGATTTCTAGTCCAACGACCTAACCACTCGGTTACGACTGCGTGCCAAATGAACCTAATTTCCAGAAGATCATAAAAGAAAGTAATGAATTTCTCAATATATAAAAATTAAATAATGCAATCTTTTAGAATTTTAAAAGTATCAACTTTTCAAATATTTTTTCTTACTCCAGAATAAATTATCAAATAACGGTACTTTAATCGCTTTCGGCGGGATTCGAAACTGCGCGGGGAGACCCCATTGGATTTCGAGTCCAACGCCTTAACCACTCGGTCACGTCTGCTTGCAAAACAGTGTACTTTAATTTCCAGAATATGATAAAAGTAACTGATGAATTTCTCAATATATATATATAAAAAAAAAATGCAATCTTTTAGAATTTTAAAGGCATCAACTTTTCAAATATTTTTTTCTACTCTAGAATAACTATAAAAAGACAGTACGTTGATCGCTGTCGGCAGTATTCGAAGCCGCGAGTGAAAACCCCATTGGATTTCGAGTCCAACGCCTTAACCACTCGGTCACGTCTGCTTGCAAAACAGTGTACTTTAATTTCCAGAATATGATAAAAGTAACTGATGAATTTCTCAATATATATATATAAAAAAAAAATGCAATCTTTTAGAATTTTAAAGGCATCAACTTTTCAAATATTTTTTTCTACTCTAGAATAACTATAAAAAGACAGTACGTTGATCGCTGTCGGCAGTATTCGAAGCCGCGAGTGAAAACCCCATTGGATTCCGAGTCCAACGCTTTAACCACTCGGCCACGACTGCTTGCACAAGAGCCTAATTTAATTTCCAGAAGATGATATAAGAAACTAATGAATTTCTCAATATACAAAAATGAAGAAATATAATCCTTTAGAATTTTTAAGGCATCAACTTTTCAAATATTTTATTCTACTCCAGAATAAACTATAAAATAACAGAACTTTGATCGCAGTCGGCAGGATTCGAACCTGCGCGGGAAAACCCCATTGTATTTCGAGTCCAACGCCATAACCACTCGGCCACGACTGCTTGCAAAGGAGCCTAATTTAATTTCCAGAAGATGATATAAGAAACTAATGGATTTCTCAATATACAAAAATGAAGAAATGTAATCCTTTAGAATTTTTAAAGCATCAACTTTTCAAATATTTTATTCAACTCCAGAATAAACTATCAGAACTTTGATCGCAGTCGGCAGGATTCGAACCTGCGCGGGGAAACCCCATTGGATCCCGAGTCCAACGTTTTAACCACTCGGCCACGACTGCTTGCAAAAGAGCCTAATTTAATTTCCAGAAGATGATATAAGAAACTAATGAATTTCTCAATATACAAAAATGAAGAAATGTAATCCTTTAGAATTTTTAAGGCATCAACTTTTCAAATATTTTATTCTACTCCAGAATAATCTATAAAATAACAGAACTTTGATCGCAGTCGGCAGGATTCGAACCTGCGCGGGGAAACCGCGTTGGATTTCGGGTCCAACGCCTTAACCACTCGGCCACGACTGCTTGCACTAGAATCTAATTTAATTTCCAGAAGATGATATAAGAAACTAATGAATTTCTCAATATACAAAAATGAAGAAATATAATCCTTTAGAATTTTTAAGGCATCAACTTTTCAAATATTTTATTCTACTCCAGAATAAAGTATAAAATAACAGAACTTTGATCGCAGACGGCAGGATTCGAACCTGCGCGGGAAAACCCCATTGTATTTCGAGTCCAACGCCATAACCACTCGGCCACGACTGCTTGCAAAGGAGCCTAATTTAATTTCCAGAAGATGATATAAGAAACTAATGAATTTCTCAATATACAAAAATGAAGAAATATAATCCTTTAGAATTTTTAAGGCATCAACTTTTCAAATATTTTATTCTACTCCAGAATAATCTATAAAATAACAGAACTTTGATCGCAGTCGGTAGGATTCGAACCTGCGCGGGGAAACCCCATTGGATTTCGGGTCCAACGCCTTAACCACTCGGCCACGACTGCTTGCAAAAGAGCTTAATTTAATTTCCAGAAGAGGACGTAAGAAACTAATGAATTTCTCAATATATAAAATGCAATTCTTTAAAAGTTTAAAGCCATCAACTTTTCAAATATTCTTTTCTACACTAGAATAAAGTATGAGATAACAGTACGTTGATCGCAGTCTGCAGGATTCGAACCTGCGCAAGATAACCCCATTGGATTCCCAGTCCAACCTCTTAACCACCCGGCCACGACTGCTTGCGTAAAACCTACTTTAATTTCCAGGAGATTAGAAAAGAAACTAATGAATTTCTCAATATATAAAAAATTAATAACTTAATTAAATTTCAAAAATCAAAAAACTCGACAGCGTAAAAAGCGAACTAATTATTTCTCATGAATGAGAAACTATTTTTTTATATTATTTACCTATTATTTTTATTTACGTGTATTGATGACTTTTAAGTTGTGTTTTATTGTTAGTTCCTACCAAAAAAAAAACTGTTTTGATGAGGCCTATAGCTGTCTATGACGGTTAGAGTTGCAGTAAAGCTAGAGATCCTACCTTCACAACTTCCAGGTTGTGTAATATTTAAACGGAGCTTCTGACTATAAAATATGAAACATCGTCTTCATTTTGAAAGACCTATCCAATGATAGGCTACTTAATAGGGAGCTTAAAAAAAATTTTCGTGTCTACCGCCATTTTAAATTTATAAAAACAAAACCTATCCTATAACCATCGAGCGATAGAGACCTCATTTATTAAAATCTATCCAGCCATTGGGATGTTTCGAGTGTATAAAGAAATCCACATACCCAGATATGCGTGAAACACATAACACGTCTTGGCAGTCGGGTAAAAAATGCAATCCTTTAGAATTTTAAAGGCATCAACTTTTCATATATTTTTTAATACTCCAGAATAAACTATAAAAAAAAAAAAAAACAGAATGTTGATCGCAGTCGGCAGTACTCGACACAGCGCGGGAAAACCCCATTAGATTTCGAGCCCAACGCCATAACCACTCGGCCACGACTGCTTGCAGAAAAACCTAATTTAATTTCCAGAAGATGATATAAGAAACTAATGAATTTCTCAATATACAAAAATGAAGAAATGCAATCCTTTAGAATTTTTAAGGCATCAACTTTTCAAATATTTTATTCTACTCCAGAATAAACTATAAAATAACAGTACTTTGATCGTAGTCGGCAGGATACGAACCTGCGCGGGGAAACCCCATCGGATTTCGAGTCCAACGTTTTAACCACTCGGCCACGACTGCTTGCAGAAAAACCTAATTTAATTTCCAGAAGATGATATAAGAAACTAATGAATTTCTCAATATACAAAAATGTAAAAATGCAATCCTTTAGAATTTTTAAGGCGTTAACTTTTCAAATATTTTATTCTACTCCAGAATAAACTATAAAATAACAGAACTTTGATCGCAGTCGGCAGGATTCGAAGCTGCGCGGGGAAACCCCATTGGATTTCGAGTCCAACGCCTTAACCACTCGGCCACGACTGCTTGCAAAAGAGCTTAATTTAATTTCCAGAAGATGACGTAAGAAACTAATGAATTTCTCAATATATAAAATGCAATTCTTTTAAATTTTAAAGGCATCAACTTTTCAAATATTCTTTTCTACTCTAGAATAAAGTATGAGATAACAGAACGGTGATCGCAGTCTGCAGGATTCGAACCTGCGCCAGGTAACCCCATTGGATTCAAAGTCGAACCTCTTTACCACCCGGCCACGACTGCTTGCGTAAAACCTACTTTAATTTCCAGGAGATTAGAAAAGAAACTAATGAATTTCTAAATATATAAAAAATTAGTAACTTAATTAAATTTCAAAAATCAAAAAACTCGACAGCGTAAAAAGCGAACTAATTATTTCTCATGAATGAGAAACTATTTTTTTATATTACTTACCTATTATTTTTATTTACGTGTATTGATGACTTTTAAGTTGTGTTTTATTGTTAGTTCCTACCAAAAAAAAAAAAAAAAAAAAAAAAAAAAACTGTTTTGATGAGGCCTATAGGTGTCTATGACGGTTAGAGTTGCAGTAAAGCTAGAGATCCTACCTTCACAACTTCCAGGTTGTGTAATATTTAGACGGAGCTTCTGACTATAATATAGTCAATGAAACATCGTCTTCCTTTTGAAAGACCCCAGCAGTGGCCGAGAGGTTCTGCTCTCGAAGCTGGTAGACGGGAAGTGCTGGGTTCGATCCCAATCGCGCCCGTCGGCCTAATCGTTCGGAGTTTTCGTGGTTTTCTTCGAACCTTGGATTTCCAAGCGTTAATACGGGTTAAGTTTCCTTAGAAAGACCCCCACGAAGGGCACTCCCCCCACTTAGGGACTATATCCCTCGTGTTGATAATTGGCCGTCATAAACACAACCAACCAACCAATCATTTTGAAAGACCTATCCAATGATAGGCCACTTAATAGGGAGCTTAAAAAATTTTTTCGTGCCTACCGCCATTTTAAATTTATAAAAACAAAACCTATCCTATAACCATCGAGCGATAGAGACCTCATTTATTAAAATCTATCCAGCCATTAACATGTTTCGAGGGTATAAAGAAATCCACATACCCAGATACGCGTGAAACACATAACACTTCTTGGCAGTCGGATAAAAAATGCAATCCTTAAGAATTTTAAAGGCATCAAATTTTCAAATATTTTTTTCTACTTCAGAATAAACTATAAAAACAGTACGTTGATCGGAGTCAGCAGGATTCCAAACTGCGCGGGAAAACCGCATTGGATTTCGAGTCCAACGCCTTAACCACTCGGCCACGACTGCTTGCAAAAGCGTATAATTTAATTTCCGGACGACGGTAAAAGAATCTAATGAATTTTTCAATATATAAAAATTAAAAAATGCAATCCTTCAGAATTTTGAAGGCATGAACTTTTCAAATATTTTTTTCTACTCTAGAATAAACTGTAATATAACAGTATATCGATCGCTGTCGGAAGGATTCGAACCTGCGCTCGTACACCCCATTTGTTTCTGAGCCCAACACATTAACCACTCGGCCACGACTGCTTCCCGGAATAAAGTAAATTTAATTTCCAGAAGATTAGAAAAGTAACTAATGAATTTCTCAATATATAAAAATTAAAAAATGCAACCTTTTAGAATTTTGAAGGCAGCAAATTTTCAAATACAGTCGAAATTCCCTTTAACGAAGTCATTATTTAAACAAAGTTTTCTAATTAACGAAATTTTCTGCTGAACCTTGACTTTGAACGCCATTAACATGCAAATTAATCTCCATATTACGAAAAATATACTCTATATAACGAAGTTTATTTCACTTTCGTGAGTGTGCTACATTCACACGGAGAGGTTGCTGTTGCGATGAATGTATTAAATTTTTTCAACGGACTATATGAAAATGAAATTTCTATTTATTTAATCATTTATATTTAAAATAAAAAAAATAAAAAAATGCAATCTTTTAGAATTATAAAGGCATCAACTTTTTAAATATTTTTTTTATACTCCAGAATAAACTACAAAATAACAGTACTTTGATCGCAGTCAGCAGGACTCCAAACTGCGCGGGAAAACCCCATTGGATTTCGAGTCCAACGTCTTAAGAACTCGGCCATGACTGCTTGCAAAAGCGAATAATTTAATTTCCAGAAGACGATAAAAGAAACTAATGAATTTCGCAATATATAAAAATTAAAAAATGCAATCCTTCAGAATTTTGAAGGCATAAACTTTTCAAATATTTTTTTCTACTCTAGAATAAACTGTAAAATAACAGTACGTCGGTCGCTTTCGGCAGGATTCGAACCTGCGGAACCTCGCTTAACCCAGGGGAAGTCGCGCGTAAACCGGGTATGAACGATTTTTAGTTTGTCACCATTAAATGCAAATCATGCTCGTCACCTCATTCAGTTGGAGGCCCCACCAGTGGCTGAGAGGTTCTGCTCTCGAAACTGGTAGACGGTAGGTGCTGGGTTCGAACCCAATCGCGTTCGTCGTCCTAATCGTTCGGAGTTTTCGTGGTTTTCTTCGAACCTTGGTTCTCCAAGTGGTAATACGGGTTAGGTTCCCTTAGAAAGACCCACGAAAGGCATTCCCCCCTGGGCCTATGTCGCTCGTGCAGATAATTGGCCGTCATAAATACAACAACCAACCATTCAGTGGGAGATATATTTAAAAATTTTGCGATAAAGTAATTTGAAGATTACATTTCGAAAAATAGTGGTGACAATTGTAAAATCTGTACGCACCCTGGGTGTGTCATACACCACGTGAATTCTCCTGGGTTAACAAAAATCCGAAAAATTTTACGAACAATGTATTTTTTATAGGAAACCTGTAGAGAGTAATATTACAGACTTTGTTAAAGTTAAGGAATTTAAATACTGAGAAAAAAGAAAAAGTTACGCTACGCTTCAGTTTTTGCTTACCTCTCTTTATTATGGGCGTTTTTAAACATTATTATAAATAAATTTTTCTCATATGTCTACTTTGCATAAAAAAGGTTACCACCCGAATTAAAACACATTCTTCCAATATTTCTATTTTATGAGTATTTTTCATTTTATGCACGTGTATTTTATTATACAAATTTCATGAATTTGAGTTCATTTCTGTTTAAAGAATTTTCTTCATAACGAAATGTTTAAGTGTAAGGACGAGACTTCGTTAAATGAAAGTTTCACTGTACTTTTTACTACTCCAGAATAAACTAGGCCCCACCAGTGGCCGAGAGGTTCTGCTCTCGAAGCTGGTAGACGGGAGGTGCTGGGTTCGATCCCAATCGCGCCCGTCGGCCTAATCGTTCGGAGTTTTCGTGGTTTTCTTCGAACCTTGGTTCTCCAAGCGTTAATACGGGTTAGGTTCCCTTAGAAAGACCACCACGGAAGGCACTTCCCCCCCCTTAGGGCCTATATCCCACGTGCATATAATTGGCCGACATAAATACAACCAACCATCATAACGAAATGTTTAAGTGTAAGGACGAGACTTCGTTAAATGAAAGTTTCACTGTACTTTTTACTACTCCAGAATAAACTAGGCCCCACCTGTGGCCGAGAGGTTCTGCTCTCAAAGCTGGTAGGCGGGAGGTGCTGGGTTCGATCCCAATCGCGCCCGTCGGCCTAATCGTTCGGAGTTTTCGTGGTTTTCTTCGAGCCGTGGATCTTCCATGCGTTAATACGGATTAGGTTCCCTTAGAAAGACCCCCACGGAGGGCACTCCCCCCCAGCCTATATCCCTCGTGTAGATAATTGGCCGTCAAAAATCAATTCAACCCTGAATAAACTAAAAAACAACAGCACCTTGATCGCAGTCGCCAGGATTCTAACCTGTGTGTTGAAAACCCATTGGATTTCGAGTCCAACGACTTAACCACTCGGTTACGACAGCGTGCTAAATGAACCTAATTTCCAGAAGATCATAAAAGAAATGAATGAATTTCTCAATATATAAAAATTAAATAATGCAATCTTTTAGAATTTTAAAAGTATCAACTTTTCAAATATTTTTTCTTACTCCAGAATAAACTATAAAATAACAGTACTTTAATCGCTTTCGGCAGGATTCGAACCAACGAGGGGAAACCCCATTGGATTTCGAGTCCAATGACTTAACCACTCGGCCACGACTACTTGCAACATAGCCTACTTTAATTTCCAGAATATGATAAAAGTAACTAATGAATTTCTCAATATAAAAAAAATAAAAAATGCAGTCTTTTAGAATTTTAAAGCCATCAACTTTTCAAATATTTTTTACTACTGCGGAATAAACTATAAAGTAACAGCACTTTGATCGCAGTCGGCAGATTTCGAACCTACGCCGGGAAACCCCATTGGATTTCGAGTCCAACGCCTTAACCACTGGGCCACGACTGCTTGCACAAAAACATAATTTAATTTCCAAAAGTTGATAAAAGAAAATTAATTAATTTCTCAATATATAAAAGCCCCACCAATTGCCAAGAGGTTCTGCTCTCGAAGCTGGTAGACGGGAGGTGCTGAGTTCGATCAGAAACGGGCCTGTCGGCCTAATCGTTCGGAGTTTTCGTGGTTTTCTTCGAACCTTGGTTCTTCAAGTGTTAATACGGGTTAGGTCCCCTTAGAAAGACACCCACGAAGGGCATCCCCCCCCCCCCTTAGGGCCTATATCCCTCGTGTTGATAATTGGCCGACATAAATCCAACCAATATATAAAAATTAAAATATGCAATCTTTTAGAATTTTAAAGACATCAATTTTCAAATATTTTTTACTACTCTAGAATAAACTATAATATAACTGTACTTTAATCGCTTTCGGCAGGACTCGAACCTGCGTGGGTAAACCCATTTGGATTTCGAGTCCAACGCCTTAATCACTCGTCCACCACTGCTTGCAAAAGAACCTAATTTAATTTCTGAGGGATGATAAAAGAAATTAATGAATTTCTCAATATATAAAAATTATATAATGCAATCTTTTAGAATTTTAAAGGCATCAATTTTCAAATATTTTTTACTACTCTAGAATAAACTATAATATAACAGTACTTTAATCGCTTTCGGCAGGATTCGAACCTGCGCGTGAAAACCCCATTAGATTTAGAGTCCAACGCCTTAACCACTCGGCCACGACTACTGCAAAAAAACGTAATTTAATTTCCAGAAGACGATAAAAGAAACTAATGACTCTCTCAATATATAAAAATTAAAAAATGCAATCCTTTAGAATATTGAAGGCATCAACTTGAACCGAATAAATGGAAAAATCACGTAGAGTGTATGAGTAAAGACCGATTGCCATAAAAGCTTCTGAATTACACACCCAGGGGTTACCGTGACCGAGGTAGACATACGCTCCGATGGATTGATCAATGGAGCCGGAACAAGCTGATTTAGTCTAACCCATGCTGAAGAAGAAGAAGATGATGATAGAAATTAAAAAATGTAATCCTTTAGAATTTTGAAGGCATCAACTTTTCAAATTCTTTTTTCTACTCCAAAATAAACTATAAAAAAACTGTATGTTGATCGCAGTCGGAAGGATTCGAGCATACGCGGGGAAACCCCATTGGATTTCGAGTCCAAGGCATTAACCACTAGGCCACGACTGCGTTCCAAAAGAACCTAATTTAATTTCCACAAGATGATAAAAGAAACTAATGAATTTCTCAATATATAAAAATAAAAAAATGCAATCTTTTATAATTTTAAAATTCATCAACTTTTCAAATATACGTTTTCTACTCAAGAATAAACTATAACATAACACTACTTTGATCGCAGTCGGCAGGATTCGGACCTGCGCTGGGAAACCCTATTGGATTTCGAGTCCAACGTTTTAACCACTCGGCCACGACTGCTTGCACCAGAACCTAATTTAATTTGCAAAAGATGATAAAAGAAAATTAATGAATTTCTCAATATATATAAGCTCCACCAGTGGCCGAGAGGTTCTGCACTCGAAGCTGGTAGACGAGAGGTGGTGAGTTCGATCACAATCTTGCCTGTTCGCCTAATCGTTCGGAGTTTTCTTCGAACCTTGGTTCTTCAAGTGTTAATACGGGTTAGGTTCCCTTAGAAAGACACCCACGAAGGCCATCCGCCCCTTAGGGTCTATATCCCTCGTGTTGATAATTGGCCGACATAAATCCAACCAATATATAAAAATTAAAATATGCAATCTTTTAGAATTTTAAAGGTATCAATTTTGAAATATTTTTTACTACTCTAGAATAAACTATGAAATGAAACTATGCCGATAGCAGTCGGCAGAACTCGAACCTGCGTGGGTAAACCCATTTGGATTTCGAGTCCAACGCCTTAATCACTCGTCCACGACTGCTTGCAAAAGAACTTAATTTAATTTCCAGAAAACCATAAAAGAAACTGATGACTTTCTCAATATATAAAAATTAAAAAATGCAATCCTTTAGAATATTGAAGGCCTCAACTTGAACAGAATAAATGGAAAAATCACGTAGTGTATAAGTAAAGACCGATTGCCATAAAAGCTTCTGAATTACAGACCCAGGGGTTACCGTGACCGAAGTAGGCCTACGCTCCGATGGATTGCTCAATGCAGCCAGGTTGGGTTGGGTTGATTTTTGACGGCCAATTATCTACACGAGGGATATAGGCCCGGGGGGAATGCCCTCCGTGGGGGTCTTCCTAAGGGAACCTAATCCGTGTTAACGCATGGAAGATCCACGGCTCGAAGAAAACCACGAAAACTCTGAACGATTAGGCCGACGGGCGCGATTGGGTTCGAACCCAGCACCTCCCGTCTACCAGCTTCGAGAGCAGAACCTCTCGGCCACTGTTGGGGACTCAATGCAGCCGGAACAAGCTGATTTAGTCTAACCCATGCTGAAGAATATGATGATGATGATATAAATTAAAAAATGTAATCCTTTAGAATTATAAAGGCATCAACTTTTCATATATTTTTTTTATACTCCAGAATAAACTACAAAATAACAGTATTTTGATCGCAGTCAGCAGGACTCCAAACTGCGCGGGAAAACCCCATTTGATTTCGAGTCCAACCTCTTAACAACTCGACCACGACTGCTTGCAAAAGAACCTAATTTAATTTCCAGAATATGATAGAAGAAACTAATGAATTTCTCAATATATAAAAATTAAAAAATGTAATCTTTTAGAATTTTAAAGCCATCAACTTTTCAAATATTTTTTACTACTCCAGAATAAACTATAAAACTAGGAGTTCCCTCAGAGGGATTAGTCTGAGCGATATTACTGAGAACATAGATTTAATAATAACATGTGGAAGCAAAGAAAATGAGATGTTATCTTTAATTGTCCATATACTGCGAAAAATTGAAATGATGAAAATAAACGAATTGTAGAATTACAAAATCTTATATATAAATTCGTATACACTGTTTAAAAAAATGGGAAATCAAACCATTCAAGACAGCCATGCATGAATATAAAATTGAAAGTACGCAATATATTAAAAGTAAAATAGAAAATGAAACACTAATTTACTTATATCGGAATTTTAACTGTATAAAATGATGTCAAGAGCATAATCAGACGCTCCGCACCAATTTGAGTAAATTTAAATGACAAATATATGATGTTTAAAAAGAATGGACTATACTGTATATGGTGTGTGCTCCCCCGGAATAGTTAATATTGTACAATATCTGTTTTCCACGGATGCAATGAGGTTGTCGATAACATTTAAGGAATTCTCTTCTCAAAATCTAATATAGTATCAAAGTACCGAATACATCAAAAGTGACATGCAATGCTTCGTTAGAGTGTGTTTTAGATATGCTCGATCGGATTTAAATGATGAGTGTATGCTGGCCACTACATACGCTGTATTGTTTTGTTTTCAAACATATTCTGCACAAGTTGAGCTGTATTTAGCATGTATTAAATAAAAGAAATCGGCAATGATTACAACATAAAATATGACACAAGATCTGAATATATCGTCTGCATAACTTTTGAGCTGTCAAAGTGTCATTTGAAGTAATTTACAAATCCATACATATTTATTCAGCAAATCATGCAAGCTAACATACGCCAATATGAACCCGATTACAAAATTTCACCAGAATAAGTTAATATATAAAAAATCTACTAATGATAATTGAGAATATGACCTTATGATAAAATGTCTAGAAAAATGAATCGATAAAAAATTCATATCACATTTAAAACGGCACTTCCCTCTGTTAGTGGCCTTGGCGAGAGAGAGAAAAGCCTAGAGAAGGAACACTTTAACAAGTACTTTCGGGCAACCTACTCACTCTTTCATACACATCTTTATTCAATATTTACACAATTTATTTAATGCTAGGTGGGTATCTATCAGTTTTGTTGCATTTAAATCGCATGTTTTGCGGAGGAAATGCAGCATTATGAAATATTTAAAGTTGCTGTACCTAATAATTCCAAATTAATGGTAATTGAGATCGCTTTCCGTTAATTTCATCTTTTTAAATTTTAAATTTTTTAGAAACCATTCATAGAGACAATTGTATATTTTAAAACTAACCCGAAGCAAAATTTCAAGATTTTGGGCTCAGCAGTAACAGAGAAATAGAAAATTTTTGAAAGTTTTTTGTTTCTGCACTGTTTTTTATAGCGACATTTTTAGAAATTGTTCTATTGCGAGAATTTACGTCATGATAGATACAGCCATGTCAATTTTCATGTTTATATTCCTAACAGGTCCATGTTCTTCGTTACTTAGATCATCTTTAGGTCTTTTTCCGCTTTGTTTAGTCTTTCTATTTTTTAGAATTCGTTCTACAACGAGCATTTACATCTTATTAATTACTACCATGCCAAAGTTCTAGTTTCTAACCCCAAAAGTATCCCAAAAATTTCAGTATTCCAAATAAATCATAGTTTAGAACCTTTCTAGAAATTTTTACGTTTATCCGTCAAATTGAACTTTTTAGAGAGCGTTCATTACGAGTATTTACATCTTAAAAGTAACTACCGCACCAAATTTAAAGTTTCTAACCCAATCAATATCGCAGAAATCACAATTTTAGAACTTTTTTGCTCCTGCAGCGATGTAGGTTCTTGCACTGACATAAAATAGTCTTTTTTTCGGAGCAGAGATGGCCACCAACATTTTTTTAAGTTGGCTATGTAGTTTCAGAGATAACACCTCACAAACGTACAAGCATTAATAATATTATATACTTTATAATATTATAACTCTTTATAATATTAGCATTAGATGTACAGATGCAAAAGCCATTTATCTGTTACAAGCTAAAGTGCCGGCGTTGCCCAGAATTTGAAGGATGTTTGTTCTGAAAAATCAATTTAAAAATTTAACATACAACACAAAACAAACATTAAAAAAAGCAGTCGAAATGTTGTTGAATGAATCATATGAAAACGCTATATAAAAATGTATAAATGTATATAACAGACGCAAAAGAATACAGCTATAAATGAACTTATTTCAATTTATAATTGGAGCAATAATGTTAAAATACGCCAATATTTCCCTAATCGGGTTTTTATTATGCTTCAATACATTTTTCACACTCATATGACCGTTATACTATATCCACCATGCCCTTTATATTTCCAATATGACGTAATATTTTCCTCTTTCACGTGGAAACCTTGAAATAGAAAAGTTATGAAGTTATATTCACTTTCATTTAAATTCGTCAAACCATTTATTTCATTTTCATATTTCACGTGAATATCTTGCAATAGAAAAGTTATGACGTAATATTCACCCTTTTTTTAAATTCGGCAAACTATTTATTTCATTTTCATTTTTCACGTGGAAATCTTGCAGTAGAAAATTAATTGTTGTAGTAATAATTTTATTGTGTTTTTTAATTGTTGGCAACTGCTATAACGAAAAATGTTTAAATTTGATAAGAAATTGCTGTTAAATTGGTGGTTTTTTATTAATTAAAAATTAACTATAAGTTATTTCGATTCCGGATTACTTTAGTTGTCTCGGCCATGTTTTAATACACATGTACGTATCTCTTCACAATTTTGGCTTCCAAATTGTGGATTTTTTATAGAATTACAAACAGACAGATAGACAAGTTTTCATTTTTATATATCTCTCTATTCTATGAAAAGTAACTAACGCTGTCACCGCCGCTGCCGGTTTTGAATTTTTTGTGACCGGAGGTCTTTCTTCGTTAATATTAAGAAAACTATTGCATACAAATATATGAAAATCGGTGGTATTATAGCGAAATGTTTGATCAACACACTAATGCATACAGTTTTCAAATCGAAGAATTATTTTAAGAGATATTTAAGGCTAAATTTGGACAAAATCGTTCCATTAAAAAAAAATTATAAGAGCAAAAGCTATACATGGGAATTTAATCATTTTTTGATCATTTTATTCAATAGAAGATCCCGGTCTGCAGATTTCATTAATTTTTTTTTTAATTTGACTCGTTTTTTGAGGTTTTATTTCTATTTTAAATTCAAATATTCAACATTTTGACAGATATTTTTTACATATTTTAGAAAATGGTATTAATTTAAACTGTTGCCAACTGTATAAACAGCGCAAACAATAATGTTTGCTTCAAATAAAAAAAAATATTTACACGTTACTATTATAAACAGAAAAAACCTTCAAATTACAATTAAATAATTAGGTATAAAAAGCAGGCACTTATTGGAAATTACGCCATAAAAACTATATTTACATGTGAATTTTAAAAGAGAAGGGATATTGTAAAATAAATTCATTACCATGCGTTAGAAATCTTAAATAGAACAAATTACGTCACATTACACTTATTATGCAAAATGAACAAAAAATAGTATTGCGAAACAGTTTAAATTTAAAAATTGCGCGAGACAAAATATTAGAGGTTAAATATTAGATTTTTTCAAAATTTTATTATTTATCGTTTGATGTGAGGTGTTCAGCTATAAGTATGCAAATTTTTATGCTTCAACATAATTAGGGGCTGAGTTAGAAAAATTGCTTTAAATATACAAGTTAGAGCCTAGAGGGTTAAATATTAGACTTTTTCAAAATTTTATTATTTGCTGTTTGATGTGGGGTGTTCAGATAAGTATGCAAAATTTCATGTCTCCAACTTAATTAGGGGCTGAGTTAGAAAAATTGCTTAAAATGCACAAGTTAGAGACCGGAGGGTTAAAATGACTTTTTCAAAATTTTATGATTTATCGTGTTATCGCAAGTGTTCAGCTATAAGTATGCAAACTTTCATGTCTCCAACTTAATTAGGGGCTGAGTTAGAAAAATTGCTTTAAATACACAAGTTAGAGCCCAGAGGGTTAAATATTAGACTTTTTCAAAAATTTATTATTTGCCGTTTGATGTGTGGTGTTCAGCTATAAGTATGCAAATTTTCAAGTCTCCGATATATATAGTTTCTGAGAACGGGCTCTGTGACAGACGGACAAACAGACAGACAAAGGAGTGAGACAGGTAGGGTTTCGTTAGATGGACGAAACTCTAAAAACATGCTGCGGATGACTGTAACAACATCCTAAAATTACACTACCATCAGCGATCTACCAATCCCGAATTTAGTTTATATTTGTTTCATATATTCTTATTCTTTTGTGCGGCCCTGTAAAATAATTATCATTATTATATACAGTAAAACCTCTGAATAGCGGACACCCCGAGAATGCAGAATTTGTCCTCTATTTAGAGGTGACCGCTACTGAGAGTAAAACATGTACAGTTATTTAAGAGTTGGTAATCGAAAAAATGTCCGCTAAATAGAGGTGTCCACTAATCGGGTGTGTCCGCTATGGAGGTTTTACCAGTAAAACTTCTGAATAGCGAACACCTCGGGAGGGCAGAATTTGTCCTCTATTTGGAGGTGTTCGCTACTGAAAGTAAAAAATGTACAGTTATTTAAGGGTTGGTAATCGAAAAAATGCCCGCTAAATAGAGGTGTCCACTAATCGGGTGTGTCCGTTATGGAGGTTTTACTGCATAATAATATCATCCTTTACAAGAAAATTGCATGCTGTATGATAGACAGACAGACATCCAGAGAAAGATAACCTCCAGATCAATAAACACTCATGTCTTTTTTTTAATCATCCACAATTGTATGTCATACAACATGCCAGATTTTATACAACAGGCTAAAAACGGTCACCGTGGTACGGAATACTGTATTATTATTTGTTTGCCCACCAAAACTGGTTGCCACGGGTTGCTGCAAGGTTTGTGATCACGTGGTTGAAACTGATCTATTCAGTATTACTGCGTGCGTATTTTTTTTTTATTTGCTCCATGTGTTCAAACCAGTTGTCTAAGAAAACATGAACCGGTGAAAGTGACGCACACCAAATTTCTGTGACGTATGCAGATAAATTGTGCTTTTTTAAGAGTTTTTTCTATATAATTTTTAAACGATTTGGAACTTATTTTTCATAGTAGGTGCATTCAGTAGGCGACCCTCATAGGTACCTTCTGGTGCAATCAGAAACGAAATCCGACAAATATTTTTTGAGTTATGCTTGACGAAAGGTTTTTATTAGGCTTTTTTTTCAGTAGGACATGGCGTTAATATCCATCCTAGTAGTAAAGTGTCCGGACAGTAATATTTCGCTGAGTATTAGCCTTCGCTTCGCTCAGACAATTAATTAAAAATTAACTATAAGTTATTTCGATTCCGGATTACTTTAGTTGTCTCGGCCATGTTTTAATACACATGTACGTATCTCTTCACAATTTTGGCTTCCAAATTGTGGATTTTTTATAGAATTACAAACAGACAGATAGACAAGTTTTCATTTTTATATATCTCTCTATTCTATGAAAAGTAACTAACGCTGTCACCGCCGCTGCCGGTTTTGAATTTTTTGTGACCGGAGGTCTTTCTTCGTTAATATTAAGAAAACTATTGCATACAAATATATGAAAATCGGTGGTATTATAGCGAAATGTTTGATCAACACACTAATGCATACAGTTTTCAAATCGAAGAATTATTTTAAGAGATATTTAAGGCTAAATTTGGACAAAATCGTTCCATTAAAAAAAAATTATAAGAGCAAAAGCTATACATGGGAATTTAATCATTTTTTGATCATTTTATTCAATAGAAGATCCCGGTCTGCAGATTTCATTAATTTTTTTTTTAATTTGACTCGTTTTTTGAGGTTTTATTTCTATTTTAAATTCAAATATTCAACATTTTGACAGATATTTTTTACATATTTTAGAAAATGGTATTAATTTAAACTGTTGCCAACTGTATAAACAGCGCAAACAATAATGTTTGCTTCAAATAAAAAAAAATATTTACACGTTACTATTATAAACAGAAAAAACCTTCAAATTACAATTAAATAATTAGGTATAAAAAGCAGGCACTTATTGGAAATTACGCCATAAAAACTATATTTACATGTGAATTTTAAAAGAGAAGGGATATTGTAAAATAAATTCATTACCATGCGTTAGAAATCTTAAATAGAACAAATTACGTCACATTACACTTATTATGCAAAATGAACAAAAAATAGTATTGCGAAACAGTTTAAATTTAAAAATTGCGCGAGACAAAATATTAGAGGTTAAATATTAGATTTTTTCAAAATTTTATTATTTATCGTTTGATGTGAGGTGTTCAGCTATAAGTATGCAAATTTTTATGCTTCAACATAATTAGGGGCTGAGTTAGAAAAATTGCTTTAAATATACAAGTTAGAGCCTAGAGGGTTAAATATTAGACTTTTTCAAAATTTTATTATTTGCTGTTTGATGTGGGGTGTTCAGATAAGTATGCAAAATTTCATGTCTCCAACTTAATTAGGGGCTGAGTTAGAAAAATTGCTTAAAATGCACAAGTTAGAGACCGGAGGGTTAAATATGACTTTTTCAAAATTTTATGATTTATCGTGTTATCGCAAGTGTTCAGCTATAAGTATGCAAACTTTCATGTCTCCAACTTAATTAGGGGCTGAGTTAGAAAAATTGCTTTAAATACACAAGTTAGAGCCCAGAGGGTTAAATATTAGACTTTTTCAAAAATTTATTATTTGCCGTTTGATGTGTGGTGTTCAGCTATAAGTATGCAAATTTTCAAGTCTCCAATATATATAGTTTCTGAGAACGGGCTCTGTGACAGACGGACAAACAGACAGACAAAGGAGTGAGACAGGTAGGGTTTCGTTAGATGGACGAAACTCTAAAAACATGCTGCGGATGACTGTAACAACATCCTAAAATTACACTACCATCAGCGATCTACCAATCCCGAATTTAGTTTATATTTGTTTCATATATTCTTATTCTTTTGTGCGGCCCTGTAAAATAATTATCATTATTATATACAGTAAAACCTCTGAATAGCGGACACCCCGAGAATGCAGAATTTGTCCTCTATTTAGAGGTGACCGCTACTGAGAGTAAAACATGTACAGTTATTTAAGAGTTGGTAATCGAAAAAATGTCCGCTAAATAGAGGTGTCCACTAATCGGGTGTGTCCGCTATGGAGGTTTTACCAGTAAAACTTCTGAATAGCGAACACCTCGGGAGGGCAGAATTTGTCCTCTATTTGGAGGTGTTCGCTACTGAAAGTAAAAAATGTACAGTTATTTAAGGGTTGGTAATCGAAAAAATGCCCGCTAAATAGAGGTGTCCACTAATCGGGTGTGTCCGTTATGGAGGTTTTACTGCATAATAATATCATCCTTTACAAGAAAATTGCATGCTGTATGATAGACAGACAGACATCCAGAGAAAGATAACCTCCAGATCAATAAACACTCATGTCTTTTTTTTAATCATCCACAATTGTATGTCATACAACATGCCAGATTTTATACAACAGGCTAAAAACGGTCACCGTGGTACGGAATACTGTATTATTATTTGTTTGCCCACCAAAACTGGTTGCCACGGGTTGTTGCAAGGTTTGTGATCACGTGGTTGAAACTGATCTATTCAGTATTACTGCGTACGTATTTTTTTTTTATTTGCTCCATGTGTTCAAACCAGTTGTCTAAGAAAACATGAACCGGTGAAAGTGACGCACACCAAATTTCTGTGACGTATGCAGATAAATTGTGCTTTTTTAAGAGTTTTTCTATATAATTTTTAAACGATTTGGAACTTATTTTTCATAGTAGGTGCATTCAGTAGGCGACCTTCATAGGTACCTTCTGGTGCAATCAGAAACGAAATCCGACAAATATTTTTTGAGTTATGCTTGACGAAAGGTTTTTATTAGGCTTTTTTTTCAGTAGGACATGGCGTTAATATCCATCCTAGTAGTAAAGTGTCCGGACAGTAATATTTCGCTGAGTATTAGCCTTCGCTTCGCTCAGACAATTACAGCACTTTGATCGCAGTCTGCAGGATTCAAACCTGCGCGGGGAAACCCCATTGGATTTCGAGTCCAACGCCTTAACCACTCGGCCACGACTGCGTGCCAAAGAAATCTAATTTCCAGAAGATCATAAAAGAAACTAATGAATTTCTCAATATATAAAAATTAAAAAATGCAATCTTTTAGAATTTTAAAAGCATCAACTTTTCAAATATTTTTTTCTACTCCAGAATAAACTATAAAATAACACTACTTTGATCGCAGTCGGCAGGATTCGAACCTGTGCGGGGAAACCCCATTGGATTTCGAGTCTAACGTCTTAACCACTCGGCCACGACTGCCTGCACAAGACCCTAATTTAATTTCCAAAGATGATAAAATAAAATTAATGAATTTCTCTATATATAAAAGCCCCACCAGTGGCCGAGAGTTTCTGCTCTCGAAGCTGGTAGACAGGAGGTGCTGAGTTCGATCACAATCGGGTCCGTCGGCCTAATCGTTCGGAGTTTTCGTGGTTTTCTTCGAACCTTGGTTCTCCAAGTGTTCATACGGGTTAGGTTCCCTTAGAAAGACCCCCCACGAAGGGCATTCCCCCCCTTTGGGCCTATATCCCTTGTGTTGATAATTGGCCGACATAAATACAACCAACAACCAACCAATATATAAAAATTAAAAAAAGCAATCTTTTAGAATTTTAAAGGCATCAATTTTCAAATATTTTTTACTACTCCAGAATAAACTATAAAATATCAGTATGCCGATCGCAGTCGGCAGGACTCGAACCTGCGCGGGGTTCGACCATTTGGATTTCGAGTCCAACGCCTTAATCACTCGTCCACGACTGCTTGCCGGAAAACCTAATTTAATTTCTACAAGATGATAAAAGAAACTAATGAATTTCTCAATATATATAAATAAAAAAATGCAATCTTTTAGAACTTTAAAGGCATCAACTTTTCAAATATTTTTTTTCTACTCCAGAATAAACTATAAAATATCAGTAGTACTTTGACCGCAGTCGGCAGGATTTCAATCTGCGTAGGGAAACCCCATTGGATTTCGAGCCCAACACCTTAACCGCTCGGCCACGACTGCTTGCAAAGTATCCTAATTTAATTTCCAGAACATGATAAAAGAATTTATTGAATTTCTCAATATATAAAAATAAAAAAATGCAATCTTTTAGAATTTAAAAGCATCAACTTTTGAAATATTTTTTTATACTCCAGAACAAACTATAAAAAACAGTACGTTGATCGCTGTCGGCTGGTTGCATTTATGACGGCCAATTATCTGCACGAGGGATATAGTCCCAGGGGGGGGGGTGCCCTTCGTGGGGGTCTTTCTAAGGGAACCTAACCCGTATTAACGCTTGGAAATCCAAGGTTCGAAGAAAACCACAAAAACACCGAACGATTAGGCCGACGGGCTTGATTGAGATTGAACTCAGCACCTCCCGTCTGCCAGATTCGAGAGCAGAACGTCTCAGCCACTAGTGGGGCCCGATCGCTGTCGGCAGTATTCGAAGATACGCGGGAAAACCCCATTGAATTTCGAGTCCAACGCCATAACCACCCGTCCACGACTGCTTGCAAAGGAACCTAATTTAATTTCCAGAAGACGATAAAAGAAACTGATGATTTTCTTAATATATAAGACTTAAAAAATGCAATCCTTTAGAATACTGAAGGCATCAACTTGAACAGAATAAGTGGAAAAATCACGTAGAGTGTATCAGTAAAGACCGATTGCAATAAAAGCTTCTGAATTACAGACCCAGGGGTTACCTTGACCGAGGTATACCTACGCTCGGATGGATTGATCAATGGAGTCGGAACAAGCTGATTTAGTCTAACCCATGCTGAAGAAGTAGATGATGATGATAAAAATTAAAAAATGTAATCCTTTAAAATTTTGAAAGCATCAACTTTTCAAACACTTTTTTCTACTCCAGAATAAACTAACTGTATGTTGATCGCAGTCCGCAGGATTCGAACCTACGCGGAGAAACCCCATTGGATTTCGAGTTCAACGCCTTAACCACTCGGCCACGACTGCTTGCCAAAAGAACCTAATTTCCAGAAGATCATAAAAGAAACTAATGAACTTCTCAATATATAAAAATTAAAAAATGCAATCTTTTAGAATTTTAAAAAGATCAACTTTTCAAATATTTCTTCTTACTCCAGAATAGACTATAAAATGACAGTACTTTAATCGCTTTCGGCAGGATTCGAACTTGCGCGGTTATACTCCATTGGATTTTGAGTCCACCACCTTAACCACTCGGCTACGACTGCTTGCAAACGATCCTAATTTAATTTCCAGAAGACGATAAAAGAAACTGATGACTTTCTCAATATATAAAAATTAAAAAATGCCATCCTTTAGAATACTGAAGGCATCAACTTGAACAGAATAAATGGAAAAATCACGTAGAGTGTTAGAGTAGAGTGTAAGTAAAGAGCGATTGCCATAAAAGCTTCTGAATTACAGACCCAGGGGTTACCGTGACCGAGATAGACCTACGCTTCGATGGATTGATCAATGGAGCCGAAAAAGCTGATTTAGTCTAACCCACGCTGAAGAAGATGATGATGATGATAGAATTTGAAAAATGTAATCCTTTAGAATTTTAAGGCATCAACTTTTCAAATACATTTTTACCACTCCAGATTAAACTATTAAATAACATCACTTTAACCGCAGTCGGCAGGATTCGAACCTGCGCGGGAAAACCCCATTGGATTTCGAGTCCAACGCCTTAACCACTCGGCCACGACTGCTTGCAGAAGAACCCAATTTAATTTCCAGAAGATGATAAAAGAAACTAATGAATTTCTCAATATACAAAAATAAAAAAATGCAATCTTTTAGAATTATAAAGGCATCAACTTTTCAAATATTTTTTTTTTTATACTCCAGAATAAACTACAAAATAACAGTACTTTGATCGCAGTCAGCAGCACTCCAAACTGCGCGGGAAAGCCCCATTGGATTTCGAGTCCAACGTCTTAACAACTCGGCCACGACTGCTTGCTAAAGCGAATAATTTAATTTCCAGAAGACGATAAAAGAAACTAATGAATTTCTCAATATATAAAAATAAAAAAATGCAATCCTTCAGAATTTTGAAGGCATAAACTTTTCAAATATTTTTTTCTACTCTAGAATAAACTGTAAAATAACAGCACGTCGATTGCTTTCCGAAGGATTCGAACCTGCGCGGGGACACCCCATTGGAATACAGGTCGAGCACCTTAACCACTCGGCCGCAACTGCTTACCGTAAAAAAGGAAATTTAATTTCCAGAAGATTAGAAAAGTAACTAATGAATTTCTCAATATATAAAAATTAAAAAATGCAACCTTTGAGAATTTTGAAGGCAACATATTTTCAAATACAGTCGAAATTCCCTTTAACGAAGTCATTATTTAAACAAAGTTTTCCACATAACGAAATTTTCTGCTGAACCTTGACTTTGAACGCCATTAACATGCAAATTAATCTCCATATACTCTATATAACGAAGTTTATTTCTCTTTCATGCGTGTCCTACATTCACACGGAGAGGTTGCTGTTGCGATGAATGTATGAGTTGGGTTGATTGTTGACGGCCAATTATCTACACGAGGGATATGGGCCCTGGGGGAGTGCCTTCCGTGGAGGTCTTTCTAAGGGAACCCAATCCGTATTAACGCATGGAAATCCACGGTTCGAAGAAAACCACGAAAACTCCGAACGATTAGGCCGACGGGCGCGATTGGGTTCGAACCCAGCACCTCCCGTCTACCAGCTTCGAGAGCAGAACCTCTCAGTCACTGGTGGGGCCCGATGAATGTATGAATTTTTTTCAAAGGACTATATGAAAATGAAATTTTTTGATTATTTATATTTAAAAGAAGAAATGTTGAAAAGCTTCGATACAATAAAAAGTGGATTCCAGTTTAAAAGAATGTTGCAGATGAATTGCTCGGTTGCTTAAACCAGGGGAAGTCGCGCGTAAACAGCGTATAAACGATTTTTAGTTTCTCACCAATAAATGCAAATAATGCTCGTCACCTCATTCAGTGGGAGATATATTTAAAAATTTTGCGATAAAGTAATTTGAAGATTACTTTTCGAAAAACAGTGGTGACAATTGTAAAATCTGTACGCACCCTGGGTGTGTCATACACAACGTGAATCCTCCTGGTTTAACAAAAATGCGAAAAATTTTACGAACAATGTATTTTTTATAGGAAACCTGTAGAGAGTAATATTACAGACTTTGTTAAAGTTAAGGAATTTAAATACTGAGAAAACAGAAAAAGTTACGCTACGCTTCAGTTTTTGTTTAGCTCTCTTTATTATGGGCGTTTTTAAACATTATTATAAATAAATTTTTCTCATATGTCTACTTTGCATAAAAAAAGTTAACACCCGAATTAAAACACATTCTTCCAATATTTCTATTTTATGAGTATTTTTCATTTTATGCACGTGTATTTTATTATACAAATTTCATGAATTTGAGTTCATTTCTGTTTAAAGAATTTTCTTCATAACGAAATGTTTAAGTGTAAGGACGAGACTTCGTTAAATGGAAGTTTCAGTGTACTTTATACTACTCCAGAATAAACTATAAAACAACAGCACTTTGATCGCAATCGGCAGGATTCGAACTTGCGCCAGGAAACCCCATTGGATTTCTAGTCCAACGACCTAACCACTCGGTTACGACTGCGTGCCAAATGAACCTAATTTCCAGAAGATCATAAAAGAAATTAATGAATTTCTCAATATATAAAAATTAAATAATGCAATCTTTTAGAATTTTAAAAGTATCAACTTTTCAAATATTTTTTCTTACTCCAGAATAAATTATCAAATAACGGTACTTTAATCGCTTTCGGCGGGATTCGAACCTGCGCGGGGAGACCCCATTGGATTTCGAGTCCAACGCCTTAACCACTCGGTCACGTCTGCTTGTAAAACAGTGTACTTTAATTTCCAGAATATGATAAAAGTAACTGATGAATTTTTCTATATATATATTAAAAAAAAAAAAATGCAATCTTTTAGAATTTTAAAGGCATCAACTTTTCAAATATTTTTTTCTACTCCAGAATAACTATAAAAAGACAGTACGTTGATCGCTGTCGGCAGTATTCGAACCCGCGAGTGAAAACCCCATTGGATTTCGAGTCCAACGCCTTAACCACTCTGCCACGACTGCCTGCAAAAGAGCCTAATTTAATTTTTCAGAAGATGATAAAAGAAACTAATGAATTTCTCAATATATAAAAATTAAAAAATGCAATCTTTTAGAATTTTAAAGCCATCAACTTTTCAAATATTTTTTATTACTCCAGAATAAACTATAAAATTACACCACTTTGATCGCAGTCGGTAGGATTCGAACCTGCTCGGGGAATCCCCATCGGATTTCGAGTCCAACGCCTTAGCCACTCGGCCACGACTGCGTGCCAAACGAACCTAATTTCCAGAAGATCATAAAAGAAATTAATGAATTTCTCAATATATAAAAATTAAATAATGCAATCTTTTAGAATTTTAAAAGCATCAACTTTTCAAATATTTTTTCTTACTCCAGAATAAACTATAAAATAACGGCACTTTAATTGCTTTCGTCGGGATTCGAATTTGCGCGGGGAAAACCCATTGGATTTTGAGTCCAACGACTTAACCACTCGGCCACGACAGCTTGTAAAGCAGTATACTTTAATTTCCAGAATATGATAAAAGTAACTGATGAATTTCTCAATATATAAAAAATAAAAAATGCAATCTTTTAGAATTTTAAAGCCATAAACTTTACAAATATTTTTTACTACTCCAGAATGAACTATAAAATTACAGCACTTTGATCGCAGTCGGCAGGATTCGATCTTGCGCGGGGAAACCCCATCGGATTTTGAGTCCAACACCTTAACCACTCGGCCACGACTGCTTGTCCAAGAAACTAATTTAATTTCCTAAAGTTGATAAAAGAAAATTAATGAATATCTCAATATATAAAAGCCCCACCAGTTGCCGAGAGGTTCTGCTCTCGAAGCTGGTAGACGGGAGGTGCTGAGTTCGATCACAATCGGGCCTGTCGGCCTAATCGTTCGAACCTTGGTTCTTCTAGTGTTAATACGGGTTAGGTTCCCTTAGAAAGACACCCAAGAAGGCCATCCCACCCCCCCCCCTAGGGCCTATATCCCACGTGTTGATAATTGGCCGACATAAATCCAACCAATATATAAAAATTTAAATATGCAATCTTTTAGAATTTTAAAGGCATCAATTTTGAAATATTTTTTACTACTCTAGAATAAACTATAAAATAACAGTATTTTGATCTCAGTCAGCAGGACTCCAAACTGCGCGGGGCCCCACCAGTGGCGGAGAGGTTCTGCTCTAGAAGCTGGTAGACGGGAAGTGCTGGGTTCGAACCCAATCGCTCCCGTCGGCCTAACCGTTTCGGAGTTTTCGTGGTTTTCTTCGAAGCCGTGGGTTTCCATGCGTAAATACGGGTTAGGTTCCCTTAGAAAGACCCCACGGAGGGCACTCCCCATTGGGCCTATATCCCTCGTGTAGATAATCGGCCGTCAAAAACAAACCCAAACCCAAACTGCGCGGGAAAACCCCATTGGATTTCGAGTCCAAAGTCTTAACAACTCGACCACGACTGCTTGCGAAAGCGAATAATTTAATTTCGAGAAGACGATAAAAGAAACTAATGAATTTCTCAATATATAAAAATAAAAAAATGCAATCTTTTAGAATTTTAAAGGCATCAACTTTTCAAATATTTTTTTTCTACTCCAGAATAAACTGTAAAATAACAGCACTTTGATCGCAGTCGGCAGGATTGGAACCTGTGCGGGAAAACCCCATTGGATTTCGAGTCCAACGCCTTAACCCCTCGGCCACGACTGCGTGCCAAACGAACCTAATTTCCAGAAGATCTTAAAAGAAACTAATGAATTTCTCAATATATAAAAATTAAAAAATGCAATCTTTTAGAATTTTAAAAGTATCAACTTTTCAAACATTATTTCTTACTCCAGAATAAACTATAAAATAACAGTACTTTAATCGCTTTCGGCGGGATTCGAGCCTGCGCGGGAAAACCCCATTGGATTTCAAGTTCAACGCCCTAACCCCTCGGCCACGACTGCTTGCAAAAGAACCTACTTTAATTTCCAGAATATGATAAAAGAAACTAATGAATTTCTCAATATATAAAAAATAAAAAATGCAATCTTTTAGAATTTTAAAGCCATCAAACTTTTCAAATATTTTTTACTACTCCAGAATAAACTATAAAATAACAGCACTTTGCTCGCAGTCGGCAGGATTCGAACCTGCGCGGGGAAACCCAATTGGATTTCGAGCCCAATGCATTAACCACTCGGCCACGACTGCCTGCACAAGATCCTAATTTAATTTCCAAAGATGATAAAAGAAAATTAATGAATTTCTCAGTATATAAAAGCCCCACCAGTGGCCGAGAAGTTCTGCTCTCGGAGCTGGTAGACGGGAGGTGCTGAGTTCGATCACAATCGGGCCCGTCGGCCTAATCGTTCAGAGTTTTCGTGGTTTTCTTCGAACCTTGGTTCTCCAAGTGTTAATACGGGTTAGGTTCCCTTAGAAAGACCTTCACGAAGAGCATTCCCCCCCCCCCCCCCTTTGGGCCTATAGCCCTCGTGTTGATAATTGGCCGACATAAATACAACCAAAAACCAACCAATATATAAAAATTAAAAAAAGCAATCTTGTAGAATTTTAAAGCCATCAATTTTCACATATTTTTTACTACTCCAGAATAAACTATAAAATATCAGTATGCCGATCGCAGTCGGCAGGACTCGAACCTGCGCGGGGAAACCCATTTGGATTTCGAGTGGGTTGGGTTGATTTTTGACGGCCAATTATCTACAGGAGGGATATAGGCCCGGGGGGAATGCCCTCCGTGGGGGGTCTTTCTAAGGGAACCTAATCCGTATTAACGCATGGAAGATCCACGGCTCGAAGAAAACCACGAAAACTCCGAACGATTAGGCCGACGGGCGCGATTGGGATTGAACCCAGCACCTCCCGTCTGCCAGATTCGAGAGCAGAACCTCTCAGCCACTGGTGGGGCCCGATCGCTGTCGGCAGTATTCGAAGATACGCGGGAAAACCCCATTGAATTTCGAGTCCAACGCCATAACCACCCGTCCACGACTGCTTGCAAATGAACCTAATTTAATTTCCAGAAGACGATAAAAGAAACTGATGATTTTCTCAATATATAAGACTTAAAAAATGCAATCCTTTAGAATACTGAAGGCATCAACTTGAACAGAATAAGTGGAAAAATCACGTAGAGTGTATCAGTAAAGACCGATAGCAATAAAAGCTTCTGAATTACAGACCCAGGGGTTACCGTGACCGAGATAGACCTACGCTTCGATGGATTGATCAATGGAGTCGAAAAAGCTGATTTAGTCTAACCCACGCTGAAGAAGATGATGATGATGATAGAATTTGAAAAATGTAATCCTTTAGAATTTTAAGGCATCAACTTTTCAAATACATTTTTACCACTCCAGATTAAACTATTAAATAACATCACTTTAACCGCAGTCGGCAGGATTCGAACCTGCGCGGGAAAACCCCATTGGATTTCGAGTCCAACGCCTTAACCACTCGGCCACGACTGCTTGCAGAAGAACCCAATTTAATTTCCAGAAGATGATAAAAGAAACTAATGATTTTCTCAATATATAAGACTTAAAAAATGCAATCCTTTAGAATACTGAAGGCATCAACTTGAACAGAATAAGTGGAAAAATCACGTAGAGTGTATCAGTAAAGACCGATTGCAATAAAAGCTTCTGAATTACAGACCCAGGGGTTACCGTGACCGAGATAGACCTACGCTTCGATGGATTGATCAATGGAGCCGAAAAAGCTGATTTAGTCTAACCCACGCTGAAGAAGATGATGATGATGATAGAATTTGAAAAATGTAATCCTTTAGAATTTTAAGGCATCAACTTTTCAAATACATTTTTACCACTCCAGATTAAACTATTAAATAACATCACTTTAACCGCAGTCGGCAGGATTCGAACCTGCGCGGGAAAACCCCATTGGATTTCGAGGCCAACGCCTTAACCACTCGGCCACGACTGCTTGCAGAAGAACCCAATTTAATTTCCAGAAGATGATAAAAGAAACTAATGAATTTCTCAATATACAAAAATAAAAAAATGCAATCTTTTAGAATTATAAAGGCATCAACTTTTCAAATATTTTTTTTATACTCCAGAATAAACTACAAAATAACAGTACTTTGATCGCAGTCAGCAGCACTCCAAACTGCGCGGGTTGGGTTGGGTTGATTGTTGACGGCCAATTATCTACACGAGGGATATGGGCCCTAGGGGGAGTGCCTTCCGTGGAGGTCTTTCTAAGGAAACCTAATCCGTATTAACGCATGGAAATCCACGGCTCGAAGAAAACCACGAAAACTCCGAACGATTAGGCCGACGGGCGCGATTGGGTTCGAGCCCAGCACCTCCCGTCTACCAGCTTCGAGAGCAGAACCTCTCAGCCACTGGTGGGGCCCAAACTGCGCGGGAAAGCCCCATTGGATTTCGAGTCCAACGTCTTAACAACTCGGCCACGACTGCTTGCTAAAGCGAATAATTTAATTTCCAGAAGACGATAAAAGAAACTAATGAATTTCTCAATATATAAAAATAAAAAATGCAATCCTTCAGAATTTTGAAGGCATAAACTTTTCAAATATTTTTTTCTACTCTAGAATAAACTGTAAAATAACAGCACATCGATTGCTTTCCGAAGGATTCGAACCTGCGCGGGTACACCCCATTGGAATACAGGTCGAGCACCTTAACCACTCGGCTGCGACTGCTTACCGTAAAAAAGGAAATTTAATATCCAGAAGATTAGAAAAGTAACTAATGAATTTCTCAATATATAAAAATTAAAAAATGCAACCTTTTAGAATTTTGAAGGCAACATATTTTCAAATACAGTCGAAATTCCCTTTAACGAAGTCATTATTTAAACAAAGTTTTCCACATAACGAAATTTTCTGCTGAACCTTGACTTTGAACGCCATTAACATGCAAATTAATCTCCATATACTCTATATAACGAAGTTTATTTCTCTTTCATGCGTGTCCTACATTCACACGGAGAGGTTGCTGTTGCGATGAATGTATGAGTTGGGTTGATTGTTGACGGCCAATTATCTACACGAGGGATATGGGCCCTGGGGGAGTGCCTTCCGTGGAGGTCTTTCTAAGGGAACCCAATCCGTATTAACGCATTGAAATCCACGGTTCGAAGAAAACCACGAAAACTCCGAACGATTAGGCCGACGGGCGCGATTGGGTTCGAACCCAGCACCTCCCGTCTACCAGCTTCGAGAGCAGAACCTCTCAGCCACTGGTGGGGCCCGATGAATGTATGAATTTTTTTCAAAGGACTATATGAAAATGAAATTTTTTAATTATTTATATTTAAAAGAAGAAATGTGGAAAAGCTTCGATACAATAAAAAGTGGATTCCAGTTTAAAAGAATGTTGCAGATGAATTGCTCGGTTGCTTAAACCAGGGGAAGTCGCGCGTAAACAGGGTATAAACGATTTTTAGTTTCTCACCAATAAATGCAAATAATGCTCGTCACCTCATTCAGTGGGAGATATATTTAAAAATTTTGCGATAAAGTAATTTGAAGATTACTTTTCGAAAAACAGTGGTGACAATTGTAAAATCTGTACGCACCCTGGGTGTGTCATACACAACGTGAATCCTCCTGGTTTAACAAAAATGCGAAAAATTTTACGAACAATGTATTTTTTATAGGAAACCTGTAGAGAGTAATATTATAGACTTTGTTAAAGTTAAGGAATTTAAATACTGAGAAAAAAGAAAAAGTTACGCTACGCTTCAGTTTTTGTTTAGCTCTCTTTATTATGGGCGTTTTTAAACATTATTATAAATAAATTTTTCTCATATGTCTACTTTGCATAAAAAAAGTTAACACCCGAATTAAAACACATTCTTCCAATATTTCTATTTTATGAGTATTTTTCATTTTATGCACGTGTATTTTATTATACAAATTTCATGAATTTGAGTTCATTTCTGTTTAAAGAATTTTCTTCATAACGAAATGTTTAAGTGTAATGACGAGACTTCGTTAAATGGAAGTTTCAGTGTACTTTATACTACTCCAGAATAAACTATAAAACAACAGCACTTTGACCGCAATCGGCAGGATTCGAACCTGCGCCAGGAAACCCCATTGGATTTCTAGTCCAACGACCTAACCACTCGGTTACGACTGCGTGCCAAATGAACCTAATTTCCAGAAGATCATAAAAGAAAGTAATGAATTTCTCAATATATAAAAATTAAATAATGCAATCTTTTAGAATTTTAAAAGTATCAACTTTTCAAATATTTTTTCTTACTCCAGAATAAATTATCAAATAACGGTACTTTAATCGCTTTCGGCGGGATTCGAAACTGCGCGGGGAGACCCCATTGGATTTCGAGTCCAACGCCTTAACCACTCGGTCACGTCTGCTTGCAAAACAGTGTACTTTAATTTCCAGAATATGATAAAAGTAACTGATGAATTTCTCAATATATATATATAAAAAAAAAATGCAATCTTTTAGAATTTTAAAGGCATCAACTTTTCAAATATTTTTTTCTACTCTAGAATAACTATAAAAAGACAGTACGTTGATCGCTGTCGGCAGTATTCGAAGCCGCGAGTGAAAACCCCATTGGATTTCGAGTCCAACGCCTTAACCACTCTGCCACGACTGCCTGCAAAAGAGCCTAATTTAATTTTTCAGAAGATGATAAAAGAAACTAATGAATTTCTCAATATTTAAAAATTAAAAAATGCAATCTTTTAGAATTTTAAAGCCATCAACTTTTCAAATATTTTTTAGTACTCCAGAATAAACTATAAAATAACAGCACTCCGATCGCAGTCGGCAGGATTCGAACCTGCGCGGGGAAACCCCATTGGATTTCGAGTCCAACGCCTTAACCACTCGGCCACGACTGCTTGCAAAAGAGCCTACTTTAATTTCCACAATATGATAAAAGAAACTAATGAATTTCTCAATATATAAAAAATAAATAATGCAATCTTTTAGAATTTTAAAGCCACCAACTTTTCAAATATTTTTTACTACTCCAGAATAAACTATAAAATAACAGACCTTTGATCGCAGTCGGCAGGATTCGAACCTGCGCGGGGAAACCCCATTGGATTTCGTGTCCAATGATTTAACCACTCGGCCACGACTGCGTGCAAACACGCCTGATTTCCAGAAGATCATAAAAGAAACTAATGAATTTCTCAATATATAAAAATAAAAAAATGCAATCTTTTAGACATTTTAAAAGCATCAACTTTTCAAATATTTTTTCTTACTCCAGAATAAACTATAAAATAACACTACTTTGATCGCAGTCGGCAGGATTCGAGCCTGTGCGGGGAAACCCCATTGGATTTCGAGTCCTACGCCTTAATCACTCAGCCACGACTGCTTGCAAAATAACCTACTTTAATTTCCAGAATATGATAAAAGAAACTAATGAATTTCTCAATATATAAAAAATAAAAAATGCAATCTTTTAGAATTTTAAAGCCATCAACTTTTCAAACATCTTTTACTACTCCAGAATAAACTATAAAATAACAGCACTTTGATCGCAGTCGGCAGGATTCGAACCTGCGCGGGGAAACCCCATTGGATTTCGTGTCCAATGATTTAACCACTCGGCCACGACTGCTTGCAGAAGAACCCAATTTAATTTCCAGAAGATGATAAAAGAAACTAATGAATTTCTCAATATACAAAAATAAAAAAAATGCAATCTTCTAGAATTATAAAGGCATCAACTTTTCAAATATTTTTTTTATACTCCAGAATAAACTACAAAATAACAGTACTTTGATCGCAGTCAGCAGCAATCCAAACTGCGCGGGTTGGGTTGGGTTGATTGTTGACGGCCAATTATCTACACGAGGGTTATGGGCCCTAGGGGGAGTGCCTTCCGTGGAGGTCTTTCTAAGGGAACCTAATCCGTATTAACGCATGGAAATCCACGGCTCGAAGAAAACCACGAAAACTCCGAACGATTAGGCCGACGGGCGCGATTGGGTTCGAGCCCAGCACCTCTCGTCTACCAGCTTCGAGAGCAGAACCTCTCAGCCATTGGTGGGGCCCAAACTGCGCGGGAAAGCCCCATTGGATTTCGAGTCCAACGTCTTAAAAACTCGGCCACGACTGCTTGCTAAAGCGAATAATTTAATTTCCAGAAGACGATAAAAGAAACTAATGAATTTCTCAATATATAAAAATAAAAAATGCAATCCTTCAGAATTTTGAAGGCATAAACTTTTCAAATATTTTTTTCTACTCTAGAATAAACTGTAAAATAACAGCACGTCGATTGCTTTCCGAAGGATTCGAACCTGCGCGGGTACACCCCATTGGAATACAGGTCGAGCACCTTAACCACTCGGCTGCGACTGCTTACCGTAAAAAAGGAAATTTAATTTCCAGAAGATTAGAAAAGTAACTAATGAATTTCTCAATATATAAAAATTAAAAAATGCAACCTTTTAGAATTTTGAAGGCAACATATTTTCAAATACAGTCGAAATTCCCTTTAACGAAGTCATTATTTAAACAAAGTTTTCCACATAACGAAATTTTCTGCTGAACCTTGACTTTGAACGCCATTAACATGCAAATTAATCTCCATATACTCTATATAACGAAGTTTATTTCTCTTTCATGCGTGTCCTATATTCACACGGAGAGGTTGCTGTTGCGATGAATGTATGAGTTGGGTTGATTGTTGACGGCCAATTATCTACACGAGGGATATGGGCCCTGGGGGAGTGCCTTCCGTGGAGGTCTTTCTAAGGGAACCCAATCCGTATTAACGCATTGAAATCCACGGTTCGAAGAAAACCACGAAAACTCCGAACGATTAGGCCGACGGGCGCGATTGGGTTCGAACCCAGCACCTCCCGTCTACCAGCTTCGAGAGCAGAACCTCTCAGCCACTGGTGGGGCCCGATGAATGTATGAATTTTTTTCAAAGGACTATATGAAAATGAAATTTTTTAATTATTTATATTTAAAAGAAGAAATGTGGAAAAGCTTCGATACAATAAAAAGTGGATTCCAGTTTAAAAGAATGTTGCAGATGAATTGCTCGGTTGCTTAAACCAGGGGAAGTCGCGCGTAAACAGGGTATAAACGATTTTTAGTTTCTCACCAATAAATGCAAATAATGCTCGTCACCTCATTCAGTGGGAGATATATTTAAAAATTTTGCGATAAAGTAATTTGAAGATTACTTTTCGAAAAACAGTGGTGACAATTGTAAAATCTGTACGCACCCTGGGTGTGTCATACACAACGTGAATCCTCCTGGTTTAACAAAAATGCGAAAAATTTTACGAACAATGTATTTTTTATAGGAAACCTGTAGAGAGTAATATTATAGACTTTGTTAAAGTTAAGGAATTTAAATACTGAGAAAAAAGAAAAAGTTACGCTACGCTTCAGTTTTTGTTTAGCTCTCTTTATTATGGGCGTTTTTAAACATTATTATAAATAAATTTTTCTCATATGTCTACTTTGCATAAAAAAAGTTAACACCCGAATTAAAACACATTCTTCCAATATTTCTATTTTATGAGTATTTTTCATTTTATGCACGTGTATTTTATTATACAAATTTCATGAATTTGAGTTCATTTCTGTTTAAAGAATTTTCTTCATAACGAAATGTTTAAGTGTAATGACGAGACTTCGTTAAATGGAAGTTTCAGTGTACTTTATACTACTCCAGAATAAACTATAAAACAACAGCACTTTGACCGCAATCGGCAGGATTCGAACCTGCGCCAGGAAACCCCATTGGATTTCTAGTCCAACGACCTAACCACTCGGTTACGACTGCGTGCCAAATGAACCTAATTTCCAGAAGATCATAAAAGAAAGTAATGAATTTCTCAATATATAAAAATTAAATAATGCAATCTTTTAGAATTTTAAAAGTATCAACTTTTCAAATATTTTTTCTTACTCCAGAATAAATTATCAAATAACGGTACTTTAATCGCTTTCGGCGGGATTCGAAACTGCGCGGGGAGACCCCATTGGATTTCGAGTCCAACGCCTTAACCACTCGGTCACGTCTGCTTGCAAAACAGTGTACTTTAATTTCCAGAATATGATAAAAGTAACTGATGAATTTCTCAATATATATATATAAAAAAAAAATGCAATCTTTTAGAATTTTAAAGGCATCAACTTTTCAAATATTTTTTTCTACTCTAGAATAACTATAAAAAGACAGCACGTTGATCGCTGTCGGCAGTATTCGAAGCCGCGAGTGAAAACCCCATTGGATTTCGAGTCCAACGCCTTAACCACTCTGCCACGACTGCCTGCAAAAGAGCCTAATTTAATTTTTAAGAAGATGATAAAAGAAACTAATGAATTTCTCAATATTTAAAAATTAAAAAATGCAATCTTTTAGAATTTTAAAGCCATCAACTTTTCAAATATTTTTTAGTACTCCAGAATAAACTATAAAATAACAGCACTCCGATCGCAGTCGGCAGGATTCGAACCTGCGCGGGGAAACCCCATTGGATTTCGAGTCCAACGCCTTAACCAATCGGCCACGACTGCGTACCAAACGAACCTAATTTCCAGAAGATCATAAAAGAAACTAATAAATTTCTCAATATATAAAAATTAAAAAATGCAATCTTTTAGAATTTTAAAAGCATCAACTTTTCAAATATCTTTTCTTACTCCAGAATAAACTATAAAATAACGGTACTTTAATCGCTTTCGGCGGGATTCGAACCAGCGCGGGAAAACCCCATTGGATTTCGAGTCCAACGCCTTAACCACTCAGCCACGACTGCTTGCAAAAGAGCCTACTTTAATTTCCAGAATATGATAAAAGAAACTAATGAATTTCTCAATATATAAAAAATAAATAATGCAATCTTTTAGAATTTTAAAGCCACCAACTTTTCAAATATTTTTTACTACTCCAGAATAAACTATAAAATAACAGGCCTTTGATCGCAGTCGGCAGGATTCGAACCTGCGCGGGGAAACCCCATTGGATTTCGTGTCCAATGATTTAACCACTCGGCCACGACTGCGTGCAAACACGCCTGATTTCCAGAAGATCATAAAAGAAACTAATGAATTTCTCAATATATAAAAATAAAAAAATGCAATCTTTTAGACATTTTAAAAGCATCAACTTTTCAAATATTTTTTCTTACTCCAGAATAAACTATAAAATAACACTACTTTGATCGCAGTCGGCAGGATTCGAGCCTGTGCGGGGAAACCCCATTGGATTTCGAGTCCTACGCCTTAATCACTCAGCCACGACTGCTTGCAAAATAACCTACTTTAATTTCCAGAATATGATAAAAGAAACTAATGAATTTCTCAATATATAAAAAATAAAAAATGCAATCTTTTAGAATTTTAAAGCCATCAACTTTTCAAACATCTTTTACTACTCCAGAATAAACTATAAAATAACAGCACTTTGATCGCAGTCGGCAGGATTCGAACCTGCGCGGGGAAACCCCATTGGATTTCGTGTCCAATGATTTAACCACTCGGCCACGACTGCTTGCAGAAGAACCCAATTTAATTTCCAGAAGATGATAAAAGAAACTAATGAATTTCTCAATATACAAAAATAAAAAAAATGCAATCTTTTAGAATTATAAAGGCATCAACTTTTCAAATATTTTTTTTATACTCCAGAATAAACTACAAAATAACAGTACTTTGATCGCAGTCAGCAGCAATCCAAACTGCGCGGGTTGGGTTGGGTTGATTGTTGACGGCCAATTATCTACACGAGGGATATGGGCCCTAGGGGGAGTGCCTTCCGTGGAGGTCTTTCTAAGGGAACCTAATCCGTATTAACGCATGGAAATCCACGGCTCGAAGAAAACCACGAAAACTCCGAACGATTAGGCCGACGGGCGCGATTGGGTTCGAGCCCAGCACCTCTCGTCTACCAGCTTCGAGAGCAGAACCTCTCAGCCATTGGTGGGGCCCAAACTGCGCGGGAAAGCCCCATTGGATTTCGAGTCCAACGTCTTAACAACTCGGCCACGACTGCTTGCTAAACGAATAATTTAATTTCCAGAAGACGATAAAAGAAACTAATGAATTTCTCAATATATAAAAATAAAAAATGCAATCCTTCAGAATTTTGAAGGCATAAACTTTTCAAATATTTTTTTCTACTCTAGAATAAACTGTAAAATAACAGCACGTCGATTGCTTTCCGAAGGATTCGAACCTGCGCGGGTACACCCCATTGGAATACAGGTCGAGCACCTTAACCACTCGGCTGCGACTGCTTACCGTAAAAAAGGAAATTTAATTTCCAGAAGATTAGAAAAGTAACTAATGAATTTCTCAATATATAAAAATTAAAAAATGCAACCTTTTAGAATTTTGAAGGCAACATATTTTCAAATACAGTCGAAATTCCCTTTAACGAAGTCATTATTTAAACAAAGTTTTCCACATAACGAAATTTTCTGCTGAACCTTGACTTTGAACGCCATTAACATGCAAATTAATCTCCATATACTCTATATAACGAAGTTTATTTCTCTTTCATGCGTGTCCTACATTCACACGGAGAGGTTGCTGTTGCGATGAATGTATGAGTTGGGTTGATTGTTGACGGCCAATTATCTACACGAGGGATATGGGCCCTGGGGGAGTGCCTTCCGTGGAGGTCTTTCTAAGGGAACCCAATCCGTATTAACGCATTGAAATCCACGGTTCGAAGAAAACCACGAAAACTCCGAACGATTAGGCCGACGGGCGCGATTGGGTTCGAACCCAGCACCTCCCGTCTACCAGCTTCGAGAGCAGAACCTCTCAGCCACTGGTGGGGCCCGATGAATGTATGAATTTTTTTCAAAGGACTATATGAAAATGAAATTTTTTAATTATTTATATTTAAAAGAAGAAATGTGGAAAAGCTTCGATACAATAAAAAGTGGATTCCAGTTTAAAAGAATGTTGCAGATGAATTGCTCGGTTGCTTAAACCAGGGGAAGTCGCGCGTAAACAGGGTATAAACGATTTTTAGTTTCTCACCAATAAATGCAAATAATGCTCGTCACCTCATTCAGTGGGAGATATATTTAAAAATTTTGCGATAAAGTAATTTGAAGATTACTTTTCGAAAAACAGTGGTGACAATTGTAAAATCTGTACGCACCCTGGGTGTGTCATACACAACGTGAATCCTCCTGGTTTAACAAAAATGCGAAAAATTTTACGAACAATGTATTTTTTATAGGAAACCTGTAGAGAGTAATATTATAGACTTTGTTAAAGTTAAGGAATTTAAATACTGAGAAAACAGAAAAAGTTACGCTACGCTTCAGTTTTTGTTTAGCTCTCTTTATTATGGGCATTTTTAAACATTATTATAAATAAATTTTTCTCATATGTCTACTTTGCATAAAAAAAGTTAACACCCGAATTAAAACACATTCTTCCAATATTTCTATTTTATGAGTATTTTTCATTTTATGCACGTGTATTTTATTATACAAATTTCATGAATTTGAGTTCATTTCTGTTTAAAGAATTTTCTTCATAACGAAATGTTTAAGTGTAATGACGAGACTTCGTTAAATGGAAGTTTCAGTGTACTTTATACTACTCCAGAATAAACTATAAAACAACAGCACTTTGATCGCAATCGGCAGGATTCGAACCTGCGCCAGGAAACCCCATTGGATTTCTAGTCCAACGACCTAACCACTCGGTTACGACTGCGTGCCAAATGAACCTAATTTCCAGAAGATCATAAAAGAAATTAATGAATTTCTCAATATATAAAAATTAAATAATGCAATCTTTTAGAATTTTAAAAGTATCAACTTTTCAAATATTTTTTCTTACTCCAGAATAAATTATCAAGTAACGGTACGTTGATCGCTGTCGGCAGTATTCAAAGCCGCGAGTGAAAACCCCATTGGATTTCGAGTCCAACGCCTTAACCACTCTGCCACGACTGCCTGCAAAAGAGCCTAATTTAATTTTTCAGAAGATGATAAAAGAAACTAATGAATTTCTCAATATTTAAAAATTAAAAAATGCAATCTTTTAGAATTTTAAAGCCATCAACTTTTCAAATATTTTTTACTACTCCAGAATAAACTATAAAATAACAGCACTCCGATCGCAGTCGGCAGGATTCGAACCTGCGCGGGGAAACCCCATTGGATTTCGAGTCCAACGCCTTAACCACTCGGCCACGACTGCGTACCAAACGAACCTAATTTCCAGAAGATCATAAAAGAAACTAATAAATTTCTCAATATATAAAAATTAAAAAATGCAATCTTTTAGAATTTTAAAAGCATCAACTTTTCAAATATCTTTTCTTACTCCAGAATAAACTATAAAATAACGGCACTTTAATCGCTTTCGGCGGGTTTCGAACCAGCGCGGGAAAACCCCATTGGATTTCGAGTCCAACGCCTTAACCACTCGGCCACGACTGCTTGCAAAAGAGCCTACTTTAATTTCCAGAATATGATAAAAGAAACTAATGAATTTCTCAATATATAAAAAATAAAAAATGCAATCTTTTAGAATTTTAAAGCCACCAACTTTTCAAATATTTTTTACTACTCCACAATAAACTATAAAATAACAGACCTTTGATCGCAGTCGGCAGGATTCGAACCTGCGCGGGGAAACCCCATTGGATTTCGAGTCCAACGCCTTAACCACTCGGCCACGACTGCGTGCAAACACGCCTAATTTCCAGAAGATCATAAAAGAAACTAATGAATTTCTCAATATATAAAAATAAAAAAATGCAATCTTTTAGACATTTTAAAAGCATCAACTTTTCAAATATTTTTTCTTACTCCAGAATAAACTATAAAATAACACTACTTTGATCGCAGTCGGCAGGATTCGAGCCTGTGCGGGGAAACCCCATTGGATTTCGAGTCCTACGCCTTAATCACTCAGCCACGACTGCTTGCAAAATAACCTACTTTAATTTCCAGAATATGATAAAAGAAACTAATGAATTTCTCAATATATAAAAAATAAAAAATGCAATCTTTTAGAATTTTAAAGCCATCAACTTTTCAAACATCTTTTACTACTCCAGAATAAACTATAAAATAACAGCACTTTGATCGCAGTCGGCAGGATTCGAACCTGCGCGGGGAAACCCCATTGGATTTCGTGTCCAATGATTTAACCACTCGGCCACGACTGCTTGCAAAAGCACCTACTTTAATTTCCAGAATATGATAAAAGAAACTAATGAATTTCTCAATACATAAAAAATAAAAAATGCAATCTTTTAGAATTTTAAAGTTCATCAACTTTTCAAACATCTTTTACTACTCCAGAATAAACTATGAAATAACAGCACTTTGATCGCAGTCGGCGGGATTCGAACCTGCACGGGGAAACCCCATTGGATTTCGAGTCCAACGCCTTAACCACTCGGCCACGACTGCTTGCAAAATAGCTTACTTTAATTTCCAGAATATCATAAAAGAAACTAATGAATTTCTCAATATATAAAAAATAAAAAAATGCAATCTTTTAGAATTTTAAAGTTCATCAACTTTTCAAATATTTTTTACTACTCCAGAATAAATTATGAAATAACAGCACTTTGACCGCAGTCGGCGGGATTCGAACCTGCGCGTGGAAACCCCATTGGATTTCGAGTCCAACGCCTTAACCACTCGGCCACGACTGCTTGCAAAAGAGCCTACTTTAATTTCCAGAATATGATAAAAGAAACTAATGAATTTCTCAATATATAAAAAATTAAAAAATGCAATCTTTTAGAATTTTAAAGTTCATCAACTTTTCAAATATTTTTAACTACTCCAGAATAAATTATGAAATAACAGCACTTTGACCGCAGTCGGCGGGATTCGAACCTGCGCGTGGAAACCCCATTGGATTTCGAGTCGAACGCCTTGACCACTCGGCCACGACTGCGTGCCAAATGAGCTTAATTTCCAGAAGATCATAAAAGAAACTAATGAATTTCTCAATATATAAAAATTAAAAAATGCAATCTTTTAGAATTTTAAAAGCATCAACTTTTCAAATATTTTTTCTTACTCCAGAATAAACTATAAAATAACACTACTTTGATCGCAGTCGGCAGGATTCGAGGCTGTGCGGGGAAACCCCATTGGATTTCGAGTCCAACGACTTAATCACTCAGCCACGACTGCTTGCAAAAGAGCCTACTTTAATTTCCAGAATATGATAAAAGAAACTAATGAATTTCTCAATATATAAAAAATGAAAAATGCAATCTTTTAGAATTTTAAAGCCACCAACTTTTCAAATATTTTTTACTACTCCAGAATAAACTATAAAATAACAGCCCTTTGATCGCAGTCGGCAGGATTCGAACCTGCGCGGGGAAACCCCATTGGATTTCGAGTCCAACGCCTTAACCACTCGGCCACGACTGCGTGCAAACACGCCTAATTTCCAGAAGATCATAAAAGAAACTAATGAATTTCTCAATATATAAAAATTAAAAAATGCAATCTTTTAGACATTTTAAAAGCATCAACTTTTCAAATATTTTTTCTTACTCCAGAATAAACTATAAAATAACGGTACTTTAATCGCTTTCGGCTGGATTTGAACCTGCGCGGGGAAACCCCATTGGATTTCGAATCCAACGCCTTAACCACTCGGCCACGACTGCTTGCAAAATAACCTACTTTAATTTCCAGAATATGATAAAAGAAACTAATAAATTTCTCAATATATAAAAAAAAAAAATGCAATCTTTTAGAATTTTAAAGTTCATCAACTTTTCAAATATTTTTTACTACTCCAGAATAAACTATGAAATAACAGCACTTTGATCGCAGTCGGCGGGATTCGAACCTGCGCGGGAAAACACCACTGGATTTCGCGTCCAACGCTTTAACCACTCGGCTACGACTGCGTGCCAAACGTACCTAATTTCCAGAAGATCATAAAAGAAACCAACGAATTTCTCAATATATAAAAATTAAAAAATGCAATCTTTTAGAATTTTAAAAGCATCAACTTTTTAAATATTTTTTCTTACTCCAGAATAAACTATAAAATAACACTACTTTGATCGCAGTCGGCAGGATTCGAGCCTGTGCGGGGAAACCCCATTGGATTTCGAGTCCTACGCCTTAATCACTCAGCCACGACTGCTTGCAAAATAACCTACTTTAATTTCCAGAATATGATAAAAGAAACTAATGAATTTCTCAATATATAAAAAATAAAAAATGCAATCTTTTAGAATTTTAAAGTTCATCAACTTTTCAAATATTTTTTACTACTCAAGAATAAACTATTAAATAACAGCACTTTGATCGCAGTCGGCAGGATTCGAACCTGCGCGGAGAAGTCCCATTGGATTTCGAATCCAACGCCTTAACCACTCGGCCACGACTGCGTGCCTAACGAACCTAATTTCCAGAAGATCATAAAAGAAACCAATGAATTTCTCAATATATAAAAATTAAAAAATGCAATCTTTTAGAATTTTAAAAGCATCAGCTTTTCAAATATTTTTTCTTACTCCAGAATAAACTATTAAATAACGGTACTTTAAACGCAATCGACAGGATTCGAACCTGTGCGGGGAAACCCAATTGGATTTCGAGTCCAACGCCTTAACCACTCGGCCACGACTGCCTGCACAAAATCCTAATTTAATTTCAAAAAGATGATAAAAGAAAATTAATGAATTTCTCAATATATAAAAGCCCCACCAGTGGCCGAGAGGTTCTGCTCTCGAAGCTGGTAGACGGGAGGTGCTGAGTTCGATCACAATCGGGACCGTCGGCATAATCTTTCGGAGTTTTCGTGGTTTTCTTCGAACCTTGGTTCTCCAAGTGTTAATACGGGTTAGATTCCCTTAGAAAGACCCCACGAAAGGCATATCCCCCCTAAGGGCATATATCCATCGTGTTGATAATTGGCCGACATAAATACAACCAACAACCAGCCAATATATAAAAATTAAATAAAGCAATCTTTTACAATTTTAAAGGTATCAATTTTCAAATGTTTTTTACTACTCCAGAATAAACTATAAAATAACAGTATGCCGATCGCTGTCGGCAGGACTCGAACCTGCGCGGGGAAACCCATTTGGTTGTTAGGGTTTATGACGGCATATTATCAACACGAGGGATATAGGCCCAAAGGGGAGGAGTGCCCTTCGTGGGGGTCTTTCTAAGGGAACCTAACCCGTATTAACGCTTGGAAATCCTAGGTTCGAAGAAAACCACGAAAACTCCGAACGATTAGGCCGACGGTCGCGACTGGGTTCGAACCCTGCACTTCCCGTCTACCAGCTTCGAGAGCAAAACCTCTCGGAAACCCATTTGGATTTCGAGTCGAACGCCTTAACCACTCGGCCACGAGTGCGTGCCAAGCGAGCCTAATTTCCAGAAGATCACAAAAGAAACTAACGAATTTCTCAATATATAAAAATTAAAAAATGCAATCTTTTAGAATTTTAAAAGCATCAACTTTTCAAATATTTTTTCTTACTCCAGAATACACTATAAAATAACGGTACTTTAATCGCTTTCGGCGGGATTCGAACCTGCGCGGGGAAACCCCATTGGTTTTCGAGTCTAACGCCTTAACCACTCGGCCACGACTGCTTGCGAAAGAATCTACTTTAATTTCCAGAATATGATAAAAGAAACTAATGAATTTCTCAACATATAAAAAATAAAAAATGCAATCTTTTAGAATTTTAAAGTTCATCAACTTTTCAAATATTTTTTACTACTCAAGAATAAACTATAAAATAACAGCACTTTGATCGCAGTCGGCAGGATTCGAACCAGCGCGGGGGAAACCCCATTGGATTTCGAGTCCAACGCCTTAACCACTCGGCCACGGCTGCCTGCACAAGATCCTAATTTAATTTCCAAAAGATGATAAAAGAAAATTAATGAATTTCTCAATATATAAAAGCCCCACCAGTGGCCGAGATGTTCTGCTCTCGAAGCTGGTAGACGGGAGGTGCTGAGTTCGATCACAATCGGGACCGTCGGCCTAATCTTTCGGAGTTTTCGTGGTTTTCTTCGAACCTTGGTTCTCCAAGCGTTAATACGGGTTAGGTTCCCTTAGAAAGACCCCACGAAAGGCATTCCCCCCTAAGGGCCTATATCCCTCGTGTTGATAATTGGCCGACATAAATACAACCAACAACCAGCCAATATATAAATATTAAATAAAGCAATCTTTTACAATTTTAAAGGTATCAATTTTCAAATGTTTTTTACTACTCCAGAATAAACTATAAAATAACAGTATGCCGATCGCTGTCGGCAGGACTCGAACCTGCGACGGGGAAACACATTTGGTTGTTAGGGTTTATGACGGCATATTATCAACACGAGGGATATAGGCCCAAAGGGGAGGAGTGCCCTTCGTGGAGTTGTTTCTAAGGGAACCTAACCCGTATTAACGCTTGGAAATCCTAGGTTCGAAGAAAACCACGAAAACTCCGTACGATTAGGCCGACGGGCGCGACTGGGTTCGAACCCTGCACTTCCCGTCTACCAGCTTCGAGAGCAAAACCTCTCGGAAACCCATTTGGATTTCGAGTCGAACGCCTTAACCACTCGGCCACGACTGCGTGCCAAACGAGCCTAATTTCCAGAAGATCATAAAAGAAACTAACGAATTTCTCAATATATAAAAATTAAAAAATGCAATCTTTTAGAATTTTAAAAGCATCAACTTTTCAAATATTTTTTCTTACTTCAGAATAAACTATAAAATAACGGTACTTTAATCGCTTTCGGCGGGATTCGAACCTACGCGTGAAAACCCCATTGGATTTCGAGTCCAACGCCTTAAGGGGGCTGATCACTCAGCTTCGGAATTCTCCTCCGTAATGTTAAGTCTATGGAGTTTTGATGCATTCGTATATTTAAAATATCTTCTCGGGAAATTCCTATTTTTGACATCTTTTTTCTGTGTACTCTTCTTAAAGGATGTCACTTTTCTTCTTAGTTTTCAAAATGTTTCTAAAATCTATGCTGAATTTAATATTTTATGTGTTAAAAGCGGACGAACTGTGAGTAAGATTTTAATACTTCATATAAAATTAAGTTTATACTTTAGAAAAATTTTTATAACTAAGAGAAAAAGAGACCTTTTTTAGGAAGTGTACACACAAAAAAAAAATTAAAAAAATTAATTTCCATAGGAAATATTTTAAATATACAAATGCATCAAATGCTCATAGACCTAACATTACGGAGGAGAATTCCGAATCTGAGTGACATGCCCTCTTAATCACTCGGCCACGACAGCTTGCAAAAGAACCTACTTTAATTTCCAGAATATGATAAAAGAAACTAATGAATTTCTCAATATATAAAAATTAAAAAATGCAATCTTTTAGAATTTTAAAGCCATCAACTTTTCAAATACTTTTTACTACTCCAGAATAAACTATAAAATAACAGCACTTTGATCGCAGTCGGCAGGATTCGAACCTGCGCGGGGAAACCCCATTGGATTTCGAGTCCAACGCCTTAACCACTCGGCCACGACTGCGTACCAAACGAATCTAATTTTCGGAAGATGGTAAAAGAAACTAATAAATTTCTCAATATATAAAAATTAAAAAATGCAATCTTTTAGAATTTTAAAGCCATCAACTTTTCAAATATTTTTTACTACTCCAGAATAAACTATAAAATAACGGTACTTTAATCGCTTTCGGCGGGATTCGAACCTGCGCGTGGAAACCCCATTGGATTTCGAGTCCAACGCCTTAACCACTCGGCCACGACTGCCTGCACAAGACCCTAATTTAATTTCCAAAGATGATAAAAGAAAATTAATGAATTTCTCAATGTATAAAAAATAAAAAATGCAATCTTTTAGAATTTTAAAGTTCATCAACTTTTCAAATATTTTTCACTACTCCAGAATAAACTATGAAATAACAGCACTTTGATCGCAGTCGGCGGGATTCGAACCTGCGCGGGGAAACCCTATTGAATTTCCAGTCCAACGCCTTAACCACTCGGCCACGACTGCTTGCGAAAAACCTACTTTAATTTCCAGAATATGATAAAAGAAACTAACGAATTTCTCAATATATAAAAAATAAAAAATGCAATCTTTTAGAATTTTAAAGTTCATCAACTTTTCAAATATTTTTTACTACTCCAGAATAAACTATAAAATAAAACTACTTTGATCGCAATCGACAGGATACGAACCTGTGCGGGGAAACCCCATTGGATGTCGAGTCCAACGCCTTAACCTCTCGGCCACGACTGCCTGCGCAAGTACCTAATTTAATTTCCAAAGATGATAAAAGAAAATTAATGAATTTCTCAATATATAAAAGCCCCACCAGTGGCCGAGAGGTTCTGCTCTCGGAGCTGGTAGACGGGAGGTGCTGAGTTCGATCACAATCGGGCCCGTCGGCCTAAACGTTCGGAGTTTTCGTGGTTTTCTTCGAACCTTGGTTCTCCAAGTGTTAATACGGGTTAGGTTCCCTTAGAAAGACCTTCACGAAGGGCATTCCCCCCCTTTGGGCCTATATCCCTCGTGTAGATAATCGGCTGTCAAAAACAAAACAAACCAAACCAATCACTCGTTCACGACTGCTTGCAAAAGAACCTAATTTAATTTCCAGAAGATGATAAAAGAAACTAATGAATATCTCAATATATAAAAAATATAAAATGCAGTCTTTTAGAATTTTAAAAGCATCAACTTTTCAAATATTTTTTCTTACTCCAGAATAAACTATAAAATAACTCTACTTTGATCGCAATCGACAGGATTCGAACCTGTGCGGGGAAACCCCATTGGATGTCGAGCCCAACGCCTTAACCACTCGGCCACGACTGCCTGCACAAGACCCTAATTTAATTTCCAAAGATGATAAAAGAAAATTAATATATTTCTCAATGTATAAAAAATAAAAAATGCAATCTTTTAGAATTTTAAAGTTCATCAACTTTTCAAATATTTTTTACTACTCCAGAATAAACCATGAAATAACAGCACTTTGATCGCAGTCGGCGGGATTCGAACCTGCGCGGGGAAACCCTATTGAATTTCCAGTCCAACGCCTTAACCACGCGGCCACGACTGCTTGCGAAAAAACCTACTTTAATTTCCAGAATATGATAAAAGAAACTAATGAATTTCTCAATATATAAAAAATAAAAAATGCAATCTTTTAGAATTTTAAAGTTCATCAACTTTTCAAATATTTTTTACTACTCTAGAATAAACTATGAAATAACAGCACTTTGGTTGCAGTCGGTGGGATTCGAACCTGCGCGGGAAACCCCATTGGATTTCAAGTCCAACGCCTTAACCACTCGGCCACGACTGCGTGCCAAACGAACCTAATTTCCAGAAGATCATAAAAGAAACCAATGAATTTCTCAATATATAAAAATTAAAAAATGCAATCTTTTAGAATTTTAAAAGCATCAACTTTTCAAATATTTTTTCTTACTCCAGAATAAACTATAAAATAACACTACTTTGATCGCAGTCGGCAGGATTCGAGCCTGTGCGGGGAAACCCCATTGGGTTTCGAGTCCAACGCCTTAACCACTCGGCCACGACTGCGTGCCAAAGGAATCTAATTTCCAGAATATGATAAAAGAAACTAATGAATTTCTCAATATATAAAAAATAAAAAATGCAATCTTTTAGAATTTTAAATCCATCAACTTTTCAAACATCTTTTACTACTCCGGAATAAACTATAAAATAACAGCACTTTGATCGCAGACGGCAGGATTCGAACCTGCGCGGGTAAACCCCATTGGATTTCGAGTCCAACGCCTTAACCACTCGGCCACGACTGCTTGCGAAAGAACCTAATTTAATTTCCAGAAGATGATAAAAGAAACTAATGAATTTCTCAATATATAAAAATTAAAAAATGCAATCTTTTAGAATTTTAAAGCCATCAACTTTTCAAATATTTTTTACTACTCCAGAATAAACTATAAAATAACAGCACTTTGATCGCAGTCGGCAGGATTCGATCCTGCGCGGGGAAACCACATTGGATTTCGAGTCCAACGCCTTAACCACTCGGCCACGACTGCTTGCGAAAGAACCTAATCTAATTTCCAGAAGATCATAAAAGAAACTAATGAATTTCTCAATATATAAAAATTAAAAAATGCAATCTTTTAGAATTTTAAAAGCATCAACTTTTCAAATATTTTTTCTTACTCCAGAATAAACTATAAAATAACTCTACTTTGATCGCAATCGACAGGATTCGAACCTGTGCGGGGAAACCCCATTGGATGTCGAGTCCAACGCCTTAACCACTCAGCCACGACTGCCTGCACACGACCCTAATTTAATTTCCAAAGATGATAAAAGAAAATTAATGAATTTCTCTATATATAAAATCCCCACCAGTGGCCGAGAGGTTCTGCTCTCGGAGCTGGTAGACGGGAAGTGCTGAGTTCGATCACAATCGGTCCCGTCGGCCTAACCGTTTGGAGTTTTCGTGGTTTTCTTCGAACCTTGGTTTTCCAAGCGTTAATACGGGTTAGGTTCCCTTAGAAAAACCTTCACGAAGGGCATTCCCCCCCTTTGGGCCTATAGCCCTCGTGTTGATAATTGGCCGACATAAATACAACCAACAACAAACCAATATATAAAAATTAAAAAAAGCAATCTTTTAGAATTTTAAAGGCATGAATTTTCACATATTTTTTACTACTCCAGAATAAACTATAAAATATCAGTATGCCGATCGCAGTCGGCAGGACTGGAACCTGCGCGGGGAAACTCATTTGGATTTCGAGTCCAACGCCTTAATCACTCGTCCACGACTGCTTGCAAAAGAACCTAATTTAATTTCTACAAGATGATAAAAGAAACTAATGAATTTCTCAATATATAAAAATTAAAAAATGCAATCTTTAAGAATTTTAAAGGCATCAACTTTTCAAATATTTTTTACTACTCCAGAATAAACTATAAAGTAACAGCACTTTGATCGCAGTCGGCAGGATTCGAACCTGCGCAGGTAATCCCCATTGGATTTCAAGTCCAACGCCTTAACCACTCGGCCACGACTGCGGGCCAAACGAGTCTAATTTCCAGAAGATCATAAAAGAAACTAATGAATTTCTCAATATATAAAAAATTAAAAAATGCAATCTTTTAGAATTTTAAAAGCATCAACTATTCAAATATGTTTTCTTACTCCAGAATAAACTATAAAATAACGGTACTTTAACCGTTTTCGGCGGGATTCGAACCTGCGCGGGGAAACCCCATTGGATATCGAGTCCAACGCCTTAATCACTCAGCCACGACTGCTTGCAAAATAACCTACTTTAATTTCCAGAATATGATAAAAGAAACTAATGAATTTCTCAATATATAAAAAATAAAAAATGCAATCTTTTAGAATTTTAAAGTTCATCAACTTTTCAAATATTTTTTACTACTCAAGAATAAACTATTAAATAACAGCACTTTGATCGCAGTCGGCAGGATTCGAACCTGCGCGGAGAAGTCCCATTGGATTTCGAATCCAACGCCTTAACCACTCGGCCACGACTGCGTGCCTAACGAACCTAATTTCCAGAAGATCATAAAAGAAACCAATGAATTTCTCAATATATAAAAAATAAAAAATGCAATCTTTTAGAATTTTAAAGTTCATCAACTTTTCAAATATTTTTTACTACTCAAGAATAAACTATAAAATAACAGCACTTTGATCGCAGTCGGCAGGATTCGAACCAGCGCGGGGGAAACCCCATTGGATTTCGAGTCCAACGCCTTAACCACTCGGCCACGGCTGCCTGCACAAGATCCTAATTTAATTTCCAAAAGATGATAAAAGAAAATTAATGAATTTCTCAATATATAAAAGCCCCACCAGTGGCCGAGATGTTCTGCTCTCGAAGCTGGTAGACGGGAGGTGCTGAGTTCGATCACAATCGGGACCGTCGGCCTAATCTTTCGGAGTTTTCGTGGTTTTCTTCGAACCTTGGTTCTCCAAGCGTTAATACGGGTTAGGTTCCCTTAGAAAGACCCCACGAAAGGCATTCCCCCCTAAGGGCCTATATCCCTCGTGTTGATAATTGGCCGACATAAATACAACCAACAACCAGCCAATATATAAAAATTAAATAAAGCAATCTTTTACAATTTTAAAGGTATCAATTTTCAAATGTTTTTTACTACTCCAGAATAAACTATAAAATAACAGTATGCCGATCGCTGTCGGCAGGACTCGAACCTGCGACGGGGAAACACATTTGGTTGTTAGGGTTTATGACGGCATATTATCAACACGAGGGATATAGGCCCAAAGGGGAGGAGTGCCCTTCGTGGAGTTGTTTCTAAGGGAACCTAACCCGTATTAACGCTTGGAAATCCTAGGTTCGAAGAAAACCACGAAAACTCCGTACGATTAGGCCGACGGGCGCGACTGGGTTCGAACCCTGCACTTCCCGTCTACCAGCTTCGAGAGCAGAACCTCGCGGAAACCCATTTGGATTTCGAGTCGAACGCCTTAACCACTCGGCCACGACTGCGTGCCAAACGAGCCTAATTTCCAGAAGATCATAAAAGAAACTAACGAATTTCTCAATATATAAAAATTAAAAAATGCAATCTTTTAGAATTTTAAAAGCATCAACTTTTCAAATATTTTTTCTTACTTCAGAATAAACTATAAAATAACGGTACTTTAATCGCTTTCGGCGGGATTCGAACCTACGCGTGAAAACCCCATTGGATTTCGAGTCCAACGCCTTAAGGGGGCTGATCACTCAGCTTCGGAATTCTCCTCCGTAATGTTAAGTCTATGGAGTTTTGATGCATTCGTATATTTAAAATATCTTCTCGGGAAATTCCTATTTTTGACATCTTTTTTCTGTGTACTCTTCTTAAAGGATGTCACTTTTCTTCTTAGTTTTCAAAATGTTTCTAAAATCTATGCTGAATTTAATATTTTATGTGTTAAAAGCGGACGAACTGTGAGTAAGATTTTAATACTTCATATAAAATTAAGTTTATACTTTAGAAAAATTTTTATAACTAAGAGAAAAAGAGACCTTTTTTAGGAAGTGTACACACAAAAAAAAAATTAAAAAAATTAATTTCCATAGGAAATATTTTAAATATACAAATGCATCAAATGCTCATAGACCTAACATTACGGAGGAGAATTCCGAATCTGAGTGACATGCCCTCTTAATCACTCGGCCACGACAGCTTGCAAAAGAACCTACTTTAATTTCCAGAATATGATAAAAGAAACTAATGAATTTCTCAATATATAAAAATTAAAAAATGCAATCTTTTAGAATTTTAAAGCCATCAACTTTTCAAATATTTTTTACTACTCCAGAATAAACTATAAAATAACAGCACTTTGATCGCAGTCGGCAGGATTCGAACCTGCGCGGGGAAACCCCATTGGATTTCGAGTCCAACGCCTTAACCACTCGGCCACGACTGCGTACCAAACGAATCTAATTTTCGGAAGATGGTAAAAGAAACTAATAAATTTCTCAATATATAAAAATTAAAAAATGCAATCTTTTAGAATTTTAAAGCCATCAACTTTTCAAATATTTTTTACTACTCCAGAATAAACTATAAAATAACGGTACTTTAATCGCTTTCGGCGGGATTCGAACCTGCGCGTGGAAACCCCATTGGATTTCGAGTCCAACGCCTTAACCACTCGGCCACGACTGCCTGCACAAGACCCTAATTTAATTTCCAAAGATGATAAAAGAAAATTAATGAATTTCTCAATGTATAAAAAATAAAAAATGCAATCTTTTAGAATTTTAAAGTTCATCAACTTTTCAAATATTTTTCACTACTCCAGAATAAACTATGAAATAACAGCACTTTGATCGCAGTCGGCGGGATTCGAACCTGCGCGGGGAAACCCTATTGAATTTCCAGTCCAACGCCTTAACCACTCGGCCACGACTGCTTGCGAAAAACCTACTTTAATTTCCAGAATATGATAAAAGAAACTAACGAATTTCTCAATATATAAAAAATAAAAAATGCAATCTTTTAGAATTTTAAAGTTCATCAACTTTTCAAATATTTTTTACTACTCCAGAATAAACTATAAAATAAAACTACTTTGATCGCAATCGACAGGATACGAACCTGTGCGGGGAAACCCCATTGGATGTCGAGTCCAACGCCTTAACCTCTCGGCCACGACTGCCTGCGCAAGTACCTAATTTAATTTCCAAAGATGATAAAAGAAAATTAATGAATTTCTCAATATATAAAAGCCCCACCAGTGGCCGAGAGGTTCTGCTCTCGGAGCTGGTAGACGGGAGGTGCTGAGTTCGATCACAATCGGGCCCGTCGGCCTAAACGTTCGGAGTTTTCGTGGTTTTCTTCGAACCTTGGTTCTCCAAGTGTTAATACGGGTTAGGTTCCCTTAGAAAGACCTTCACGAAGGGCATTCCCCCCCTTTGGGCCTATATCCCTCGTGTAGATAATCGGCCGTCAAAAACAAAACAAACCAAACCAATCACTCGTCCACGACTGCTTGCAAAAGAACCTAATTTAATTTCCAGAAGATGATAAAAGAAACTAATGAATATCTCAATATATAAAAAATATAAAATGCAGTCTTTTAGAATTTTAAAAGCATCGACTTTTCAAATATTTTTTCTTACTCCAGAATAAACTATAAAATAACTCTACTTTGATCGCAATCGACAGGATTCGAACCTGTGCGGGGAAACCCCATTGGATGTCGAGCCCAACGCCTTAACCACTCGGCCACGACTGCCTGCACAAGACCCTAATTTAATTTCCAAAGATGATAAAAGAAAATTAATATATTTCTCAATGTATAAAAAATAAAAAATGCAATCTTTTAGAATTTTAAAGTTCATCAACTTTTCAAATATTTTTTACTACTCCAGAATAAACTATGAAATAACAGCACTTTGATCGCAGTCGGCGGGATTCGAACCTGCGCGGGGAAACCCTATTGAATTTCCAGTCCAACGCCTTAACCACGCGGCCACGACTGCTTGCGAAAAAACCTACTTTAATTTCCAGAATATGATAAAAGAAACTAATGAATTTCTCAATATATAAAAAATAAAAAATGCAATCTTTTAGAATTTTAAAGTTCATCAACTTTTCAAATATTTTTTACTACTCTAGAATAAAGTATGAAATAACAGCACTTTGGTTGCAGTCGGTGGGATTCGAACCTGCGCGGGAAACCCCATTGGATTTCAAGTCCAACGCCTTAACCACTCGGCCACGACTGCGTGCCAAACGAACCTAATTTCCAGAAGATCATAAAAGAAACCAATGAATTTCTCAATATATAAAAATTAAAAAATGCAATCTTTTAGAATTTTAAAAGCATCAACTTTTCAAATATTTTTTCTTACTCCAGAATAAACTATAAAATAACACTACTTTGATCGCAGTCGGCAGGATTCGAGCCTGTGCGGGGAAACCCCATTGGATTTCGAGTCCAACGCCTTAACCACTCGGCCACGACTGCGTGCCAAAGGAATCTAATTTCCAGAATATGATAAAAGAAACTAATGAATTTCTCAATATATAAAAAATAAAAAATGCAATCTTTTAGAATTTTAAATCCATCAACTTTTCAAACATCTTTTACTACTCCGGAATAAACTATAAAATAACAGCACTTTGATCGCAGACGGCAGGATTCGAACCTGCGCGGGTAAACCCCATTGGATTTCGAGTCCAACGCCTTAACCACTCGGCCACGACTGCTTGCGAAAGAACCTAATTTAATTTCCAGAAGATGATAAAAGAAACTAATGAATTTCTCAATATATAAAAATTAAAAAATGCAATCTTTTAGAATTTTAAAGCCATCAACTTTTCAAATATTTTTTACTACTCCAGAATAAACTATAAAATAACAGCACTTTGATCGCAGTCGGCAGGATTCGATCCTGCGCGGGGAAACCACATTGGATTTCGAGTCCAACGCCTTAACCACTCGGCCACGACTGCGTGCCAAAGGAATCTAATTTCCAGAAGATCATAAAAGAAACTAATGAATTTCTCAATATATAAAAATTAAAAAATGCAATCTTTTAGAATTTTAAAAGCATCAACTTTTCAAATATTTTTTCTTACTCCAGAATAAACTATAAAATAACTCTACTTTGATCGCAATCGACAGGATTCGAACCTGTGCGGGGAAACCCCATTGGATGTCGAGTCCAACGCCTTAACCACTCGGCCACGACTGCCTGCACACGACCCTAATTTAATTTCCAAAGATGATAAAAGAAAATTAATGAATTTCTCTATATATAAAATCCCCACCAGTGGCCGAGAGGTTCTGCTCTCGGAGCTGGTAGACGGGAAGTGCTGAGTTCGATCACAATCGGTCCCGTCGGCCTAACCGTTCGGAGTTTTCGTGGTTTTCTTCGAACCTTGGTTTTCCAAGCGTTAATACGGGTTAGGTTCCCTTAGAAAAACCTTCACGAAGGGCATTCCCCCCCTTTGGGCCTATAGCCCTCGTGTTGATAATTGGCCGACATAAATACAACCAACAACAAACCAATATATAAAAATTAAAAAAAGCAATCTTTTAGAATTTTAAAGGCATGAATTTTCACATATTTTTTACTACTCCAGAATAAACTATAAAATATCAGTATGCCGATCGCAGTCGGCAGGACTGGAACCTGCGCGGGGAAACTCATTTGGATTTCGAGTCCAACGCCTTAATCACTCGTCCACGACTGCTTGCAAAAGAACCTAATTTAATTTCTACAAGATGATAAAAGAAACTAATGAATTTCTCAATATATAAAAATTAAAAAATGCAATCTTTAAGAATTTTAAAGGCATCAACTTTTCAAATATTTTTTACTACTCCAGAATAAACTATAAAGTAACAGCACTTTGATCGCAGTCGGCAGGATTCGAACCTGCGCAGGGAATCCCCATTGGATTTCAAGTCCAACGCCTTAACCACTCGGCCACGACTGCGGGCCAAACGAGTCTAATTTCCAGAAGATCATAAAAGAAACTAATGAATTTCTCAATATATAAAAAATTAAAAAATGCAATCTTTTAGAATTTTAAAAGCATCAACTATTCAAATATGTTTTCTTACTCCAGAATAAACTATAAAATAACGGTACTTTAACCGTTTTCGGCGGGATTCGAACCTGCGCGGGGAAACCCCATTGGATATCGAGTCCAACGCCTTAACCACTCGGCCACGACTGCTTGCAAAAGAACCTGCTTTAATTTCCAGAATATGATAAAAGAAACTAATGAATTTCTCAATATATAAAAATTAAAAAATGCAATCTTTAAGAATTTTAAAGGCATCAACTTTTCAAATATTTTTTACTACTCCAGAATAAACTATAAAGTAACAGAACTTTGATCGCAGTCGGCAGGATTCGAACCTGCGCGGGGAAAACCCATTGTATTTCGAGTCCAACGCCTTAACCTCTCGGCCACGACTGCTTGCGAAAGAACCTAATTTAATTTCCAGAAGATGATAAAAGAAACTAATGAATTTCTCAATATATAAAAATTAAAAAATGCAATCTTTTAGAATTTTAAAGCCATCAACTTTTCAAATATTTTTTACTACTCCAGAATAAACTATAAAATAACAGCACTTTGATCGCAGTCGGCAGGATTCGATCCTGCGCGGGGAATCCCCATTGGATTCCGAGTCCAACGCCTTAACCACTCGGCCACGACTGCCTGCAGAAGATCCTAATTTAATTTCCAAAAGATGATAAAAGAAAATTAATGAATTTCTCAATATATAAAAGCCCCATCAGTGGCCGAGAGGTTCTGCTCTCGAAGCTGGTAGACGGAAGGTGCTGAGTTCGATCACAATCGGGACCGTCGGCCTAATCTTTCGGAGTTTTCGTGGTTTTCTCCGAACCTTGGTTCTCCAAGTGTTAATACGGGTTAGGTTCCCTTAGAAAGACCCCACGAAAGGCATTCCCCCCTTAGGGCCTATATCCCTCGTGTTGATAATTGGCCGACATAAATACAACCAATAACCAGCCAATATATAAAAATTAAATAAAGCAATCTTTTACAATTTTAAAGGTATCAATTTTCAAATGTTTTTTACTACTCCAGAATAAACTATAAAATAACAGTATGCCGATCGCTGTCGGCAGGACTCGAACCTGCGCGGGGAAACCCATTTGGTTGTTAGGGTTTATGACGGCATATTATCAACACGAGGGATATAGGCCCAAAGGGGAGGAGTGCCCTTCGTGGGGGTCTTTCTAAGGCAACCGAACCCGTATTAACGGTTGGAAATACTAGGTTCGAAGAAAACCACGAATACTCCGAACGATTAGGCGGACGGGCGCGACTGGGTTCGAACCCTGCATTTCCCGTCTACCAGCTTCGAGAGCAAATCCTCTCGGAAACCCATTTGGATTTCGAGTCGGACGCCTTAAACACTCGGCCACGACTGCGTGCCAAGCGAGCCTAATTTCCAGAAGATCATAAAAGAAGCTAACGAATTTCTCAATATATAAAAATTAAAAAATGCAATCTTTTAGAATTTTAAAAGCATCAACTTTTCAAATATTTTTTCTTACTCCAGAATAAACTATAAAATAACGGTACTTTAATCGCTTTCGGCGGGATTCGAACCTGCGCGGGGAAACCCCATTGGATTTCGAGTCCAACGCCTTAACCACTCGGCCACCACTGCTTGCAAAATAACCTACTTTAATTTCCAGAATATGATAAAAGAAACTAATGAATTTCTCAATATATAAAAAATAAAAAATGCAATCTTTTAGAATTTTAAAGTTCATCAACTTTTCAAATATTTTTTACTACTCCAGAATAAACTATGAAATAACAGCACTTTGATCGCAGTCGGCGGGATTCGAACCTGCGCGTGGAAACCCCATTCGATTTCGAGTCGAACGCCTTAACCACTCGGCCACGACTACGTGCCAAACGAGCCTAATTTCCAGAAGATCATAAAAGAAACTAATGAATTTCTCAATATATGAAAATTAAAAAATGCAATCTTTTAGAATTTTAAAAGCATCAACTTTTCAAATATTTTTTCTTACTCCAGAATAAACTATAAAATAACAGCACTTTGATCGCAGTCGGCAGGATTTGAATCTGCGCGGAGAAGCCCCATTGGATTTCGAGTCCAACGCCTTAAACACTCGGCCACGGCTGCCTGCACAAGATCCTAATTTAATTTCCAAAAGATGATAAAAGAAAATTAATGAATTTCTCAATATATAAAAGCCCCACCAGTGGCCGAGAGGTTCTGCTCTCGAAGCTGGTAGACGGGAGGTGCTGAATTTGCTCACAATCGGGACCGTCGGCCTAATCTTTCGGAGTTTTCGTGGTTTTCTTCGAACCTTGGTTCTCCAAGTGTTAATACGGGTTAGGTTCCCTTAGAAAGACCCCACGAAAGGCATCCCCCCCTAAGGGCCTATATCCCTCGTGTTGATAATTGGCCGACATAACTACAACCAACAACCAGCCAATATATAAAAATTAAATAAAGCAATCTTTTACAATTTTAAAGGTATCAATTTTCAAATGTTTTTTACTACTCCAGAATAAACTATAAAATAACAGTATGCCGATCGCTGTCGGCAGGATTCGAACCTGCGCGGGGAAACCCCATTGGATTTCGAGTCCAACGCCTTAACCACTCGGCCACGACTGCTTGCAAAAGAACCTAATTTAATTTCCAGAAGATGATAAAAGAAACTAATGAATTTCTCAATATATAAAAATTAAAAAATGCAATCTTTTAGAATTTTAAAGCCATCAACTTTTCAAATATTTTCTACTACTCCAGAATAAACTATAAAATAACAGCACTTTGATCGCAGTCGGCAGGATTCGAACCTGCGCGGGGAAACCCCATTGGATTTCGAGTCCAACGCCTTAACCACTCGGCCACGACTGCTTGCAAAAGAACCCAATTTAATTTCCAGAAGATGATAAAAGAAACTAATGAATTTCTCAATATATAAAAATTAAAAAATTCAATCTTTTAGAATTTAAAAATCATCAACTTTTCAAATATTTTTTCTTACTCCAGAATAAACTATAAAATAACGGTACTTTAATCGCTTTCGGCGGCATTCGAACCTGCGCGTGAAAACCCCAATGGATTTCGAGTCCAACGCCTTAACCACTCGGCCACGACTGCTTGCATAAGAACCTAATTTAATTTCCAGAAGATGATAAAAGAAACTAATGAATTTCTCAATATATAAAAATTAAAAAATGCAATCTTTTAGAATTTTAAAGTTCATCAACTTTTCAAATATTTTTTACTACTCAAGAATAAACTATAAAATAACAGCACTTTGATCGCAGTCGGCAGGATTCGAACCTGCGCGGAGAAGCCCCATTGGATTTCGAGTCCAACGCCTTAACCACTCGGCCACGACTGCGTGCCAAAAGAACCTAATTTCCAGAAGATCATAAAAGAAACCAATGAATTTCTCAATATATAAAAATTAAAAAATGCAATCTTTTAGAATTTTAAAAGCATCAACTTTTCAAATATTTTTTCTTACTCCAGAATAAACTATTAAATAACGGTACTTTAAGTGCAATCGACAGGATTCCAACCTGTGCGGGGAAACCCCATTGGATTTCGAGTCCAACGCCTTAACCACTCGGCCACGACTGCCTGCAAAAGATCCTAATTTAATTTCCAAAAGATGATAAAAGAAAATTAATGAATTTCTCAATATATTAAAGCCCCACCAGTGGCCGAGAGGTTCTGCTCTCGAAGCTGGTAGACGGAAGGTGCTGAGTTCGATCACAATCGGGACTGTCGGCCTAATCTTTCGGAGTTTTCGTGGTTTTCTCCGAACCTTGGATCTCCAACTGTTAATACGGGTTAGGTTCCCTTAGAAAGACCCGACGAAAGGCATTCCCCCCTAAGGGCCTATATCCCTCGTGTTGATAATTGGCCGACATAAATACAACCAACAACCAGCCAATATATAAAAATTAAGTAAAGCAATCTTTTACAATTTTAAAGGTATCAATTTTCAAATGTTTTTTACTACTCCAGAATAAACTATAAAATAACAGTATGCCGATCGCTGTCGGCAGGACTTGAACCTGCGCGGGGAAACCCATTTGGTTGTTAGGATTTATGACGGCATATTATCAACACGACGGACATAGGCCCAAAGGGGAGGAGTGCCCTTCGTGGGGGTCTTTCTAAGGGAACCTAACCCGTATTAACGGTTGGAAATACTAGGTTCGAAGAAAACCACGAAAACTCCGAACGATTAGGCGGACGGGCGCGACTGGGTTTGAACCCTGCACTTCCCGTCTACCAGCTTCGAGAGCAAAACCTCTCGGAAACCCATTTGGATTTCGAGTCGAACGCCTTAACCACTCGGCCACGACTGCGTGCCAAGCGAGCCTAATTTCCAGAAGATCATAAAAGAAACTAACGAATTTCTCAATATATAAAAATTAAAAAATGCAATCTCTTAGAATTTTAAAAGCATCAACTTTTCAAATATTTTTTCTTACTCCAGAATAAACTATAAAATAACACTATTTTGATCGCAGTCGGCAGGATTCGAGGCTGTGCGGGGAAACCCCATTGGATTTCGAGTCCAACGCCTTAATCACTCAGCCACGACTGCTTGCAAAATAACCTACTTTAATTTCCAGAATATGATAAAAGAAACTAATGAATTTCTCAATATATAAAAAATAAAAAATGAAATCTTTCAGAGTTTTAAAGCCATCAACTTTTCAAACATCTTTTACTACTCCAGAATAAACTATACAATAACAGCACTTTGACCGCAGTCGGCAGGATTCGAACCTGCGCGGGGAAACCCCATTGGATTTCGAGTCGAACGCCTTAACCACTCGGCCACGACTGCGTGCCAAACGAGCCTAATTTCCAGAAGATCATAAAAGAAACTAACGAATTTCTCAATATATAAAAATTAAAAAATGCAATCTTTTAGAATTTTAAATGCATCAACTTTTCAAATATTTTTTCTTACTTCAGAATAAACTATAATATAACGGTACTTTAATCGCTTTCGGCGGGATTCGAACCTGCGCGGGGAAACCCCATTGAATATCGAGTCCAACGCCTTAACCACTCGGCCACGACTGCTTGCAAAAGAACCTACTTTAATTTCCAGAATATGATAAAAGAAACTAATGAATTTCTCAATATATAAAAAATAAAAAATGCAATCTTTTAGAATTTTAAAGTTCATCAACTTTTCAAATATTTTTTACTACTCAAGAATAAACTATAAAATAACAGCACTTTAATCGCTTTCGGCGGGATTCGAACCTGCGCGGGGAAACCCCATTGGATATCGAGTCCAACGCCTTAACCACTCGGCCACGACTGCTTGCAAAAGAACCTACTTTAATTTCCAGAATATGATAAAAGAAACTAATGAATTTCTCAATATATAAAAAATAAAAAATGCAATCTTTTAGAATTTTAAAGTTCATCAACTTTTCAAATATTTTTTACTACTCAAGAATAAACTATAAAATAACAGCACTTTGATCGCAGTCGGCAGGATTCGAACCTGCGCGGGGGAAACCCCATTGGATTTCGAGTCCAACGCCTTAACCACTCGGCCACGACAGCTTGCAAAATAACTTACTTTAATTTCCAGAATATGATAAAAGAAACTAATGAATTTCTCAATATATAAAAAATGCAATCTTTTAGAATTTTAAAGTTCATCAACTTTTCAAACATCTTTTACTACTCCAGAATAAACTATGAAATAAATGCACTTTGATCGCAGTCGGCGGGATTCGAACCTGCGCGGGGAAACCCCATTGGATTTCGAGTCCAACGCCTTAACCACTCGGCCACGACTGCTTGCAAAGTAATCTACTTTAATTTCTAGAATATGATAAAAGAAACTAATGAATTTCTCAATATATAAAAATTAAAAAATGCAATCTTTTAGAATTTTAAAAGCATCAACTTTTCAAATATTTTTTCTTACTCCAGAATAAACTATAAAATAACGGTACTTTAATCGCTTTCGGCGGGATTCGAACCTGCGCGGGGAAACCCCATTGGATTTCGAGTCCAACGCCTTAACCACTCGGCCACGACTGCTTGCAAAAGAACCTAATTTAATTTCCAGAAGATGATAAAAGAAACTAATGAATTTCTCAATATATAAAAATTAAAAAATGCAATCTTTTAGAATTTTAAAGCCATCAACTTTTCAAATATTTTTTACTACTCCAGAATAAACTATAAAATAACAGCACTTTGATCGCAGTCGGCAGGATTCGAACCTGCGCGGGGACACCCCATTGGATTTCGAATCCAACGCCTTAACCACTCGGCCACGACTGCGTACCAAACGAATCTAATTTTCGGAAGATCATAAAAGAAACTAATAAATTTCTCAATATATAAAAATTAAAAAATTCAATCTTTTAGAATTTAAAAATCATCAACTTTTCAAATATTTTTTCTTACTCCAGAATAAACTATAAAATAACGGTACTTTAATCGCTTTCGGCGGGATTCGAACCTGCGCGTGAAAACCCCATTGGATTTCGAGTCCAACGCCTTAACCACTCGGCCAAGACTGCGTGCCAAACGAGCCTAATTTCCAGAAGATCATAAAAGAAACTAACGAATTTCTCAATATATAAAAATTAAAAAATGCAATCTTTTAGAATTTTAAAGCCATCAACTTTTCAAATATTTTTTACTACTCCAGAATAAACTATAAAATAACAGCACTTTGATCGCAGTCGGCAGGATTCGAACCTGCGCGGGGAAACCCCATTGGATTTCGAGTCCAACGACTTAACCACTCGGCCACGACTGCTTGCAAAAGAACCTAATTTAATTTCCACAAGATGATAAAAGAAACTAATGAATTTCTCAATATATAAAAATAAAAAAATGCAATCTTTTATAATTTTAAAGTTCATCAACTTTTCAAATATTTTATTCTACTCCAGAATAAACTATAAAATAACAGAACTTTGATCGCAGTCGGCAGGATTCGAACCTGCGCGGGGAAACCCCATTGGATTCCGAGTCCAACGCTTTAACCACTCGGACACGACTGCTTGCACAAGAGCTTAATTTAATTTCCAGAAGATGATATAAGAAACTAATGATTTTCTCAATATACAAAAATGAAGAAATATAATCCTTTAGAATTTTTAAGGCATCAACTTTTCAAATATTTTATTCTACTCCAGAATAAACTATAAAATAACAGAACTTTGATCGCAGTCGGCAGGATTCGAACCTGCGCGGGAAAACCCCATTGTATTTCGAGTCCAACGCCATAACCACTCGGCCACGACTGCTTGCAAAGGAGCCTAATTTAATTTCCAGAAGATGATATAAGAAACTAATGGATTTCTCAATATAGAAAAATGAAGAAATGTAATCCTTTAGAATTTTTAAGGCATCAACTTTTCAAATATTTTATTCTACTCCAGAATAAACTATAAAATAACAGAACATTGATCGCAGTCGGCAGGATTCGAACCTGCGCGGGGAAACCCCATTGCATTTCGAGTCCAACGCCTTAAACACTCGGCCACGACTGCTTGCAAAAGAGCTTAATTTAATTTCCAGAAGAGGACGTAAGAAACTAATGAATTTCTCAATATATAAAATGCAATTCTTTAAAATTTTAAAGCCATCAACTTTTCAAATATTCTTTTCTACTCTAGAATAAAGTATGGGTTGGGTTGGGTTGATTTTTGACGGCCAATTATCTACACGAGGGATATAGGCCCGGAGGGAGTGCCCTCCGTGGGGTCTATCTAAGGGAACCTAATCCGTATTAACGCATAGAAGATCCACGGCTCGAAGAAAACCACGAAAACTCCGAACGATTAGGCCGACGGGCGCGATTGGGATCGAACCCAGCACTTCCCGTTTACCAGCTTCGAGAGCAGAACCTCTCGGCCACTGGTGGGGCATATATATATATACAAAATTGAAGAAATGTAATCCTTTAGAATTTTTAAGGCATCAACTTTTCAAATTTTTTATTCTACTCCAGAATAAACTATAAAATAACAGAACTTTGATCGCAGTCGGCAGGATTCGAACCTGCGCGGGGAAACCCCATTGCATTTCGAGTCCAACGCCTTAACCACTCGGCCACGACTGCTTGCAAAAGAGCTTAATTTAATTTCCAGAAGAGGACGTAAGAAACTAATGAATTTCTCAATATATAAAATGCAATTCTTTAAAAGTTTAAAGGCATCAACTTTTCAAATATTCTTTTCCACACTAGAATAAAGTATGAGATAACAGTTCGTTGATCGCAGTCTACAGGATTCGAACCTGCGCAAGGTAACCCCATTGGATTCCCAGTCCAACCTCTTAACCACCCGGCCACGACTGCTTGCGTAAAACCTACTTTAATTTCCAGGAGATTAGAAAAGAAACTAATGAATTTCTCAATATATAAAAAATTAATAACTTAATTAAATTTCAAAAATCAAAAAACTCGACAGCGTAAAAAGCGAACTAATTATTTCTCATGAATGAGAAGCTATTTTTTTATATTACTTACCTATTATTTTTATTTACGTGTATTGATGACTTTTAAGTTGTGTTTTATTGTTAGTTCCTACCAAAAAAAAAAACTGTTTTGATGAGGCCTATAGCTGTCTATGACGGTTAGAGTTGCAGTAAAGCTAGAGATCCTACCTTCACAACTTCCAGGTTGTGTAATATTTAAACGGAGCTTCTGACTATAAAATATGAAACATCGTCTTCATTTTGAAAGACCTATCCAATGATAGGCCACTTAATAGGGAGCTTAAAAATTTTTTTCGTGTCTACCGCCATTTTAAATTCATAAAAACAAAACCTATCCTATACCCATCGAGCGATAGAGACCTCATTTATTAAAATCTATCCAGCCATTGGGATGTTTAGAGGGTATAAAGAAATCCACATACCCAGATATGCGTGAAACACATAACACTTCTCTGCAGTCGGGTAAAAAATGCAATCCTTTAGAATTTTAAAGGCATCAACTTTTCAAATATTTTTTAATACTCCAGAATAAACTATAAAAAAAAAACAGAATGTTGATCGCAGTCGGCAGTACGCGACACTGCGCGGGAAAACCCCATTGGATTTCGAGACCAACGCCATAACCACTCGGCCACGACTGTTTGCAGAAGAACCTAATTTAATTTCCGGAAAATGATATAAGAAACTAATGAATTTCTCAATATAGAAAAATGAAGAAATGTAATCCTTTAGAATTTTTAAGGCATCAACTTTTCAAATATTTTGTTCTACTCCAGAATAAACTATAAAATAACAGAACTTTGATCGCAGTCGGCAGGATTCGAACCTGCGATGGGAAACCCCGTTGGATTTCGAGTCCAACGTATTAACCACTCGGCCACGACTGCTTGCAAAAGCGCATAATTTAATTCGCAGAAGATGATAAAAGAAACTAATGAATTTCTCAATATATAATAATTAAGAAATGCAATCCTTTGTCCAAGGAACCACTCGGCCACGACTGCGTGCCAGAAGAACCTAATTTAATTTCCACAAGATGATAAAAGAAACTAATGAATTTCTCAATATATAAAAATAAAAAAATGCAATCTTTTATAATTTTAAAGTTCATCAACTTTTCAAATATTTTATTCTACTCCAGAATAAACTATAAAATAACAGAACTTTGATCGCAGTCGGCAGGATTCGAACCTGCGCGGGGAAACCCCATTGGATTCCGAGTCCAACGCTTTAACCACTCGGCCACGACTGCTTGCACAAGAGCCTAATTTAATTTCCAGAAGATGATATAAGAAACTAATGAATTTCTCAATATACAAAAATAAAGAAATATAATCCTTTAGAATTTTTAAGGCATCAACTTTTCAAATATTTTATTCTACTCCAGAATAAACTATAAAATAACAGAACTTTGATCGCAGTCGGCAGGATTCGAACCTGCGCGGGAAAACCCCATTGTATTTCGAGTCCAACGCCATAACCACTCGGCCACGACTGCTTGCAAAGGAGCCTAATTTAATTTCCAGAAGATGATATAAGAAACTAATGGATTTCTCAATATACAAAAATGAAGAAATGTAATCCTTTAGAATTTTTAAAGCATCAACTTTTCAAATATTTTATTCTACTCCAGAATAAACTATCAGAACTTTGATCGCAGTCGGCAGGATTCGAACCTGCGCGGGAAAACCCCATTGGATCCCGAGTCCAACGTTTTAACCACTCGGCCACGACTGCTTGCAAAAGAGCCTAATTTAATTTCCAGAAGATGATATAAGAAACTAATGAATTTCTCAATATACAAAAATGAAGAAATGTAATCCTTTAGAATTTTTAAGGCATCAACTTTTCAAATATTTTATTCTACTCCAGAATAATCTATAAAATAACAGAACTTTGATCGCAGTCGGCAGGATTCGAACCTGCGCGGGGAAACCCCATTGGATTTCGGGTCCAACGCCTTAACCACTCGGCCACGACTGCTTGCACAAGAATCTAATTTAATTTCCAGAAGATGATATAAGAAACTAATGAATTTCTCAATATACAAAAATGAAGAAATATAATCCTTTAGAATTTTTAAGGCATCAACTTTTCAAATATTTTATTCTACTCCAGAATAAACTATAAAATAACAGAACTTTGATCGCAGTCGGCAGGATTCGAACCTGCGCGGGAAAACCCCATTGTATTTCGAGTCCAACGCCATAACCACTCGGCCACGACTGCTTGCAAAGGAGTCTAATTTAATTTCCAGAAGATGATATAAGAAACTAATGAATTTCTCAATATACAAAAATGAAGAAATATAATCCTTTAGAATTTTTAAGGCATCAACTTTTCAAATATTTTATTCTACTCCAGAATAATCTATAAAATAACAGAACTTTGATCGCAGTCGGTAGGATTCGAACCTGCGCGGGGAAACCCCATTGGATTTCGGGTCCAACGCCTTAACCACTCGGCCACGACTGCTTGCAAAAGAGCTTAATTTAATTTCCAGAAGAGGACGTAAGAAACTAATGAATTTCTCAATATATAAAATGCAATTCTTTAAAAGTTTAAAGCCATCAACTTTTCAAATATTCTTTTCTACACTAGAATAAAGCATGAGATAACAGTACGTTGATCGCAGTCTGCAGGATTCGAACCTGCGCAAGGTAACCCCATTGGATTCCCAGTCCAACCTCTTAACCACCCGGCCACGACTGCTTGCGTAAAACCTACTTTAATTTCCAGGAGTCTAGAAAAGAAACTAATGAATTTCTCAATATATAAAAAATTAATAACTTAATTAAATTTCAAAAATCAAAAAACTCGACAGCGTAAAAAGCGAACTAATTATTTCTCATGAATGAGAAACTATTTTTTTATATTATTTACCTATTATTTTTATTTACGTGTATTGATGACTTTTAAGTTGTGTTTTATTGTTAGTTCCTACCAAAAAAAAAACTGTTTTGATGAGGCCTATAGCTGTCTATGACGGTTAGAGTTGCAGTAAAGCTAGAGATCCTACCTTCACAACTTCCAGGTTGTGTAATATTTAAACGGAGCTTCTGACTATAAAATATGAAACATCGTCTTCATTTTGAAAGACCTATCCAATGATAGGCTACTTAATAGGGAGCTTAAAAAAAATTTTCGTGTCTACCGCCATTTTAAATTTATAAAAACAAAACCTATCCTATAACCATCGAGCGATAGAGACCTCATTTATTAAAATCTATCCAGCCATTGGGATGTTTCGAGTGTATAAAGAAATCCACATACCCAGATATGCGTGAAACACATAACACTTCTTGGCAGTCGGGTAAAAAATGCAATCCTTTAGAATTTTAAAGGCATCAACTTTTCATATATTTTTTAATACTCCAGAATAAACTATAAAAAAAAAAAAAAACAGAATGTTGATCGCAGTCGGCAGTACGCGACACTGCGCGGGAAAACCCCATTGGATTTCGAGACCAACGCCATAACCACTCGGCCACGACTGTTTGCAGAAGAACCTAATTTAATTTCCGGAAAATGATATAAGAAACTAATGAATTTCTCAATATAGAAAAATGAAGAAATGTAATCCTTTAGAATTTTTAAGGCATCAACTTTTCAAATATTTTGTTCTACTCCAGAATAAACTATAAAATAACAGAACTTTGATCGCAGTCGGCAGGATTCGAACCTGCGATGGGAAACCCCGTTGGATTTCGAGTCCAACGCATTAACCACTCGGCCACGACTGCTTGCAAAAGCGCATAATTTAATTCGCAGAAGATGATAAAAGAAACTAATGAATTTCTCAATATATAATAATTAAGAAATGCAATCCTTTGTCCAAGGAACCACTCGGCCACGACTGCGTGCCAGAAGAACCTAATTTAATTTCCACAAGATGATAAAAGAAACTAATGAATTTCTCAATATATAAAAATAAAAAAATGCAATCTTTTATAATTTTAAAGTTCATCAACTTTTCAAATATTTTATTCTACTCCAGAATAAACTATAAAATAACAGAACTTTGATCGCAGTCGGCAGGATTCGAACCTGCGCGGGGAAACCCCATTGGATTCCGAGTCCAACGCTTTAACCACTCGGCCACGACTGCTTGCACAAGAGCCTAATTTAATTTCCAGAAGATGATATAAGAAACTAATGAATTTCTCAATATACAAAAATAAAGAAATATAATCCTTTAGAATTTTTAAGGCATCAACTTTTCAAATATTTTATTCTACTCCAGAATAAACTATAAAATAACAGAACTTTGATCGCAGTCGGCAGGATTCGAACCTGCGCGGGAAAACCCCATTGTATTTCGAGTCCAACGCCATAACCACTCGGCCACGACTGCTTGCAAAGGAACCTAATTTAATTTCCAGAAGATGATATAAGAAACTAATGGATTTCTCAATATACAAAAATGAAGAAATGTAATCCTTTAGAATTTTTAAAGCATCAACTTTTCAAATATTTTATTCTACTCCAGAATAAACTATCAGAACTTTGATCGCAGTCGGCAGGATTCGAACCTGCGCGGGGAAACCCCATTGGATCCCGAGTCCAACGTTTTAACCACTCGGCCACGACTGCTTGCAAAAGAGCCTAATTTAATTTCCAGAAGATGATATAAGAAACTAATGAATTTCTCAATATACAAAAATGAAGAAATGTAATCCTTTAGAATTTTTAAGGCATCAACTTTTCAAATATTTTATTCTACTCCAGAATAATCTATAAAATAACAGAACTTTGATCGCAGTCGGCAGGATTCGAACCTGCGCGGGGAAACCCCATTGGATTTCGGGTCCAACGCCTTAACCACTCGGCCACGACTGCTTGCACAAGAATCTAATTTAATTTCCAGAAGATGATATAAGAAACTAATGAATTTCTCAATATACAAAAATGAAGAAATATAATCCTTTAGAATTTTTAAGGCATCAACTTTTCAAATATTTTATTCTACTCCAGAATAAACTATAAAATAACAGAACTTTGATCGCAGTCGGCAGGATTCGAACCTGCGCGGGAAAACCCCATTGTATTTCGAGTCCAACGCCATAACCACTCGGCCACGACTGCTTGCAAAGGAGTCTAATTTAATTTCCAGAAGATGATATAAGAAACTAATGAATTTCTCAATATACAAAAATGAAGAAATATAATCCTTTAGAATTTTTAAGGCATCAACTTTTCAAATATTTTATTCTACTCCAGAATAATCTATAAAATAACAGAACTTTGATCGCAGTCGGTAGGATTCGAACCTGCGCGGGGAAACCCCATTGGATTTCGGGTCCAACGCCTTAACCACTCGGCCACGACTGCTTGCAAAAGAGCTTAATTTAATTTCCAGAAGAGGACGTAAGAAACTAATGAATTTCTCAATATATAAAATGCAATTCTTTAAAAGTTTAAAGCCATCAACTTTTCAAATATTCTTTTCTACACTAGAATAAAGCATGAGATAACAGTACGTTGATCGCAGTCTGCAGGATTCGAACCTGCGCAAGGTAACCCCATTGGATTCCCAGTCCAACCTCTTAACCACCCGGCCACGACTGCTTGCGTAAAACCTACTTTAATTTCCAGGAGTCTAGAAAAGAAACTAATGAATTTCTCAATATATAAAAAATTAATAACTTAATTAAATTTCAAAAATCAAAAAACTCGACAGCGTAAAAAGCGAACTAATTATTTCTCATGAATGAGAAACTATTTTTTTATATTATTTACCTATTATTTTTATTTACGTGTATTGATGACTTTTAAGTTGTGTTTTATTGTTAGTTCCTACCAAAAAAAAAACTGTTTTGATGAGGCCTATAGCTGTCTATGACGGTTAGAGTTGCAGTAAAGCTAGAGATCCTACCTTCACAACTTCCAGGTTGTGTAATATTTAAACGGAGCTTCTGACTATAAAATATGAAACATCGTCTTCATTTTGAAAGACCTATCCAATGATAGGCTACTTAATAGGGAGCTTAAAAAAAATTTTCGTGTCTACCGCCATTTTAAATTTATAAAAACAAAACCTATCCTATAACCATCGAGCGATAGAGACCTCATTTATTAAAATCTATCCAGCCATTGGGATGTTTCGAGTGTATAAAGAAATCCACATACCCAGATATGCGTGAAACACATAACACTTCTTGGCAGTCGGGTAAAAAATGCAATCCTTTAGAATTTTAAAGGCATCAACTTTTCATATATTTTTTAATACTCCAGAATAAACTATAAAAAAAAAAAAAACAGAATGTTGATCGCAGTCGGCAGTACTCGACACAGCGCGGGAAAACCCCATTAGATTTCGAGCCCAACGCCATAACCACTCGGCCACGACTGCTTGCAGAAAAACCTAATTTAATTTCCAGAAGATGATATAAGAAACTAATGAATTTCTCAATATACAAAAATGAAGAAATGCAATCCTTTAGAATTTTTAAGGCATCAACTTTTCAAATATTTTATTCTACTCCAGAATAAACTATAAAATAACAGTACTTTGATCGTAGTCGGCAGGATACGAACCTGCGCGGGGAAACCCCATCGGATTTCGAGTCCAACGTTTTAACCACTCGGCCACGACTGCTTGCAGAAAAACCTAATTTAATTTCCAGAAGATGATATAAGAAACTAATGAATTTCTCAATATACAAAAATGAAGAAATGCAATCCTTTAGAATTTTTAAGGCGTTAACTTTTCAAATATTTTATTCTACTCCAGAATAAACTATAAAATAGCAGAACTTTGATCGCAGTCGGCAGGATTCGAACCTGCCCGTGGAAACCTCATTGGATTTCGAGTCCAACGCCTTAACCACTCGGCCACGACTGCTTGTAAAAAAGAGCTTAATTTAATTCCCAGAAGATGATAAAAGAAACTAATGAATTTCTCAATATATAAAAATTAAGAAATTCAATCCTTTAGAATTTTTAAGGCATCAACTTTTCAGATATTTTATTCTACTCCAGAATAAACTATAAAATAACAGAACTTTGATCGCAGTCGGCAGGATTCGAAGCTGCGCGGGGAAACCCCATTGGATTTCGAGTCCAACGCCTTAACCACTCGGCCACGACTGCTTGCAAAAGAGCTTAATTTAATTTCCAGAAGATGACGTAAGAAACTAATGAATTTCTCAATATATAAAATGCAATTCTTTTAAATTTTAAAGGCATCAACTTTTCAAATATTCTTTTCTACTCTAGAATAAAGTATGAGATAACAGAACGTTGATCGCAGTCTGCAGGATTCGAACCTGCGCCAGGTAACCCCATTGGATTCAAAGTCGAACCTCTTTACCACCCGGCCACGACTGCTTGCGTAAATCCTACTTTAATTTCCAGGAGATTAGAAAAGAAACTAATGAATTTCTAAATATATAAAAAATTAGTAACTTAATTAAATTTCAAAAATCAAAAAACTCGACAGCGTAAAAAGCGAACTAATTATTTCTCATGAATGAGAAACTATTTTTTTATATTACTTACCTATTATTTTTATTTACGTGTATTGATGACTTTTAAGTTGTGTTTTATTGTTAGTTCCTACCAAAAAAAAAAAAAAAAAAAAAAAAAAAAAAACTGTTTTGATGAGGCCTATAGGTGTTTATGACGGTTAGAGTTGCAGTAAAGCTAGAGATCCTACCTTCACAACTTCCAGGTTGTGTAATATTTAGACGGAGCTTCTGACTATAATATAGTCAATGAAACATCGTCTTCCTTTTGAAAGACCCCAGCAGTGGCCGAGAGGTTCTGCTCTCGAAGCTGGTAGACGGGAAGTGCTGGGTTCGATCCCAATCGCGCCCGTCGGCCTAATCGTTCGGAGTTTTCGTGGTTTTCTTCGAACCTTGGATTTCCAACCGTTAATACGGGTTAAGTTTCCTTAGAAAGATCCCCACGAAGGGCACTCCCCCCACTTAGAGACTATATCCCTCGGGTTGATAATTGGCCGTCATAAACACAACCAACCAACTAATCATTTTGAAAGACCTATCCAATGATAGGCCACTTAATAGGGAGCTTAAAAAATTTTTTCGTGCCTACCGCCATTTTAAATTTATAAAAACAAAACCTATCCTATAACCATCGAGCGATAGAGACCTCATTTATTAAAATCTATCCAGCCATTAACATGTTTCGAGGGTATAAAGAAATCCACATACCCAGATACGCGTGAAACACATAACACTTCTTGGCAGTCGGATAAAAAATGCAATCCTTAAGAATTTTAAAGGCATCAAATTTTCAAATATTTTTTTCTACTTCAGAATAAACTATAAAAACAGTACGTTGATCGGAGTCAGCAGGATTCCAAACTGCGCGGGAAAACCGCATAGGATTTCGAGTCCAACGCCTTAACCACTCGGCCACGACTGCTTGCAAAAGCGTATAATTTAATTTCCGGACGACGGTAAAAGAATCTAATGAATTTTTCAATATATAAAAATTAAAAAATGCAATCCTTCAGAATTTTGAAGGCATGAACTTTTCAAATATTTTTTTCTACTCTAGAATAAACTGTAATATAACAGTATATCGATCGCTGTCGGAAGGATTCGAACCTGCGCTCGTACACCCCATTTGTTTCTGAGCCCAACACATTAACCACTCGGCCACGACTGCTTCCCGGAATAAAGTAAATTTAATTTCCAGAAGATTAGAAAAGTAACTAATGAATTTCTCAATATATAAAAATTAAAAAATGCAACCTTTTAGAATTTTGAAGGCAGCAAATTTTCAAATACAGTCGAAATTCCCTTTAACGAAGTCATTATTTAAACAAAGTTTTCTAATTAACGAAATTTTCTGCTGAACCTTGACTTTGAACGCCATTAACATGCAAATTAATCTCCATATTACGAAAAATATACTCTATATAACGAAGTTTATTTCACTTTCGTGAGTGTGCTACATTCACACGGAGAGGTTGCTGTTGCGATGAATGTATTAAATTTTTTCAACGGACTATATGAAAATGAAATTTCTATTTATTTAATCATTTATATTTAAAATAAAAAAAAATAAAAAAATGCAATCTTTTAGAATTATAAAGGCATCAACTTTTTAAATATTTTTTTTATACTCCAGAATAAACTACAAAATAACAGTACTTTGATCGCAGTCAGCAGGACTCCAAACTGCGCGGGAAAACCCCATTGGATTTCGAGTCCAACGTCTTAAGAACTCGGCCATGACTGCTTGCAAAAGCGAATAATTTAATTTCCAGAAGACGATAAAAGAAACTAATGAATTTCGCAATATATAAAAATTAAAAAATGCAATCCTTCAGAATTTTGAAGGCATAAACTTTTCAAATATTTTTTTCTACTCTAGAATAAACTGTAAAATAACAGTACGTCGGTCGCTTTCGGCAGGATTCGAACCTGCGGAACCTCGCTTAACCCAGGGGAAGTCGCGCGTAAACCGGGTATGAACGATTTTTAGTTTGTCACCATTAAATGCAAATCATGCTCGTCACCTCATTCAGTTGGAGGCCCCACCAGTGGCTGAGAGGTTCTGCTCTCGAAACTGGTAGACGGTAGGTGCTGGGTTCGAACCCAATCGCGTTCGTCGTCCTAATCGTTCGGAGTTTTCGTGGTTTTCTTCGAACCTTGGTTCTCCAAGTGGTAATACGGGTTAGGTTCCCTTAGAAAGACCCACGAAAGGCATTCCCCCCTGGGCCTATGTCGCTCGTGCAGATAATTGGCCGTCATAAATACAACAACCAGCCATTCAGTGGGAGATATATTTAAAAATTTTGCGATAAAGTAATTTGAAGATTACATTTCGAAAAATAGTGGTGACAATTGTAAAATCTGTACGCACCCTGGGTGTGTCATACACCACGTGAATTCTCCTGGGTTAACAAAAATCCGAAAAATTTTACGAACAATGTATTTTTTATAGGAAACCTGTAGAGAGTAATATTACAGACTTTGTTAAAGTTAAGGAATTTAAATACTGAGAAAAAAGAAAAAGTTACGCTACGCTTCAGTTTTTGCTTACCTCTCTTTATTATGGGCGTTTTTAAACATTATTATAAATAAATTTTTCTCATATGTCTACTTTGCATAAAAAAGGTTACCACCCGAATTAAAACACATTCTTCCAATATTTCTATTTTATGAGTATTTTTCATTTTATGCACGTGTATTTTATTATACAAATTTCATGAATTTGAGTTCATTTCTGTTTAAAGAATTTTCTTCATAACGAAATGTTTAAGTGTAAGGACGAGACTTCGTTAAATGAAAGTTTCACTGTACTTTTTACTACTCCAGAATAAACTAGGCCCCACCTGTGGCCGAGAGGTTCTGCTCTCGAAGCTGGTAGGCGGGAGGTGCTGGGTTCGATCCCAATCGCGCCCGTCGGCCTAATCGTTCGGAGTTTTCGTGGTTTTCTTCGAGCCGTGGATCTTCCATGCGTTAATACGGATTAGGTTCCCTTAGAAAGACCCCCACGGAGGGCACTCCCCCCCGGGCCTATATCCCTCGTGTAGATAATTGGCCGTCAAAAATCAATTCAACCCTGAATAAACTAAAAAACAACAGCACCTTGATCGCAGTCGCCAGGATTCTAACCTGCGTGTTGAAAACCCATTGGATTTCGAGTCCAACGACTTAACCACTCGGTTACGACAGCGTGCTAAATGAACCTAATTTCCAGAAGATCATAAAAGAAATGAATGAATTTCTCAATATATAAAAATTAAATAATGCAATCTTTTAGAATTTTAAAAGTATCAACTTTTCAAATATTTTTTCTTACTCCAGAATAAACTATAAAATAACAGTACTTTAATCGCTTTCGGCAGGATTCGAACCAACGAGGGGAAACCCCATTGGATTTCGAGTCCAATGACTTAACCACTCGGCCACGACTACTTGCAACATAGCCTACTTTAATTTCCAGAATATGATAAAAGTAACTAATGAATTTCTCAATATAAAAAAAATAAAAAATGCAGTCTTTTAGAATTTTAAAGCCATCAACTTTTCAAATATTTTTTACTACTGCGGAATAAACTATAAAGTAACAGCACTTTGATCGCAGTCGGCAGATTTCGAACCTACGCAGGGAAACCCCATTGGATTTCGAGTCCAACGCCTTAACCACTGGGCCACGACTGCTTGCACAAAAACATAATTTAATTTCCAAAAGTTGATAAAAGAAAATTAATTAATTTCTCAATATATAAAAGCCCCACCAATTGCCAAGAGGTTCTGCTCTCGAAGCTGGTAGACGGGAGGTGCTGAGTTCGATCAGAAACGGGCCTGTCGGCCTAATCGTTCGGAGTTTTCGTGGTTTTCTTCGAACCTTGGTTCTTCAAGTGTTAATACGGGTTAGGTCCCCTTAGAAAGACACCCACGAAGGGCATCCCCCCCCCCCTTAGGGCCTATATCCCTCGTGTTGATAATTGGCCGACATAAATCCAACCAATATATAAAAATTAAAATATGCAATCTTTTAGAATTTTAAAGACATCAATTTTCAAATATTTTTTACTACTCTAGAATAAACTATAATATAACTGTACTTTAATCGCTTTCGGCAGGACTCGAACCTGCGTGGGTAAACCCATTTGGATTTCGAGTCCAACGCCTTAATCACTCGTCCACGACTGCTTGCAAAAGAACCTAATTTAATTTCTGAGGGATGATAAAAGAAATTAATGAATTTCTCAATATATAAAAATTATATAATGCAATCTTTTAGAATTTTAAAGGCATCAATTTTCAAATATTTTTTACTACTCTAGAATAAACTATAATATAACAGTACTTTAATCGCTTTCGGCAGGATTCGAACCTGCGCGTGAAAACCCCATTAGATTTAGAGTCCAACGCCTTAACCACTCGGCCACGACTACTGCAAAAAACGTAATTTAATTTCCAGAAGACGATAAAAGAAACTAATGACTCTCTCAATATATAAAAATTAAAAAATGCAATCCTTTAGAATATTGAAGGCATCAACTTGAACCGAATAAATGGAAAAATCACGTAGAGTGTATGAGTAAAGACCGATTGCCATAAAAGCTTCTGAATTACACACCCAGGGGTTACCGTGACCGAGGTAGACATACGCTCCGATGGATTGATCAATGGAGCCGGAACAAGCTGATTTAGTCTAACCCATGCTGAAGAAGAAGATGATGATGATAGAAATTAAAAAATGTAATCCTTTAGAATTTTGAAGGCATCAACTTTTCAAATTCTTTTTTCTACTCCAAAATAAGCTATAAAAAAACTGTATGTTGATCGCAGTCGGAAGGATTCGAGCATACGCGGGGAAACCCCATTGGATTTCGAGTCCAAGGCATTAACCACTAGGCCACGACTGCGTTCCAAAAGAACCTAATTTAATTTCCACAAGATGATAAAAGAAACTAATGAATTTCTCAATATATAAAAATAAAAAAATGCAATCTTTTATAATTTTAAAATTCATCAACTTTTCAAATATACGTTTTCTACTCAAGAATAAACTATAACATAACACTACTTTGATCGCAGTCGGCAGGATTCGGACCTGCGCTGGGAAACCCTATTGGATTTCGAGTCCAACGTTTTAACCACTCGGCCACGACTGCTTGCACCAGAACCTAATTTAATTTGCAAAAGATGATAAAAGAAAATTAATGAATTTCTCAATATATATAAGCTCCACCAGTGGCCGAGAGGTTCTGCACTCGAAGCTGGTAGACGAGAGGTGGTGAGTTCGATCACAATCTTGCCTGTTCGCCTAATCGTTCGGAGTTTTCTTCGAACCTTGGTTCTTCAAGTGTTAATACGGGTTAGGTTCCCTTAGAAAGACACCCACGAAGGCCATCCGCCCCTTAGGGTCTATATCCCTCGTGTTGATAATTGGCCGACATAAATCCAACCAATATATAAAAATTAAAATATGCAATCTTTTAGAATTTTAAAGGTATCAATTTTGAAATATTTTTTACTACTCTAGAATAAACTATGAAATGAAACTATGCCGATAGCAGTCGGCAGAACTCGAACCTGCGTGGGTAAACCCATTTGGATTTCGAGTCCAACGCCTTAATCACTCGTCCACGACTGCTTGCAAAAGAACTTAATTTAATTTCCAGAAAACCATAAAAGAAACTGATGACTTTCTCAATATATAAAAATTAAAAAATGCAATCCTTTAGAATATTGAAGGCCTCAACTTGAACAGAATAAATGGAAAAATCACGTAGTGTATAAGTAAAGACCGATTGCCATAAAAGCTTCTGAATTACAGACCCAGGGGTTACCGTGACCGAAGTAGGCCTACGCTCCGATGGATTGCTCAATGCAGCCAGGTTGGGTTGGGTGGATTTTTGACGGCCAATTATCTACACGAGGGATATAGGCCCGGGGGGAATGCCCTCCGTGGGGGTCTTCCTAAGGGAACCTAATCCGTGTTAACGCATGGAAGATCCACGGCTCGAAGAAAACCACGAAAACTCTGAACGATTAGGCCGACGGGCGCGATTGGGTTCGAACCCAGCACCTCCCGTCTACCAGCTTCGAGAGCAGAACCTCTCGGCCACTGTTGGGGACTCAATGCAGCCGGAACAAGCTGATTTAGTCTAACCCATGCTGAAGAATATGATGATGATGATATAAATTAAAAAATGTAATCCTTTAGAATTATAAAGGCATCAACTTTTCAAATATTTTTTTTATACTCCAGAATAAACTACAAAATAACAGTATTTTGATCGCAGTCAGCAGGACTCCAAACTGCGCGGGAAAACCCCATTGGATTTCGAGTCCAACCTCTTAACAACTCGACCACGACTGCTTGCAAAAGAACCTAATTTAATTTCCAGAATATGATAGAAGAAACTAATGAATTTCTCAATATATAAAAATTAAAAAATGTAATCTTTTAGAATTTTAAAGCCATCAACTTTTCAAATATTTTTTACTACTCCAGAATAAACTATAAAACTAGGAGTTCCCTCAGAGGGATTAGTCTGAGCGATATTACTGAGAACATAGATTTAATAATAACATGTGGAAGCAAAGAAAATGAGATGTTATCTTTAATTGTCCATATACTGCGAAAAATTGAAATGATGAAAATAAACGAATTGTAGAATTACAAAATCTTATATATAAATTCGTATACACTGTTTAAAAAAATGGGAAATCAAACCATTCAAGACAGCCATGCATGAATATAAAATTGAAAGTACGCAATATATTAAAAGTAAAATAGAAAATGAAACACTAATTTACTTATATCGGAATTTTAACTGTATAAAATGATGTCAAGAGCATAATCAGACGCTCCGCACCAATTTGAGTAAATTTAAATGACAAATATATGATGTTTAAAAAGAATGGACTATACTGTATATGGTGTGTGCTCCCCCGGAATAGTTAATATTGTACAATATCTGTTTTCCACGGATGCAATGAGGTTGTCGATAACATTTAAGGAATTCTCTTCTCAAAATCTAATATAGTATCAAAGTACCGAATACATCAAAAGTGACATGCAATGCTTCGTTAGAGTGTGTTTTAGATATGCTCGATCGGATTTAAATGATGAGTGTATGCTGGCCACTACATACGCTGTATTGTTTTGTTTTCAAACATATTCTGCACAAGTTGAGCTGTATTTAGCATGTATTAAATAAAAGAAATCGGCAATGATTACAACATAAAATATGACACAAGATCTGAATATATCGTCTGCATAACTTTTGAGCTGTCAAAGTGTCATTTGAAGTAATTTACAAATCCATACATATTTATTCAGCAAATCATGCAAGCTAACATACGCCAATATGAACCCGATTACAAAATTTCACCAGAATAAGTTAATATATAAAAAATCTACTAATGATAATTGAGAATATGACCTTATGATAAAATGTCTAGAAAAATGAATCGATAAAAAATTCATATCACATTTAAAACGGCACTTCCCTCTGTTAGTGGCCTTGGCGAGAGAGAGAAAAGCCTAGAGAAGGAACACTTTAACAAGTACTTTCGGGCAACCTACTCACTCTTTCATACACATCTTTATTCAATATTTACACAATTTATTTAATGCTAGGTGGGTATCTATCAGTTTTGTTGCATTTAAATCGCATGTTTTGCGGAGGAAATGCAGCATTATGAAATATTTAAAGTTGCTGTACCTAATAATTCCAAATTAATGGTAATTGAGATCGCTTTCCGTTAATTTCATCTTTTTAAATTTTAAATTTTTTAGAAACCATTCATAGAGACAATTGTATATTTTAAAACTAACCCGAAGCAAAATTTCAAGATTTTGGGCTCAGCAGTAACAGAGAAATAGAAAATTTTTGAAAGTTTTTTGTTTCTGCACTGTTTTTTATAGCGACATTTTTAGAAATTGTTCTATTGCGAGAATTTACGTCATGATAGATACAGCCATGTCAATTTTCATGTTTATATTCCTAACAGGTCCATGTTCTTCGTTACTTAGATCATCTTTAGGTCTTTTTCCGCTTTGTTTAGTCTTTCTATTTTTTAGAATTCGTTCTACAACGAGCATTTACATCTTATTAATTACTACCATGCCAAAGTTCTAGTTTCTAACCCCAAAAGTATCCCAAAAATTTTAGTATTCCAAATAAATCATAGTTTAGAACCTTTCTAGAAATTTTTACGTTTATCCGTCAAATTGAACCTTTTAGAGAGCGTTCATTACGAGTATTTACATCTTAAAAGTAACTACCGCACCAAATTTAAAGTTTCTAACCCAATCAATATCGCAGAAATCACAATTTTAGAACTTTTTTGCTCCTGCAGCGATGTAGGTTCTTGCACTGACATAAAATAGTCTTTTTTTCGGAGCAGAGATGGCCACCAACATTTTTTTAAGTTGGCTATGTAGTTTCAGAGATAACACCTCACAAACGTACAAGCATTAATAATATTATATACTTTATAATATTATAACTCTTTATAATATTAGCATTAGATGTACAGATGCAAAAGCCATTTATCTGTTACAAGCTAAAGTGCCGGCGTTGCCCAGAATTTGAAGGATGTTTGTTCTGAAAAATCAATTTAAAAATTTAACATACAACACAAAACAAACATTAAAAAAAGCAGTCGAAATGTTGTTGAATGAATCATATGAAAACGCTATATAAAAATGTATAAATGTATATAACAGACGCAAAAGAATACAGCTATAAATGAACTTATTTCAATTTATAATTGGAGCAATAATGTTAAAATACGCCAATATTTCCCTAATCGGGTTTTTATTATGCTTCAATACATTTTTCACACTCATATGACCGTTATACTATATCCACCATGCCCTTTATATTTCCAATATGACGTAATATTTTCCTCTTTCACGTGGAAACCTTGAAATAGAAAAGTTATGAAGTTATATTCACTTTCATTTAAATTCGTCAAACCATTTATTTCATTTTCATATTTCACGTGAATATCTTGCAATAGAAAAGTTATGACGTAATATTCACCCTTTTTTTAAATTCGGCAAACTATTTATTTCATTTTCATTTTTCACGTGGAAATCTTGCAGTAGAAAATTAATTGTTGTAGTAATAATTTTATTGTGTTTTTTAATTGTTGGCAACTGCTATAACGAAAAATGTTTAAATTTGATAAGAAATTGCTGTTAAATTGGTGGTTTTTTATTAATTAAAAATTAACTATAAGTTATTTCGATTCCGGATTACTTTAGTTGTCTCGGCCATGTTTTAATACACATGTACGTATCTCTTCACAATTTTGGCTTCCAAATTGTGGATTTTTTATAGAATTACAAACAGACAGATAGACAAGTTTTCATTTTTATATATCTCTCTATTCTATGAAAAGTAACTAACGCTGTCACCGCCGCTGCCGGTTTTGAATTTTTTGTGACCGGAGGTCTTTCTTCGTTAATATTAAGAAAACTATTGCATACAAATATATGAAAATCGGTGGTATTATAGCGAAATGTTTGATCAACACACTAATGCATACAGTTTTCAAATCGAAGAATTATTTTAAGAGATATTTAAGGCTAAATTTGGACAAAATCGTTCCATTAAAAAAAAATTATAAGAGCAAAAGCTATACATGGGAATTTAATCATTTTTTGATCATTTTATTCAATAGAAGATCCCGGTCTGCAGATTTCATTAATTTTTTTTTTAATTTGACTCGTTTTTTGAGGTTTTATTTCTATTTTAAATTCAAATATTCAACATTTTGACAGATATTTTTTACATATTTTAGAAAATGGTATTAATTTAAACTGTTGCCAACTGTATAAACAGCGCAAACAATAATGTTTGCTTCAAATAAAAAAAAATATTTACACGTTACTATTATAAACAGAAAAAACCTTCAAATTACAATTAAATAATTAGGTATAAAAAGCAGGCACTTATTGGAAATTACGCCATAAAAACTATATTTACATGTGAATTTTAAAAGAGAAGGGATATTGTAAAATAAATTCATTACCATGCGTTAGAAATCTTAAATAGAACAAATTACGTCACATTACACTTATTATGCAAAATGAACAAAAAATAGTATTGCGAAACAGTTTAAATTTAAAAATTGCGCGAGACAAAATATTAGAGGTTAAATATTAGATTTTTTCAAAATTTTATTATTTATCGTTTGATGTGAGGTGTTCAGCTATAAGTATGCAAATTTTTATGCTTCAACATAATTAGGGGCTGAGTTAGAAAAATTGCTTTAAATATACAAGTTAGAGCCTAGAGGGTTAAATATTAGACTTTTTCAAAATTTTATTATTTGCTGTTTGATGTGGGGTGTTCAGATAAGTATGCAAAATTTCATGTCTCCAACTTAATTAGGGGCTGAGTTAGAAAAATTGCTTAAAATGCACAAGTTAGAGACCGGAGGGTTAAATATGACTTTTTCAAAATTTTATGATTTATCGTGTTATCGCAAGTGTTCAGCTATAAGTATGCAAACTTTCATGTCTCCAACTTAATTAGGGGCTGAGTTAGAAAAATTGCTTTAAATACACAAGTTAGAGCCCAGAGGGTTAAATATTAGACTTTTTCAAAAATTTATTATTTGCCGTTTGATGTGTGGTGTTCAGCTATAAGTATGCAAATTTTCAAGTCTCCGATATATATAGTTTCTGAGAACGGGCTCTGTGACAGACGGACAAACAGACAGACAAAGGAGTGAGACAGGTAGGGTTTCGTTAGATGGACGAAACTCTAAAAACATGCTGCGGATGACTGTAACAACATCCTAAAATTACACTACCATCAGCGATCTACCAATCCCGAATTTAGTTTATATTTGTTTCATATATTCTTATTCTTTTGTGCGGCCCTGTAAAATAATTATCATTATTATATACAGTAAAACCTCTGAATAGCGGACACCCCGAGAATGCAGAATTTGTCCTCTATTTAGAGGTGACCGCTACTGAGAGTAAAACATGTACAGTTATTTAAGAGTTGGTAATCGAAAAAATGTCCGCTAAATAGAGGTGTCCACTAATCGGGTGTGTCCGCTATGGAGGTTTTACCAGTAAAACTTCTGAATAGCGAACACCTCGGGAGGGCAGAATTTGTCCTCTATTTGGAGGTGTTCGCTACTGAAAGTAAAAAATGTACAGTTATTTAAGGGTTGGTAATCGAAAAAATGCCCGCTAAATAGAGGTGTCCACTAATCGGGTGTGTCCGTTATGGAGGTTTTACTGCATAATAATATCATCCTTTACAAGAAAATTGCATGCTGTATGATAGACAGACAGACATCCAGAGAAAGATAACCTCCAGATCAATAAACACTCATGTCTTTTTTTTAATCATCCACAATTGTATGTCATACAACATGCCAGATTTTATACAACAGGCTAAAAACGGTCACCGTGGTACGGAATACTGTATTATTATTTGTTTGCCCACCAAAACTGGTTGCCACGGGTTGTTGCAAGGTTTGTGATCACGTGGTTGAAACTGATCTATTCAGTATTACTGCGTACGTATTTTTTTTTTATTTGCTCCATGTGTTCAAACCAGTTGTCTAAGAAAACATGAACCGGTGAAAGTGACGCACACCAAATTTCTGTGACGTATGCAGATAAATTGTGCTTTTTTAAGAGTTTTTTCTATATAATTTTTAAACGATTTGGAACTTATTTTTCATAGTAGGTGCATTCAGTAGGCGACCTTCATAGGTACCTTCTGGTGCAATCAGAAACGAAATCCGACAAATATATTTTGAGTTATGCTTGACGAAAGGTTTTTATTAGGCTTTTTTTTCAGTAGGACATGGCGTTAATATCCATCCTAGTAGTAAAGTGTCCGGACAGTAATATTTCGCTGAGTATTAGCCTTCGCTTCGCTCAGACAATTACAGCACTTTGATCGCAGTCTGCAGGATTCAAACCTGCGCGGGGAAACCCCATTGGATTTCGAGTCCAACGCCTTAACCACTCGGCCACGACTGCGTGCCAAAGAAATCTAATTTCCAGAAGATCATAAAAGAAACTAATGAATTTCTCAATATATAAAAATTAAAAAATGCAATCTTTTAGAATTTTAAAAGCATCAACTTTTCAAATATTTTTTTCTACTCCAGAATAAACTATAAAATAACACTACTTTGATCGCAGTCGGCAGGATTCGAACCTGTGCGGGGAAACCCCATTGGATTTCGAGTCTAACGTCTTAACCACTCGGCCACGACTGCCTGCACAAGACCCTAATTTAATTTCCAAAGATGATAAAATAAAATTAATGAATTTCTCTATATATAAAAGCCCCACCAGTGGCCGAGAGTTTCTGCTCTCGAAGCTGGTAGACAGGAGGTGCTGAGTTCGATCACAATCGGGTCCGTCGGCCTAATCGTTCGGAGTTTTCGTGGTTTTCTTCGAACCTTGGTTCTCCAAGTGTTCATACGGGTTAGGTTCCCTTAGAAAGACCCCCCACGAAGGGCATTCCCCCCCTTTGGGCCTATATCCCTTGTGTTGATAATTGGCCGACATAAATACAACCAACAACCAACCAATATATAAAAATTAAAAAAAGCAATCTTTTAGAATTTTAAAGGCATCAATTTTCAAATATTTTTTACTACTCCAGAATAAACTATAAAATATCAGTATGCCGATCGCAGTCGGCAGGACTCGAACCTGCGCGGGGTTCGACCATTTGGATTTCGAGTCCAACGCCTTAATCACTCGTCCACGACTGCTTGCCGGAGAACCTAATTTAATTTCTACAAGATGATAAAAGAAACTAATGAATTTCTCAATATATATAAATAAAAAAATGCAATCTTTTAGAACTTTAAAGGCATCAACTTTTCAAATATTTTTTTTCTACTCCAGAATAAACTATAAAATATCAGTAGTACTTTGACCGCAGTCGGCAGGATTTCAATCTGCGTAGGGAAACCCCATTGGATTTCGAGCCCAACACCTTAACCGCTCGGCCACGACTGCTTGCAAAGTATCCTAATTTAATTTCCAGAACATGATAAAAGAATTTATTGAATTTCTCAATATATAAAAATAAAAAAATGCAATCTTTTAGAATTTAAAAGCATCAACTTTTGAAATATTTTTTTATACTCCAGAACAAACTATAAAAAACAGTACGTTGATCGCTGTCGGCTGGTTGCATTTATGACGGCCAATTATCTGCACGAGGGATATAGTCCCAGGGGGGGGGTGCCCTTCGTGGGGGTCTTTCTAAGGGAACCTAACCCGTATTAACGCTTGGAAATCCAAGGTTCGAAGAAAACCACAAAAACACCGAACGATTAGGCCGACGGGCTTGATTGAGATTGAACTCAGCACCTCCCGTCTGCCAGATTCGAGAGCAGAACGTCTCAGCCACTAGTGGGGCCCGATCGCTGTCGGCAGTATTCGAAGATACGCGGGAAAACCCCATTGAATTTCGAGTCCAACGCCATAACCACCCGTCCACGACTGCTTGCAAAGGAACCTAATTTAATTTCCAGAAGACGATAAAAGAAACTGATGATTTTCTTAATATATAAGACTTAAAAAATGCAATCCTTTAGAATACTGAAGGCATCAACTTGAACAGAATAAGTGGAAAAATCACGTAGAGTGTATCAGTAAAGACCGATTGCAATAAAAGCTTCTGAATTACAGACCCAGGGGTTACCTTGACCGAGGTATACCTACGCTCGTATGGATTGATCAATGGAGTCGGAACAAGCTGATTTAGTCTGAAGCGTCTAGCGATCACACTTTTTCATTTTGATCCTGTGATCCTGCGGGATCAGCTTGCTCCGCGCATATCGTTCCACGCATGACGTAGCGATGTTTGTGTAGAATAATATTCTAAGCGCATTTCTTTAAGGAACTTTATGGTGTAGTGGTATGACGTTCACCCTCAGATTAGATGGCATGAGTTCGATTCCTTATGGAGCTGAATGAAAAAGAACATCAAGATTGCTTTAAAAAACTAAGTTTTTTTTAAGATAAAAATTGAAAATTTATATTTTTCAATATTTGTACACTATTAACAATTTTTTTTATTGTGAATTTTCCAGATATTTGATATGGTGATCGTAGTTTTAACAGATTTAATGCCTATTGTATCGCCATCTAGTGGTGTAAAGATAAGTAAATCGTAAAAAAGTTTTAAATTTAATAATAATTAAATATTTTATCATAATTTTAAATTTAATAATCTTAATTTTTATCATCATTTTAAAAGAACTTTTAATTTTTAATAAATAATAACTGTTACTATTTTTTTCATAATTTTAAATTTTATAATGATTTAGTAATTTATTTATTTTTTTTATCATTTAAAGGCACTTTAAATTCTGAATATAATAAATTTTATAATGATTTAGTAATTTAATATTTTTTATCATTTAAAGACACTTTAAATTCTGAATGTAATAAATTTTTATATGTTTCTAGTACTTTTATGTTTAATAATTTAAATTTAATATTTTTTCACAATGTTTAAATTGTTTTTTTTCAAAATTTTGAATTTAATAATTTCTGTTTTTTAGATTATAATTTAATAATTTTTTCGTCCTTTTAAAATAATTTTAGAGTTTAATTAATTTGAATCAAAATAAAATAAAGTTCCATAAAGTTCCTAAAAGAATTTTGCTTAGAATGTTATTTTACACAAACATCGCTACGTCCTGCGCGGAACGATATGCGCGGAACACGCTGATCCTGCAGGATCACAGGATCAAAATGAAAAAGTGTGATCGCTAGACGCTTGTGATTTAGTCTAACCCATGCTGAAGAAGTAGATGATGATGATAAAAATTAAAAAATGTAATCCTTTAAAATTTTGAAAGCATCAACTTTTCAAACACTTTTTTCTACTCCAGAATAAACTAACTGTATGTTGATCGCAGTCCGCAGGATTCGAACCTACGCGGAGAAACCCCATTGGATTTCGAGTTCAACGCCTTAACCACTCGGCCACGACTGCTTGCCAAAAGAACCTAATTTCCAGAAGATCATAAAAGAAACTAATGAACTTCTCAATATATAAAAATTAAAAAATGCAATCTTTTAGAATTTTAAAAAGATCAACTTTTCAAATATTTCTTCTTACTCCAGAATAGACTATAAAATGACAGTACTTTAATCGCTTTCGGCAGGATTCGAACTTGCGCGGTTATACTCCATTGGATTTTGAGTCCACCACCTTAACCACTTGGCTACGACTGCTTGCAAACGATACTAATTTAATTTCCAGAAGACGATAAAAGAAACTGATGACTTTCTCAATATATAAAAATTAAAAAATGCCATCCTTTAGAATACTGAAGGCATCAACTTGAACAGAATAAATGGAAAAATCACGTAGAGTGTTAGAGTAGAGTGTAAGTAAAGAGCGATTGCCATAAAAGCTTCTGAATTACAGACCCAGGGGTTACCGTGACCGAGATAGACCTACGCTTCGATGGATTGATCAATGGAGCCGAAAAAGCTGATTTAGTCTAACCCACGCTGAAGAAGATGATGATGATGATAGAATTTGAAAAATGTAATCCTTTAGAATTTTAAGGCATCAACTTTTCAAATACATTTTTACCACTCCAGATTAAACTATTAAATAACATCACTTTAACCGCAGTCGGCAGGATTCGAACCTGCGCGGGAAAACCCCATTGGATTTCGAGTCCAACGCCTTAACCACTCGGCCACGACTGCTTGCAGAAGAACCCAATTTAATTTCCAGAAGATGATAAAAGAAACTAATGAATTTCTCAATATACAAAAATAAAAAAATGCAATCTTTTAGAATTATAAAGGCATCAACTTTTCAAATATTTTTTTTTTATACTCCAGAATAAACTACAAAATAACAGTACTTTGATCGCAGTCAGCAGCACTCCAAACTGCGCGGGAAAGCCCCATTGGATTTCGAGTCCAACGTCTTAACAACTCGGCCACGACTGCTTGCTAAAGCGAATAATTTAATTTCCAGAAGACGATAAAAGAAACTAATGAATTTCTCAATATATAAAAATAAAAAAATGCAATCCTTCAGAATTTTGAAGGCATAAACTTTTCAAATATTTTTTTCTACTCTAGAATAAACTGTAAAATAACAGCACGTCGATTGCTTTCCGAAGGATTCGAACCTGCGCGGGGACACCCCATTGGAATACAGGTCGAGCACCTTAACCACTCGGCCGCGACTGCTTACCGTAAAAAAGGAAATTTAATTTCCAGAAGATTAGAAAAGTAACTAATGAATTTCTCAATATATAAAAATTAAAAAATGCAACCTTTGAGAATTTTGAAGGCAACATATTTTCAAATACAGTCGAAATTCCCTTTAACGAAGTCATTATTTAAACAAAGTTTTCCACATAACGAAATTTTCTGCTGAACCTCGACTTTGAACGCCATTAACATGCAAATTAATCTCCATATACTCTATATAACGAAGTTTATTTCTCTTTCATGCGTGTCCTACATTCACACGGAGAGGTTGCTGTTGCGATGAATGTATGAGTTGGGTTGATTGTTGACGGCCAATTATCTACACGAGGGATATGGGCCCTGGGGGAGTGCCTTCCGTGGAGGTCTTTCTAAGGGAACCCAATCCGTATTAACGCATGGAAATCCACGGTTCGAAGAAAACCACGAAAACTCCGAACGATTAGGCCGACGGGCGCGATTGGGTTCGAACCCAGCACCTCCCGTCTACCAGCTTCGAGAGCAGAACCTCTCAGTCACTGGTGGGGCCCGATGAATGTATGAATTTTTTTCAAAGGACTATATGAAAATGAAATTTTTTAATTATTTATATTTAAAAGAAGAAATGTTGAAAAGCTTCGATACAATAAAAAGTGGATTCCAGTTTAAAAGAATGTTGCAGATGAATTGCTCGGTTGCTTAAACCAGGGGAAGTCGCGCGTAAACAGCGTATAAACGATTTTTAGTTTCTCACCAATAAATGCAAATAATGCTCGTCACCTCATTCAGTGGGAGATATATTTAAAAATTTTGCGATAAAGTAATTTGAAGATTACTTTTCGAAAAACAGTGGTGACAATTGTAAAATCTGTACGCACCCTGGGTGTGTCATACACAACGTGAATCCTCCTGGTTTAACAAAAATGCGAAAAATTTTACGAACAATGTATTTTTTATAGGAAACCTGTAGAGAGTAATATTACAGACTTTGTTAAAGTTAAGGAATTTAAATACTGAGAAAAAAGAAAAAGTTACGCTACGCTTCAGTTTTTGTTTACCTCTCTTTATTATGGGCGTTTTTAAACATTATTATAAATAAATTTTTCTCATATGTCTACTTTGCATAAAAAAAGTTAACACCCGAATTAAAACACATTCTTCCAATATTTCTATTTTATGAGTATTTTTCATTTTATGCACGTGTATTTTATTATACAAATTTCATGAATTTGAGTTCATTTCTGTTTAAAGAATTTTCTTCATAACGAAATGTTTAAGTGTAAGGACGAGACTTCGTTAAATGGAAGTTTCAGTGTACTTTATACTACTCCAGAATAAACTATAAAACAACAGCACTTTGATCGCAATCGGCAGGATTCGAACCTGCGCCAGGAAACCCCATTGGATTTCTAGTCCAACGACCTAACCACTCGGTTACGACTGCGTGCCAAATGAACCTAATTTCCAGAAGATCATAAAAGAAATTAATGAATTTCTCAATATATAAAAATTAAATAATGCAATCTTTTAGAATTTTAAAAGTATCAACTTTTCAAATATTTTTTCTTACTCCAGAATAAATTATCAAATAACGGTACTTTAATCGCTTTCGGCGGGATTCGAACCTGCGCGGGGAGACCCCATTGGATTTCGAGTCCAACGCCTTAACCACTCGGTCACGTCTGCTTGTAAAACAGTGTACTTTAATTTCCAGAATATGATAAAAGTAACTGATGAATTTTTCTATATATATATTAAAAAAAAAAAAATGCAATCTTTTAGAATTTTAAAGGCATGAACTTTTCAAATATTTTTTTCTACTCCAGAATAACTATAAAAAGACAGTACGTTGATCGCTGTCGGCAGTATTCGAACCCGCGAGTGAAAACCCCATTGGATTTCGAGTCCAACGCCTTAACCACTCTGCCACGACTGCCTGCAAAAGAGCCTAATTTAATTTTTCAGAAGATGATAAAAGAAACTAATGAATTTCTCAATATATAAAAATTAAAAAATGCAATCTTTTAGAATTTTAAAGCCATCAACTTTTCAAATATTTTTTATTACTCCAGAATAAACTATAAAATTACACCACTTTGATCGCAGTCGGTAGGATTCGAACCTGCTCGGGGAATCCCCATCGGATTTCGAGTCCAACGCCTTAGCCACTCGGCCACGACTGCGTGCCAAACGAACCTAATTTCCAGAAGATCATAAAAGAAATTAATGAATTTCTCAATATATAAAAATTAAATAATGCAATCTTTTAGAATTTTAAAAGCATCAACTTTTCAAATATTTTTTCTTACTCCAGAATAAACTATAAAATAACGGCACTTTAATTGCTTTCGTCGGGATTCGAATTTGCGCGGGGAAAACCCATTGGATTTTGAGTCCAACGACTTAACCACTCGGCCACGACAGCTTGTAAAGCAGTATACTTTAATTTCCAGAATATGATAAAAGTAACTGATGAATTTCTCAATATATAAAAAATAAAAAATGCAATCTTTTAGAATTTTAAAGCCATAAACTTTACAAATATTTTTTACTACTCCAGAATGAACTATAAAATTACAGCACTTTGATCGCAGTCGGCAGGATTCGATCTTGCGCGGGGAAACCCCATCGGATTTTGAGTCCAACACCTTAACCACTCGGCCACGACTGCTTGTCCAAGAAACTAATTTAATTTCCTAAAGTTGATAAAAGAAAATTAATGAATATCTCAATATATAAAAGCCCCACCAGTTGCCGAGAGGTTCTGCTCTCGAAGCTGGTAGACGGGAGGTGCTGAGTTCGATCACAATCGGGCCTGTCGGCCTAATCGTTCGAACCTTGGTTCTTCTAGTGTTAATACGGGTTAGGTTCCCTTAGAAAGACACCCAAGAAGGCCATCCCCCCCCCCCCTAGGGCCTATATCCCACGTGTTGATAATTGGCCGACATAAATCCAACCAATATATAAAAATTTAAATATGCAATCTTTTAGAATTTTAAAGGCATCAATTTTGAAATATTTTTTACTACTCTAGAATAAACTATAAAATAACAGTATTTTGATCTCAGTCAGCAGGACTCCAAACTGCGCGGGGCCCCACCAGTGGCGGAGAGGTTCTGCACTAGAAGCTGGTAGACGGGAAGTGCTGGGTTCGAACCCAATCGCTCCCGTCGGCCTAACCGTTTCGGAGTTTTCGTGGTTTTCTTCGAAGCCGTGGGTTTCCATGCGTAAATACGGGTTAGGTTCCCTTAGAAAGACCCCACGGAGGGCACTCCCCATTGGGCCTATATCCCTCGTGTAGATAATCGGCCGTCAAAAACAAACCCAAACCCAAACTGCGCGGGAAAACCCCATTGGATTTCGAGTCCAAAGTCTTAACAACTCGACCACGACTGCTTGCGAAAGCGAATAATTTAATTTCGAGAAGACGATAAAAGAAACTAATGAATTTCTCAATATATAAAAATAAAAAAATGCAATCTTTTAGAATTTTAAAGGCATCAACTTTTCAAATATTTTTTTTCTACTCCAGAATAAACTGTAAAATAACAGCACTTTGATCGCAGTCGGCAGGATTGGAACCTGTGCGGGAAAACCCCATTGGATTTCGAGTCCAACGCCTTAACCCCTCGGCCACGACTGCGTGCCAAACGAACCTAATTTCCAGAAGATCTTAAAAGAAACTAATGAATTTCTCAATATATAAAAATTAAAAAATGCAATCTTTTAGAATTTTAAAAGTATCAACTTTTCAAACATTATTTCTTACTCCAGAATAAACTATAAAATAACAGTACTTTAATCGCTTTCGGCGGGATTCGAGCCTGCGCGGGAAAACCCCATTGGATTTCAAGTTCAACGCCCTAACCCCTCGGCCACGACTGCTTGCAAAAGAACCTACTTTAATTTCCAGAATATGATAAAAGAAACTAATGAATTTCTCAATATATAAAAAATAAAAAATGCAATCTTTTAGAATTTTAAAGCCATCAAACTTTTCAAATATTTTTTACTACTCCAGAATAAACTATAAAATAACAGCACTTTGCTCGCAGTCGGCAGGATTCGAACCTGCGCGGGGAAACCCAATTGGATTTCGAGTCCAATGCATTAACCACTCGGCCACGACTGCCTGCACAAGATCCTAATTTAATTTCCAAAGATGATAAAAGAAAATTAATGAATTTCTCAGTATATAAAAGCCCCACCAGTGGCCGAGAAGTTCTGCTCTCGGAGCTGGTAGACGGGAGGTGCTGAGTTCGATCACAATCGGGCCCGTCGGCCTAATCGTTCAGTTGGTTGGTTGTATTTATGACGGCCAATTATCTGCACGAGGGATATGGGCCCAGGGGGGAGTGCCCTTCGTGGGGGTCTTTCTAAGGGAACCTAACCCGTATTAACGCTTGGAAATCCAAGGTTCGAAGAAAACCACGAAAACTCCGAACGATTAGGCCGACGGGCGCGAATGGGATCGAACCCAGCACCTCCCGTCTACCAGCTTCGAGAGCAGAACCTCTCGGCCACTGGTGGGGCAACCTAATCGTTCAGAGTTTTCGTGGTTTTCTTCGAACCTTGGTTCTCCAAGTGTTAATACGGGTTAGGTTCCCTTAGAAAGACCTTCACGAAGAGCATTCCCCCCCCCCCCCTTTGGGCCTATAGCCCTCGTGTTGATAATTGGCCGACATAAATACAACCAAAAACCAACCAATATATAAAAAATTAAAAAAAAAAAAAAAAAAAAAAAGCAATCTTGTAGAATTTTAAAGCCATCAATTTTCACATATTTTTTACTACTCCAGAATAAACTATAAAATATCAGTATGCCGATCGCAGTCGGCAGGACTCGAACCTGCGCGGGGAAACCCATTTGGATTTCGAGTGGGTTGGGTTGATTTTTGACGGCCAATTATCTACAGGAGGGATATAGGCCCGGGGGGAGTGCCCTCCGTGGGGGGTCTTTCTAAGGGAACCTAATCCGTATTAACGCATGGAAGATCCACGGCTCGAAGAAAACCACGAAAACTCCGAACGATTAGGCCGACGGGCGCGATTGGGATTGAACCCAGCACCTCCCGTCTGCCAGATTCGAGAGCAGAACCTCTCAGCCACTGGTGGGGCCCGATCGCTGTCGGCTGTATTCGAAGATACGCGGGAAAACCCCATTGAATTTCGAGTCCAACGCCATAACCACCCGTCCACGACTGCTTGCAAATGAACCTAATTTAATTTCCAGAAGACGATAAAAGAAACTGATGATTTTCTCAATATATAAGACTTAAAAAATGCAATCCTTTAGAATACTGAAGGCATCAACTTGAACAGAATAAGTGGAAAAATCACGTAGAGTGTATCAGTAAAGACCGATAGCAATAAAAGCTTCTGAATTACAGACCCAGGGGTTACCGTGACCGAGATAGACCTACGCTTCGATGGATTGATCAATGGAGTCGAAAAAGCTGATTTAGTCTAACCCACGCTGAAGAAGATGATGATGATGATAGAATTTGAAAAATGTAATCCTTTAGAATTTTAAGGCATCAACTTTTCAAATACATTTTTACCACTCCAGATTAAACTATTAAATAACATCACTTTAACCGAAGTCGGCAGGATTCGAACCTGCGCGGGAAAACCCCATTGGATTTCGAGTCCAACGCCTTAACCACTCGGCCACGACTGCTTGCAGAAGAAATCAATTTAATTTCCAGAAGATGATAAAAGAAACTAATGATTTTCTCAATATATAAGACTTAAAAAATGCAATCCTTTAGAATACTGAAGGCATCAACTTGAACAGAATAAGTGGAAAAATCACGTAGAGTGTATCAGTAAAGACCGATTGCAATAAAAGCTTCTGAATTACAGACCCAGGGGTTACCGTGACCGAGATAGACCTACGCTTCGATGGATTGATCAATGGAGCCGAAAAAGCTGATTTAGTCTAACCCACGCTGAAGAAGATGATGACGATGATAGAATTTGAAAAATGTAATCCTTTAGAATTTTAAGGCATCAACTTTTCAAATACATTTTTACCACTCCAGATTAAACTATTAAATAACATCACTTTAACCGCAGTCGGCAGGATTCGAACCTGCGCGGGAAAACCCCATTGGATTTCGAGGCCAACGCCTTAACCACTCGGCCACGACTGCTTGCAGAAGAACCCAATTTAATTTCCAGAAGATGATAAAAGAAACTAATGAATTTCTCAATATACAAAAATAAAAAAATGCAATCTTTTAGAATTATAAAAGCATCAACTTTTCAAATATTTTTTTTATACTCCAGAATAAACTACAAAATAACAGTACTTTGATCGCAGTCAGCAGCACTCCAAACTGCGCGGGTTGGGTTGGGTTGATTGTTGACGGCCAATTATCTACACGAGGGATATGGGCCCTAGGGGGAGTGCCTTCCGTGGAGGTCTTTCTAAGGAAACCTAATCCGTATTAACGCATGGAAATCCACGGCTCGAAGAAAACCACGAAAACTCCGAACGATTAGGCCGACGGGCGCGATTGGGTTCGAGCCCAGCACCTCCCGTCTACCAGCTTCGAGAGCAGAACCTCTCAGCCACTGGTGGGGCCCAAACTGCGCGGGAAAGCCCCATTGGATTTCGAGTCCAACGTCTTAACAACTCGGCCACGACTGCTTGCTAAAGCGAATAATTTAATTTCCAGAAGACGATAAAAGAAACTAATGAATTTCTCAATATATAAAAATAAAAAATGCAATCCTTCAGAATTTTGAAGGCATAAACTTTTCAAATATTTTTTTCTACTCTAGAATAAACTGTAAAATAACAGCACATCGATTGCTTTCCGAAGGATTCGAACCTGCGCGGGTACACCCCATTGGAATACAGGTCGAGCACCTTAACCACTCGGCTGCGACTGCTTACCGTAAAAAAGGAAATTTAATATCCAGAAGATTAGAAAAGTAACTAATGAATTTCTCAATATATAAAAATTAAAAAATGCAACCTTTTAGAATTTTGAAGGCAACATATTTTCAAATACAGTCGAAATTCCCTTTAACGAAGTCATTATTTAAACAAAGTTTTCCACATAACGAAATTTTCTGCTGAACCTTGACTTTGAACGCCATTAACATGCAAATTAATCTCCATATACTCTATATAACGAAGTTTATTTCTCTTTCATGCGTGTCCTACATTCACACGGAGAGGTTGCTGTTGCGATGAATGTATGAGTTGGGTTGATTGTTGACGGCCAATTATCTACACGAGGGATATGGGCCCTGGGGGAGTGCCTTCCGTGGAGGTCTTTCTAAGGGAACCCAATCCGTATTAACGCATTGAAATCCACGGTTCGAAGAAAACCACGAAAACGCCGAACGATTAGGCCGACGGGCGCGATTGGGTTCGAACCCATCACCTCCCGTCTACCAGCTTCGAGAGCAGAACCTCTCAGCCACTGGTGGGGCCCGATGAATGTATGAATTTTTTTCAAAGGACTATATGAAAATGAAATTTTTTAATTATTTATATTTAAAAGAAGAAATGTGGAAAAGCTTCGATACAATAAAAAGTGGATTCCAGTTTAAAAGAATGTTGCAGATGAATTGCTCGGTTGCTTAAACCAGGGGAAGTCGCGCGTAAACAGGGTATAAACGATTTTTAGTTTCTCACCAATAAATGCAAATAATGCTCGTCACCTCATTCAGTGGGAGATATATTTAAAAATTTTGCGATAAAGTAATTTGAAGATTACTTTTCGAAAAACAGTGGTGACAATTGTAAAATCTGTACGCACCCTGGGTGTGTCATACACAACGTGAATCCTCCTGGTTTAACAAAAATGCGAAAAATTTTACGAACAATGTATTTTTTATAGGAAACCTGTAGAGAGTAATATTATAGACTTTGTTAAAGTTAAGGAATTTAAATACTGAGAAAAAAGAAAAAGTTACGCTACGCTTCAGTTTTTGTTTAGCTCTCTTTATTATGGGCGTTTTTAAACATTATTATAAATAAATTTTTCTCATATGTCTACTTTGCATAAAAAAAGTTAACACCCGAATTAAAACACATTCTTCCAATATTTCTATTTTATGAGTATTTTTCATTTTATGCACGTGTATTTTATTATACAAATTTCATGAATTTGAGTTCATTTCTGTTTAAAGAATTTTCTTCATAACGAAATGTTTAAGTGTAATGACGAGACTTCGTTAAATGGAAGTTTCAGTGTACTTTATACTACTCCAGAATAAACTATAAAACAACAGCACTTTGACCGCAATCGGCAGGATTCGAACCTGCGCCAGGAAACCCCATTGGATTTCTAGTCCAACGACCTAACCACTCGGTTACGACTGCGTGCCAAATGAACCTAATTTCCAGAAGATCATAAAAGAAAGTAATGAATTTCTCAATATATAAAAATTAAATAATGCAATCTTTTAGAATTTTAAAAGTATCAACTTTTCAAATATTTTTTCTTACTCCAGAATAAATTATCAAATAACGGTACTTTAATCGCTTTCGGCGGGATTCGAAACTGCGCGGGGAGACCCCATTGGATTTCGAGTCCAACGCCTTAACCACTCGGTCACGTCTGCTTGCAAAACAGTGTACTTTAATTTCCAGAATATGATAAAAGTAACTGATGAATTTCTCAATATATATATATAAAAAAAAAATGCAATCTTTTAGAATTTTAAAGGCATCAACTTTTCAAATATTTTTTTCTACTCTAGAATAACTATAAAAAGACAGTACGTTGATCGCTGTCGGCAGTATTCGAAGCCGCGAGTGAAAACCCCATTGGATTTCGAGTCCAACGCCTTAACCACTCTGCCACGACTGCCTGCAAAAGAGCCTAATTTAATTTTTCAGAAGATGATAAAAGAAACTAATGAATTTCTCAATATTTAAAAATTAAAAAATGCAATCTTTTAGAATTTTAAAGCCATCAACTTTTCAAATATTTTTTAGTACTCCAGAATAAACTATAAAATAACAGCACTCCGATCGCAGTCGGCAGGATTCGAACCTGCGCGGGGAAACCCCATTGGATTTCGAGTCCAACGCCTTAACCACTCGGCCACGACTGCGTACCAAACGAACCTAATTTCCAGAAGATCATAAAAGAAACTAATAAATTTCTCAATATATAAAAATTAAAAAATGCAATCTTTTACAATTTTAAAAGCATCAACTTTTCAAATATCTTCTCTTACTCCAGAATAAACTATAAAATAACGGTACTTTAATCGCTTTCGGCGGGATTCGAACCAGCGCGGGAAAACCCCATTGGATTTCGAGTCCAACGCCTTAACCACTCGGCCACGACTGCTTGCAAAAGAGCCTACTTTAATTTCCAGAATATGATAAAAGAAACTAATGAATTTCTCAATATATAAAAAATAAATAATGCAATCTTTTAGAATTTTAAAGCCACCAACTTTTCAAATATTTTTTACTACTCCAGAATAAACTATAAAATAACAGACCTTTGATCGCAGTCGGCAGGATTCGAAACTGCGCGGGGAAACCCCATTGGATTTTGTGTCCAATGATTTAACCACTCGGCCACGACTGCGTGCAAACACGCCTGATTTCCAGAAGATCATAAAAGAAACTAATGAATTTCTCAATATATAAAAATAAAAAAATGCAATCTTTTAGACATTTTAAAAGCATCAACTTTTCAAATATTTTTTCTTACTCCAGAATAAACTATAAAATAACACTACTTTGATCGCAGTCGGCAGGATTCGAGCCTGTGCGGGGAAACCCCATTGGATTTCGAGTCCTACGCCTTAATCACTCAGCCACGACTGCTTGCAAAATAACCTACTTTAATTTCCAGAATATGATAAAAGAAACTAATGAATTTCTCAATATATAAAAAATAAAAAATGCAATCTTTTAGAATTTTAAAGCCATCAACTTTTCAAACATCTTTTACTACTCCAGAATAAACTATAAAATAACAGCACTTTGATCGCAGTCGGCAGGATTCGAACCTGCGCGGGGAAACCCCATTGGATTTCGTGTCCAATGATTTAACCACTCGGCCACGACTGCTTGCAGAAGAACCCAATTTAATTTCCAGAAGATGATAAAAGAAACTAATGAATTTCTCAATATACAAAAATAAAAAAAATGCAATCTTTTAGAATTATAAAGGCATCAACTTTTCAAATATTTTTTTTATACTCCAGAATAAACTACAAAATAACAGTACTTTGATCGCAGTCAGCAGCAATCCAAACTGCGCGGGTTGGGTTGGGTTGATTGTTGACGGCCAATTATCTACACGAGGGATATGGGTCCTAGGGGGAGTGCCTTCCGTGGAGGTCTTTCTAAGGGAACCTAATCCGTATTAACGCTTGGAAATCCACGGCTCGAAGAAAACCACGAAAACTCCGAACGATTAGGCCGACGGGCGCGATTGGGTTCGAGCCCAGCACCTCTCGTCTACCAGCTTCGAGAGCAGAACCTCTCAGCCATTGGTGGGGCCCAAACTGCGAGGGAAAGCCCCATTGGATTTCGAGTCCAACGTCTTAACAACTCGGCCACGACTGCTTGCTAAAGCGAATAATTTAATTTCCAGAAGACGATAAAAGAAACTAATGAATTTCTCAATATATAAAAATAAAAAATGCAATCCTTCAGAATTTTGAAGGCATAAACTTTTCAAATATTTTTTTCTACTCTAGAATAAACTGTAAAATAACAGCACGTCGATTGCTTTCCGAAGTATTCGAACCTGCGCGGGTACACCCCATTGGAATACAGGTCGAGCACCTTAACCACTCGGCTGCGACTGCTTACCGTAAAAAAGGAAATTTAATTTCCAGAAGATTAGAAAAGTAACTAATGAATTTCTCAATATATAAAAATTAAAAAATGCAACCTTTGAGAATTTTGAAGGCAACATATTTTCAAATACAGTCGAAATTCCCTTTAACGAAGTCATTATTTAAACAAAGTTTTCCACATAACGAAATTTTCTGCTGAACCTTGACTTTGAACGCCATTAACATGCAAATTAATCTCCATATACTCTATATAACGAAGTTTATTTCTCTTTCATGCGTGTCCTACATTCACACGGAGAGGTTGCTGTTGCGATGAATGTATGAGTTGGGTTGATTGTTGACGGCCAATTATCTACACGAGGGATATGGGCCCTGGGGGAGTGCCTTCCGTGGAGGTCTTTCTAAGGGAACCCAATCCGTATTAACGCATGGAAATCCACGGTTCGAAGAAAACCACGAAAACTCCGAACGATTAGGCCGACGGGCGCGATTGGGTTCGAACCCAGCACCTCCCGTCTACCAGCTTCGAGAGCAGAACCTCTCAGCCACTGGTGGGGCCCGATGAATGTATGAATTTTTTTCAAAGGACTATATGAAAATGAAATTTTTTAATTATTTATATTTAAAAGAAGAAATGTGGAAAAGCTTCGATACAATAAAAAGTGGATTCCAGTTTAAAAGAATGTTGCAGATGAATTGCTTGGTTGCTTAAACCAGGGGAAGTCGCGCGTAAACAGGGTATAAACGATTTTTAGTTTCTCACCAATAAATGCAAATAATGCTCGTCACCTCATTCAGTGGGAGATATATTTAAAAATTTTGCGATAAAGTAATTTGAAGATTACTTTTCGAAAAACAGTGGTGACAATTGTAAAATCTGTACGCACCCTGGGTGTGTCATACACAACGTGAATCCTCCTGGTTTAACAAAAATGCGAAAAATTTTACGAACAATGTATTTTTTATAGGAAACCTGTAGAGAGTAATATTATAGACTTTGTTAAAGTTAAGGAATTTAAATACTGAGAAAACAGAAAAAGTTACGCTACGCTTCAGTTTTTGTTTAGCTCTCTTTATTATGGGCGTTTTTAAACATTATTATAAATAAATTTTTCTCATATGTCTACTTTGCATAAAAAAAGTTAACACCCGAATTAAAACACATTCTTCCAATATTTCTATTTTATGAGTATTTTTCATTTTATGCACGTGTATTTTATTATACAAATTTCATGAATTTGAGTTCATTTCTGTTTAAAGAATTTTCTTCATAACGAAATGTTTAAGTGTAATGACGAGACTTCGTTAAATGGAAGTTTCAGTGTACTTTATACTACTCCAGAATAAACTATAAAACAACAGCACTTTGATCGCAATCGGCAGGATTCGAACCTGCGCCAGGAAACCCCATTGGATTTCTAGTCCAACGACCTAACCACTCGGTTACGACTGCGTGCCAAATGAACCTAATTTCCAGAAGATCATAAAAGAAATTAATGAATTTCTCAATATATAAAAATTAAATAATGCAATCTTTTAGAATTTTAAAAGTATCAACTTTTCAAATATTTTTTCTTACTCCAGAATAAATTATCAAGTAACGGTACGTTGATCGCTGTCGGCAGTATTCGAAGCCGCGAGTGAAAACCCCATTGGATTTCGAGTCCAACGCCTTAACCACTCTGCCACGACTGCCTGCAAAAGAGCCTAATTTAATTTTTCAGAAGATGATAAAAGAAACTAATGAATTTCTCAATATTTAAAAATTAAAAAATGCAATCTTTTAGAATTTTAAAGACATCAACTTTTCAAATATTTTTTACTACTCCAGAATAAACTATAAAATAACAGCACTCCGATCGCAGTCGGCAGGATTCGAACCTGCGCGGGGAAACCCCATTGGATTTCGAGTCCAACGCCTTAACCACTCGGCCACGACTGCGTACCAAACGAACCTAATTTCCAGAAGATGATAAAAGAAACTAATAAATTTCTCAATATATAAAAATTAAAAAATGCAATCTTTTAGAATTTTAAAAGCATCAACTTTTCAAATATCTTTTCTTACTCCAGAATAAACTATAAAATAACGGTACTTTAATCGCTTTCGGCGGGATTCGAACCAGCGCGGGAAAACCCCATTGGATTTCGAGTCCAACGCCTTAACCACTCGGCCACGACTGCTTGCAAAAGAGCCTACTTTAATTTCCAGAATATGATAAAAGAAACTAATGAATTTCTCAATATATAAAAAATAAAAAATGCAATCTTTTAGAATTTTAAAGCCACCAACTTTTCAAATATTTTTTACTACTCCAGAATAAAAGATAAAATAACAGACCTTTGATCGCAGTCGGCAGGATTCGAACCTGCGCGGGGAAACCCCATTGGATTTCGAGTCCAACGCCTTAACCACTCGGCCACGACTGCGTGCAAACACGCCTAATTTCCAGAAGATCATAAAAGAAACTAATGAATTTCTCAATATATAAAAATAAAAAAATGCAATCTTTTAGACATTTTAAAAGCATCAACTTTTCAAATATTTTTTCTTACTCCAGAATAAACTATAAAATAACACTACTTTAATCGCAGTCGGCAGGATTCGAGCCTGTGCGGGGAAACCCCATTGGATTTCGAGTCCTACGCCTTAATCACTCAGCCACGACTGCTTGCAAAATAACCTACTTTAATTTCCAGAATATGATAAAAGAAACTAATGAATTTCTCAATATATAAAAAATAAAAAATGCAATCTTTTAGAATTTTAAAGCCATCAACTTTTCAAACATCTTTTACTACTCCAGAATAAACTATAAAATAACAGCACTTTGATCGCAGTCGGCAGGATTCGAACCTGCTCGGAGAAACCCCATTGGATTTCGTGTCCAATGATTTAACCACTCGGCCACGACTGCTTGCAAAAGCACCTACTTTAATTTCCAGAATATGATAAAAGAAACTAATGAATTTCTCAATATATAAAAAATTAAAAAATGCAATCTTTTAGAATTTTAAAGTTCATCAACTTTTCAAATATTTTTTACTACTCCAGAATAAATTATGAAATAACAGCACTTTGACCGCAGTCGGCGGGATTCGAACCTGCGCGTGGAAACCCCATTGGATTTCGAGTCGAACGCCTTGACCACTCGGCCACGACTGCGTGCCAAATGAGCTTAATTTCCAGAAGATCATAAAAGAAACTAATGAATTTCTCAATATATAAAAATTAAAAAATGCAATCTTTTAGAATTTTAAAAGCATCAACTTTTCAAATATTTTTTCTTACTCCAGAATAAACTATAAAATAACACTACTTTGATCGCAGTCGGCAGGATTCGAGGCTGTGCGGGGAAACCCCATTGGATTTCGAGTCCAACGACTTAATCACTCAGCCACGACTGCTTGCAAAAGAGCCTACTTTAATTTCCAGAATATGATAAAAGAAACTAATGAATTTCTATATATATAAAAAATGAAAAATGCAATCTTTTAGAATTTTAAAGCCACCAACTTTTCAAATATTTTTTACTACTCCAGAATAAACTATAAAATAACAGCCCTTTGATCGCAGTCGGCAGGATTCGAACCTGCGCGGGGAAACCCCATTGGATTTCGAGTCCAACGCCTTAACCACTCGGCCACGACTGCGTGCAAACACGCCTAATTTCCAGAAGATCATAAAAGAAACTAATGAATTTCTCAATATATAAAAATTAAAAAATGCAATCTTTTAGACATTTTAAAAGCATCAACTTTTCAAATATTTTTTCTTACTCCAGAATAAACTATAAAATAACGGTACTTTAATCGCTTTCGGCTGGATTTGAACCTGCGCGGGGAAACCCCATTGGATTTCGAATCCAACGCCTTAACCACTCGGCCACGACTGCTTGCAAAAGAACCTACTTTAATTTCCAGAATATGATAAAAGAAACTAATAAATTTCTCAATATATAAAAAAAAAAAATGCTATCTTTTAGAATTTTAAAGTTCATCAACTTTTCAAATATTTTTTACTACTCCAGAATAAACTATGAAATAACAGCACTTTGATCGCAGTCGGCGGGATTCGAACCTGCGCGGGAAAACCCCACTGGATTTCGCGTCCAACGCTTTAACCACTCGGCTACGACTGCGTGCCAAACGTACCTAATTTCCAGAAGATCATAAAAGAAACCAACGAATTTCTCAATATATAAAAATTAAAAAATGCAATCTTTTAGAATTTTAAAAGCATCAACTTTTTAAATATTTTTTCTTACTCCAGAATAAACTATAAAATAACACTACTTTGATCGCAGTCGGCAGGATTCGAGCCTGTGCGGGGAAACCCCATTGGATTTCGAGTCCTACGCCTTAATCACTCAGCCACGACTGCTTGCAAAATAACCTACTTTAATTTCCAGAATATGATAAAAGAAACTAATGAATTTCTCAATATATAAAAAATAAAAAATGCAATCTTTTAGAATTTTAAAGTTCATCAACTTTTATATATTTTTTACTACTCAAGAATAAACTATTAAATAACAGCACTTTGATCGCAGTCGGCAGGATTCGAACCTGCGCGGAGAAGTCCCATTGGATTTCGAATCCAACGCCTTAACCACTCGGCCACGACTGCGTGCCTAACGAACCTAATTTCCAGAAGATCATAAAAGAAACCAATGAATTTCTCAATATATAAAAATTAAAAAATGCAATCTTTTAGAATTTTAAAAGCATCAGCTTTTCAAATATTTTTTCTTACTCCAGAATAAACTATTAAATAACGGTACTTTAAACGCAATCGACAGGATTCGAACCTGTGCGGGGAAACCCAATTGGATTTCGAGTCCAACGCCTTAACCACTCGGCCACGACTGCCTGCACAAAATCCTAATTTAATTTCAAAAAGATGATAAAAGAAAATTAATGAATTTCTCAATATATAAAAGCCCCACCAGTGGCCGAGAGGTTCTGCTCTCGAAGCTGGTAGACGGGAGGTGCTGAGTTCGATCACAATCGGGACCGTCGGCATAATCTTTCGGAGTTTTCGTGGTTTTCTTCGAACCTTGGTTCTCCAAGTGTTAATACGGGTTAGATTCCCTTAGAAAGACCCCACGAAAGGCATATCCCCCCTAAGGGCATATATCCATCGTGTTGATAATTGGCCGACATAAATACAACCAACAACCAGCCAATATATAAAAATTAAATAAAGCAATCTTTTACAATTTTAAAGGTATCAATTTTCAAATGTTTTTTACTACTCCAGAATAAACTATAAAATAACAGTATGCCGATCGCTGTCGGCAGGACTCGAACCTGCGCGGGGAAACCCATTTGGTTGTTAGGGTTTATGACGGCATATTATCAACACGAGGGATATAGGCCCAAAGGGGAGGAGTGCCCTTCGTGGGGGTCTTTCTAAGGGAACCTAACACGTATTAACGCTTGGAAATCCTAGGTTCGAAGAAAACCACGAAAACTCCGAACGATTAGGCCGACGGTCGCGACTGGGTTCGAACCCTGCACTTCCCGTCTACCAGCTTCGAGAGCAAAACCTCTCGGAAACCCATTTGGATTTCGAGTCGAACGCCTTAACCACTCGGCCACGACTGCGTGCCAAGCGAGCCTAATTTCCAGAAGATCACAAAAGAAACTAACGAATTTCTCAATATATAAAAATTAAAAAATGCAATCTTTTAGAATTTTAAAAGCATCAACTTTTCAAATATTTTTTCTTGCTCCAGAATACACTATAAAATAACGGTACTTTAATCGCTTTCGGCGGGATTCGAACCTGCGCGGGGAAACCCCATTGGTTTTCGAGTCTAACGCCTTAACCACTCGGCCACGACTGCTTGCGAAAGAATCTACTTTAATTTCCAGAATATGATAAAAGAAACTAATGAATTTCTCAATATATAAAAAATAAAAAATGCAATCTTTTAGAATTTTAAAGTTCATCAACTTTTCAAATATTTTTTACTACTCAAGAATAAACTATAAAATAACAGCACTTTGATCGCAGTCGGCAGGATTCGAACCAGCGCGGGGGAAACCCCATTGGATTTCGAGTCCAACGCCTTAACCACTCGGCCACGGCTGCCTGCACAAGATCCTAATTTAATTTCCAAAAGATGATAAAAGAAAATTAATGAATTTCTCAATATATAAAAGCCCCACCAGTGGCCGAGATGTTCTGCTCTCGAAGCTGGTAGACGGGAGGTGCTGAGTTCGATCACAATCGGGACCGTCGGCCTAATCTTTCGGAGTTTTCGTGGTTTTCTTCGAACCTTGGTTCTCCAAGCGTTAATACGGGTTAGGTTCCCTTAGAAAGACCCCACGAAAGGCATTCCCCCGTAAGGGCCTATATCCCTCGTGTTGATAATTGGCCGACATAAATACAACCAACAACCAGCCAATATATAAAAATTAAATAAAGCAATCTTTTACAATTTTAAAGGTATCAATTTTCAAATGTTTTTTACTACTCCAGAATAAACTATAAATTAACAGTATGCCGATCGCTGTCGGCAGGACTCGAACCTGCGACGGGGAAACACATTTGGTTGTTAGGGTTTATGACGGCATATTATCAACACGAGGGATATAGGCCCAAAGGGGAGGAGTGCCCTTCGTGGAGTTGTTTCTAAGGGAACCTAACCCGTATTAACGCTTGGAAATCCTAGGTTCGAAGAAAACCACGAAAACTCCGTACGATTAGGCCGACGGGCGCGACTGGGTTCGAACCCTGCACTTCCCGTCTACCAGCTTCGAGAGCAAAACCTCTCGGAAACCCATTTGGATTTCGAGTCGAACGCCTTAACCACTCGGCCACGACTGCGTGCCAAACGAGCCTAATTTCCAGAAGATCATAAAAGAAACTAACGAATTTCTCAATATATAAAAATTAAAAAATGCAATCTTTTAGAATTTTAAAAGCATCAACTTTTCAAATATTTTTTCTTACTTCAGAATAAACTATAAAATAACGGTACTTTAATCGCTTTCGGCGGGATTCGAACCTACGCGTGAAAACCCCATTGGATTTCGAGTCCAACGCCTTAAGGGGGCTGATCACTCAGCTTCGGAATTCTCCTCCGTAATGTTAAGTCTATGGAGTTTTGATGCATTCGTATATTTAAAATATCTTCTCGGGAAATTCCTATCTTTGACATCTTTTTTCTGTGTACTCTTCTTAAAGGATGTCACTTTTCTTCTTAGTTTTCAAAATGTTTCTAAAATCTATGCTGAATTTAATATTTTATGTGTTAAAAGCGGACGAACTGTGAGTAAGATTTTAATACTTCATATAAAATTAAGTTTATACTTTAGAAAAATTTTTATAACTAAGAGAAAAAGAGACCTTTTTTAGGAAGTGTACACACAAAAAAAAAAGTTAAAAAAATTAATTTCCATAGGAAATATTTTAAATATACAAATGCATCAAATGCTCATAGACCTAACATTACGGAGGAGAATTCCGAATCTGAGTGACATGCCCTCTTAATCACTCGGCCACGACAGCTTGCAAAAGAACCTACTTTAATTTCCAGACTATGATAAAAGAAACTAATGAATTTCTCAATATATAAAAATTAAAAAATGCAATCTTTTAGAATTTTAAAGCCATCAACTTTTCAAATATTTTTTACTACTCCAGAATAAACTATAAAATAACAGCACTTTGATCGCAGTCGGCAGGATTCGAACCTGCGCGGGGAAACCCCATTGGATTTCGAGTCCAACGCCTTAACCACTCGGCCACGACTGCGTACCAAACGAATCTAATTTTCGGAAGATGGTAAAAGAAACTAATAAATTTCTCAATATATAAAAATTAAAAAATGCAATCTTTTAGAATTTTAAAGCCATCAACTTTTCAAATATTTTTTACTACTCCAGAATAAACTATAAAATAACGGTACTTTAATCGCTTTCGGCGGGATTCGAACCTGCGCGTGGAAACCCCATTGGATTTCGAGTCCAACGCCTTAACCACTCGGCCACGACTGCCTGCACAAGACCCTAATTTAATTTCCAAAGATGATAAAAGAAAATTAATGAATTTCTCAATGTATAAAAAATAAAAAATGCAATCTTTTAGAATTTTAAAGTTCATCAACTTTTCAAATATTTTTCACTACTCCAGAATAAACTATGAAATAACAGCACTTTGATCGCAGTCGGCGGGATTCGAACCTGCGCGGGGAAACCCTATTGAATTTCCAGTCCAACGCCTTAACCACTCGGCCACGACTGCTTGCGAAAAACCTACTTTAATTTCCAGAATATGATAAAAGAAACTAACGAATTTCTCAATATATAAAAAATAAAAAATGCAATCTTTTAGAATTTTAAAGTTCATCAACTTTTCAAATATTTTTTACTACTCCAGAATAAACTATAAAATAAAACTACTTTGATCGCAATCGACAGGATTCGAACCTGTGCGGGGAAACCCCATTGGATGTCGAGTCCAACGCCTTAACCTCTCGGCCACGACTGCCTGCACAAGTACCTAATTTAATTTCCAAAGATGATAAAAGAAAATTAATGAATTTCTCAATATATAAAAGCCCCACCAGTGGCCGAGAGGTTCTGCTCTCGGAGCTGGTAGACGGGAGGTGCTGAGTTCGATCACAATCGGGCCCGTCGGCCTAAACGTTCGGAGTTTTCGTGGTTTTCTTCGAACCTTGGTTCTCCAAGTGTTAATACGGGTTAGGTTCCCTTAGAAAGACCTTCACGAAGGGCATTCCCCCCCTTTGGGCCTATATCCCTCGTGTAGATAATCGGCCGTCAAAAACAAAACAAACCAAACCAATCACTCGTCCACGACTGCTTGCAAAAGAACCTAATTTAATTTCCAGAAGATGATAAAAGAAACTAATGAATATCTCAATATATAAAAAATATAAAATGCAGTCTTTTAGAATTTTAAAAGCATCAACTTTTCAAATATTTTTTCTTACTCCAGAATAAACTATAAAATAACGGTACTTTAATCGCTTTCGGCGGGATTCGAACCTGCGCGTGGAAACCCCATTGGATTTCGAGTCCAACGCCTTAACCACTCGGCCACGACTGCCTGCACAAGACCCTAATTTAATTTCCAAAGATGATAAAAGAAAATTAATATATTTCTCAATGTATAAAAAATAAAAAATGCAATCTTTTAGAATTTTAAAGTTCATCAACTTTTCAAATATTTTTTACTACTCCAGAATAAACTATGAAATAACAGCACTTTGATCGCAGTCGGCGGGATTCGAACCTGCGCGGGGAAACCCTATTGAATTTCCAGTCCAACGCCTTAACCACGCGGCCACGACTGCTTGCGAAAAAACCTACTTTAATTTCCAGAATATGATAAAAGAAACTAATGAATTTCTCAATATATAAAAAATAAAAAATGCAATCTTTTAGAATTTTAAAGTTCATCAACTTTTCAAATATTTTTTACTACTCTAGAATAAACTATGAAATAACAGCACTTTGGTTGCAGTCGGTGGGATTCGAACCTGCGTGGGAAACCCCATTGGATTTCAACTCCAACGCCTTAACCACTCGGCCACGACTGCGTGCCAAACGAACCTAATTTCCAGAAGATCATAAAAGAAACCAATGAATTTCTCAATATATAAAAATTAAAAAATGCAATCTTTTAGAATTTTAAAAGCATCAACTTTTCAAATATTTTTTCTTACTCCAGAATAAACTATAAAATAACACTACTTTGATCGCAGTCGGCAGGATTCGAGCCTGTGCGGGGAAACCCCATTGGATTTCGAGTCCAACGCCTTAACCACTCGGCCACGACTGCGTGCCAAAGGAATCTAATTTCCAGAATATGATAAAAGAAACTAATGAATTTCTCAATATATAAAAAATAAAAAATGCAATCTTTTAGAATTTTAAATCCATCAACTTTTCAAACATCTTTTACTACTCCGGAATAAACTATAAAATAACAGCACTTTGATCGCAGACGGCAGGATTCGAACCTGCGCGGGTAAACCCCATTGGATTTCGAGTCCAACGCCTTAACCACTCGGCCACGACTGCTTGCGAAAGAACCTAATTTAATTTCCAGAAGATGATAAAAGAAACTAATGAATTTCTCAATATATAAAAATTAAAAAATGCAATCTTTTAGAATTTTAAAGCCATCAACTTTTCAAATATTTTTTACTACTCCAGAATAAACTATAAAATAACAGCACTTTGATCGCAGTCGGCAGGATTCGATCCTGCGCGGGGAAACCACATTGGATTTCGAGTCCAACGCCTTAACCACTCGGCCACGACTGCGTGCCAAAGGAATCTAATTTCCAGAAGATCATAAAAGAAACTAATGAATTTCTCAATATATAAAAATTAAAAAATGCAATCTTTTAGAATTTTAAAAGCATCAACTTTTCAAATATTTTTTCTTACTCCAGAATAAACTATAAAATAACTCTACTTTGATCGCAATCGACAGGATTCGAACCTGTGCGGGGAAACCCCATTGGATGTCGAGTCCAACGCCTTAACCACTCGGCCACGACTGCCTGCACACGACCCTAATTTAATTTCCAAAGATGATAAAAGAAAATTAATGAATTTCTCTATATATAAAATCCCCACCAGTGGCCGAGAGGTTCTGCTCTCGGAGCTGGTAGACGGGAAGTGCTGAGTTCGATCACAATCGGTCCCGTCGGCCTAACCGTTCGGAGTTTTCGTGGTTTTCTTCGAACCTTGGTTTTCCAAGCGTTAATACGGGTTAGGTTCCCTTAGAAAAACCTTCACGAAGGGCATTCCCCCCCTTTGGGCCTATAGCCCTCGTGTTGATAATTGGCCGACATAAATACAACCAACAACAAACCAATATATAAAAATTAAAAAAAGCAATCTTTTAGAATTTTAAAGGCATGAATTTTCACATATTTTTTACTACTCCAGAATAAACTATAAAATATCAGTATGCCGATCGCAGTCGGCAGGACTGGAACCTGCGCGGGGAAACTCATTTGGATTTCGAGTCCAACGCCTTAATCACTCGTCCACGACTGCTTGCAAAAGAACCTAATTTAATTTCTACAAGATGATAAAAGAAACTAATGAATTTCTCAATATATAAAAATTAAAAAATGCAATCTTTAAGAATTTTAAAGGCATCAACTTTTCAAATATTTTTTACTACTCCAGAATAAACTATAAAGTAACAGCACTTTGATCGCAGTCGGCAGGATTCGAACCTGCGCAGGGAATCCCCATTGGATTTCAAGTCCAACGCCTTAACCACTCGGCCACGACTGCGGGCCAAACGAGTCTAATTTCCAGAAGATCATAAAAGAAACTAATGAATTTCTCAATATATAAAAAATTAAAAAATGCAATCTTTTAGAATTTTAAAAGCATCAACTATTCAAATATGTTTTCTTACTCCAGAATAAACTATAAAATAACGGTACTTTAACCGTTTTCGGCGGGATTCGAACCTGCGCGGGGAAACCCCATTGGATATCGAGTCCAACGCCTTAACCACTCGGCCACGACTGCTTGCAAAAGAACCTGCTTTAATTTCCAGAATATGATAAAAGAAACTAATGAATTTCTCAATATATAAAAATTAAAAAATGCAATCTTTAAGAATTTTAAAGGCATCAACTTTTCAAATATTTTTTACTACTCCAGAATAAACTATAAAGTAACAGAACTTTGATCGCAGTCGGCAGGATTCGAACCTGCGCGGGGAAAACCCATTGTATTTCGAGTCCAACGCCTTAACCTCTCGGCCACGACTGCTTGCGAAAGAACCTAATTTAATTTCCAGAAGATGATAAAAGAAACTAATGAATTTCTCAATATATAAAAATTAAAAAATGCAATCTTTTAGAATTTTAAAGCCATCAACTTTTCAAATATTTTTTACTACTCCAGAATAAACTATAAAATAACAGCACTTTGATCGCAGTCGGCAGGATTCGATCCTGCGCGGGGAATCCCCATTGGATTTCAAGTCCAACGCCTTAACCACTCGGCCACGACTGCGGGCCAAACGAGCCTAATTTCCAGAAGATCGTAAAAGAAACTAATGAATTTCTCAATATATAAAAATTAAAAAATGCAATCTTTTAGAATTTTAAAGCCATCAACTTTTCAAATATTTTTTACTACTCCAGAATAAACAATAAAATAACGGAACTTTAATCGCTTTCGGCGGGAGTCGAACCTGCGCGGGGAAACCCCATTGGATTCCGAGTCCAACGCCTTAACCACTCGGCCACGACTGCCTGCAGAAGATCCTAATTTAATTTCCAAAAGATGATAAAAGAAAATTAATGAATTTCTCAATATATAAAAGCCCCATCAGTGGCCGAGAGGTTCTGCTCTCGAAGCTGGTAGACGGAAGGTGCTGAGTTCGATCACAATCGGGACCGTCGGCCTAATCTTTCGGAGTTTTCGTGGTTTTCTCCGAACCTTGGTTCTCCAAGTGTTAATACGGGTTAGGTTCCCTTAGAAAGACCCCACGAAAGGCATTCCCCCCTTAGGGCCTATATCCCTCGTGTTGATAATTGGCCGACATAAATACAACCAACAACCAGCCAATATATAAAAATTAAATAAAGCAATCTTTTACAATTTTAAAGGTATCAATTTTCAAATGTTTTTTACTACTCCAGAATAAACTATAAAATAACAGTATGCCGATCGCTGTCGGCAGGACTCGAACCTGCGCGGGGAAACCCATTTGGTTGTTAGGGTTTATGACGGCATATTATCAACACGAGGGATATAGGCCCAAAGGGGAGGAGTGCCCTTCGTGGGGGTCTTTCTAAGGCAACCGAACCCGTATTAACGGTTGGAAATACTAGGTTCGAAGAAAACCACGAATACTCCGAACGATTAGGCGGACGGGCGCGACTGGGTTCGAACCCTGCACTTCCCGTCTACCAGCTTCGAGAGCAAATCCTCTCGGAAACCCATTTGGATTTCGAGTCGAACGCCTTAAACACTCGGCCACGACTGCGTGCCAAGCGAGCCTAATTTCCAGAAGATCATAAAAGAAGCTAACGAATTTCTCAATATATAAAAATTAAAAAATGCAATCTTTTAGAATTTTAAAAGCATCAATTTTTCAAATATTTTTTCTTACTCCAGAATAAACTATAAAATAACGGTACTTTAATCGCTTTCGGCGGGATTCGAACCTGCGCGGGGAAACCCCATTGGATTTCGAGTCCAACGCCTTAATCACTCAGCCACGACTGCTTGCAAAAAACCTACTTTAATTTCCAGAATATGATAAAAGAAACTAATGAATTTCTCAATATATAAAAAATAAAATATGAAATCTTTCAGAATTTTAAAGCCATCAACTTTTCAAACATCTTTTACTACTCCAGAATAAACTATACAATAACAGCACTTTGATCGCAGTCGGCAGGATTCGAACCTGCGCGGGGAAACCCCATCGGATTTCGAGTCGAACGCCTTAACCACTCGGCCACGACTACGTGCCAAACGAGCCTAATTTCCAGAAGATCATAAAAGAAACTAATGAATTTCTCAATATATGAAAATTAAAAAATGCAATCTTTTAGAATTTTAAAAGCATCAACTTTTCAAATATTTTTTCTTACTCCAGAATAAACTATAAAATAACAGCACTTTGATCGCAGTCGGCAGGATTTGAATCTGCGCGGAGAAGCCCCATTGGATTTCGAGTCCAACGCCTTAAACACTCGGCCACGGCTGCCTGCACAAGATCCTAATTTAATTTCCAAAAGATGATAAAAGAAAATTAATGAATTTCTCAATATATAAAAGCCCCACCAGTGGCCGAGAGGTTCTGCTCTCGAAGCTGGTAGACGGGAGGTGCTGAATTTGCTCACAATCGGGACCGTCGGCCTAATCTTTCGGAGTTTTCGTGGTTTTCTTCGAACCTTGGTTCTCCAAGTGTTAATACGGGTTAGGTTCCCTTAGAAAGACCCCACGAAAGGCATTCCCCCCTAAGGGCCTATATCCCTCGTGTTGATAATTGGCCGACATAAATACAACCAACAACCAGCCAATATATAAAAATTAAATAAAGCAATCTTTTACAATTTTAAAGGTATCAATTTTCAAATGTTTTTTACTACTCCAGAATAAACTATAAAATAACAGTATGCCGATCGCTGTCGGCAGGATTCGAACCTGCGCGGGGAAACCCCATTGGATTTCGAGTCCAACGCCTTAACCACTCGGCCACGACTGCTTGCAAAAGAACCCAATTTAATTTCCAGAAGATGATAAAAGAAACTAATGAATTTCTCAATATATAAAAATTAAAAAATTCAATCTTTTAGAATTTAAAAATCATCAACTTTTCAAATATTTTTTCTTACTCCAGAATAAACTATAAAATAACGGTACTTTAATCGCTTTCGGCGGCATTCGAACCTGCGCGTGAAAACCCCATTGGATTTCGAGTCCAACGCCTTAACCACTCGGCCACGACTGCTTGCATAAGAACCTAATTTAATTTCCAGAAGATGATAAAAGAAAATAATGAATTTCTCAATATATAAAAATTAAAAAATGCAATCTTTTAGAATTTTAAAGCCATCATCTTTTCAAATATTTTTTACTACTCCAGAATAAACTATAAAATAACAGCACTTTGACCGCAGTCGGCAGGATTCGAACCTGCCCGGGGACACCCCATTGGATTTCGAGTCCAACGCCTTAACCACTCGGCCACGACTGCGTACCAAACGAATCTAATTTTCGGAAGATCATAAAAGAAACTAATAAATTTCTCAATATATAAAAATTAAAAAATTCAATCTTTTAGAATTTAAAAATCATCAACTTTTCAAATATTTTTTCTTGCTCCAGAATAAACTATAAAATAACGGTACTTTAATCGCTTTCGGCGGGATTCGAACCTGCGCGTGAAAACCCCATTGGATTTCGAGTCCAACGCCTTAACCACTCGGCCACGACTGCTTGCTAAAGAACCTACTTTAATTTCCAGAAGATGATAAAAGAAACTAATGAATTTCTCAATATATAAAAATTAAAAAATGCAATCTTTTAGAATTTTAAAGTTCATCAACTTTTCAAATATTTTTTACTACTCAAGAATAAACTATAAAATAACAGCACTTTGATCGCAGTCGGCAGGATTCGAACCTGCGCGGAGAAGCCCCATTGGATTTCGAGTCCAACGCCTTAACCACTCGGCCACGACTGCGTGCCAAACGAATCTAATTTCCAGAAGATCATAAAAGAAACCAATGAATTTCTCAATATATAAAAATTAAAAAATGCAATCTTTTAGAATTTTAAAAGCATCAACTTTTCAAATATTTTTTCTTACTCCAGAATAAACTATTAAATAACGGTACTTTAAGTGCAATCGACAGGATTCCAACCTGTGCGGGGAAACCCCATTGGATTTCGAGTCCAACGCCTTAACCACTCGGCCACGACTGCCTGCACAAGATCCTAATTTAATTTCCAAAAGATGATAAAAGAAAATTAATGAATTTCGCAATATATTAAAGCCCCACCAGTGGCCGAGAGGTTCTGCTCTCGAAGCTGGTAGACGGAAGGTGCTGAGTTCGATCACAATCGGGACTGTCGGCCTAATCTTTCGGAGTTTTCGTGGTTTTCTCCGAACCTTGGATCTCCAACTGTTAATACGGGTTAGGTTCCCTTAGAAAGACCCGACGAAAAGCATTCCCCCCTAAGGGCCTATATCCCTCGTGTTGATAATTGGCCGACATAAATACAACCAACAACCAGCCAATATATAAAAATTAAGTAAAGCAATCTTTTACAATTTTAAAGGTATCAATTTTCAAATGTTTTTTACTACTCCAGAATAAACTATAAAATAACAGTATGCCGATCGCTGTCGGCAGGACTTGAACCTGCGCGGGGAAACCCATTTGGTTGTTAGGATTTATGACGGCATATTATCAACACGACGGATATAGGCCCAAAGGGGAGGAGTGCCCTTCGTGGGGGTCTTTCTAAGGGAACCTAACCCGTATTAACGGTTGGAAATACTAGGTTCGAAGAAAACCACGAAAACTCCGAACGATTAGGCGGACGGGCGCGACTGGGTTTGAACCCTGCACTTCCCGTCTACCAGCTTCGAGAGCAAAACCTCTCGGAAACCCATTTGGATTTCGAGTCGAACGCCTTAACCACTCGGCCACGACTGCGTGCCAAGCGAGCCTAATTTCCAGAAGATCATAAAAGAAACTAACGAATTTCTCAATATATAAAAATTAAAAAATGCAATCTCTTAGAATTTTAAAAGCATCAACTTTTCAAATTTTTTTTCGTACTCCAGAATAAACTATAAAGTAACACTATTTTGATCGCAGTCGGCAGGATTCGAGGCTGTGCGGGGAAACCCCATTGGATTTCGAGTCCAACGCCTTAATCACTCAGCCACGACTGCTTGCAAAATAACCTACTTTAATTTCCAAAATATGATAAAAGAAACTAATGAATTTCTCAATATATAAAAAATAAAAAATGAAATCTTTCAGAGTTTTAAAGCCATCAACTTTTCAAACATCTTTTACTACTCCAGAATAAACTATACAATAACAGCACTTTGACCGCAGTCGGCAGGATTCGAACCTGCGCGGGGAAACCCCATTGGATTTCGAGTCGAACGCCTTAACCACTCGGCCACGACTGCGTGCCAAACGAGCCTAATTTCCAGAAGATCATAAAAGAAACTAACGAATTTCTCAATATATAAAAATTAAAAAATGCAATCTTTTAGAATTTTAAATGCATCAACTTTTCAAATATTTTTTCTTACTTCAGAATAAACTATAATATAACGGTACTTTAATCGCTTTCGGCGGGATTCGAACCTGCGCGGGGAAACCCCATTGAATATCGAGTCCAACGCCTTAACCACTCGGCCACGACTGCTTGCAAAAGAACCTACTTTAATTTCCAGAATATGATAAAAGAAACTAATGAATTTCTCAATATATAAAAAATAAAAAATGCAATCTTTTAGAATTTTAAAGTTCATCAACTTTTCAAATATTTTTTACTACTCAAGAATAAACTATAAAATAACAGCACTTTAATCGCTTTCGGCGGGATTCGAACCTGCGCGGGGAAACCCCATTGGATATCGAGTCCAACGCCTTAACCACTCGGCCACGACTGCTTGCAAAAGAACCTACTTTAATTTCCAGAAGATGATAAAAGAAACTAATGAATTTCTCAATATATAAAAATTAAAAAATGCAATCTTTTAGAATTTTAAAGCCATCAACTTTTCAAATATTTTTTACTACTCCAGAATAAACTATAAAATAACAGCACTTTGATCGCAGTCGGCAGGATTCGAACCTGCGCGGGGACACCCCATTGGATTTCGAATCCAACGCCTTAACCACTCGGCCACGACTGCGTACCAAACGAATCTAATTTTCGGAAGATCATAAAAGAAACTAATAAATTTCTCAATATATAAAAATTAAAAAATTCAATCTTTTAGAATTTAAAAATCATCAACTTTTCAAATATTTTTTCTTACTCCAGAATAAACTATAAAATAACGGTACTTTAATCGCTTTCGGCGGGATTCGAACCTGCGCGTGAAAACCCCATTGGATTTCGAGTCCAACGCCTTAACCACTCGGCCAAGACTGCGTGCCAAACGAGCCTAATTTCCAGAAGATCATAAAAGAAACTAACGAATTTCTCAATATATAAAAATTAAAAAATGCAATCTTTTAGAATTTTAAATGCATCAACTTTTCAAATATTTTTTCTTACTTCAGAATAAACTATAATATAACGGTACTTTAATCGCTTTCGGCGGGATTCGAACCAGCGCGGGTAAACCCCATTGGATTTCGAGTCCAACGCCTTAACCACGCGGCCACGACTGCTTGCAAACGAACCTACTTTAATATCCAGAATATGATAAAAGAAACTAATGAATTTCTCAATATATAAAAATTAAAAAATGCAATCTTTTAGAATTTTAAAGCCATCACCTTTTCAAATATTTTTTACTACTCCAGAATAAACTATAAAATAACACCACTTTGATCGCGGTCGGCAGGATTCGATCCTGCGCGGGGAAACCCCATTGGATATCGAGTCCAACGCCTTAACCACTCGGCCACGACTGCGGGCCTAACGAGCCTAATTTCCAGAAGATCATAAAAGAAACTAACTAATTTCTCAATATATAAAAATTAAAAAATGCAGTCTTTTAGAATTTTAAAAGCATCAACTATTCAAATATTTTTTTTTACTCCAGAATAAACTATAAAATAACGGTACTTTAATCGCTTTCGGCGGGATTCGAACCTGCGCGGGGAAACCTCATTGAATATCGAGTCCAACGCCTTAACCACTCGGCCACGACTGCTTGCAAAAGAACCTACTTTAATTTCCAGAATATGATAAAAGAAACTAATGAATTTCTCAATATATAAAAAATAAAAAATGCAATCTTTTAGAATTTTAAAGTTCATCAACTTTTCAAATATTTTTTACTACTCAAGAATAAACTATAAAATAACAGCACTTTAATCGCTTTCGGCGGGATTCGAACCTGCGCGGGGAAACCCCATTGGATATCGAGTCCAACGCCTTAACCACTCGGCCACGACTGCTTGCAAAAGAACCTACTTTAATTTCCAGAATATGATAAAAGAAACTAATGAATTTCTCAATATATAAAAAATAAAAAATGCAATCTTTTAGAATTTTAAAGTTCATCAACTTTTCAAATATTTTTTACTACTCAAGAATAAACTATAAAATAACAGCACTTTGATCGCAGTCGGCAGGATTCGAACCTGCGCGGGGAAACCCCATTGGATTTCGAGTCCAACGCCTTAACCACGCGGCCACGACTGCTTGCAAAAGAACCTAATTTAATTTCCAGAAGATGATAAAAGTAACTAATGAATTTCTCAATATATAAAAATTAAAAAATGCAATCTTTTAGAATTTTAAAGCCATCAACTTTTCAAATATTTTTTACTACTCCAGAATAAACTATAAAATAACAGCACTTTGATCGCAGTCGGCAGGATTCGAACCTGCGCGGGGAAACCCCATTGGATTTCGAGTCCAACGCCTTAACCACTCGGCCACGACTGCTTGCAAAAGAACCTAATTTAATTTCCAGAAGATGATAAAAGAAACTAATGAATTTCTCAATATATAAAATTTAAAAAATTCAATCTTTTAGAATTTAAAAATCATCAACTTTTCAAATATTTTTTCTTACTCCAGAATAAACTATAAAATAACGGTACTTTAATCGCTTTCGGCGGGATTCGAACCTGCGCGTGAAAACCCCATTGGATTTCGAGTCCAACGCCTTAACCACTCGGCCACGACTGCGTACCAAACGAATCTAATTTTCGGAAGATCATAAAAGAAACTAATAAATTTCTCAATATATAAAAATTAAAAAATTCAATCTTCTAGAATTTAAAAATCATCAACTTTTCAAATATTTTTTCTTACTCCAGAATAAACTATAAAATAACGGTACTTTAATCGCTTTCGGCGGGATTCGAACCTGCGCGTGAAAACCCCATTGGACTTCGAGTCCAACGCCTTAACCACTCGGCCACGACTGCTTGCTAAAGAACCTACTTTAATTTCCAGAATATGATAAAAGAAACTAATGAATTTCTCAATATATAAAAAATAAAAAATGCAGTCTGTTAGAATTTTAAAAGCATCAACTTTTCAAATATTTTTTCTTACTCCATAATAAACTATAAAATAACACTACTTTGATCGCAATCGACAGGATTCGAACCTGTGCGGGGAAACCCCATTGGATGTCGTGTCCAACGCCTTAACCACTCGGCCACGACTGCCTGCACAAGAACCTAATTTAATTTCCAAAGATGATAAAAGAAAATTAATGAATTTCTCAATATATAAAAGCCCCACCAGTGGCCGAGAGGTTCTGCTCTCGAAGCTGGTAGACGGGAGGTGCTGAGTTCGATCACAATCGGGCCCGTCGGCCTAAACGTTCGGAATTTTCGTGGTTTTCTTCGAACCTTGGTTCTCCAAGTGTTAATACGGGTTAGGTTCCCTTAGAAAGACCTTCACGAAGGGCATTCCCCCCCCCCTTTGGGCCTATAGCCCTCGTGTTGATAATTGGCCGACATAAATACAACCAACAACCAACCAATATATAAAAATTAAAAAAAGCAATCTTTTAGAATTTTAAAGGCATCAATTTTCACATATTTTTACTACTCCAGAATAAACTATAAAATATCAGTATGCCGATCGCAGTCGGCAGGACTGGAACCTGCGCGGGGAAACCCATTTGGATTTCGAGTCCAACGCCTTAATCACTCGTCCACGACTGCTTGCAAAAGAACCTAATTTAATTTCTACAGGATGATAAAAGAAACTAATGAATTTCTCAATATATAAAAATTAAAAAATGCAATCTTTAAGAATTTTAAAGGCATCAACTTTTCAAATATTTTTTTTCTACTCCAGAATAAACTATAAAAAGACAGTACGACGATCGCTGTCGGCAGTATTCGATCCCGCGCGTGAAAACCCCATTGGATTTCGACTCCAACGCCTTTACCACTCTGCCACGACTGCTTGCGAAAGAACCTAATTTAATTTCCAGAAGATGATAAAAGAAACTAATGAATTTCTCAATATATAAAAATTAAAAAATGCAATCTTTTAGAATTTTAAAGCCATCAACTTTTCAAATATTTTTTACTACTCCAAAATAAACTATAAAATAACAGCACATTGATCGCAGTCGGCAGGATTCGATCCTGCGCGGGGAAACCACATTGGATTTCGAGTCCAACGCCTTAACCACTCGGCCACGACTGCGTGCCAAAGGTATCTAATTTCCAGAAGATCATAAAAGAAACTAATGAATTTCTCAATATATAAAAATTAAAAAATGCAATCTTTTAGAATTTTAAAGCTATCAACTTTTCAAATATTTTTTACTACTGCAGAATAAACTATAAAATAACAGCACTTTGATCGCAGTCGGCAGGATTCGAGCCTGCGCGGGGAAACCCCCTTGGATTTCGAGTCCAACGCCTTAACCACTCGGCCACGCCTGCTTGCAAAATAACCTACTTTAATTTCCAGACTATGATAAAAGAAAATAATGAATTTCTCAATATATAAAAAATAAAAAATGCAGTCTTTTAGAATTTTAAAAGCATCAACTTTTCAAATATTTTTTCTTACTCCAGAATAAACTATAAAATAACACTACTTTGATTGCAATCGACAGGATTCGAACCAGTGCGGGGAAACCCCATTGGATTTCGAGTCCAACGCCTTAACCTCTCGGCCACGACTGCTTGCGAAAGAACCTAATTTAATTTCCAGAAGATGATAAAAGAAACTAATGAATTTCTCAATATATAAAAATTAAAAAATGCAATCTTTTAGAATTTTAAAGCCATCAACTTTTCAAATATTTTTTACTACTCCAGAATAAACTATAAAATAACAGCACTTTGATCGCGGTCGGCAGGATTCGATCCTGCGCGGGGAAACCCCATTGGATATCGAGTCCAACGCCTTAACCACTCGGCCACGACTGCGGGCCTAACGAGCCTAATTTCCAGAAGATCATAAAAGAAACTAATGAATTTCTCAATATATAAAAATTAAAAAATGCAATCTTTTAGAATTTTAAAAGCATCAACTATTCAAATATTTTTTCTTACTCCAGAATAAACTATAAAATAACGGTACTTTAATCGCTTTCGGCAGGATTCGATCCTGCGCGGGGAAACCCCATTGGATATCGAGTCCAACGCCTTAACCACTCGGCCACGACTACGAGCCGTTAATTCCCAAATTGGCTCAGCTGAACTCAGCAATCTGATTGTTCGTTAATATTAATATTTTGGATTACTTTACTGTGATTTTGATCAAATTTAACAAAATAAATCAATTTAAGTCATTATAATTGCTTTCAATTTTACATTACACTACTTCATAAGAAAATAAATGCAATTTTCTACTATATAAATATCAGTTTTAGCCAATCAGATTGCTGAGCTCGGCTGAGCCAATTTGGGAGTTAACGGCTCGTGCCACGACTGCCTGCACAAGATCCTAATTTAATTTCCAAAAGATGATAAAAGAAAATTAATGAATTTCTCAATACATTAAAGCCCCACCAGTGGCCGAGAGGTTCTGCTCTCGAAGCTGGTAGACGGAAGGTGCTGAGTTCGATCACAATCGGGACTGTCGGCCTAATCTTTCGGAGTTTTCGTGGTTTTCTCCGAACCTTGGTTCTCCAAGTGTTAATACGGGTTAGGTTCCCTTAGAAAGACCCGACGAAAGGCATTCCCCCCTAAGGGCCTATATCCCTCGTGTTGATAATTGGCCGACATAAATACAACCAACAACCAGCCAATACATAAAAATTAAGTAAAGCAATCTTTTACAATTTTAAAGGTATCAATTTTCAAATGTTTTTTACTACTCCAGAATAAACTATAAAATAACAGTATGCCGATCGCTGTCGGCAGGACTTGAACCTGCGCGGGGAAACCCATTTGGTTGTTAGGATTTATGACGGCATATTATCAACACGACGGATATAGGCCCAAAGGGGAGGAGTGCCCTTCGTGGGGGTCTTTCTAAGGGATCCTAACCCGTATTAACGGTTGGAAATACTAGGTTCGAAGAAAACCACGAAAACTCCGAACGATTAGGCGGACGGGCGCGACTGGGTTCGAACCCTGCACTTCCCGTCTACCAGCTTCGAGAGCAAAACCTCTCGGAAACCCATTTGGATTTCGAGTCGAACGCCTTAACCACTCGGCCACGACTGCGTGCCAAGCGAGCCTAATTTCCAGAAGATCATAAAAGAAACTAACGAATTTCTCAATATATAAAAATTAAAAAATGCAATCTCTTAGAATTTTAAAAACATCAACTTTTCAAATATTTTTTCTTACTCCAGAATAAACTATAAAATAACACTTCTTTGATCGCAGTCGGCAGGATTCGAGGCTGTGCGGGGAAACCCCATTGGATTTCGAGTCCAACGCCTTAATCACTCAGCCACGACTGCTTGCAAAATAACCTACTTTAATTTCCAGAATATGATAAAAGAAACTAATGAATTTCTCAATATATAAAAAATAAAAAATGAAATCTTTCAGAATTTTAAAGCCATCAACTTCTCAAACATCTTTTACTACTCCAGAATAAACAATACAATAACAGCACTTTGACCGCAGTCGGCAGGATTCGAACCTGCGCGGGGAAACCCCATTGGATTTCGAGTCGAACGCCTTAACCACTCGGCCACGACTGCGTGCCAAACGAGCTTAATTTCCAGAAGATCATAAAAGAAACTAATGAATTTCTCAATATATAAAAAATAAAAAATGCAATCTGTTAGAATTTTAAAGTTCATCAACTTTTCAAATATTTTTTACTACTCAGGAATAAACTATAAAATAACTGCACTTTAATAGCTTTCGGCGGGATTCGAACCTGCGCGGGGAAACCCCATTGGATATCGAGTCCAACGCCTTAACCACTCGGCCACGACTGCTTCCAAAAGAACCTACTTTAATTTCCAGAATATGATAAAAGAAACTAATGAATTTCTCAATATATAAAAAATAAAAAATGCAATCTTTTAGAATTTTAAAAGCATCAACTTTTCAAATATTTTTTCTTACTCCAGAATAAACTATAAAATAACGGTACTTTAATCGCTTTCGGCGGGATTCGAACCTGCGCGGGGAAACCCCATTGCATTTCGAGTCCATCGAAATAACCACTCGGCCACGACTGCTTGCAAAAAAACCTACTTTAATTTCCAGAATATGATAAAAGAAACTAATGAATTTCTCAATATATAAAAAATAAAAAATGCAATCTTTTAGAATTTTAAAGTTCATCAACTTTTCAAATATTTTTTACTACTCAAGAATAAACTATAAAATAACAGCACTTTGATCGCAGTCGGCAGGATTCGAACCTGCGCGTAGAAGCCCCATTGGATTTCGAGTCCAACGCCTTAACCACTCGGCCACGACTGCGTGCCAAACAAACCTATTTTCCAGAAGATCATAAAAGAAACCAATGAATTTCTCAATATATAAAAATTAAAAAATGCAATCTTTTAGAATTTTAAAAGCATCAACTTTTCAAATATTTTTTCTTACTCCAGAATAAACTATTAATTAACGGTACTTTAAGCGCAATCGACAGGATTCGAACCTGTGCGGGGAAACCCCATTTGATTTCGAGTCCAACGCCTTAACCACTCGGCCACGGCTGCCTGCATAAGATCCTAATTTAATTTCCAAAAGATGATAAAAGAAAATTAATGAATTTCTCAATATATAAAAGCCCCACCAGTGGCCCAGAGGTTCTGCTCTCGAAGCTGGTAGACGGGAGGTGCTGAATTTGCTCACAATCGGGACCGTCGGCCTAATCTTTCGGAGTTTTCGTGGTTTTCTTCGAACCTTGGTTCTCCAAGTGTTAATACGGGTTAGGTTCCCTTAGAAAGACCCCACGAAAGGCATTCCCCCCTAAGGGCCTATATCCCTCGTGTTGATAATTGGCCGACATAAATACAACCAACAACCAGCCAATATATAAAAATTAAATAAAGCAATCTTTTACAATTTTAAAAGTATCAATTTTCAAATGTTTTTTACTACTCCAGAATAAACTATAAAATAACAGTATGCCGATCACTGTCGGCAGGACTCGAACCTGCGCGGGGAAACCCATTTGGTTGTTAGGGTTTATGACGGCATATTATCAACACGAGGGATATAGGCCCAAAGGGGAGGAGTGCCCTTCGTGGGGGTCCTTCTAAGGAACCTAACCCGTATTAACGCTTGGAAATCCTAGGTTCGAAGAAAACCACGAAAACTCCGAACGATTAGGCCGAAGGGCGCGACTGGGTTCGAACTCTGCTCTTCCCGTCTACCAGCTTCGAGAGCAAAACCTCTCTGAAACATATTTGGATTTCGAGTCGAACGCCTTAACCACTCGGCCACGACTGCGTGCCAAACGAGCCTAATTTCCAGAAGATCATAAAAGAAACTAACGAATTTCTCAATATATAAAAATTAAAAAATGCAATCTTTTAGAATTTTAAATGCATCAACTTTTCAAATATTTTTTCTTACTTCAGAATAAACTATAATATAACGGTACTTTAATCGCTTTCGGCGGGATTCGAACCAGCGCGGGTAAACCCCATTGGATTTCGAGTCCAACGCCTTAACCACGCGGCCACGACTGCTTGCAAACGAACCTACTTTAATATCCAGAATATGATAAAAGAAACTAATGAATTTCTCAATATATAAAAAATAAAAAATGCAATCTTTTAGAATTTTAAAGCCATCAACTTTTCAAATATTTTTTACTACTCCAGAATAAACTATAAAATAACAGCACTTTGATCGCAGTCGGCAGGATTCGAACCTGCGCGGGGAAACCCCATTGGATTTCGAGTCCAACGCCTTAACCACTCGGCCACGACTGCGTGCAAAAGAACCTAATTTAATTTCCAGAAGATGATAAAAGAAACTAATGAATTTCTCAATATATAGAAATTAAAAAATGCAATCTTTTAGAATTTTAAAGCCATCATCTTTTCAAATATTTTTTACTACTCCAGAATAAACTATAAAATAACAGCACTTTGATCGCAGTCGGCAGGATTCGAACCTGCGCGGTGACAACCCATTGGATTTCGAGTCCAACGCCTTAACCACTCGGCCACGACTGCGTACCAAGCGAATCTAATTTTCGGAAGATCATAAAAGAAACTAATAAATTTCTCAATATATAAAAATTAAAAAATTCAATCTTTTAGAATTTAAAAATCATCAACTTTTCAAATATTTTTTCTTACTCCAGAATAAACTATAAAATAACGGTACTTTAATCGCTTTCGGCGGGATTCGAACCTGCGCGTGAAAGCCCCATTGGATTTCGAGTCCTACGCCTTAACCACTCGGCCACGACTGCTTGCTAAAGAACCTACTTTAATTTCCAGAAGATGATAAAAGAAACTAATGAATTTCTCAATATATAAAAATTAAAAAATGCAATCTTTTAGAATTTTAAAGCCATCAACTTTTCAAATATTTTTTACTACTCCAGAATAAACTATAAAATAACAGCACTTTAATCGCTTTCGGCGGGATTCGAACCTGCGCGGGGAAACCCCATTGGATGTCGAGTCCAACGCCTTAACCACTCGGCCACGACTGCTTGCAAAAGAACCTATTTTAATTTCCAGAATATGATAAAAGAAACTAATGAATTTCTCAATATATAAAAAATAAAAAATGCAATCTTTTAGAATTTTAAAGTTCATCAACTTTTCAAATATTTTTTACTACTCAAGAATAAACTATAAAATAACAGCACTTTGATCGCAGTCGGCAGGATTCGAACCTGCGCGGAGAAGCCCCATTGGATTTCGAGTCCAACGCCTTAACCACTCGGCCACGACTGCGTGCCAAACGAACCTATTTTCCAGAAGATCATAAAAGAAACCAATGAATTTCTCAATATATAAAAATTAAAAAATGCAATCTTTTAGAATTTTAAAAGCATCAACTTTTCAAATATTTTTTCTTACTCCAGAATAAACTATTAATTAACGGTACTTTAAGCGCAATCGACAGGATTCGAACCTGTGCTTGGAAACCCCATTGGATTTCGAGTCCAACGCCTTAACCACTCGGCCACGGCTGCCTGCACAAAATCCTAATTTAATTTCCAAAAGATGATAAAAGAAAATTAATGAATTTCTCAATATATAAAAGCCCCACCAGTGGCCGAGAGGTTCTGCTCTCGAAGCTGGTAGACGGGAGGTGCTGAATTTGCTCACAATCGGGACCGTCGGCCTAATCTTTCGGAGTTTTCGTGGTTTTCTTCGAAACTTGGTTCTCCAAGTGTTAATACGGGTTAGGTTCCCTTAGAAAGACCCCACGAAAGGCATTCCCCCCTAAGGGCCTATATCCCTCGTGTTGATAATTGGCCGAAATAAATACAACCAACAACCAGCCAATATATAAAAATTAAATAAAGCAATCTTTTACAATTTTAAAGGTATCAATTTTCAAATGTTTTTTACTACTCCAGAATAAAATATAAAATAACAGTATGCCGATCGCTGTCGGCAGGACTCGAACCTGCGCGGGGAAACCCATTTGGTTGTTAGGGTTTATGACGGCATATTATCAACACGAGGGATATAGGCCCAAAGGGGAGGAGTGCCCTTCGTGGGGGTCCTTCTAAGGGAACCTAACCCGTATTAACGTTTGGAAATCCTAGGTTCGAAGAAAACCACGAAAACTCCGAACGATTAGGCCGACGGGCGCGACTGGGTTCGAACCCTGCTCTTCCCGTCTACCAGCTTCGAGAGCAAAACCTCTCTGAAACCCATTTGTATTTCGAGTCGAACGCCTTAACCACTCGGCCACGACTGGGTGCCAAACGAGCCTAATTTCCAGAAGATCATAAAAGAAACTAACGAATTTCTCAATATATAAAAATTAAAACATGCAATCTTTTAGAATTTTAAATGCATCAACTTTTCAAATATTTTTTCTTACTTCAGAATAAATTATAATATAACGGTACTTTAATCGCTTTCGGCGGGATTCGAACCTGCGCGGGGAAACCCCATTGGATTTCGAGTCCAACGCCTTAACCACGCGGCCACGACTTCTTGCAAACGAACCTACTTTAATTTCCAGAATATGATAAAAGAAACTAATGAATTTCTCAATATATAAAAAATAAAAAATGCAATCTTTTAGAATTTTAAAGCCATCAACTTTTCAAATATTTTTTACTACTCCAGAATAAACTATAAAATAACAGCACTTTGATCGCAGTCGGCAGGATTCGAACCTGCGCGGGAAAACCCCATTGGATTTCGAGTCCAACGCCTTAACCACTCGGCCACGACTGCTTGCAAAAGAACCTAATTTAATTTCCAGAAGATGATAAAAGAAACTAATGAATTTCTCAATATATAAAAATTAAAAAATGCAATCTTTTAGAATTTTAAAGCCATCAACTTTTCAAATATTTTTTACTACTCCAGAATAAACTATAAAATAACAGCACTTTGATC